>CM042693.1:473284604-473968240 GCA_023614405.1 Avena insularis | reverse complement strand
TTAAATTTTAAATTTTAAATTTTAAATTTAAATTTTAAATTTTAAATTTTAAATTTTAAATTTTAAATTTAAATTTTAAATTTTAAATTTTAAATTTAAATTTTAAATTTTAAATTTAAATTTTAAATTTAAATTTTAAATTTAAATTTAAATTTAAATTTTAAATTTTAAATTTTAAATTTTAAATTTTAAATTTTAAATTTTAAATTTAAATTTTAAATTTTAAATTTAAATTTTAAATTTAAATTTTAAATTTTAAAATTTTAAATTTAAATTTTAAACAAATTTAAATTTTAAATTTTAAATTTAAATTTTAAATTTTAAATTTTAAATTTAAATTTAAATTTAAATTTTAAATTTTAAATTTAAATTTTAAATTTTAAATTTAAATTTTAAATTTTAAATTTTAAATTTTAAATTTAAATTTAAATTTTAAATTTTAAATTTTAAATTTAAATTTTAAATTAAATTTTAAATTTTAAATTTTAAATTTTAAATTTTAAATTTTAAATTTAAATTTTAAATTAAATTTTAAATTTTAAATTTTAAATTTAAATTTTAAATTTTAAATTTTAAATTTAAATTTTAAATTTTAAATTTTAAACTTAAATTTTAAATTTAAATTTTAAATTTAAATTTTAAATTTTAAATCAAATTTTAAAATTTAAATTTAAATTTTAAAATTTAAACTTTAAATTTTAAATTTTAAATTTAAATTTTAAATTTAAATTTAAATTTTAAATTTTAAATTTTAAATTTAAATTTTAAATTTAAATTTTAAATTTTAAATTTTAAATTTAAATTTTAAATTTAAATTTTAAATTTTAAATTTAAATTTTAAATTTAAATTTTAAATTTAAATTTTAAATTTAAATTTTAAATTTTAAATTTAAATTTAAATTTTAAATTTTAAATTTTAAATTTTAAATTTAAATTTTAAATTTTAAATTTTAAATTTTAAATTTTAAATTTTAAATTTAAATTTTAAATTTAAATTTTAAATTTTAAATTTTAAATTAAATTTAAATTTTAAATTTTAAATTTTAAATTTTAAATTTTAAATTTAAAATTTAAATTTTAAATTTTAAATTTTAAATTTAAATTTTAAATTTTAAATTTTAAATTTTAAACTTAAATTTTAAATTAAATTAAAATTTTAAACTCAAATTTAAATTTTAAACTCAAAATTTAAATTTTAAATTTAAATTTAAATTTTAAATTTTAAATTTAAATTTAAATTTTAAATTTTAAATTTTAAATTTTAAATTTAAATTTAAATTTAAATTTTAAATTTAAATTTTAAATTTTAAATTTTAAATTTAAATTTTAAATTTAAATTTTAAATTTAAATTTAAATTTAAATTTTAAATTTTAAATTTAAATTTTAAATTTTAAATTTTAAATTTAAATTTAAATTTTAAATTTTAAATTTTAAATTAAATTTAAATTTTAAATTTTAAATTTTAAATTTAAATTTTAAATTTTAAATTTTAAATTTTAAACCTAAATTTAAATTTTAAATTTTAAATTTAAATTTTAAATTTTAAATTTTAAATTTAAATTTTAAATTTCAAATTTTAAATTTTAAATTTAAACTCAAATTTTAAATTTTAAATTTAAACTCAAATTTTAAACTAAATTTTAAACTTAAATTTAAATTAAACCCTAAATTTTAAATTTAAATTTTAAATTTTAAATTTTAAATTTTAAATTTTAAATTTTAAATTTTAAATTTAAATTTTAAATTTTAAATTTTAAATTTTAAATTTTAAATTTAAATTTTAAATTTTAAATTTAAATTTTAAATTTTAAATTTTAAATTTAAATTTTAAATTAAATTTTAAATTTTAAATTTTAAATTTTAAATTTAAATTTTAAATTTTAAATTTTAAATTTTAAATTTAAATTTTAAATTTTAAATTTTAAATTTAAATTTTAAATTTTAAATTTTAAATTTTAAATTTTAAATTTTAAATTTTAAATTTAAATTAAATTAAATTTTAAATTTTAAATTAAATTTAAATTTAAACTCAAATTTAAAATTTTAAATTTAAATTTTAAATTTTAAATTTAAATTTAAACTCAAATTTTAAATTTTAAATTTTAAAATTTTAAATTTTAAATTTTAAATTTTAAATTTAAATTTAAATTAAATTTAAATTTAAATTTAAATTTTAAATTTTAAATTTTAAATTTTAAATTTTAAATTTTAAATTTTAAATTTAAATTTTAAATTTTAAATTTTAAATTTTAAATTTAAATTTAAATTTTAAATTTTAAATTTTAAATTTTAAATTTTAAATTTTAAATTTAAATTTTAAATTTTAAATTTTAAATTTAAATTTTAAATTTTAAATTTTAAATTTAAATTTAAATTTTAAATTTTAAATTTAAATTTTAAATTTTAAATTTTAAATTTAAATTTAAATTTTAAATTTTAAATTTAAATTTTAAATTTTAAACCTTAAATTTTAAATTTTAAATTTTAAATTTTAAATTTTAAATTTTAAACTCAAATTTTAAATTTTAAATTTTAACTTAAATTTAAATCAAACTCAAATTAAATTTTAAATTTAAATTAAATTTAAATTTTAAATTTTAAATTTAAATTTAAATTTTAAATTTTAAATTTAAATTTTAAATTTTAAATTTTAAATTTTAAATTTAAATTTAAATTTTAAATTTTAAATTTAAATTTAAATTTTAAATTTAAATTTAAATTTTAAATTTTAAATTTTAAATTTTAAATTTAAATTTAAATTTTAAATTTTAAATTAAATTTAAATTTTAAATTTAAATTTTAAATTTAAATTTTAAATTTTAAATTTAAATTTAAATTTTAAATTTTAAATTTAAATTAAATTTAAATTTAAATTTTAAATTTTAAATTTTAAACTTAAATTTAAATAAATTTAAATTTTAAATTTAAATTTTAAATTTTAAATTAAATTTAAATTTTAAATTTAAATTTAAATTTAAATTTTAAACTAAATTTTAAATTTTAAATTAAATTTAAATTTAAATTTAAATTTTAAATTTAAATTTAAATTTAAATTTTAAATTTTAAATTTTAAATTTTAAATTTAAATTTTAAATTTAAATTTTAAATTTAAATTTTAAATTTAAATTTTAAATTTTAAATTTTAAATTTTAAATTTTAAATTTTAAATTTTAAATTTTAAATTTTAAATTTAAATTTTAAATTTTAAATTAAATTAAATTTTAAATTTTAAATTTAAATTTTAAATTTAAATTTTAAATTTTAAATTTAAATTTTAAATTTTAAATTTTAAATTTAAATTTTAAATTTAAATTTTAAATTTTAAATTTTAAATTTTAAATTTTAAATTTAAATTTTAAATTTTAAATTTAAATTTAAATTTTAAATTTTAAATTTTAAATTTTAAATTTTAAATTTAAACTCAAATAAATTTAAATTTTAAATTAAACTCAAATTTTAAATTTAAATTTTAAATTTAAATTTAAATTTAAAATTTTAAATTTTAAATTTAAATTTTAAATTTAAATTTTAAATTTAAATTTTAAATTTTAAATTTTAAATTTTAAATTTAAATTTTAAATTTTAAATTTTAAATTTTAAATTTTAAATTTTAAATTTAAATTTTAAATTTTAAATTTAAATTTTAAATTTTAAATTTTAAATTTTAAATTTTAAATTTAAATTTTAAATTTAAATTTTAAATTTTAAATTTTAAATTTTAAATTTAAATTTTAAATTTTAAATTTTAAATTTTAAATTTAAATTTTAAATTAAATTTTAAATTTTAAATTTTAAATTTTAAATTTTAAATTTTAAATTAAATTTAAATTTAAATTTAAACTCAAATTTTAAATTTTAAATTTTAAATCAAACTAAATTTAAACTCAAACTCAAACTTAAATTTAAATTTTAAATTTTAAATTTTAAATTTTAAATCAAATTTAAACTTAAATTTTAAATTTTAAATTTTAAATTTTAAATTTTAAATTTTAAATTTAAATTTTAAATTTAAATTTTAAATTTTAAATTTTAAATTTAAATTTAAATTTAAATTTTAAATTTAAATTTTAAATTTAAATTTTAAATTTTAAATTTTAAATTTTAAATTTTAAATTTTAAATTTTAAATTTAAATTTTAAATTTAAATTTTAAATTTTAAATTTAAATTTTAAATTTAAATTTTAAATTTAAATTTTAAATTTTAAATTTTAAATTTAAATTAAATTAAATTTAAATTTTAAATTTTAAATTTAAATTTTAAATTTTAAATTTTAAATTTTAAACTCAAATTTTAAATTTTAAATTTAAATTTAAACTTTAAATTTTAAATTTTAAATTAAACTTAAAAATTAAACTCAAATTTAAATTTAAAATTTAAACTTAAACTCAAATTTTAAATTTAAATTTTAAATTTTAAATTAAATTTAAATTTTAAATTTAAATTTTAAATTTTAAATTTTAAATTTTAAATTTTAAATTTAAATTTTAAATTTAAATTTTAAATTTTAAATTTTAAATTTTAAATTTTAAATTTTAAATTTAAATTTAAATTTTAAATTTTAAATTTTAAATTTAAATTTTAAATTTTAAATTTTAAATTTAAATTTAAATTTTAAATTTTAAATTTTAAATTTTAAATTTTAAATTTTAAATTTTAAATTTTAAATTTTAAATTTTAAATTTTAAATTTAAATTTTAAATTTTAAATTTTAAACTCAAATTTTAAATTTTAAATTTTAAATTTTAAATTTTAAATTTTAAATTTTAAAATTTTAAATTTAAACCTAAATTTAAAATTTTAAATTTAAATTTTAAATTTTAAACTTAAACTCAAACTTTAAATTTTAAATTTAAACTTTAAACCTTAAACTTAAATTTTAAATTTTAAATTTTAAATTTTAAATTTAAATTTTAAATTTTAAATTTTAAATTTTAAATTTTAAATTTTAAATTTTAAATTTTAAATTTAAATTTTAAATTTTAAATTTTAAATTTTAAATTTTAAATTTTAAATTTAAATTTAAATTTTAAATTTAAATTTTAAATTTTAAATTTTAAATTAAATTTAAATTTTAAATTTAAATTTAAATTTTAAATTTTAAATTTTAAATTTTAAATTTAAATTTTAAATTTTAAATTTTAAATTTTAAATTTTAAATTTTAAATTTTAAATTTAAATTTTAAATTTTAAATTTAAATTTAAATTTTAAACTCAAATTTTAAATTTTAAACTAAATTTAAACTAAATTTTAAATTTTAAACTCAAATTTTAAATTTTAAACTTAAATTTTAAACTCAAATTTAAATTTAAATTTTAAATTTTAAATTTTAAATTTAAATTTAAATTTAAATTTTAAATTTAAATTTTAAATTTAAATTTTAAATTTTAAATTTTAAATTTAAATTTTAAATTTTAAATTTTAAATTTTAAATTTTAAATTTTAAATTTAAATTTTAAATTTAAATTTTAAATTAAATTTTAAATTTTAAATTTAAATTTTAAATTTTAAATTTTAAATTTTAAATTTTAAATTTTAAATTTTAAATTAAATTTAAATTTTAAATTTAAATTTTAAATTTTAAATTTTAAATTTTAAATTTTAAATTTAAATTTTAAATTTAAATTTTAAATTTTAAATTTTAAACCTAAATTTAAATTTAAATTTAAACTCAAATTTTAAATTTAAATTTAAATTTTAAATTTTAAATTTAAATTTAAACTTTAAATTTTAAATTTAAACTCAAACTCAAAACTTTAAATTAAACTTAAATTTAAATTTAAATTTTAAATTTAAATTTAAATTTTAAATTTAAATTTAAATTTTAAATTTTAAATTTTAAATTTTAAATTTAAATTTTAAATTTAAATTTAAATTTAAATTTTAAATTTAAATTTAAATTTTAAATTTAAATTTAAATTTAAATTTTAAATTTAAATTTAAATTTTAAATTTAAATTTTAAATTTTAAATTTAAATTTAAATTTTAAATTTTAAATTTTAAATTTTAAATTTTAAATTTAAATTTTAAATTAAATTTAAATTTAAATTTAAATTTTAAAATTTAAATTTTAAATTTAAATTTTAAATTTAAATTTTAAATTTTAAATTTAAATTTTAAATTAAATTTTAAATTTTAAATTAAACTAAATAAATTTAAATTTAAATTTAAACTCAAATTTTAAATTTTAAATTTTAAATTTAAATTAAATTTAAATTTTAAATTAAATTTAAATTTTAAATTTTAAATTTAAATTTAAATTTAAATTTAAATTTAAATTTTAAATTTTAAATTTTAAATTTTAAATTTTAAATTTTAAATTTAAATTTTAAATTTTAAATTTTAAATTTTAAATTTAAATTTTAAATTTTAAATTTTAAATTTAAATTTAAATTTTAAATTTAAATTTAAATTTAAATTTTAAATTTTAAATTTTAAATTTTAAATTTAAATTTAAATTTAAATTTTAAATTTTAAATTTTAAATTTTAAATTTTAAATTTAAATTTTAAATTTTAAATTTAAATTTTAAATTTTAAATTTTAAACTCAAATTTTAAATTTTAAATTTTAAACTCAAATTTTAAATTTTAAATTTAAATTTAAATTTTAAATTTAAATTTAAATTTAAATTAAATTTAAACCTTAAACCTAAATTTAAATTTTAAATTTAAATTTAAATTTTAAATTTTAAATTTTAAATTTTAAATTTTAAATTTAAATTTTAAATTTTAAATTTTAAATTTAAATTTAAATTTAAATTTTAAATTTAAATTTAAATTTTAAATTTTAAATTTTAAATTTTAAATTTAAATTTAAATTTTAAATTTAAATTTTAAATTTTAAATTTAAATTTTAAATTTTAAATTTTAAATTTAAATTTAAATTTTAAATTTTAAATTTTAAATTTAAATTTTAAATTTAAATTTAAATTTAAATTTTAAATTTTAAATTTTAAATTAAATTTTAAATTTTAAATTTAAATTTAAATTTTAAATTTTAAATTTAAATTAAATTTTAAATTTAAACTCAAATTTTAAATTTTAAATTTTAAATTTTAAATTTTAAATTTAAATTTTAAATTTAAATTTTAAATTTTAAATTTTAAATTTTAAATTTAAATTTAAATTTTAAATTTAAATTTAAATTTTAAATTTTAAATTTTAAATTTTAAATTTAAATTTTAAATTTTAAATTTAAATTTTAAATTTTAAATTTTAAATTTTAAATTTTAAATTTAAATTTTAAATTTAAATTTTAAATTTTAAATTTTAAATTTTAAATTTAAATTAAATTAAATTTTAAATTTTAAATTTTAAATTTTAAATTTTAAATTTTAAATTTTAAATTTTAAATTTAAATTTTAAATTTTAAATTTAAATTTTAAATTTAAATTTAAATTTTAAATTAAATTAAATTTAAATTTAAATTTTAAATTTAAATTTTAAATTTTAAATTTTAAATTTTAAATTTAAATTTTAAATTTTAAACTCAAATTTTAAATTTTAAATTTTAAATTTAAATTTTAAATTAAATTTAAACTCAAACTTAAACTTAAATTTAAATTTTAAATTTTAAATTTTAAATTTTAAATTTAAATTTTAAATTTAAATTTAAATTTTAAATTTTAAATTTTAAATTTTAAATTTAAATTTTAAATTTAAATTTTAAATTTAAATTTTAAATTTTAAATTTTAAATTTAAATTTTAAATTTAAATTTTAAATTTAAATTTAAATTTTAAATTTAAATTTTAAATTTTAAATTTTAAATTTTAAATTTTAAATTTAAATTTTAAATTTAAATTTTAAATTTTAAATTTTAAATTTAAATTAAATTTTAAATTTTAAATTTAAATTTTAAATTTTAAATTTAAATTAAATTTTAAATTTTAAATTAAATTTAAATTTTAAATTTTAAATTTTAAATTTTAAATTTTAAAATTTTAAATTTAAATTTTAAATTTAAATTTTAAATTTAAATTCAAACCTAAATTTAAATTTAAACTTAAATTTTAAACCTAAATTTTAAATTTTAAATTTAAATTTTAAATTTTAAATTTTAAATTTAAATTTAAATTTTAAATTTTAAATTTAAATTTTAAATTTTAAATTTAAATTTTAAATTTAAATTTTAAATTTAAATTTTAAATTTTAAATTTAAATTTTAAATTTAAATTTAAATTTTAAATTTTAAATTTAAATTTTAAATTTAAATTTAAATTTAAATTTTAAATTTAAATTTTAAATTTAAATTTTAAATTTTAAATTTTAAATTTTAAATTTTAAATTTTAAATTTAAATTTTAAATTTTAAATTTTAAATTTAAATTTAAATTTAAATTTTAAACTCAAATTTAAATTTTAAATTTAAATTTTAAATTTAAATTTTAAATTTTAAACTAAATTTAATTTAAATTTTAAACTAAACTCAAATTTAAATTTTAAATTTTAAATTTTAAATTTTAAAACTTAAACTTAAATTTTAAATTTTAAATTTAAATTTTAAATTTTAAATTTTAAATTTAAATTTTAAATTTAAATTTAAATTTTAAATTTTAAATTTTAAATTTTAAATTTTAAATTTTAAATTTAAATTTTAAATTTTAAATTTAAATTTAAATTTTAAATTTTAAATTTTAAATTTTAAATTTAAATTTAAATTTTAAATTTAAATTTAAATTTTAAATTTAAATTTAAATTTTAAATTAAATTTTAAATTTTAAATTTTAAATTTTAAATTTTAAATTTTAAATTAAATTTTAAATTTTAAATTTTAAATTTTAAATTTTAAATTTTAAATTTTAAATTTAAATTTTAAATTTAAATTTTAAATTTTAAATTTTAAATCAAATTTAAATTTTAAATTTTAAATTTTAAATTTAAACTCAAATTTAAACTTTAAATTTTAAACCTTAAATTTAAATTTAAATTTTAAATTTAAACTCAAAATTAAACTTAAATTTAAATTTTAAATTTTAAATTTAAATTTTAAATTTAAATTTTAAATTTAAATTTTAAATTTTAAATTTAAATTTTAAATTTAAATTTTAAATTTAAATTTTAAATTTTAAATTTTAAATTTTAAATTTTAAATTTAAATTTAAATTTTAAATTTTAAATTTAAATTTTAAATTTAAATTTTAAATTTTAAATTTTAAATTAAATTTAAATTTTAAATTTTAAATTTTAAATTTAAATTAAATTAAATTTTAAATTTTAAATTTTAAATTTTAAATTTTAAATTTTAAATTTTAAATTTTAAATTTTAAATTTAAATTTTAAATTTAAATTTTAAATTTAAATTTTAAACTCAAATTTTAAATTTTAAATTTAAAACTCAAATTTTAAATTTTAAACTCAAATTTTAAATTTTAAATTTAAATTTTAAATTTTAAATTTTAAATTTTAAATTTAAATTTAAATTTTAAATTTAAATTTTAAATTTTAAATTTAAATTTTAAATTTTAAATTTTAAATTTTAAATTTTAAATTTTAAATTTAAATTTTAAATTTTAAATTTTAAATTTTAAATTTAAATTTTAAATTTTAAATTTTAAATTTTAAATTTAAATTTAAATTTTAAATTTTAAATTTAAATTTAAATTTTAAATTTTAAATTTAAATTTTAAATTAAATTTTAAATTTTAAATTTAAATTTTAAATTTTAAATTTAAATTTAAATTTTAAATTTTAAATTTAAAAATTTTAAATTTTAAATTTTAAATTTTAAATTTTAAATTTAAATTTTAAATTTTAAACTCAAATTTTAAATTTTAAATTTTAAATTTTAAATTTTAAATTTTAAATTAAATTTTAAATTTTAAATTTTAAATTTAAATTTTAAATTTAAATTAAATTTTAAATTTTAAATTTTAAATTTTAAATTTTAAATTTAAATTTAAATTTAAATTTTAAATTTAAATTTTAAATTTAAATTTTAAATTTTAAATTTTAAATTTAAATTTTAAATTTTAAATTTTAAATTTTAAATTTTAAATTTAAATTTTAAATTTTAAATTTTAAATTTTAAATTTTAAATTTAAATTTTAAATTTTAAATTTTAAATTTAAATTTAAATTTTAAATTTTAAATTTTAAATTTTAAATTTAAATTTAAAATTTAAATTTAAATTTTAAATTTAAATTTTAAATTTAAATTTTAAATTTTAAATTTAAATTTAAATTTTAAATTTAAATTTAAATTTTAAATTTAAATTTAAATTTTAAATTTAAATTTTAAATTTTAAATTTAAATTTTAAATTTAAATTTTAAATTTTAAATTTAAATTTTAAATTTAAATTTTAAATTTTAAATTTAAATTTAAATTTTAAATTTAAATTTTAAATTTAAATTTTAAATTTAAATTTTAAATTTAAATTAAATTTTAAATTTTAAATTTAAATTTTAAATTTTAAATTTAAATTTTAAATTTTAAATTTAAATTTAAATTTTAAATTTTAAATTTAAATTTTAAATTTTAAATTTAAATTTTAAATTTTAAATTTAAATTTTAAATTAAATTTAAATTTTAAATTTTAAATTTTAAATTTAAACTCAAATTTTAAATTTAAATTTTAAATTTTAAATTTTAAATTTAAATTTAAATTTAAATTTAAATTTTAAATTTAAATTTAAATTTTAAATTTAAATTTTAAATTTAAATTTTAAATTTTAAATTTTAAATTTTAAATTTTAAATTTTAAATTTAAATTTAAATTTTAAATTTTAAATTTTAAATTTTAAATTTTAAATTTAAATTTAAATTTTAAATTTAAATTTAAATTTTAAATTTTAAATTTAAAATTTTAAATTTAAATTTTAAATTTTAAATTTTAAATTTTAAATTTAAATTTTAAATTTTAAATTTTAAATTTTAAATTTAAATTTTAAATTTTAAATTTTAAATTAAATTTAAATTTTAAATTTAAATTTAAACCTAAATTTTAAATTTAAATTTTAAATTTTAAATTTTAAATTTAAATTTTAAATTTAAATTTAAATTTTAAATTTAAATTTTAAATTTTAAATTTAAATTTAAATTTTAAATTTTAAATTTTAAATTTTAAATTTTAAATTTTAAATTTAAATTTTAAATTTTAAATTTTAAATTTAAATTTAAATTTTAAATTTTAAATTTAAATTTTAAATTTTAAATTTAAATTTAAATTTTAAATTTTAAATTTAAATTTTAAATTTTAAATTTTAAATTTAAATTTTAAATTTAAATTTTAAATTTTAAATTTTAAATTTTAAATCAAATTTAAATTTAAATTTTAAATTTAAATTTTAAATTTTAAATTTTAAATTTTAAATTTAAATTTAAATTTTAAATTTTAAATTTTAAATTTTAAACTAAATTTTAAATTTAAATTTTAAATTTTAAATTTTAAATTTAAATTTAAATTTTAAATTTTAAATTTAAATTTTAAATTTTAAATTTAAATTTAAATTTTAAATTTAAATTAAATTTAAATTTAAATTTAAATTTTAAATTTTAAATTTTAAATTTTAAATTTTAAATTTTAAATTTTAAATTTTAAATTTAAATTTAAATTTTAAATTTTAAATTTAAATTTTAAATTTAAATTTAAATTTTAAATTTAAATTTTAAATTTTAAATTTTAAATTTTAAATTAAATTTAAATTTAAATTTTAAATTAAATTTAAATTTTAAATTTTAAATTTAAATTTTAAATTTAAATTTTAAATTTAAATTTTAAATTTTAAATTTTAAATTTTAAATTTAAACCTAAATTTTAAATTTTAAATTTTAAATTTTAAACTCAAATTAAATTTAAACTCAAACTTAAATTTAAACTTAAATTTAAACTTAAATTTTAAATTTTAAATTTAAATTTTAAATTTTAAATTTAAATTTTAAATTTAAATTTTAAATTTAAATTTTAAATTTTAAATTTAAATTTTAAATTTTAAATTTTAAATTTTAAATTTAAATTTAAATTTTAAATTTTAAATTTAAATTTTAAATTTTAAATTTTAAATTTTAAATTTTAAATTTTAAATTTAAATTTTAAATTTTAAATTTTAAATTTAAATTTTAAATTTAAATTTAAATTTTAAATTTTAAATTTAAATTTTAAATTTTAAATTTAAATTTTAAATTTTAAATTTAAATTTAAATTTTAAATTAAATTTTAAATTTAAACTCAAATTTAAATTTAAATTTTAAATTTAAATTTTAAATTTTAAATTTAAATTTTAAATTTAAATTTTAAATTTAAATTTAAATTTAAATTTAAATTTAAATTTAAATTTAAATTTTAAATTTTAAATTTTAAATTTAAATTTAAATTTAAATTTTAAATTTTAAATTTAAATTTTAAATTTAAATTTAAATTTTAAATTTTAAATTTAAATTTTAAATTTTAAATTTAAATTTTAAATTTAAATTTTAAATTTAAATTTTAAATTTAAATTTAAATTTAAATTTAAATTTTAAATTTAAATTTTAAATTTTAAATTTAAATTTTAAATTTAAATTTTAAATTTTAAATTTAAATTTTAAATTTTAAATTTTAAATTTAAATTAAATTTAAATTTAAATTAAACTCAAATTTTAAATTTAAATTTTAAATTTTAAATTTTAAATTTTAAATTTAAATTTTAAATTTTAAATTTTAAATTTTAAATTTTAAATTTTAAATTTTAAATTTTAAATTTTAAATTTAAATTTTAAATTTTAAATTTAAATTTTAAATTTAAATTTAAATTAAATTTTAAATTTTAAATTTTAAATTTTAAATTTTAAATTTTAAATTTTAAATTTTAAATTTTAAATTTAAATTTAAATTTTAAATTTAAATTTAAATTAAATTTTAAATTTTAAATTTTAAATTTTAAATTTTAAATTTTAAATTTTAAATTTAAATTTTAAATTTAAATTTTAAATTTAAAATTTTAAATTTAAATTTTAAATTTTAAATTTAAATTTTAAATTTAAATTTTAAATTTTAAATTTTAAATTTTAAATTTAAATTTTAAACTTAAATTTTAAATTTAAATTTTTAAATTTAAATTTAAATTTTAAATTTTAAATTTAAATTTTAAATTTTAAATTTAAATTTAAATTTAAATTTTAAATTTAAATTTAAATTTTAAATTTAAATTTTAAATTTAAATTTTAAATTTTAAATTTTAAATTTTAAATTTTAAATTTAAATTTTAAATTTAAATTTAAATTTTAAATTTTAAATTTAAATTTAAATTTTAAATTTTAAATTTTAAATTTTAAATTTTAAATTTAAATTTTAAATTTTAAATTTTAAATTTAAATTTTAAATTTAAATTTAAATTTTAAATTTTAAATTTTAAATTTTAAATTTAAATTTAAATTTAAATTTTAAATTTAAATTTTAAATTTTAAATTTTAAATTTTAAATTTTAAATTTTAAATTTAAATTTTAAATTTTAAATTTTAAATTTTAAATTTAAATTTTAAATTTAAATTTTAAATTTTAAATTTAAATTTTAAATTTAAATTAAATTTTAAATTTAAATTAAATTAAACTTAAATTTTAAATTTAAATTTTAAATTTAAATTTTAAATTTTAAATTTAAATTTAAATTTAAATTTTAAATTTTAAATTTTAAATTTTAAATTTAAATTTTAAATTTAAATTTTAAATTTTAAATTTTAAATTTTAAATTTTAAATTTTAAATTTAAATTTAAATTTTAAATTTTAAATTTTAAATTTAAATTTTAAATTTTAAATTTTAAATTTAAATTTTAAATTTTAAATTTAAATTTAAATTTTAAATTTTAAATTTAAATTTTAAATTTTAAATTTTAAATTTAAATTTTAAATTTAAATTTAAATTTTAAATTTTAAATTTTAAATTTAAATTTAAATTTTAAATTTTAAATTTTAAAAATTTTAAACCTAAATTTTAAATTTTAAATTTTAAATTTTAAATTTTAAATTTAAATTAAATTTTAAATTTTAAATTTTAAAATTTAAATTTTAAATTTTAAATTTTAAATTTAAATTTTAAATTTTAAATTTAAATTAAATTTAAATTTAAATTTTAAATTTAAATTTTAAATTTTAAATTTAAATTTAAATTTAAATTTTAAATTTTAAATTTTAAATTTTAAATTTTAAATTTTAAATTTTAAATTTAAATTTTAAATTTAAATTTTAAATTTTAAATTTAAATTTTAAATTTTAAATTTTAAATTTAAATTAAATTTTAAATTTTAAATTTTAAATTTAAATTTAAATTTTAAATTTTAAATTTTAAATTTTAAATTTAAATTTAAATTTTAAATTTTAAATTTAAATTTAAATTTTAAATTTAAATTTTAAATTTTAAATTTTAAATTTTAAATTTAAATTTTAAATTTTAAATTTAAATTTTAAATTTTAAATTTAAATTTAAATTTTAAATTTAAATTTAAATTTAAATTTTAAATTTAAATTTTAAATTTAAATTTAAATTTTAAATTTAAATTTTAAATTTAAATTTTAAATTAAATTTAAATTTAAATTTTAAATTTAAATTTAAATTTAAATTTTAAATTTAAATTTAAATTAAATTTTAAATTTTAAATTTTAAATTTTAAATTTTAAATTTTAAATTTAAATTTAAATTTAAATTTTAAATTTTAAATTTAAATTTAAATTTAAATTTAAATTTAAATTTTAAATTTAAATTTTAAATTTAAATTTAAATTTTAAATTTAAATTTTAAATTTAAATTTAAATTTTAAATTTAAATTTTAAATTTAAATTTTAAATTTTAAATTTTAAATTTTAAATTTAAATTTTAAATTTTAAATTTTAAATTTTAAATTTTAAATTTAAATTTTAAATTTTAAATTTTAAATTTTAAATTTTAAATTTAAATTTTAAACTCAAATTAAATTTAAATTTTAAATTTAAATTTAAATTTAAATTTTAAATTTAAATTTTAAATTTAAATTTTAAATTTAAATTTTAAATTTTAAATTTAAATTTTAAATTTTAAATTTAAATTTAAATTTAAATTTTAAATTTTAAATTTTAAATTTAAATTTTAAATTTAAATTTTAAATTTAAATTTAAATTTTAAATTTTAAATTTAAATTTAAATTTTAAATTTAAATTTAAATTTTAAATTTAAATTTTAAATTTTAAATTTTAAATTTTAAATTTTAAATTTTAAATTTAAATTTTAAATTTTAAATTTAAATTTTAAATTTTAAATTTTAAATTTTAAATTTTAAATTTTAAATTTTAAATTTTAAATTTTAAATTTTAAATTTTAAATTTTAAATTTAAATTTTAAATTTTAAATTTAAATTTTAAATTTTAAATTTTAAATTTAAAATTTTAACTCAAATTTAAATTTTAAATTTTAAATTAAATTAAATTAAATTTAAATTTTAAATTTAAATTTTAAATTTTAAATTTAAACTCAAATTTTAAATTTAAATTAAATTTAAATTTTAAATTTTAAATTTAAATTTTAAATTTTAAATTTTAAATTTTAAATTTTAAATTTTAAATTTAAATTTTAAATTTAAATTTAAATTTTAAATTTTAAATTTAAATTTTAAATTTAAATTTTAAATTTTAAATTTAAATTTAAATTTAAATTTAAATTTTAAATTTAAATTTTAAATTTTAAATTTAAATTAAATTTTAAATTTTAAATTTTAAATTTTAAATTTAAATTTTAAATTTTAAATTTAAATTTAAATTTTAAATTTTAAATTTTAAATTTTAAATTTAAATTTTAAATTAAATTTTAAATTTTAAATTTAAATTTTAAATTTAAATTTTAAATTTTAAATTTTAAATTTTAAATTAAATTTAAATTTAAATTTTAAATTTAAATTTTAAATTTAAATTTTAAATTTAAATTTAAACTCAAACTTAAATTTTAAATTTAAATTTTAAATTTTAAATTTAAATTTAAATTTAAATTTTAAATTTTAAATTTTAAATTTTAAATTTTAAATTTTAAATTTTAAATTTTAAATTTAAATTTTAAATTTTAAATTTTAAATTTAAATTTTAAATTTTAAATTTTAAATTTAAATTTAAATTTTAAATTTAAATTTAAATTTTAAATTTAAATTTTAAATTTTAAATTTAAATTTTAAATTTAAATTTTAAATTTAAATTAAATTTTAAATTTTAAATTTTAAATTTTAAATTTTAAATTTTAAATTTTAAATTTAAATTTTAAATTTTAAATTTTAAATTTTAAATTTAAATTTTAAATTTAAATTTTAAATTTTAAATTTTAAATTTTAAATTTTAAATTTAAATTTAAATTTTAAATTTAAATTAAATTTTAAATTTTAAATTTTAAATTTTAAATTTAAATTTTAAATTTAAATTTTAAATTTAAATTTTAAATTTAAATTTAAATTTTAAATTTAAATTTAAATTTTAAATTTTAAATTTAAATTTTAAATTTAAATTTTAAATTTAAATTTTAAATTTTAAATTTAAATTTTAAATTTTAAATTTTAAATTTTAAATTTTAAATTTAAATTTTAAATTTTAAATTTAAATTTAAATTTTAAATTTTAAATTTTAAATTTTAAATTTAAATTTAAATTTTAAATTTAAATTTAAATTTTAAATTTAAATTTAAATTTTAAATTTTAAATTTTAAATTTTAAATTTAAATTTTAAATTTTAAATTTTAAATTTTAAATTTAAATTTAAATTTTAAATTAAATTTAAATTTTAAATTTTAAATTTAAATTTTAAATTTAAATTTTAAATTTTAAATTTAAATTTAAACTCAAATTTAAATTTTAAATTTAAATTTTAAATTTTAAATTTAAATTTAAATTTTAAATTTAAACTCAAATTTAAACCTTAAATTAAATTTTAAATTTTAAATTTTAAATTTAAATTTTAAATTTTAAATTTAAATTTTAAATTTTAAATTTTAAATTTAAATTTTAAATTTTAAATTTTAAATTTAAATTTAAATTTTAAATTTTAAATTTTAAATTTAAATTTAAATTTTAAATTTTAAATTTTAAATTTTAAATTTTAAATTTTAAATTTTAAATTTTAAATTTTAAATTTAAATTTTAAATTTTAAATTTTAAATTTTAAATTTTAAATTTAAATTTTAAATTTTAAATTTTAAATTTTAAATTTTAAACTTAAATTTTAAATTTTAAATTTAAATTTAAATTTTAAATTTTAAATTTTAAATTTTAAATTAAATTTTAAATTTTAAACTCAAATTAAATTTAAAACTCAAACCTTAAATTTTAAATTTTAAACTCAAATTTTAAATTTAAACTCAAATTTAAATTTTAAATTTTAAATTTTAAATTTTAAATTTTAAATTTTAAATTTTAAATTTTAAATTTAAATTTTAAATTTTAAATTTAAATTTTAAATTTTAAATTTTAAATTTTAAATTTAAATTTTAAATTTAAATTTTAAATTTTAAATTTAAATTTTAAATTTAAATTTAAATTTTAAATTTTAAATTTAAATTTTAAATTTAAATTTAAATTTTAAATTTTAAATTTTAAATTTTAAATTTAAATTTTAAATTTTAAATTTAAATTTTAAATTTAAATTTTAAATTTTAAATTAAATTTTAAATTTAAATTTTAAATTTTAAATTTTAAATTTAAATTTTAAATTTTAAATTTAAAATTTTAAATTAAATTTAAATTTTAAACTCAAATTTTAAATTTTAAATTTTAAACTTAAATTTTAAATTTTAAATTTTAAATTTAAATTTTAAATCAAATTTAAATTTAAATTTTAAATTTAAATTTTAAATTTTAAATTTTAAATTTTAAATTTTAAATTTTAAATTTTAAATTTAAATTTAAATTTTAAATTTTAAATTTAAATTTAAATTTAAATTTTAAATTTTAAATTTTAAATTTTAAATTTTAAATTTAAATTTTAAATTTAAATTTTAAATTTTAAATTTTAAATTTTAAATTTTAAATTTTAAATTTAAATTTAAATTTTAAATTTAAATTTTAAATTTTAAATTTTAAATTTTAAATTTAAATTTTAAATTTTAAAATTTAAATTTAAATTTAAATTTAAATTTTAAATTTAAATTTTAAATTTTAAATTTAAATTTTAAACTAAATTTTAAATTTAAATTTTAAAATTTTAAATTTTAAATTTCAAATTTTAAATTTTAAATTTTAAATTTAAACTCAAATTTAAATTTTAAATTTTAAACTTAAATTTTAAATTTTAAATTTTAAATTTTAAATTTTAAATTTTAAATTTAAATTTAAATTTAAATTTAAATTTTAAATTTTAAATTTTAAATTTTAAATTTAAATTTTAAATTTAAATTTTAAATTTTAAATTTAAATTTTAAATTTAAATTTTAAATTTAAATTTTAAATTTAAATTTTAAATTTTAAATTTTAAATTTTAAATTTAAATTTTAAATTTTAAATTTTAAATTTTAAATTTTAAATTTTAAATTTTAAATTTAAATTTTAAATTTAAATTTTAAATTTTAAATTTAAATTTTAAATTTAAATTTTAAATTTTAAAATTTAAATTTTAAATTTTAAATTTTAAATTTTAAATTTTAAACTTAAATTTTAAATTTAAATTTTAAATTTAAACCTTAAATTTTAAATTTTAAATTTAAATTTAAACCTTAAATTTAAATTTTAAATTTTAAATTTTAAATTTTAAATTTAAATTTTAAATTTAAATTTTAAATTTTAAATTTAAATTTTAAATTTAAATTTTAAATTTAAATTTAAATTTAAATTTTAAATTTTAAATTTAAATTTTAAATTTTAAATTTTAAATTTAAATTTAAATTTTAAATTTTAAATTTTAAATTTTAAATTTTAAATTTTAAATTTTAAATTTTAAATTTTAAATTTAAATTTTAAATTTAAATTTTAAATTTAAATTTTAAATTTAAATTTAAATTTAAATTTTAAATTTTAAATTTAAATTTTAAATTTAAATTTTAAATTTTAAATTTTAAATTTAAATTTAAATTTTAAATTTAAATTTTAAATTTTAAATTTTAAATTTAAAAATTTTAAAATTTTAAATTTTAAATTTTAAATTTTAAATCAAATTAAACTTAAATTTTAAATTTAAATTTTAAATTTTAAATTTAAATTTTAAATTTAAATTTTAAATTTAAATTTTAAATTTTAAATTTAAATTTTAAATTTAAATTTTAAATTTAAATTTAAATTTTAAATTTTAAATTTTAAATTTTAAATTTAAATTTAAATTTAAATTTAAATTTAAATTTTAAATTTTAAATTTTAAATTTAAATTTTAAATTTTAAATTTTAAATTTAAATTTTAAATTTAAATTTTAAATTTTAAATTTTAAATTTTAAATTTAAATTTTAAATTTAAATTTAAATTTTAAATTTTAAATTTTAAATTTTAAATTTTAAATTTAAATTTAAATTTTAAATTTTAAATTTTAAATTTTAAATAAATTTAAATTTAAATTTTAAATTTTAAATTTTAAATTTTAAATTTTAAATTTTAAATTTAAATTTAAATTTTAAACTCAAACTCAAATTTTAAATTTTAAATTTTAAATTTAAATTTAAATTTAAATTTTAAATTTAAATTTTAAATTTAAATTTAAATTTAAATTTTAAATTTAAATTTTAAATTTTAAATTTTAAATTTTAAATTTTAAATTTAAATTTTAAATTTTAAATTTTAAATTTAAATTTTAAATTTAAATTTTAAATTTAAATTTTAAATTTTAAATTTTAAATTTAAATTTAAATTTTAAATTTTAAATTTTAAATTTAAATTTTAAATTTTAAATTTAAATTTAAATTTTAAATTTTAAATTTTAAATTTTAAATTTAAATTTTAAATTTTAAATTTTAAATTTAAATTTTAAATTTAAATTTAAATTTTAAATTTTAAATTTTAAATTTTAAATTTAAATTTAAATTTTAAATTTAAATTTTAAATTTAAATTTTAAATTTAAATTTAAATTTTAAATTTTAAACTCAAATTTTAAACTTAAATTTAAATTTTAAATTTAAATTTAAATTTTAAATTTTAAATTTAAATTTAAATTTAAATTTAAATTTTAAATTTAAATTTAAATTTAAATTTTAAATTTTAAATTTTAAATTTAAATTTTAAATTTTAAATTTTAAATTTTAAATTTAAATTTAAATTTTAAATTTAAATTTTAAATTTTAAATTTTAAATTTAAATTTTAAATTTAAATTAAATTTTAAATTTTAAATTTAAATTTAAATTTTAAATTTTAAATTTTAAATTTTAAATTTTAAATTTTAAATTTAAATTTAAATTTTAAATTTTAAATTTTAAATTTTAAATTTAAATTTTAAATTTAAATTTAAATTTAAATTTTAAATTTTAAATTTTAAATTTTAAAATTTAAATTTTAAATTTTAAATTTTAAATTTAAATTTTAAAAATTTTAAACCTTAAATTTTAAATTTAAATTTAAATTTAAACTCAAATTTAAATTAAACTCAAACTCAAATTTAAACTTTAAATTTTAAATTTTAAATTTTAAATTTTAAATTTAAATTTTAAATTTAAATTTTAAATTTAAATTTTAAATTTTAAATTTAAATTTTAAATTTTAAATTTTAAATTTAAATTTTAAATTTTAAATTTTAAATTTTAAATTTTAAATTTTAAATTTAAATTTAAATTTTAAATTTAAATTTTAAATTTTAAATTTTAAATTAAATTTAAATTTTAAATTTAAATTTTAAATTTAAATTTTAAATTTTAAATTTTAAATTTTAAATTTTAAATTTTAAATTTAAATTTTAAATTTTAAATTTAAATTTTAAATTTTAAATTTTAAATTTAAATTTTAAATTTAAATTTAAATTTTAAATTTTAAATTTAAATTAAATTTTAAATTTTAAATTTAAATTTAAACTCAAATTTAAACTCAAATTTTAAATTTTAAATTTTAAACTCAAATTTAAATTAAACTTAAATTTTAAATTTTAAATTTTAAATTTAAATTTTAAATTTTAAATTTTAAATTTTAAATTTTAAATTTTAAATTTTAAATTTTAAATTTAAATTTAAATTTTAAATTTTAAATTTAAATTTTAAATTTAAATTTAAATTTTAAATTTTAAATTTTAAATTTTAAATTTTAAATTTTAAATTTTAAATTTAAATTTTAAATTTTAAATTTTAAATTTTAAATTTTAAATTTTAAATTTTAAATTTAAATTTTAAATTTTAAATTTAAATTTTAAATTTAAATTTTAAATTTTAAATTTAAATTTTAAATTTTAAATTTTAAATTTTAAATTTTAAATTTTAAATTTAAATTTTAAATTAAATTTTAAATTTTAAATTTTAAAATTTTAAATTTTAAATTTTAAATTTTAAACTTAAATTTTAAATTTAAACTAAACTCAAATTTAAACTTTAAATTTTAAACTTAAATTTTAAATTTTAAATTTTAAATTTAAATTTTAAATTTAAATTTTAAATTTTAAATTTAAATTTTAAATTTTAAATTTTAAATTTTAAATTTAAATTTTAAATTTTAAATTTAAATTTAAATTTTAAATTTTAAATTTTAAATTTAAATTTTAAATTTTAAATTTTAAATTTAAATTTAAATTTTAAATTTTAAATTTAAATTTTAAATTTTAAATTTTAAATTTAAATTTTAAATTTAAATTTTAAATTTAAATTTTAAATTAAATTTTAAATTTTAAATTTAAATTTTAAATTTTAAATTTAAATTTTAAATTTAAATTTTAAAATTTTAAATTTAAATTTTAAAATTAAATTTAAATTTAAATTTTAAATTTTAAACCTTAAATTTTAAATTTTAAATTTAAATTTAAACTCAAAATTTAAATTTTAAATTTAAATTTTAAACTTAAACTTTAAATTTAAATTTTAAATTTAAATTTTAAATTTAAATTTTAAATTTTAAATTTAAATTTTAAATTTTAAATTTAAATTTTAAATTTAAATTTAAATTTTAAATTTTAAATTTAAATTTAAATTTAAATTTTAAATTTAAATTTTAAATTTAAATTTTAAATTTTAAATTAAATTTTAAATTTTAAATTTAAATTTAAATTTTAAATTTTAAATTTTAAATTTTAAATTTAAATTTTAAATTTTAAATTTTAAATTTTAAATTTAAATTTAAATTTTAAATTTAAATTTTAAATTTTAAATTTTAAATTTTAAATTTTAAATTTTAAATTTTAAATTTTAAATTTTAAATTTAAATTTTAAATTTAAATTTTAACTCAAATTTTAAATTTTAAATTTTAAACTCAAATTTTAAATTTAAATTTAAATTTTAAATTTTAAATTAAATTTAAACTCAAATTTTAAATTTAAACTTAAATTTTAAATTTTAAATTTAAATTTTAAATTTAAATTTTAAATTTTAAATTTTAAATTTAAATTTTAAATTTTAAATTTTAAATTTTAAATTTTAAATTTTAAATTTAAATTTTAAATTTTAAATTTTAAATTTTAAATTTTAAATTTAAATTTAAATTTTAAATTTTAAATTTAAATTTTAAATTTTAAATTTTAAATTTTAAATTTTAAATTTTAAATTTTAAATTTAAATTTAAATTTTAAATTTAAATTTTAAATTTTAAATTTTAAATTTAAATTTAAATTTTAAATTTTAAATTTAAATTTTAAATTTTAAATTTTAAATTAAATTTAAATTTTAAATTTAAATTAAATTTTAAATTTTAAATTTTAAACTCAAATTAAACTTAAATTTTAAATTTTAAATTTAAAACTCAAATTTAAATTTTAAACCTTAAAATTTAAAATTTTAAATTTTAAATTTTAAATTTTAAATTTTAAATTTTAAATTTTAAATTTAAATTTTAAATTTTAAATTTTAAATTTAAATTTTAAATTTAAATTTTAAATTTTAAATTTTAAATTTTAAATTTTAAATTTTAAATTTTAAATTTTAAATTTTAAATTTTAAATTTAAATTTTAAATTTTAAATTTTAAATTTTAAATTTTAAATTTAAATTTTAAATTTTAAATTTTAAATTTTAAATTTTAAATTTTAAATTTTAAATTTAAATTTTAAATTTTAAATTTTAAATTTTAAATTTTAAATTTCAAATTTTAAACTCAAATTTAAATTTTAAATTTTAAATTTTAAATTTTAAATTTTAAATTTAAATTTTAAATTTTAAATTTAAACTCAAATTTTAAATTTTAAACCTTTAAATTTAAATTTTAAATTTTAAAACTCAAATTTAAATTTAAATTTAAATTTTAAATTTTAAATTTAAATTTTAAATTTTAAATTTTAAATTTTAAATTTTAAATTTTAAATTTAAATTTTAAATTTTAAATTTAAATTTTAAATTTAAATTTTAAATTTTAAATTTTAAATTTTAAATTTTAAATTTAAATTTAAATTTAAATTTTAAATTTAAATTTAAATTTTAAATTTTAAATTTAAATTTTAAATTTTAAATTTTAAATTTAAATTTTAAATTTTAAATTTTAAATTTAAATTTAAATTTAAATTTTAAATTTAAATTTTAAATTTTAAATTTAAATTTTAAATTAAATTTTAAATTTTAAATTTTAAATTTTAAATTTTAAACTCAAATTTTAAATTTTAAATTTTAAATTTTAAATTTTAAATTTAAATTTTAAATTTAAACCTTAAATTTTAAATTTAAACTCAAACCTAAATTTAAACCTAAACTAAACCTTAAATTTTAAATTTTAAATTTTAAATTTTAAATTTAAATTTAAATTTTAAATTTTAAATTTTAAATTTAAATTTTAAATTTTAAATTTAAATTTTAAATTTAAATTTTAAATTTTAAATTTTAAATTTTAAATTTTAAATTTAAATTTTAAATTTAAATTTTAAATTTTAAATTTTAAATTTTAAATTTTAAATTTAAATTTAAATTTTAAATTTTAAATTTTAAATTTTAAATTTTAAATTTAAATTTTAAATTTTAAATTTTAAATTTAAATTTAAATTTAAATTTTAAATTTTAAATTTAAATTTAAATTTTAAATTTTAAATTTTAAATTTTAAATTTAAATTTTAAACAAATTTAAATTTTAAATTTTAAATTTAAATTTTAAATTAAACTCAAATTTTAAATTTAAATTTTAAATTTTAAATTTAAATTTAAATTTAAATTTTAAATTTTAAAATTTTAAATTTAAATTTTAAATTTTAAATTTAAATTTTAAATTTTAAATTTTAAATTTAAATTTAAATTTTAAATTTTAAATTTAAATTTTAAATTTTAAATTTAAATTTAAATTTTAAATTTAAAATTTAAATTTTAAATTTTAAATTTTAAATTAAATTTTAAATTTTAAATTTTAAATTTAAATTTAAATTTTAAATTTTAAATTTTAAATTTAAATTTTAAATTTTAAATTTAAATTTTAAATTTAAATTTAAATTTTAAATTTTAAATTTTAAATTTTAAATTTTAAATTTTAAAAATTTTAAATTTAAATTTTAAATTTTAAACTCAAATTTAAATTTAAATTTAAATTTAAATTAAAATTTTAAATTTTAAATTTAAATTTTAAATTTTAAATTTTAAATTTTAAATTTAAATTTTAAATTTTAAATTTTAAATTTTAAATTTTAAATTTTAAATTTAAATTTAAATTTAAATTTAAATTTAAATTTTAAATTTTAAATTTTAAATTTTAAATTTTAAATTTTAAATTTTAAATTTTAAATTTTAAATTTTAAAATTTAAATTTTAAATTTTAAATTTAAATTTAAATTAAATTTAAATTTTAAATTTTAAATTTAAATTTTAAATTTAAATTTTAAATTTAAATTTTAAATTTTAAATTTAAATTTTAAATTTTAAATTTTAAATTTAAATTTTAAATTTTAAATTTTAAATTTTAAATTTAAATTTTAAATTTTAAATTTTAAATTAAACTAAATTTAAATTTAAATTTTAAATTTAAATTTAAATTTTAAATTTTAAATTTAAATTTTAAATTTAAATTTTAAATTTTAAATTTTAAATTTAAATTTAAATTTTAAATTTTAAATTTAAATTTTAAATTTAAATTTTAAATTTAAATTTTAAATTTTAAATTTAAATTTTAAATTTTAAATTTTAAATTTAAATTTTAAATTTTAAATTTTAAATTAAATTTAAATTTAAATTTAAATTTAAATTTTAAATTTTAAATTTAAATTTTAAATTTAAATTTTAAATTTTAAATTTAAATTTTAAATTTAAATTTTAAATTTTAAATTTAAATTTAAATTTAAATTTTAAATTTAAATTTAAATTTTAAATTTTAAATTTAAATTTAAATTTTAAATTTTAAATTTAAATTTTAAATTTAAATTTAAATTTTAAATTTAAATTTAAATTTTAAATTTTAAATTTTAAATTTTAAATTTAAATTTTAAATTTAAATTTTAAATTTAAATTTTAAATTTTAAATTTAAATTTTAAATTTTAAATTTAAATTTTAAATTTTAAATTTTAAATTTTAAATTTAAATTTAAATTTAAATTTTAAATTTAAATTTTAAATTTTAAATTTTAAATTTTAAATTTTAAATTTAAATTTAAATTTTAAATTTTAAATTTTAAATTTTAAATTTAAATTTAAATTTTAAATTTAAATTTTAAATTTTAAATTTTAAATTTTAAATTTTAAATTTTAAATTTTAAATTTTAAATTTTAAATTTTAAATTTAAATTTAAATTTTAAATTTAAATTTTAAATTAAATTTTAAATTTAAAATTTTAAATTTTAAATTTAAATTTAAATTTAAATTTTAAATTTTAAATTTAAATTTTAAATTTTAAATTTAAATTTTAAATTTTAAATTTTAAATTTAAATTTAAATTTAAATTTTAAATTTTAAATTTAAATTTAAATTTAAATTTAAATTTTAAAATTTTAAATTTTAAATTTTAAATTTAAATTTTAAATTTAAATTTTAAATTTTAAATTTTAAATTTAAATTTTAAATTTTAAATTTAAATTTTAAATTTTAAATTTTAAATTTTAAATTTTAAATTTTAAATTTTAAATTTAAATTTTAAATTTTAAATTTTAAATTTTAAATTTTAAATTTAAATTTTAAATTTTAAATTTTAAATTAAATTTTAAATTTTAAATTTTAAATTTTAAATTTTAAATTTTAAATTTAAATTTAAATTTTAAATTTTAAATTTTAAATTTTAAATTTAAATTTTAAATTTAAATTTAAATTTAAATTTAAATTTTAAATTTTAAATTTAAATTTTAAATTTTAAATTTAAATTTTAAATTTTAAATTTTAAATTTTAAATTTTAAATTTTAAATTTTAAATTTTAAATTTTAAATTTTAAATTTAAATTTTAAATTTTAAATTTAAATTTTAAATTTAAATTTTAAATTTTAAATTTTAAATTTTAAATTTAAATTTTAAATTTAAATTTTAAATTTTAAATTTTAAATTTTAAATTTTAAATTTTAAAATTTTAAATTTTAAATTTTAAATTTTAAATTAAATTTTAAATTTTAAATTTTAAATTTTAAATTTTAAATTTAAATTTAAATTTTAAATTTTAAATTTAAATTTTAAAATTTTAAATTTTAAATTTTAAATTAAACCTTAAATTTTAAATTTTAAATTAAATTTTAAATTTTAAATTTTAAATTTTAAATTTTAAATTTAAATTTAAATTTTAAATTTAAATTTTAAATTTTAAATTTAAATTTTAAATTTAAATTTTAAATTTAAATTTTAAATTTTAAATTTAAATTTAAATTTTAAATTTAAATTTTAAATTTAAATTTAAATTTTAAATTTAAATTTAAATTTTAAATTTTAAATTTTAAATTTAAATTTTAAATTTTAAATTTTAAATTTTAAATTTTAAATTTTAAATTTTAAATTTTAAATTTTAAATTTTAAACCTAAATTTTAAATTTTAAATTAAATTTTAAATTTTAAATTTAAATTTTAAATTTTAAATTTAAATTTTAAATTTTAAATTAAACTCAAATTTAAATTTTAAATTTAAATTTTAAATTTAAACTCAAACTTTAAAATTTTAAACTTAAACTTAAATTAAATTTAAATTTTAAATTTTAAATTTTAAATTTAAATTTAAATTTTAAATTTTAAATTTTAAATTTAAATTTTAAATTTAAATTTTAAATTTTAAATTTAAATTTTAAATTTTAAATTTTAAATTTTAAATTTTAAATTTTAAATTTTAAATTTTAAATTTTAAATTTTAAATTTAAATTTTAAATTTTAAATTTTAAATTAAATTTAAATTTTAAATTTAAATTTTAAATTTTAAATTTTAAATTTTAAATTTTAAATTTTAAATTTTAAATTTTAAATTTAAATTTTAAATTTTAAATTTTAAATTTTAAATTTAAATTTTAAATTTAAATTTTAAACTCAAATTTAAATTTAAATTTTAAATTTAAATTTTAAACTCAAATTTTAAATTTTAAATTTAAACCTAAATTTTAAATTTTAAATTTTAAATTTTAAATTTAAATTTAAATTAAATTAAATTAAATTTAAATTTAAATTTTAAATTTTAAATTTAAATTTAAATTTTAAATTTAAATTTTAAATTTTAAATTTAAATTTAAATTTTAAATTTTAAATTTTAAATTTAAATTTTAAATTTTAAATTTAAATTTTAAATTTTAAATTTAAATTTTAAATTTTAAATTTTAAATTTTAAATTTTAAATTTAAATTTAAATTTTAAATTTAAATTTTAAATTTAAATTTTAAATTTAAATTTAAATTTAAATTTAAATTTTAAATTTTAAATTTTAAATTTAAATTTTAAATTTTAAATTAAATTTAAATTTTAAATTTAAATTTTAAATTTTAAATTTTAAATTTAAATTTAAATTTTAAATTTTAAATTTTAAACTTAAATTTTAAATTTAAATTTAAACTCAAATTTAAATTTTAAATTTTAAACCTTAAACTCAAATTTAAATTTTAAATTTAAATTTAAATTTTAAATTTTAAATTTTAAATTTAAATTTTAAATTTTAAATTTAAATTTTAAATTTTAAATTTTAAATTTTAAATTTTAAATTTTAAATTTAAATTTTAAATTTTAAATTTAAATTTTAAATTTAAATTTTAAATTTAAATTTTAAATTTTAAATTTTAAATTTAAATTTTAAATTTAAATTTTAAATTTAAATTTTAAATTTTAAATTTAAATTTAAATTTTAAATTTTAAATTTTAAATTTTAAATTTTAAATTTTAAATTTAAATTTTAAATTTTAAATTTTAAATTTAAACAAATTTTAAATTTAAATTTTAAATTTAAATTTTAAATTTAAACTCAAATTTTAAAATTTTAAACTTTAAATTTTAAACTTTAAACTCAAACTTAAATTTAAACCTTAAATTTTAAATTTAAATTTTAAATTTTAAATTTTAAATTTAAATTTTAAATTTAAATTTTAAATTTTAAATTTAAATTTTAAATTTTAAATTTAAATTAAATTAAATTTAAATTTTAAATTTAAATTTTAAATTTAAATTTTAAATTTTAAATTTTAAATTTTAAATTTTAAATTTTAAATTTAAATTTTAAATTTTAAATTTAAATTTTAAATTTAAATTTTAAATTTTAAATTTAAATTTTAAATTTTAAATTTTAAATTTTAAATTTTAAATTTTAAATTTTAAATTAAATTTAAATTTTAAATTTAAATTTTAAAATTTAAATTTTAAATTTAAATTTTAAACTCAAATTTTAAATTTTAAATTAAATTTTAAATTTTAAATTTTAAATTCAAATTTTAAATTAAACTTAAACTCAAACTAAATTTTAAACTTTAAATTTTAAATTTTAAATTTAAATTTAAATTTAAATTTTAAATTTAAATTTTAAATTTAAATTTAAATTTAAATTTTAAATTTAAATTTAAATTTTAAATTTTAAATTTTAAATTTTAAATTTTAAATTTAAATTTTAAATTTAAATTTTAAATTTTAAATTTAAATTTTAAATTTAAATTTAAATTTTAAATTTTAAATTTAAATTTTAAATTTAAATTTTAAATTTTAAATTAAATTTAAATTTAAATTTTAAATTTAAATTTAAATTAAATTTAAATTTTAAATTTTAAATTTTAAATTTTAAATTTAAATTAAATTTTAAATTTTAAATTTTAAATTTTAAATTTTAAATTTTAAATTTAAATTTTAAATTTAAATTTTAAATTTTAAATTTTAAATTTAAATTTTAAATTTAAATTTTAAATTTTAAACTCAAATTTTAAACTCAAACTTAAATTTTAAATTTTAAATTTTAAACAAATTTAAATTTAAATTTTAAATTTAAATTTTAAATTTAAATTTAAATTTTAAATTTTAAATTTTAAATTTAAATTTTAAATTTTAAATTTTAAATTTTAAATTTAAATTTTAAATTTTAAATTTAAATTTTAAATTTAAATTTAAATTTAAATTTTAAATTTTAAATTTTAAATTAAATTTAAATTTAAATTTTAAATTTTAAATTTAAATTTTAAATTTAAATTTTAAATTTTAAATTTAAATTTTAAATTTTAAATTTAAATTTTAAATTTTAAATTTTAAATTTTAAATTTAAATTTAAATTTTAAATTTTAAATTTAAATTTAAATTTTAAATTTTAAATTTTAAATTTAAATTTTAAATTTAAATTTAAATTTTAAATTTTAAATTTAAATTTTAAATTTCAAATTTTAAATTTAAATTTTAAATTTAAATTTAAATTTTAAATTTAAATTTTAAATTTAAACCTTAAATTTTAAATTTTAAATTTTAAATTTTAAATTTTAAATTTTAAATTTAAATTTTAAATTTAAATTTTAAATTTTAAATTTAAATTTTAAATTTAAATTTAAATTTTAAATTTTAAATTTAAATTTTAAATTAAATTTAAATTTTAAATTTTAAATTTTAAATTTAAATTTTAAATTTTAAATTTAAATTTTAAATTTTAAATTTTAAATTTTAAATTTAAATTTTAAATTTTAAATTTTAAATTTAAATTTTAAATTTTAAATTTTAAATTTAAATTTTAAATTTAAATTTTAAATTTAAATTTTAAATTTAAATTTAAATTTTAAATTTTAAATTTTAAATTTTAAATTTTAAACTCAAATTTAAATTTTAAATTTAAATTTTAAATTTTAAATTTTAAATTAAATTTAAAATTTTAAATTTTAAATTTTAAATTTAAATTTTAAATTTTAAATTTCAAATTTTAAATTTTAAATTTTAAATTTAAATTTTAAATTTTAAATTTAAATTTAAATTTAAATTTAAATTTTAAATTTAAATTTTAAATTTTAAATTTTAAATTTTAAATTTTAAATTTAAATTTTAAATTTTAAATTTAAATTTAAATTTTAAATTTAAATTTTAAATTTTAAATTTAAATTTTAAATTTAAATTTTAAATTTTAAATTTTAAATTTTAAATTTAAATTTAAATTTTAAATTTTAAATTTTAAATTTTAAATTTTAAATTTTAAATTTTAAATTTAAATTTAAATTTAAATTTTAAATTTAAATTTTAAATTTTAAATTTTAAATTTTAAATTTTAAATTTTAAATTTTAAATTTTAAACTCAAATTTAAATTTCAAATTTTAAATTTTAAATTTAAATTTAAACTCAAATTTTAAACAAATTTAAATTTTAAACTCAAATTAAATTTAAATTTTAAACCTTAAACTCAAACCTTAAATTTTAAATTTTAAATTTTAAATTTAAATTTAAATTTTAAATTTTAAATTTTAAATTTAAATTTAAATTTTAAATTTAAATTTAAATTTTAAATTTTAAATTTTAAATTTAAATTTTAAATTTTAAATTTTAAATTTAAATTTTAAATTTAAATTTTAAATTTTAAATTTTAAATTTTAAATTTAAATTTTAAATTTAAATTTAAATTTTAAATTTTAAATTTTAAATTTAAATTTTAAATTTTAAAATTTTAAATTTTAAATTTTAAATTTAAATTTTAAATTTTAAATTTTAAATTTAAATTTTAAATTTTAAATTTTAAATTTTAAATTTTAAATTTTAAATTTAAATTTAAATTAAATTTTAAATTTCAAATTTTAAATTTAAACTCAAACTCAAATTAAATTAAAATTTTAAACTCAAACTTAAACTCAAATTTAAATTTTAAATTTTAAATTTAAATTAAAAATTAAACTTAAATTTAAATTTTAAATTTTAAATTTTAAATTTTAAATTTAAATTTAAATTTTAAATTTTAAATTTTAAATTTAAATTTTAAATTTAAATTTTAAATTTTAAATTTAAATTTAAATTTTAAATTTAAATTTTAAATTTTAAATTTAAATTTTAAATTTAAATTTTAAATTTTAAATTTTAAATTTTAAATTTAAATTTAAATTTTAAATTTAAATTTTAAATTTAAATTTTAAATTTAAATTTTAAATTTTAAATTTTAAATTTTAAATTTTAAATTTAAATTTAAATTTTAAATTTTAAATTTTAAACTCAAATTTTAAATTTTAAATTTTAAATTTAAATTTTAAATTTTAAATTTAAATTTTAAACTTAAATTTTAAATTTTAAATTTTAAATTTTAAATTTTAAATTTTAAATTTAAACTCAAACTTTAAATTTAAATTTAAATTTAAATTTTAAATTTTAAATTTAAATTTTAAATTTTAAATTTTAAATTTAAATTTTAAATTTTAAATTTTAAATTTTAAATTTTAAATTTTAAATTTTAAATTTAAATTTTAAATTTTAAATTTTAAATTTAAATTTTAAATTTAAATTTTAAATTTTAAATTTAAATTTTAAATTTAAATTTTAAATTTTAAATTTTAAATTTTAAATTTAAATTTTAAATTTAAATTTTAAATTTAAATTTTAAATTTTAAATTTTAAATTTTAAATTTAAATTTTAAATTTTAAATTTTAAATTTTAAATTTTAAATTTTAAATTTTAAATTTTAAATTTAAAATTTTAAATTTTAAATTTTAAATTTTAAATTTTAAATCAAATTAAATTTAAATTTAAACTCAAATTTTAAACTTAAACTCAAACCAAATTTTAAATTTTAAACCTAAATTTAAATTTAAATTTTAAATTTAAACCTTTAAATTTTAAATTTAAATTTTAAATTTTAAATTTTAAATTTTAAATTTAAATTTTAAATTTAAATTTTAAATTTAAATTTAAATTTAAATTTTAAATTTTAAATTTTAAATTTAAATTTTAAATTTTAAATTTTAAATTTTAAATTTAAATTTTAAATTTTAAATTTAAATTTAAATTTAAATTTAAATTTTAAATTTAAATTTTAAATTTTAAATTTTAAATTTTAAATTTAAATTTTAAATTAAATTTTAAATTTTAAATTTTAAATTTTAAATTTTAAATTTAAATTTTAAATTTTAAATTTTAAATTTAAATTTTAAATTTAAATTTTAAATTTTAAAATTTCAAACTCAAATTTAAACTCAAATTTTAAAATTTAAACCTTAAACCTCAATTTAAATTTAAACCTTAAATTTAAATTTTAAACTCAAATTTAAATTAAACTTAAATTTTAAATTTTAAATTTAAAATTTTAAATTTAAATTTTAAATTTTAAATTTAAATTTTAAATTTTAAATTTTAAATTTAAATTTAAATTTAAATTTTAAATTTTAAATTTTAAATTTAAATTTTAAATTTTAAATTTAAATTTTAAATTTTAAATTTTAAATTTAAATTTTAAATTTAAATTTTAAATTTTAAATTTTAAATTTAAATTTTAAATTTAAATTTTAAATTTTAAATTTAAATTTTAAATTTTAAATTTTAAATTTAAATTTAAATTTTAAATTTAAATTTTAAATTTTAAATTAAATTAAATTTTAAATTTTAAATTTAAATTTTAAATTTAAACTCAAATTTTAAATCAAATTTAAATTTAAACTCAAATTTTAAACTTTAAAACTTTAAACCCTAAATTTAAACTCAAATTTAAACTCAAACTTAAACTTTAAATTTAAATTTTAAATTTAAATTTTAAATTTTAAATTTTAAATTTAAATTTTAAATTTAAATTTTAAATTTTAAATTTAAATTTTAAATTTTAAATTTTAAATTTAAATTTAAATTTTAAATTTAAATTTTAAATTTAAATTTAAATTTTAAATTTAAATTTTAAATTTTAAATTTAAATTTAAATTTTAAATTTTAAATTTAAATTAAATTTTAAATTTTAAATTTAAATTTTAAATTTTAAATTTTAAATTTTAAATTTAAATTTTAAATTTTAAATTTAAATTTTAAATTTTAAATTTTAAATTAAATTTAAATTTTAAATTTTAAATTTAAATTTAAATTTTAAATTTCAAATTTTAAATTAAATTTAAACTCAAACTCAAATTTTAAACCTTAAACTCAAACCTTTAAACCTTAAAACTCAAACTTTAAATTTTAAATTTAAATTTTAAATTTTAAATTTTAAATTTAAATTTTAAATTTAAATTTAAATTTTAAATTTAAATTTTAAATTTTAAATTTTAAATTTAAATTTAAATTTAAATTTAAATTTTAAATTTTAAATTTAAATTTAAATTTTAAATTTTAAATTTAAATTTAAATTTTAAATTTTAAATTTTAAATTTTAAATTTTAAATTTAAATTTAAATTTTAAATTTAAATTTTAAATTTTAAATTTAAATTTAAATTTTAAATTTAAATTTAAATTAAATTTTAAATTTTAAATTTTAAATTTTAAATTTTAAATTTAAATTTTAAATTTAAATTTAAATTTTAAACTTTAAATTTTAAATTTAAAATTTAAATTTCAAATTTTAAATTTAAATTTTAAACTCAAACTTAAACTCAAACTCAAATTTTAAACTCAAACCTTAAACTCAAAATTTAAATTTTAAATTTTAAATTTAAATTTAAATTTAAATTTTAAATTTTAAATTTAAATTTTAAATTTTAAATTTTAAATTTTAAATTTAAATTTAAATTTAAATTTTAAATTTAAATTTAAATTTTAAATTTTAAATTTTAAATTTAAATTTTAAATTTTAAATTTTAAATTTAAATTTTAAATTTTAAATTTAAATTTTAAATTTTAAATTTTAAATTTAAATTTAAATTAAATTTTAAATTTTAAATTTTAAATTTTAAATTTTAAATTTTAAATTTTAAATTTTAAATTTTAAATTTTAAATTTTAAATTTTAAATTTTAAATTTAAATTTTAAATTTTAAATTTTAAATTTTAAATTTAAATTTTAAATTTTAAATTTAAATTTTAAATTTTAAACTCAAATTAAACCTAAACTTTAAATTTAAATTTTAAACCTTTAAATTTTAAATTTTAAATTTAAATTTTAAATTTTAAATTTAAATTTAAATTTTAAATTTAAATTTAAATTTTAAATTTAAATTTAAATTTTAAATTTAAATTTAAATTTTAAATTTTAAATTTAAATTTTAAATTTTAAATTTAAATTTTAAATTTTAAATTTTAAATTTTAAATTTTAAATTTTAAATTTAAATTTTAAATTTTAAATTTAAATTTTAAATTTTAAATTTAAATTTAAATTTAAATTTTAAATTTAAATTAAATTTTAAATTTTAAATTTTAAATTTTAAATTTAAATTTTAAATTTAAATTTTAAATTTTAAATTTAAATTTTAAATTTTAAATTAAATTTTAAATTTTAAATTTTAAATTTTAAATTTTAAATTTTAAATTTTAAATTTAAATTTTAAATTTCAAATTTTAAATTTAAACTTAAATTTTAAATTTTAAACTCAAACTTAAATTTTAAATTTAAATTTTAAATTTTAAATTTTAAATTTTAAATTTTAAATTTAAATTTAAATTAAATTAAATTTAAATTTTAAATTTAAATTTTAAATTTAAATTTTAAATTTAAATTAAATTAAATTTAAATTTTAAATTTTAAATTTAAATTTAAATTTAAATTTTAAATTTTAAATTTAAATTTAAATTTTAAATTTAAATTTTAAATTTTAAATTTAAATTTAAATTTTAAATTTTAAATTTAAATTTAAATTTTAAATTTAAATTTAAATTTTAAATTTTAAATTTAAATTAAATTTTAAATTTTAAATTTAAACTCAAATTTAAATTTTAAATTTTAAATTTTAAATTTTAAATTTAAATTTTAAATTTTAAACTCAAATTTTAAATTTTAAATTTAAACCTTAAATTTAAAACCTAAATTTTAAATTTTAAATTTAAACCTTAAATTTTAAATTTAAATTTAAACCTTAAATTTTAAATTTTAAATTTTAAATTTAAATTTTAAATTTTAAATTTTAAATTTTAAATTTTAAATTTAAATTTTAAATTTTAAATTTAAATTTTAAATTTAAATTTAAATTTTAAATTTAAATTTTAAATTTAAATTTTAAATTTTAAATTTAAATTTTAAATTTTAAATTTAAATTTTAAATTTAAATTTTAAATTTTAAATTTTAAATTTTAAATTTAAATTTTAAATTTAAATTTTAAATTTAAATTTTAAATTTAAATTTAAATTTTAAATTTTAAATTTTAAATTTTAAATTTAAATTTAAATTTAAATTTAAATTTTAAATTTAAATTTAAATTTTAAATTTAAATTTTAAATTTTAAAATTTTAAATTTAAACTCAAATTTTAAACTCAAATTTTAAATTTTAAATTTAAACTCAAACTTAAACCTTTAAACTCAAACCTTAAACCTTTAAATTTTAAATTTTAAATTTAAATTTTAAATTTTAAATTTTAAATTTTAAATTTAAATTTTAAATTTAAATTTTAAATTTTAAATTTAAATTTAAATTTAAATTTTAAATTTTAAATTTTAAATTTAAATTTTAAATTTAAATTTTAAATTTTAAATTTAAATTTTAAATTTTAAATTTAAATTTTAAATTTAAATTTTAAATTTTAAATTTTAAATTTAAATAAATTTAAATTTAAATTTAAATTTTAAATTTTAAATTTTAAATTTTAAATTTAAATTTTAAATTTAAATTTTAAATTTAAATTTAAATTTTAAATTTTAAATTAAATTTAAATTTTAAATTTAAATTTAAATTTTAAATTTTAAATTTTAAATTTTAAATTTTAAACTTAAATTTAAATTTAAATTTTAAAAATTTTAAACTTTAAATTTTAAATTTAAACTCAAACCTAAACTTAAACTCAAACTTAAACCAAATTTTAAACCTTAAATTTAAATTTTAAATTTTAAATTTAAATTTTAAATTTTAAATTTAAATTTAAATTTAAATTTTAAATTTTAAATTTAAATTTAAATTTTAAATTTTAAATTTTAAATTTAAATTTAAATTTTAAATTTAAATTTAAATTTTAAATTTAAATTTAAATTTAAATTTTAAATTTTAAATTAAATTTAAATTTTAAATTTAAATTTTAAATTTTAAATTTAAATTTAAATTTAAATTTTAAATTTAAATTTTAAATTTAAATTTTAAATTTTAAATTTTAAATTTAAATTTTAAATTAAATTTAAATTTTAAATTTTAAATTTAAACTCAAATTTTAAATTTTAAATTTAAATTTTAAATTTTAAATTTTAAACTCAAATTTTAAACCTTTAAATTAAACTTAAACCTTAAACTCAAACTCAAATTTAAACTCAAACTCAAATTTAAACTTAAATTTAAATTTTAAATTTAAATTTTAAATTTAAATTTTAAATTTTAAATTTAAATTTAAATTTAAATTTTAAATTTTAAATTTAAATTTTAAATTTAAATTTTAAATTTAAATTTAAATTAAATTTAAATTTTAAATTTTAAATTTTAAATTTTAAATTTAAATTTTAAATTTTAAATTTAAATTTTAAATTTAAATTTTAAATTTAAATTTAAATTTAAATTTTAAATTTAAATTTAAATTTTAAATTTAAATTTTAAATTTTAAATTTTAAATTTAAATTTTAAATTTAAATTTAAATTTTAAATTTAAATTTTAAACTCAAATTTTAAATTTTAAATTTTAAATTTTAAAAATTTTAAATTTTAAACCTTAAATTTCAAATTTTAAACTCAAATTTTAAACTCAAACTCAAATTTTAAATTTAAATTTTAAACCTTTAAATTTAAATTTTAAACCTTTAAATTTTAAATTTAAATTTTAAATTTTAAATTTTAAATTTTAAATTTTAAATTTAAATTTAAATTTTAAATTTTAAATTTTAAATTTAAATTTTAAATTTTAAATTTAAATTTAAATTTTAAATTTAAATTTTAAATTTAAATTTTAAATTTAAATTTTAAATTTAAATTTTAAATTTTAAATTTAAATTTTAAATTTTAAATTTAAATTTTAAATTTAAATTTTAAATTTTAAATTTTAAATTTTAAATTTTAAATTTTAAATTTAAAATTTTAAATTTTAAATTTAAATTTTAAATTTTAAATTTAAACTCAAATTTAAATTTTAAATTTTAAATTTAAAATTTTAAATTTAAATTTAAATTTTAAATTTCAAATTTTAAACTCAAACTTAAATTAAACTTAAACTTTAAATTTTAAACTCAAATTTTAAATTTAAATTTAAATTTTAAATTTTAAATTTAAATTTAAATTTTAAATTTTAAATTTAAATTTTAAATTTAAATTTTAAATTTTAAATTTAAATTTAAATTTTAAATTTTAAATTTTAAATTTAAATTTTAAATTTAAATTTTAAATTTAAATTTTAAATTTTAAATTTTAAATTTAAATTTAAATTTAAATTTTAAATTTAAATTTAAATTTAAATTTAAATTTTAAATTTTAAATTTAAATTTTAAATTTAAATTTTAAATTTTAAATTTTAAATTTAAATTTTAAATTTTAAATTTAAATTTTAAATTTTAAACTCAAATTTAAATTTTAAATTTTAAATTTTAAATTTAAATTTTAAAATTTTAAACTCAAATTTAAACTCAAACTTAAACTTTAAATTTTAAATTTTAAATTTAAATTTAAACCTTTAAATTTTAAATTTAAACTCAAACTTAAATTTTAAATTTTAAATTTTAAATTTAAATTTTAAATTTAAATTTAAATTTTAAATTTAAATTTTAAATTTAAATTTTAAATTTAAATTTTAAATTTTAAATTTAAATTTTAAATTTTAAATTTTAAATTTAAATTTTAAATTTTAAATTTAAATTTTAAATTTTAAATTTAAATTTTAAATTTTAAATTTAAATTTAAATTTAAATTTAAATTTTAAATTTTAAATTTTAAATTTTAAATTTTAAAAATTTTAAATTTTAAATTTTAAATTTTAAATTTTAAATTTAAATTTTAAATTTTAAATTTTAAACTTAAATTTTAAATTTTAAATTTTAAATTTAAACTTAAACTCAAATTTAAACCTAAACTTAAACTCAAATTTTAAACTCAAATTTAAAACTTTTAAACTCAAACCTTAAACTCAAACCTAAACCTTAAATTTAAATTTAAATTTTAAATTTTAAATTTTAAATTTTAAATTTTAAATTTAAATTTTAAATTTTAAATTTTAAATTTAAATTTTAAATTTTAAATTTAAATTTAAATTTTAAATTTTAAATTTAAATTTTAAATTTAAATTTAAATTTTAAATTTTAAATTTTAAATTTAAATTTTAAATTTAAATTTTAAATTTAAATTTTAAATTTTAAATTTTAAATTTTAAATTTTAAATTTTAAATTTAAATTTTAAATTTTAAATTTTAAATTTTAAATTTTAAATTTAAATTTTAAATTTTAAATTTTAAATTTTAAATTTAAATTTTAAAATTTTAAATTTAAATTTTAAATTTTAAACTCAAATTTAAATTTTAAATTTAAAATTTTAAATTTTAAATTTTAAATTTTAAATTAAATTTAAATTTAAATTTTAAATTTAAATTTTAAACTTAAATTTTAAATTTAAATTTTAAATTTTAAACTCAAATTTTAAATTTTAAATTAAATTTAAATTTTAAATTTTAAATTTAAATTTTAAATTTAAATTTTAAATTTAAATTTTAAATTTTAAATTTAAATTTAAATTTTAAATTTAAATTTAAATTTAAATTTTAAATTTAAATTTTAAATTTAAATTTTAAATTTTAAATTTAAATTTAAATTTTAAATTTTAAATTTAAATTTAAATTTTAAATTTTAAATTTAAATTTTAAATTTAAATTTTAAATTTTAAATTTAAATTTTAAATTTTAAATTTTAAATTTTAAATTTAAATTTTAAATTTAAATTTTAAATTTTAAATTTAAATTTTAAATTTTAAACTCAAATTTTAAATTTTAAATTTAAATTTAAAATTTTAAATTTTAAATTTTAAATTTAAATTTTAAAACTAAATTCAAATTTTAAATTTTAAACCTTAAATTTTAAATTTTAAACTCAAATTTAAACCTTAAACTCAAACCTTTAAACCTTTAAATTTTAAACTCAAAACCTTAAATTTTAAACTAAACTTTAAACCTTAAACTAAACTTAAATTTTAAATTTTAAATTTAAATTTAAATTAAATTTTAAATTTTAAATTTAAATTTTAAATTTAAATTTTAAATTTTAAATTTAAATTTTAAATTTTAAATTTAAATTTTAAATTTTAAATTTAAAATTTTAAATTTTAAATTTTAAATTTTAAATTTAAATTTTAAAATTTTAAATTTTAAATTTTAAATTTTAAAGTTTAGCTATAATTCATCATAAAGGGGACACCTGCACAAACAAGTACAAATAGATAAGAATAAGCCAGGCAATGGTGCTAGAACTAAACAAAATCTAGACCATACCTAATCAGCGTGAGTTCAGAACCATAACTAAACTATACCACCTGTCAGCCCCCACAACTAAAACTAAGGCCCTAGGATGATTTCTGTTTTGACTGCCGAATATGGAGTTATTTCCTTATTTGTTTTCGCTGCGAAGTTGAGATAGGAAACAATTCCAGACCATTTGGTATGCAACTATAGTGCCTAACTATTTTGTCCATGAGAGCATATCTAGTACTAAAGCCTATTTGTGTGCTACATGATTCCAACGGAATCTGGACATAGAAACTGCTCCCACCGTGGCACGTGTTCACATGTCTTATGTCTACTGTTTTGTCAGTGTATTTTCTTCAAAACAATTTTATATATTTGTTCTGTGTTTTTTCCATACATCTGTCTACAAAGGAACCAAGAGAGACTTCAGCATAAACAGTACCATCATTTAGTCTACAAATAATTCTATATATTTGTTCTGTGTTTTCTTCAAAATAATTCTATATATCAGACTTCAGCATCAACAGTACCATCATTTGGACTTGCTTTTGTTTCTTACGGAGCAGACTAAAAGTAGCTCTCCAAATATTAGCTAGCTTTGGCTGTCAATATTTACCATCATTTTTGAAAAGTGAAGCAATATCAGTAGCTCTTCAAATATTAGAGGGAGAAACCCAACCAAGAGTACTGTGTACAGCTCAGAATTCCCACAAACCTATATTGCTTACCACACGGAAAGTATACTAGCAAATTTGCTGACAATTCATCCTCCAGCAGATAAATTGGAAGCTGTTGCTATCGATGCATTATCCTAGTTGTGGCTGTTTCTCACAACTCGAGACACGTAGCAAATTTGCTTACAACCTGTTCCCACCCAGAGTAATCAAACCCAAGTGATAAAAGTTTCACTCGCTATCACCTAACAAAAATGCAGAAACAACACAAGTATAGAAGTTTTACTCATATCATCTTCAATTGCGGCAAGATGAGCGAGATGAGCCAGACACAGCTGGTTTGTAGGGCTTAATCTAGCAAAAATTTAGCAAGTCAGCATAACAGAAACAACTAATGATGTGGATAAAACACATAGGCATACATGGTGATTACCTTGCTAGATGGCCATGGAATGGACCTTGTAACAGCATCGCTAATGCATAGTAAATCATCATACTGATATGGCAGAATAGCATCTCTTTTAATGGCAACATTCACAGTAACCTCATAAGTTGCAGGCCCAAGGGGCTCCCCACCCACAACTGTGTCTGGATCGACCAAGAGAACTGTTGCCTTAGCAACGGGAGATTCAGGACCAGTCCATGCATATAGAAGCACATCCATCCCAATCTGAATAAAATGATATGCAACAAGGATACATGAGAAAATTAAAGAAACATGGAAGTGAAAAACATTTAAATATGCAGTAAAAATGCCTAAGAAGCTTACAAGGCTTTCATCTAGGTGGGTTGAAGATATATTTGGATTTGCAACAAATCTTCTCTGAATATAGTCATCTTCGCCTACATGCAAGCATATATATGTAGGGAGTTACATCTGATTTCAGCAAGTACTGAAGTTTAAGAAAGTTAGCAATGTGTGTTGTACCTAAGCGCATTCATCCAACTTTTATCCATGTTAGTTGCACACTTATTATTACCGGATCAATAGAAAATCCTGACACAATAAAGGAAAAACCAGGAGCACGCACAGAATGAGAGAGGTGGAATACATTTATGGAAGTAATATAAATAGTTATTTGCGTAGTTCACAAAAGAAAAGAAAAGGCATTAATAATACCCAGAACACAGCAGATAAAAATTAAGTATATTGACAACGCTAATTGAACAATGAATTAGAAGGTCCACTCACCAACAAGTTAGTGAGGTATTGACAAGAAGAGAGATTGCAGTTCCGCCCTAGAGAGGTCGTGAATTCCCAGGACCAAGAATCCTAATAACCAAACAAATTAGAAAATAAAGAAAAATTAGGCTCCACTTCTATTTTCAAAAATAATCACCATACAACAGTATTTAAATAAGTAGGCTAGCAGAAATAGGATGCAAATAGATTGTAGGAATGAAGGTACAGAGATAAGTCAAGATTATGACTAAATAATACAACAACATGCCAATTAAAAGATTTTCATCAATAAACAATTTAGTGCTAAATCAGAAGGGTGTACAGAAGCAAACAACATCTGAAATAGGGTACAAATCATTCATGCCATTGAGCAGAACCAAGAGTTACTACTAATTGCTCTACTGATTTTATGAAATTAGGGCCAAACAACAATATCTAGTAAGCACCGACCAGCAATAGACTACTAGCTTCATATATATTAAAGAGTGTCTTCTGAAAGTACGGTCAAGCAATCGCTATTCCCAAGGAATCAATACAGGAGTGAAACAAGCTTACGAACAAAATTCTCTAATGCCACTTAACTAGTATTGTTTAAATGGCCCACGAAATCAGTTATTTACCTAGCACTGTTCTGCAACTATACAAGAAATAAAACACAGAGATACACATGGGACTGGAGATGCACGATATCGATGTAAATTCAGTGACGGCGCTAGGGGTCTTCACCGAATACCAAAGATCCATATGAGTCCCATACATCCTACTAGTAACCATCGTCCCAGGCCACTACTAATAGCGACCTAGCCTTCTAATAAATACCAAGACAACTACCAGCAAAAATCTGGTGATGAGACAGGGGGAGGGGGAGAGACAGGTGACCTCAATGGTTTGGGCATAGACGAAAATCACCACAGGTTGCAGCTGGTTGTGGGCAGCGACCGGATGGGAGCGCGAGGGACAGCTCCTTCTTGCCAGACGGGTAGCACCGCTGCCAGTAGGAGAGCGCCGTCGCTGCTGGTAGGAGAGTGCCGCCGCCGTCGGTAGGAGAGAGCACGTCGGGTGCCGGAGAGATCTTGAGCGAGAGAGACGTGCCGGAGAGATCTTGAGCGAGAGCAGGGCGGTAGGATGGTGTGGCGGCGGCGGAGAGGGAGTGGCGGGCGCGTGTGGTGAAATTGGGGATTAGAGTGAAGAGATAGCGGTGGGGGGCCGATTTGGGGATTTTTTAGAGGAAGCGGCACGGCATACATCGTGGGGGAAATGAAACTCGCGCGCGCGCGGGGAGCTAAATATTTCACCACGTGCGGGCCGGCCCAATAACGACCAAGAGTTGGTCGGGATTATTTACCAACCGACGATCCGATGCCTATGGTCAAAATACCGACCGTTCTTTCAACAACAAAGGTTTGGATATTCCCGACCTTCAGCCGTACGTTATAACTAGATTTCCCGACCAACCGTTCGATGGAATCTTTGCCGACCAACATTCTGTTGGCGATGCTGGTTCATTGTTGACCAACGTCAGTAGGGAATGTAGTGTTGTGGTGTAGTGGTGGTCCACGTCCTAGATGTCATCGAGGGGTGGACAGGGAGAGGCGATAGGGTGCGGTGATCGTCCTAGGCACGGCGGGGAGAGAGGGGCGGTCTGCTGCGACTTGTCCATGCTCGACCGGCGGGCATGGCCTCGGGGTGGCTCGGCACTGCTGCTAGCGGCGAAGGAGGCGCTGTCTAGGGCTGGGTTAGGTGCTAGGGAGATAGAGGAGAGATGAGAGGGTCAATTGGGGGACAAAGCTTTGATCAATCAATAGTATTAGGCAGGTTATTTGGTGATCATTAGGTGTTCGACACAATGCCCGTATGAAGTTCAAATTTGAATTTTGAAAATATTTTTGGTGTGTGACTTGATCTTATGCTTGAGTGTCTCTGGTTGCTTGGGATTGGCAAGGTGAACTCATTTGAGTGGTTTTTAAAAAAGTGTGATCTTAACACCTACACTTGATTCAATTTTCAAATGTCACTTAAATTGCTTTGCCAGATGTTTTTGTAAGTTTGTAAAGTGGGCATTGGTAGATCTTTACTTGTACTAGCAAGGGGTGCAAAGAGTTGAGAATGTTTCTGTTTGAATTGACTTCTAGGAACACCTAAAGTGGCCTAGTGGATTAAAATGGTCAAAATGACCATTTGGTCTTTTATTCCTATTTGATTTCATTTTCTTTGGATTTTGTTTGTGAATGATCTAGATGATGTGCCATTCACCTTTGAATCATTTCACAACCATTAGAACAATCAAACATGGCATTTTCAAACAATTCTAAACTAATTCAACAAACACATGCATTCATGATTATTTTAATAGGAAAAAGTTTTTTAACCCTAAATTGGGTGATTTGGATCTTGATAACCTTGATTAAAGACTTGGGATGTTACATGATACCAGTTCGTGAAGTAAATATCCAGAATTCTATAGTTCTATTATCTCAATTAAAACAAAGCATAAGGTAGAAAACAGATGCCAATGACTATAACAAAATATGCAAATTCACTTTGATTTAGTTTATGACAAATTTGGTTCAACTAATCCAAATTAGAAATGAACTCCCACTCAAAAACGACACCCCTCGTGCCTTTTTGGTGATTACATGAACCAAATCCACCACACCAAGTCCGATCATCACGTGAGTTGGTGTAGCTTCAAACGCGAGCATCAATATGGGCATCACATCAACTATATGACTCATGCTTAACCTTTCATTCCGTGTTCCGAGGCCATGTCTGTACATGCTAGGCTCTGCAAGTAAGAACCTTATTACTCGTGTGTGCAAAACTGTGTTACACCCATTGTATGAAAGCGTAGAGTCGAGTACACCCAATCATCACGTGATGTCTCGAAACACGATCCATAGAACGGTGCATACTTAAGAAAGAACACATTTTATCTTGATATTTTAGTGAGGGATCATCTTATAACGCTACTAAAACACCAAACTAGCAATATAAGATGCAAACATCATATGTGTAAAGTGGAATGATATGGTCTATGCATTTGATCACTATCATGTGCATCGTGGTATGATCTCTATCATTCCTTTGTGTGTAAGGCTAAGGTCTATGGAACTTACACGTTAGGTGTGTTGTAAGGGTATCAACTATACATCAACTTACAACATTTCCATATCATGGCACTTGCCCAGCAACGATCTAAACTAGACGCCTCTAATTTATCAATTGCAAGTTTTTACGTGGCTTAGGGCTTTCGAAGATAGAACCGGTCTTACCTATGAACATGGAACCACAATGATGATAACTAAGTTATTAGCAACTCATTGTAAATCAGATATTGACTATACTAGGAGAGACAGACACCCGCCAGCCACTTATGCAAAACTAGTTGCATGTCAGTTGTGGAACCGGTCTCATGTGTGATGACATGTAAAGTTGGTCCGATCCGCTTCATCCCACTATGCCACCAATATCCAAAATACATGAAAGAAGCAATAACGTGATCATCATCGCCCACATACTCTTATGTGTTCTACCTGTGCAAAGCACCTACGCATAGATCAGGCTCTGATACCACTGAAGGGTTTACAACATAGAAAACAAAAACAAATCCTACGATGGGAACTATACACCAAGATCTATCTACTAGATACAAGCAACGGGTGGATATACACCCGGAGAGAACATACTCTCGAAGACAACAAAGCTTTGTTAACGAGATGGAACTCGTGGATGATGTAGTCGTACACTTGCCGATCTCAAGATCGTGATGAAGTCCTTTAGGTCCAGCACTTCCAGCACCATCAGGTCCAACACCATCAAGTCCAGCACCGCAAAGTAGCTGTGCATCCATGATCGCACACACGTCCAGACAACCGAACAATCTCCGCCTCCTCTCTCCAGCGATGCAGCGGAAGCAACAACTCCTTTCTAGATAAAGCCACCGGGAAGATGTATCTCGCTAATCCGAGACCATAGGGAATAACTAGAGGGAGAAGAGAACCTTCACGAGGAGGTGGGGAAAGAGGAGAGGAGCCATGGGACTCCTTTTATAGGGGAGGGGCACATCCCCAAGTCCATGGTTGGCCGGCCATGGTGGGTGTCCCCACCTCTCCCTCATTCATGTGGGTGGAGCTTCCACTAAGCCCACTCACATCAATTTCAACTCCATTCACTTTGCATTTAATGTCCACCAAATTAAATGCATTTTATCTTCAAATAAAACACTTTTATTTATTTTATTCAGAATTTTTTAATTACTTTAATTAACAAACATTTACATAAAACTCCCTACAACATTTCCATATCACATGCAGAACCAGTTTTAGCAATTTCACCCGAAACAATTCCGGTTTTCATCGAAATGATTCCAGCACTTTTATAATCTTTATCTGAAACATATTTTCTCCTAAATGGTGTTAGAATCTCTTAAGTGTGTCACCCTACAGTTCGCGAATAATGCAGACATGATCGATACCACTCTCAGATCAATAATCAGAAGCGGGACCTAGAGATCCATACTGACTCCCACACATTCAATGATGACTTATGTGATCGTGTGAACCTTTAACTCTAGTAACTTAATCCCTTTGTCTCACAATATATTACATATCCGAGATTCGATCATCGGTATCCAAATACCTAGTTTGATCTCGTTACCGACATGCACCCTTTTCTCGTTCCTGTGATATAACATTCTAGTGATCACATCACTTGCTTGCAAGCTATTTCAATGTGATATCACTGAGGCCCTGAGTATATCTATCCGTCATCGGGATATACAAATCCCACTCTTGATCCATGAGCCTCTACATAACACCTTTGTAGCACTAAACCCACATTTATAGTCACCCTGTTATGCTGTGACGTTTGATGTTATCAAGATACTCTTCTGGTGTTTGTGATTAATATGATCTCATGGTCTAAGGACTAGGATTACTTTGTATGATGTTATAGAAATATAAACATAATGACTTTGATCGTAATACTATACTTCGGATGAATGTTCATCACATCATTGCACCAATGTTGTGACCTCGTTATTAACAACATCTAATGTCCATGATCAGGTAATTTTGATCATCTTGTTAATCAACGAGCTAGTTTATATGAGAGGCATTACTAGGAACTTTGTATGAGCGGGAGTCATCGTCAGACACCGGACGTGTGTAACTCCCTACGAGGTGCAACACTTGGGGCACTAGGAGTCGTTGGAACCGCAGGATCTGTCAGGACTTCGACATGACCTTGAGGTCGGCTTTGGCTCCTCTACATCAGCCATGCATGCTCTCCCGAGCGTTGACAACGTTTTTCGGTCTTCAAGGATAAGTTCGCGAAAATATAAAAAAAACCGGCAGCGGCTATGTCGAGGGCAATGTCGTCGGCATGGATGGTGCCCATGTGCCATATGGTAGGGCCTATGCCGACGGCATTGGCCTCGACATAGGTCCCCTCCACCGACGCGTATCATGCTGGGTCCCACAGGCTGCGCAGATGGCATTGCCGTCGGCATAGGGCACGTCCAGGCCAAACGGCCGTTGATGCCTCACATGGCCCACCTAGTGGTACGCTGACGGCTACGCTGGGCCATCGGCCCACTACCTACGCTGACGGCAAAAACCCTACTCCCTAAACCTGGAATAGACGTATTATTTGATTTATGATGTAGATCATATACTTGATCTAGAAAATAAATAAAAAGACGATTAGAGCAAAACAATTCAAGAACATGACAGCCCTAGATAATGATTGTGCAGCCTGCACGTACACGCACATCTTTCTAGCATTTCAAACTGAAATACTAAGGAGACTAAAATTTCGGAGTGCGGGGAGTATCAGGAGCGATATCAAAAAGGTGGTTGAATTATTAGTTTTGTCTATATATAGGGTGCACTCATTTCTTTGCCCACCAACGTTGCATTACCAACTGACAGTGTCGTCTATAGGTCAGGCATATTTGGGAGTTTGCTTATTAATGTTTAAGCCTACCGCAAAATAAATAATCGAGATCGGTGACAAGAGATATGAGATCATAGATCGGAGATCGATGGTAGAAGATCATAGATCTGAGATCGATGACAGAAGTGTAATTCATGGGAGCCTGACACAATGAAGTCTATTAAACGGGCAAGTGTCTAGCAAGGCATATTTTGGTGTTTGTTTCAGGTTGCAGGGGTCAAGGATGCCGACAAATTTAGGACTTCATTTTTATCAATACATCAGCCTATTGCAGGGGTCAAAGATGCCGACAAATTTAGGACTTCATTTTTATCAATGCATCAGCCTACCGACACTATATTCCTGACAGTCTGACATATAAGGGTGTTTTTTTCTCAATGTTTATGCCTACCCAATAAGATTTGAGATCAATGCTAGAAGATTAAAAACGGATAACTATGACAGAGGTTTAATTACAGTTTTTTTTAAATAGATAGCGCAGCCCCGGTCTCTGCATCAAATGATGCAGACAACCTTTATTCCACATTGTTTGGCTAAGACCATTACAAAGATCATGCAAACCGGAACCACCAAAACAAAATACTGAGCAAAAAGATAATCGTATCGTCAGCTCCCCAACGAGATCTATCAAACTCCTATCTACTGGTTTCGACCCTGCCTCATGGTCACCCCCACACCGTTGCCACTCGCCAAGAGAAGCTGGAGTGCCTTGGCACGGTGGCACGAACTCAAGCAAAATGAGCCCTAAAACCGCACAACATATCCACAGAGCTGCGGCCACGCACACGCTCTGGATGTCGCCGCCTTAATAATCTCCCGCCAACCCATCGTCGGCATGTAGATCGATGCGTAGACTCTCGCCAGACCAGCCACCGATACCACCTCGGTGCCAAGCAGCCCCATCCCCGCGCGCTACCCGCTCCACCCCTCCTGCCGCTTCCATCCAACGCTGCTCCACAAGTGATGCTCCCAGGAGAGAACGCGATACCGAAACCGCGGCACGCCATCGCCCGACCCGAAGATTTTAGGGTTTCCCCATGAGTAGCACGAGTGAGGTCGACAGAAGGTGCACGGCGATGCCTTCATCAAGGTAACGGCGTGATAACGCCGCCATCGCCTGCCAATGGCTCGGTTTTCACCGGCACCTAGGTCTCCCCGCCTCGCTGCTGGGACTGGAAGACGGATCGCGAGATCTTCCAATCCAGCCGCAGGCCGACCACCTTCGACGGAGAATATGACCACCTCCACCAAACCCACGGACTTCGCCCCGGGTGCCCTCATGATGCAAAGTAGGCCGTAGAAGATCTCCGGATGACACCAGCCAACGCCGAGGAGGCGAAGATGACCGATCTAGGAACCCTAGATCTTGCCACCACCAGCAACCTCGCCGCCTAGGGACCGTTGTCGTCAGAGCTCACCAGCCATCGCCGACCCGCCATCACTGCTACAGATCCGCTGGAGTGCCGCCGCCGTTGCCTTGATCTCAAGCCGCTGCCGCCATGGAAACGACGTGCGCGAAGGCTCGGGCCCCGCCGCCGCCTCGCCACTGGAGATTTGTCCAGCGACGGATCCGGCGGTGGCGGAGAGGAGGAGGCGTGCGGGAGGGAGTGGCTGGTCGGGGGCACGGGTGGCGACCCGGTGCGGCGGCGGCGGCGGCGCCGCACGGGGTCGGGAGGAGGAGGGGAACTGATTAATTACAGATAAGCTTGACACAAAAATTCTTACTCCCTCCGATCCAAATTAATTGACTTGATTTTGTTTAGATTCATATGTATCTAACACTAAAAAATGCGTAGATACATCCAAATGTAGACAAATATGAGTAAACTTATTTGGCTCGGAGGGAGTATTAAACTAGCAAGTCTACTTATGTTTCCTGCAAATATCAGAGAGCACAGATGATTAAGATAACAATTACCCACAAGCCTAACACGATGACCAAGTGGTTTGACATATATACATAGAAATTCATTCAAAGTTGCTATATGCAGGCTGACAACGTTCTTTTGTAAGATACTTAGGAGTTTGTTGTTAGAGTTTGATCCTACCCGCGGTGCATTTAGATACACAGATTGATCAAGGAAGATCAATCGAGGTGAACGATTAACCAGTAATCGAGTCAATAAAATAGCTACCCCGCTAGGCAGGCATATTTAGGAGTTTGCTTATATTATATTAGAGCTGAATCCTACTTGCTCTGTGTGCACAGATCATAGATGGCAGAAGATAGAATTCTTAATTAAATTAGGTCAGGCTTGAAGTGTACTATAAACGAGCAAGTGGTTTTCAGGCATATTTAAGAGTTGGTTTCGTACATGGTCATAAAATGGTGTCTTTTATACTTGAGAATGCATTGTAAGAGTGGGACTTTGTACATAAGTAACATGATCCACGATACATCCTCGTTTGACCATTCATGTATGCTAGACTGCTCGATCCACTGTGTCCTTCGCCTGGTAGCAGAAACATGAAAAGCGTCGTTTTCTTTCTTTGCATGAGGTTGCTCGCCAGTGCAACCAGCAGTATCACTACAAAAATACCTTCTGCCCTGCACTTTTTGGAGACGGCATAAGTGAAAACTACTTGGAAAAATTGGTTACCTCACCGATAAGCAATCGCGGCAATATTTTTCCGCGGTAGCTAACTTATCACTACAGGATAGGCGCGGTAGACCGACGGCCAAAAGCTGTCCTACGCCGCCGACGGCGGCTCTCGGCGTATCTCCCTCGGCAAAGGTTCCTCTCAGTGCAGCCACGGAGGTCCTCGGCGTATCCAAAAGCCGTCGACATAGGCTACACCGAGGGCAGCCGTTGGCGTAGCCTCCGTCGGCATAGCCTAATGGCCGGTTGTAAAAATAATTTCAATATCTTTATTTTCATTTATTTTTCCAGTTTTTTTAATTTTGAATTGTTTGACTTGTTAATCTTTCACTTGGAATATTTTTAATACTAATTATACGTAATCTTTGATCAAATTATAGTATTGGTTAAACTTCTCGGTCGGTTATCCATCCTCACTACTCCATCCGTAGCACGTTTAACTTGTTCCTTCAGAATCAGTTTCCGCAAAGAAATTTATATCTTATTGTCAATACTATGATATCAATCCTATTAACTCTTATATCATCATGTCACATGTTTTTAATTTTTAAAAATACAAAAAATTATTTAAGTAACCAACAATGAATAAGTAAAAATATTATTAAATTTAAATAAAAATATAATGATTTTATTTTTTTGTATTTTTCTATTTAATATGGAATAATTAATATCTTTAAATCCGAAAATCGGAATTCGACAAATAATATGTCTAAATTGATCAGAAAAATAAGAGGAATCCAAATATGATATCCATATCAACTTATCAAAGACTATTCGGTGATTCTAGCCATAATTTCATTTGCTCGTTTAAAATGGCAGGCATAAAGATTCTTAGCTCGGGGTTGAGACTCGCTAAACTTGAAGTAGATCTCTGATGAAATAGCATGTTATGAACCTAAAAATATTTTTTATAAAAAATTATGAGCATTAGATCATATACCTGAAATTCATATCTGACGCACTTCCTACCGATTCAACAGAAATTTGTCTTTTTCACCAGGGATGGACATAAAGGTTTGAGATCCCCCTGTTGGGACATTGTCTATGTAACATGGTCTAGTATTTTTGAAAAATGGGATGGTAGTATTTTGAATTAGCCATTTGGCGGTTGCTTCACAAAACCCGCCGTTTTTGCGCTCGGAAAATGAAAATGGCTTTTTGGTGCAACGAAAAGAAAAACTTGCTCCTGCAATATTGTTCGCCATCTCATGATACACATGTGTGAAAAATATAGACACATTATCACAAACTATGCCATGATTATAGCCATAACATTGGTTATTTGATCCGAAAGCCGGGAAAACACGAATGAGATAGGTCACTTTGTCAAGGTTTCTTTGAGACATAATCAATGTACCAAGTTTTATATTTTTCCTTCCAACTATGTCACATAATATGACACCACGTGAATGTTTCGTATAATTTGGATCGTCTTTAAATTTCTTATGCCCGTTTTAAACTATCGTCAAACTTTGTCGAACGGCGGATATGAAGATTCTTAGCTCGGGGCTGGTCCTCGGTAAACTTGAAGTGGATCTTTAATGAAATAGCATATTGTGAACCTAATTTTTTTTCTTTTTTAAAGAAGCACGATACTAGTAAGTTTGTTTGTTGTGGTCAGGCCAGTCCTAGGCCGCATGAATGCGCTAGAGGATGGGAAACGGTGGATTGATGATAAAACACGCGAGGTTGTTTTTGTAAAATAGTAGTCTCCATAGTAGTATATATAGCGTGTGTCCAGTAAAGTTGATCATCGAGATCACATAGTAGTAGCTCCATAATAACCAGATAAAGTTGAGAGAGACAATAATGGAGTACGGGCTCACCAGCATCCTCTTGTGTACTAGTCTCACCTTATTACTCTCCATTCCTCTCATCTTTATTATGCGCAGTAGTCGTGCTGGGCGCAAGAAGAAACTCCCGCCTGGTCCACCGGCACTGCTCTTCATAGCCAAGTGCTTGATGATGAAGGGGCCGATCTATCAGCTTGGCCCCATACTTCGCAGCTTGCACGCCCGCTACGGCCCCATCATCTCCGTGTGTCTCGGCGGCCGAACCTTCGTGTTCGTGGCCGACCGCCACCTCGCGCACACCGCCCTCATCAAGGGTGGCGGGAACTTCGACACCCGCCCACAGCCCAGCGAGATCTTCACCCTGTTTCTAGGGGGGTCCATGTCCGCCTCTCCCCTTGGCGCCTACTTCCGTCTCGTCCGCCGCAACCTGCACTCGCAGGCGCTGCACCCGTCCTGCATCAGGCTCTTCGCGCCGGCCAGGCAGCGCGTCTGCCAAGCCTTTCTTGCCTCCCTGCGCCTCGGAAGCCTAGATGCTGAGGGCGGCACTGTTACGGTGAGGCCATTGCTGGCACGGTGTCTGTTCGACCTTCTCGCGAGCATGAGCTTCGGGGTCACGCTTGGGCAAAAGGAGCTGGACGAGATGCAGCAGATGCAGCTCAAGATATCGGAAGCCATCAGCAGGTTCCCCGTGCTATCCATCTTCCAGGGCATCACCAAGAGGCTGCAGCGGAAGCAGTGGGCGCGGGACGTGGCGCTGCGGGAGAGGCAGAAGGAGCTCATGCTGCCTCTCATCCACGCGACCCGACGCCAGGGCCAGGCACAAGGAGAGAGATGCTACGCGGACTCCCTCCTGGAGCTCCGCGTGGCGGAAGAAGGCGGGCGCCCGCTGACGGACGACGAGATGGTGAGCCTGTGCTCCGAGTTCATGATCGCCTCGCTGGACACGTCGGTGGCCTTGCTGGAGTGGATCATGGCGGACCTGGTGAACCACCCTGAGGTGCAAGCCAAGCTGTACGAGGAGGTGAGGGGCAAGCCTGCTGAGCTGAGCGAGGACGACCTGCGCGGGATGCCGTACCTGAAAGCCGTGGTGCTGGAGGGGCTGCGGCTGCGCACTACGGGCCACCTGGTGTTCCCGCACGGCGTGCAGAGCGACACGGAGCTGGGCGGATACATGGTGCCCAAGGGCGCCGACATCAACTTCTTGGTGGCCGACTTTGGGGTCGACGAGAACGTGTGGACGGCGGCGCGTGAGTTCCGGCCCGACAGGTTCCTCCAGGAGGTGGTTGACATCACTGGGACCAAGGAGTTCAAGATGCTTCCTTTTGGTGCTGGTCGAAGGATGTGCCCGGGCTACGTGCTCGCCATACTGCATGCGGAGTACTTCGTCGGCAGCCTTGTCAGGGAGTTCCAGTGGCTTCCTCCAGCAGCACAAGCCAGTGTGGACATGACGGAGGAGCTGGCTATGGCCATCAACATGAAGTACCCGCTCCGTGCTGGCATCATCCCAAGGCCAAGGCCAAGGCCTGCAACTGCTGCTTAATTATTTACTCCATCCATCCAGATTCAAGACCACGCCACCGTAATAATAATAAATAAGAAACCACTACTTCCATCATATGTTTTCATGGCATCATCATATGTATGTTTTCTTCTCTCTGGTATTCTTTCACAATATCTTTTCAATGTACTCTTCCACCTCACGCGATGATGTTGTAATAAGTTATGCTGGCCAGATATGTATTTGATCTAGTACTTTACATGGTATTAAGCATATTCACTTTTCAAAATGGTAATAGCAACATACTTAAATACAACCTCAACCTGCTTTTTGAATTGTTGAACAAGTCATTTTGCCATTTCGATATATCACGAGATTCATCACTAAGAATAGAAAAAAGACACTCATCCATCTCGTCTTTGATGACCGTCTCCGCACAATTTTTGGCAAGTGCTCTTTGAATAGTTGAGCAAGTCATTTTGACATTTTCAGGATATAGCTTATCAAATGCAAGATCCACTTCCCTATTCCTTTAAAATGTATCCACACGAGTTTCATACTTTACTAGTGAATCTTTGGTATAAGTTATAACTTTCCTTTTCACACTTGCCTTTTGATTCTTAAAATCATCACATGCTGTTCTTGAAATATTATGGATCCTACATGACCCCACAGACATGTTTACGGAATGCATGTACCGCATTTTTCCAATGTTCATACCCCGAATTCGTAAATACATCATGGCCAAATTTCATATCCATCTTGTCTTATTTAAAAAGATGACAATAGAAGCAATAAGCCTTGTCCGTGTCCACGGTATATTCCAACCAATCAAACTCCTTATACCAATTTGGACGAAAGGTTCTACTATCTTTATTGTTTGGGAAGTTATGTTGAGTAGGTTGGGTTGGACAATTCTTTATGTAAGCAAATCTAACATAATCTCTAACATTCGTAGCAAATCGATCAATTAGAATGCGTAGCACTGGATCAAGTTTTATGTAATCTATGAAATCAGTTATACCTTCAGCTCCTAGAACATCAACACTGTCTTCCACTATGGGTTCAACAGAATCTTCCACTTGTTCTATGTTGGTGTCCATAGAATTTCCGGTCCCTCCTTCCACTTATTATTCTTGCTCTTGCTGGGCAATTACATTTGCATCTTCATGAGGTTTGTGGGTGCTTGTTGTAGATCTGTTACGGTAAGTGGTACGGAATATATTTTTAAATCTGCAATCCACAAAATTAAAAGACATGAGTATTTTCCAAATAATTAGCTCACAATTTACGAATTCAAACCCTCGTACAATATTCTAATTCACCACATAGTTTAGAAATTGTACCTCCAGCCTTTGCAGCTACCGGTCCCTTCCTTTTTCTTCTCCTTCCCCATCCCTAAGTTGTCGCGTGAAGCCGGTCTGACCTACTTCCGGTCGCCCGTCGCCCACTTCAGCACCAGGCCAGCAGTGCGTTTAATTCCAAGGCAGCAGAGTGGCCGCTGGCCAGGGCAGTGAACGTGAGGCCGTTCCTCAACGAAGAGGACTAGAGGTGGACACTAGGGATCAACGAAGAGGACTAGCGGCGGACTAGGTCTGTCTTTGATGTACTGTTGTATGTCGCGCACATACATACTCATTTGTGTATGTTTCTGATCGCTTTACCTATCGACTATGCCGCTCGCACCTGAAGTTATGATCGATGATACATGCGGATACACGATGAGTTATTCGAACGATCAATCCCCGCTGAAAATATTTCTAAAGTCCGTGTCTCCTCCGCACTAGCGACAGCCTTGTCGTGCGCCTTCCGCACGCGGCCCTGCAGGCTCAAGTTAGCTGACGTAGCAGCAAAGCAGCCCATTTAGGTTATTTTTGGTTTATGCTCTACAAAAATGAACTGAAAATACTGTAAATCATATATACATAGACAAATGACTATATTTATATACTTTTTCACCAAAAATCAAGGTAGGGCGGCCCTACTGGTAGCTCCGCCCCTGTCAAGCATGCTCAACTCCTCAGCGGAACACATGCCGCAAATTACTAGGATTCCGGCTATGCTCTGCTGCCTTTTGCTATTTGGCTGGCTTAAGCAGATATCCTGGTGGATGGGGGGAGAACGGACTAGTGTTGGGGGTTCCGTGCACGGTAGCACCGTTGCTGCAGTGCGGCGACAGGGCTTCCCGAGCCTACTCGGGCTCGATCAGGCTAGGAGTGCTTGGTTTGTCCCGCGGCTGCATCCGGCTACCGCGTTCAGGCGGTGGAAGTAGTCCCCCCCGCCCCCGCCGCATGTTGATGTCATGCCAACCATCACCGATGGTTCAACCTTCTCGATCTTACCAGCCTCGCATCAGGGTTCACGGTGAGACGACGGGGCGACTTCAAGACTGTGTGGCACGTGCTCGTGGGCGGCTAGATTGGTGGAGCAGTACAAAGTGTATGGGAAGGTGGGTTTTTTAAGGGGTTGGGAGAAATCCTTTTCATTTTGACACCGACGCGGTGATGCCTGAGGGTATCGCTGTCCTTCCTGAAAGACGTTGGGTGTATCTTTTTCCTATCTTCCTTGGCGTACTAGGGAAAACCCTAGGACCCGTCCGAGCAGTCGTGTCGTCATCGTCACTTCCCTTCTTGGAGGTGCTGCAGTGGCCGTACTTCTCCGGAGGGTGCAACAATGGCGAGTTTGCTCCGTTTTCGTTGAACCACCGCTGACAGCTATATTTTCTTCTCTTTCTTCTTGTGCTTTATTTTTTCTTCTTTCTCTTCTTCGTTTTGCTTGTTGTTTCTTTTGGGCGATGTGTTGTCTGGTCCAGGAACGGTCTCAATCGGTCGGTTGTTATACTAATATAGCTGGACGAAAGACCGATTCGGGGAGGAAGAGTATATCCTATGATATATCCATTCAGATGCATCACACCATGGTGCATACATGAAAACAATTTATCGTTCTAGAAATCAAGATTAATAGTACTCGTTTCAAACACAGCTTTCGATATATGCTACCCTAGTCCATGATGAATTGTTTTATCATCATAACTCCTAAAAAAGGAGAATTGATTTATCCTATACTTGATGGTTTGCCCCCACAGACTATGATGAGAAAATCCGACGGACTATTTGTCTCGCTAAATACTTTTTATGTCTATGATGTGGACCAAGCTTTAAAGGAAGATTTAGTTTATGTCATCCCATCGAACAAGTCAACTTTGGACAGGTGGGAGCTCCCTCTTGGAGTCTGCCTGTCATTGTGATTGACTGTGTACATCGCAAGTACGTGCATGCATGGAGAATGAGTTCGGAGGCATCCGTCATCCACTGCCCCCGCTAATAAAGCGCAGGTGCGTCGCTTCTCCACGAGAGAACATCTCCGTTCGCCGGAGAAGAAGTCGCTGCAGCTTCGCCGGCGGCAGGTCGCAGCACCGGTGTTTGCCGCTTGCCGTAGCGCTGCAGGCCAACTTGTAGCACACGCCGCCGCCCCAGGAAGCAGCACAGCTGGCCCCTGGTAGCACCGGAGGCCTCCCTATGGAGCAGCGCCACAGACCACTTGTCGCCCAACTTTGTAGCAACGACGCCTTGCCGTTGTAGCAAAGGCGCCTCGCCATCGTAGCAACCTCAGGTAACGGCAGCCATCCTTGTAGCAACGCCGGTCACACATTGTAGCAAGCCCTGCCGCCCCTTGTACCAAGCCCAGCTGCCTATTATAGCAAGTCTGGCCGGCAGCCACCCCTGTAGCAACACTGGCCTCCCGTTGTAGCAAGCCCAGGCACTCCTTGTAGCAAGTCCGGCCCACGGCCACATCCTGTAGCAATGCCGGCCGTCCGTTGTAGCAAGCCTGGGCGCTCCTTGTAGCAAGTCTGACTGCCCACTGTAGCAACTCCAGCCATCCCTTGTAGCAAACACCGCGCGGTGGACCACCGAGAGGGTCGCATGGGGAGTAGGCCGGAACAGAGATGTGGCGCTGCATAGATGACGCCCGGTGAGAGAGGAGGTGCGGCGGTGGCATTTGAGGGAGGAATGCCGACGGCGCTTGGCTGGGAGAAGAACAACAACAGGGACGGCGGCCGGTGAAGGAAGAGATTAGGCCAGAAAAATGAGTGAAGGAGTTGAATCCGGAAGAGATAAGGGGTGGTGGTGAAGCCCACACGTATCGCTGTATCCGGGAGATACACGCTTCGCAGCGAGGAGCCGGGGGACGCGAGTGGCGCGATTCCCAGGGTTATCTGTATCGTTTTCCATAAAGCGCTACGTTCGGTCTTAGAAGATTCGGAGCACATGTTGTCTCCTCCTCCTCTTGATACTTTGTAATTAATCGTGCAATTATTCAAGGCCAAATACGACCGTACGTGGCCTACTAAAAAAAGGAGAAAATGGAAATTTGTATTTGTTTGAATAGTAGAAACCCAATCATTATAGTGTTAATTGGACATTTTGTCATTTTTTGGTAGGTAAGGTGCAATTACATATTTTCTGGATAATTTGCACAACTAAGTATAAAGATAGTAGTATACGCAAAATTTTATTTCACTTTTCTAAAACATGTCCACCGTGCTTTTTTTCTATTTTCGAAATAAACGTGTCCACCGTGACCTTGATTCCACTGGGTATTTCCCGTGGTTGTCGATGAATATTTCGGAGTTAGTATAAAAATAGGAGGCTGTTGGCAGGTGGAAGCAGATACTACTAGCAAAGGACATACTCCCTCCCATTCAGTTTATAGAGTAGTTCATTAATTTGAACAATATAATACAAGATATATATTACAAAAATTATATCAAATAAAATATAACTTCTGAGGTTTTAATTGTATGTTTTTTATAACATATATGGTATATTATGATATTCAAATACGAAATATAGAACTACGTGCAAGCCCTTGAAACGATCCGGATGGCGTAACGTATATGCAAGCGTCCTTGGGCCGTATCACTGTAACAACACTAAAACCAATGTAACAACTCTTTTTTTTAGACCTTGGAGATCAATTAATGCAGATCCAAACTAAGGGATCAATTGATGTAGATCCCGATGTAGAACCTTGCCTCATTAATTAGCTAATAGATGCAGCATTGACCCGCATTAACTGGCCAAAAATCTGCATCTTGTGACCGATGCAAGGTATCACTAGCGCAACAACTTATTAATTTGTTTTCTTGTTTTAGGATATGCAACAACATATTAATGTGCAGCTAGTATGATCGATTGTGCTTTTTGAAGGGGTTTCGTGACAAAAAACAAAAAATTCCTAACAACAATAACACCATATCCAAGATTTATCTATGCAGATGAATGGTAAGTAACGCGAGAGGTTTGGTGTTCATACCTTTGAAAACCGAAAGCGGGATCACGTTCCCTCGCAAAAGTTTGTGCTGTAGCCGAAGCTTAGCTGACCCCAAGGTCGAGAAGGAATCCATCGTCTAGCACCACAAGTGCGGTGCCTCCGAAGTACTACACACATCCGTTGTAGAGACGTCTCCTAGAATCTGGTCCAAGAAAGCAGCGGAAGAAGAAGATCTGAACCGACTCGAATTACACGACGGTTCACATATGGGATGAGAGAGGAGAAGAGAATGCCAATGAGATGAGATTGGGAGGAGGGATCTCCCATCTATATATAGGGGAAAATGGAGCACATGGGAAGTGAAATTGGGCTTGTGCTGCTGGGTGCTTCTGTGGGCTTTGCTGAACTTGGACACTACATGGGCCAAAACTGGAGTTGGGCAAGGGAAGCAGGTTTGGCTCTCTCTCTATTCTTTTATATTTTCTATTTTTAGTTTTTAGTTTTCATTTTATTATTTTCTCGTTAAGTATTTGTGGCAATTTTAATCAAGCCAAAACTCAAACCTTTTTGTATCTTTGTAGACGATTTTGAATAGGAGGGTTTGGGAGCCACAAAGAGAGACAAGAATGAATAAGATAAATGGAGAGGATGCCCACGTATAATTCCAAATGGGCATTAATACAAGAATGAATTTTAGGGTTTAAGAAAATGGAACATGAGCTTATGTGAAATAATGGACCCTTGCAAGTGGATCATATGTTTTAGAAATACAAAATAGGGCCACGAAATAGAGAGGAGAGAGTAATGTGATATCAAGAATAAACACAAGCAAGATACATACAATATATAAGTGCAATGCAACTTAACAATGCACCAGTTTTAATACAATCAATGCAATGAGGCATGATAATAGGATGATGCATTTTATTATGACTAGTTGAGTGCCCGTGCATTGCCACCTCCTACCGAGTTTATTTCTCGCTAGATAGGTAAATATGATGCATGCGCATTGTCGCACCAAAGGGATGGGAGCTTGGTGCCTCACGTTTTTGCTTGACCCCTCTTTTGGTAGCATGGAATGGAAGGAATTCAAAGATCTTCAACAAGGTGCATCTCAATATTCACCTAGTCCTTTTTGGTCTGTAGTCTCAAGTGACTTTCTTTCTGGCCCAATCCATTCTGACCACCCTCAAACATTGCCGTATGTCATCTTTTCCTACCTCATTACTTTCTGACCACCACATAAATATGAGTTAGTTTTAGAAGCTTGAACAAAATAATAGTAATGGAATTATGATGCTCCTTCTCTGACCCATAATTTCAAACATTGGGAAGAAAAATATCGGGAGAGCTCAAGATCGAGATAATAATCTAGTAAAACTTAATGGTCGCACTTTACTAGAAGAATTCGATCACACATAAGGCACCATGCAGTAAAAGGTTTGACACATGGTCAAAACCACATGTATTTTACTAGAAGAATTCGACCACACATATTGAATATATATATTTGAAAATTTGTAAATGATGTAGAGAATAATGAAGAAAATGTAGACACACATTGATAGAAATAGAGCGAATTTTTCCCCACTGCCATCTGCTCCTTTGCAATCTACCTCCCATCAATAGTACATCGTATACCTTTCTATATATCACTCCTCTATTTTTCTAACAACATACCTTTATGTAAAATTCAGAGTCGTTGATGCTTGTATGTCTTCTTGTTTATTTGGATATAATAATAATCATTAAGTACGAAGAGCCATTCACATTTTCTCAGACTGATGAAATTTATGGGAGTGTGGAGATTCCCTTTGTAGTTAGTACTTGTCGATTGTAGTGCTCTTCTTAGAAGATGCCGACATCGCCGCATTCTGCTCGTGTAGCGTGAGGATCCACACATATCAGTTTTAAGTTGGAACAAAATCAATTGAATCCTGCGCGTCAGTGTGGAGTGTTGAGAGAGAATCACGGAATAGTAGGAGAAAAAATCTCTTGTGAGTTGTAATTGCTGCTCTCCTATAGAAACATCTATTAGCGAGTAAAACAAGGAAATATTTGACCAGGTTATTTTCTTTATTACGATAGCTTTCCAAGTTTACCAAAAATGATGTGTGTGAATCACATGGAGCAAGATATGGATTGGTTGATATGATTGCTTTCCTTGCTTCTTCCCGACTTGGAATTGTAGGCAAAAGGACATCGGACGGTGAATGTGAATCAAATGTTGAGTGCAAACACCAACTTCAATTTAATAGTAGAAGGAGGAATCATGATTTTTTTTTCGATTTTCCATACGGTGGTTCCTTTCCATTTAATATGCCTCCCAGTTATTCTGAATTTCTATTTCTATCCCGTGATTGTGAGTTTCCATCTAAAACCATGATTATGACTTTCCATTTTTAGTAGATGGATGGGATGTATGAGATTATAATGGGATGGTTTATATGCGTTTTGATGGCTAAGATTGCTCCAATGTTTGATGTTTGTGTTTTGATGGCAAAGATTTCTCCACTCTTGAAAGCATTAACCCAAACATGTTGTGCAAGACACGCATGAACAAAAGACGCAACACGCCTCCCACTCGTCTTTCTCGTTCGATCCTATCCCAATCTGAGGCCCTCCTCTCTCTCTCGTCATGTCCCCTCAAGCACCTCCATCAGCCGCCCGCCACTAGCACCACCCCGCCTCCCACTTCCCCGACCCGGCTCTCCCCCTCAGGCGGCTGTCTCCCTCGACCCACGCCACCAGTCAAGCACGTAGTCGCGCCGACCGAGCTGCTCACCTCGACCCTGTAGCGTGGTTGACCCTCCTCTGCTACACGCGCTTGGCCAGCGTCGTCGGCGGCTTCCTTCCGAGCTGGACCTCGCCGACGTGCTCCACCAAGACGACGACCGACTATTATGTGTTTTAGGAGAGGTCCAAACCATCCCAAAAAAGCTGGTTCATACAAGTGTTCCTTCCTTTATTATTAGATATAGATTAGAACACTTGGGATGCTACATCCAGCACCCTCGCCTGCCTCCCGGCCCGCGTCCAGCTTTATGCCGCACATCCGGGAAGCTGCTTCCTCCCCAACGCATAGCACAATGTGGAAGGATAATAGACTACACACACATATTACGTAATTCGAGAAAGGAATACAAGATTCATGACTTGCCGTGTGAGAAAGGCCACATGAAATAAAAAAGTGGAAATTTGAGAAAACTCCGCAAATACGAGGCACATGGTTCAGAAGAAAACAGGGGTGTTTTGCTTATAAGGAAATGGTTTTCCCAAAGTGGACCGTGTGCCTTGTATTTGTTGCGGTTCGAGACAACATTCGGTGTACTAGAAACTCACCAAGGTTCCTGCCTGGGCCGTGGGCCGGCGGTCAAATATTTCCAGCATTAGCGTTCTTCTACTCCGCGTACGAAAAGGGTTTTGCATATGCGATGTTAGGCCCTGGGGACCCGATATGTACTAGTGTAAGATTCTACACAACATAAGTAAGCATTAGACATTGGGTTACTCTTGCCGCAGCTAGTAGGCAGGTAATGTGCTTAAAACCGGTTTGATGATGATGCCCTTTTTATTTTATTGTTTTTCACTTGGTCAGATCATGATTTTATTTTGTAAAGGGAACAACACCCGGTCTCTGCGGATCAATTAATGCAGATCCCAATTAAGGGATCAATTAGTGCATATCCGATCTCGGGGAGTAATTAATGTAGACCCCAATAAAATAAATACATACGTTATATAAGACATCAGGGTCAGATCATGTTTATTTTTTACCGAGTAAAGTACTTCCTCCGTTTTTTATTACTTCGCGTTCTAGGATTTTATTAAGTCAAACTTTTTCAACTTTGACCAAGAATATATGGAAATATAGAAACATTCATTATTCCAAATACATATATTATGAAAATATAACTTACAAAGATTTCAATACTATAAGTTTTATATCATAAATATTTTTATATTTTAATAAATATTTGGTCAAACTTTAAAAAGTTTGACTTTGACTAAACCCAGAATGCGATCTAATTGTGAACGGAGGGAGTATTGTTGCCACTGGCTAGGGAGAGAACACCAACAAGTGGCTTAGGTTTGGGTTCGGACTTACTGGATAAACCGGAGGTCTAGAGTTTGAGACGAACATGCTAGCAGTATTTTTGTAGCATTGGCGTACTCGAAGGAAGCTTTAAGAATCTGCTGATTTGACTCGCTAATGCGTAATTCTACGTTGGATAACTGATCATCTGATAAAACATTAAGACATATAATTGAGTTGTTCATGAGAGGCGTTAATTGGGCGGTGCTGGTAAATACGATGTTGCTCGAGCGATCCTTCATGAAGATTGTTAAGAGAGCTTCCTGATCCTACTTGGGTAACGTATAAGGTCCTACTCGGTTTCCTAGAAGAGAAAGGGTGATGCACCTCAGTAGCTTCCGAGGAGGCCGATCTTACAACGCGATATGCAAGATAGTATGCTGACGCACTTTAAACCAGAAGCCCCGGTTTCTCGGAAGGGACCCCGTGTGTGATTCCAACGGCTATTGGCTGAGTTAGTCGGCATGTCCACTTATACTCGGTTGTCAATCCTTTGCCATTTAGAGTCACCCAAAAAACAGAAGTAGGGACACGGGTGGGATAGTCAAAAATAATATAGAAAAGTAGTTCGAAAAGTATATAAAAATTAAATTGTATTGACTTGTCAATTGTGTCCTTAAAGTCATTCGGCCGGTACCCCTCACGATATATATGGGGTGGTTTGTCTTCCGTGCAGCCTAGGAGACTAATAACCGAGTATATTACGAACTACTTAGTAGGAAAGTAACGCTAAACTAGATAACTAATTCCAGCTTCGTATTGGATCCGGTGAACCCTTCGCAGAGTCTCTTCCTTCCATGTTGGCATAGTTATCCTGTTGTTCAAGTATCCTTACCGACAAAGTCATGGGCTTGGCAGAACCTTCACTCTTAGTAAGTGTTTGCCGGTGTAAACTTTTGTGGGCTGACTACCATCCACCGACATAGAGTCGATTGGTATATTGTACGAATCTTGGTGACTGGAAAAATGCGTCGATCTGCTGCTCACCTTGTCCGGATTTCACTTTTGTAATTTTAATAGGCCCAAAACTGGTGCTAACGCAAGCACCCTCACCCGTTCCTTGAGCATATAGTCCTCCTCCTCCTCCTCCTCCTCCTCCTCCTCCTCCTCGGCATACCACTTAGCCTCCTCCTACCATTCGAGCCATTGTGAATCATCCTACAGAATCATAGTCGTCGCATCCTCGTCATCCTCCAAATTAATTTCGCAATCCTCGTGTACCAAGACGGCGCAGTGGCGTGGAGCTTTATGTCGCGCATCAAGGAAGATATTTTGACCCAACGCGTACCACGTTGTGGAAGGGGAATAGTTTACACACAGTTCTTACAGAATTCGAGAAAGGCATAAAATGATTTATGACTCACCGTGTCAGAAATGGCACATAAAAAAAGAAAGTGAAAAATCAAGAAAAAGCCCCCAAATATGAGTCACACGGGTCACGAGGAAGACAAGAGGGGGATTTTTTGCTTATAATTAAATGGTTTTCCCGAAGTGGGTCGTGTGGGATATAGTTGTCACGGTTCGACAAAGCATTCGGTGTGCGAGAAACTCACAATGGGTTCTGCCTGGGCCACGTGCAGCTGGTCGAATATTTGCAGCATCGGCGTTCTTTCGTGCCGCACACAGAAAGGGTTTTCTGTGTGTGACGGTAGGACTTGATAGATCCGAGTAAGATTCTAAAGGACTTATAAGTAAGCACTAGACACTGGGTTACTACTTGTTGCAGCTAGTAGGAAGCTAATGTGCTTTAAACCGATGTGAATGATCATTCCCTTTTTATTTTATTGTTTTTCACTTGCTCAGATTAGGTTTGTTTTTTTGGGGGGAAAGGGAACAACAACCAGCCTCTATAGATCAATTAATGTTGATCTCAATTTAGGTATCAATTAATGCAGATCTGATCTTGGGGATCAGTTAATGCTGACCCCAGTTAAATAAATACATACCTAATGTAAGATATCAGGGTGAGATCATGTTTCTTTAAAAAAAAAGGAACAACACTCGGCCTCTACATATCAACTGATGGATATACGATTAACAGACCAAGTAATGCAGATCCCAATTAAGGGACCAAGTAATGCAGATCCTCTTAACTAGAAGTACCCATTATTGTCCATAAGAGAAAGTTCAAAATAAGAACAAGTGCAACAGGAGTAAAACACAAAAAACAGAGGATACATACTTGAAAAAAATGGAGTATAACTAAATACATAAAAAATAAAGTATGCTGCAGAATTTTTTTATTAATTTGGTGAGTATCGCCGAGCCTCGTGTGTGTCTCGATGATCCGTGTTGTAGTAAATAAAGCTGACTGCTGATCGTTCGGCGGCATTGCGTCCAGAGTTGCCATGCCCACGTCTGGAGTAGCTAATTATTTGGTGGCACGGGACTTGTGTGCCACCAACTAACTGTCCATGGTAGTAACTGTATTCCTACTTGAGTCGTGTTGAATGCTTAAGGAACAATTATGTGGTTGGAGGTGGTGAGGATGTAGTGCATGTGCCTCCTCCGCTCCGTTGGAATAAATTTACTCCAACAAACTCTATTAATTTGCAGAAAATTTGCTTCTTGTGACCTATGCAAGGTAGTTCACTAGCCCAAGAACTTATTAATTTGTTTTCTTATTTTAGGATATGAAACAACATATTAATGTGCATCTGGTATGGTCTTTGGTGATTTTTTAAGGGGTTTCATGGGAAAAAAAAGTCCTAACAACAAGAACACCATATCCAAGATCTATCTATGCAGATGGTAAGTAACGAGAGAGGTTTGGTGTCCATACCATTGAAGACCGAAAGCGGGATTACATTCCCGCACAAACGTTGGTGTTGTAGCCAAATCGTAGCCGACCCCAAGGTCGAGAAGGATTCAAGCGTTCCAACACCATAAGTGGCGGTGGCTCCGAATTACAACACACATCTGTTCTAGAGACGTCTCTCGGGATCTGGTCCAACAAAACAGCGGAAGAAGAGGATCCGACTGAATATAATTGCACGTCGGTGTGCGTATGGGATGAGAGAGGAGAAGACGAATGCCAATGGGATGCGATTGGGATGAGGGATGTCCCATCTTTATATATGGGAAAAGGAAGCCCAGGAGAAGTGAAGTTGGGCTTGCGCTGCTGGGCTGCTAGGGTGCTACCGCAGGTTGTGCTGAACTTGGACCCTAGATGGGACAAAACAGTAGCTGGGCAAGGAAGCAGGTTTGGCTCTCTTTTTTATTTTTCTATTTTTAGTTTTCAGTTTTCATTTTATTATTTTCTCGTTAAGTATTTATTGCAATTTTAAACAAGCCAAAACCAAACCTATTTGTATTTTTTAGAGGCTTTTGAATAGGAGGGTTTGGCACCCAAAAGAGAGACAAGAAGGAATAAGACAAATGGAGAGGGTGCCCACATATAATTCCAATTGGGCATTAATACAAGAATGAATTTTAGGGTTTAAGAAAATGGAACATGAGCTCTTGTGAAATAATGGACCCTAGCAAGTGGATCATATTTTGTAGAAATAAAATAGAGGGACACAAAATAGAGAGTAGAGAGTAATGTGATATCAAGAATAATCTCACGCAAGATACAAGCAAGGTATAAGTGTAATGCAACATAACAATGCACCAATTTTAATATAATGCATGCAATAAAGCATGATAAACGTGATTGTGAATTTTATTATGACTAGTTGAGTGCCCATGCGTTGCCACGGCCAACCGAGTTTATTTCTCGCCAGATAGGTAAATATGATGCATGTGCATTGCCACGCCAAAGGGATGCGAGCTTGGGGTGTCACGTTTTTGCTTGCCTCCCTCTTTTAGTAGCATGGAATGCAAGGAATACAAAGATCTTCAGCAAGGTGCATCTCAATATTCACCGAGTCCTTTTTAGTCTGTAGTCTCAAGTGAATCTTTCTGGCCAAATCCATTCTGATCACCCTCAAACTTTCTCGCATGTCATCTTTTCTAGGGGTGGGCAGAAAAATCGATAACCGAAAACCGAACCCGAAAATACAGAGACCGAAACCGTATAGACCGAGACCAAAAAGACCGATTAGCAAATTTTAAAGACCGGATTTAGTTTGATTAATTCGGTCATTAGTTCTCGGTACCCGAATGGACCGAACTGACCTAAATTTCGTGAAAGTGGCCTAGTCACAAAGCTTAAGTTGCCCGTCACTATAGATTTAACTTCCTCGACTGATCCAAATATGGTATTATTGACTATTAATTCCCGCCAATTGATATGAATATACGAAGTGCATTATATTTTCAAATTACGACTAAAATTGTACCATTTTTTTACGAAATATTATCCAACTTTTATATTTGATAATATCTACCACACAATTCGGTCATGTCTGAACCCGAACCCGAATTATCGGGTACCCGAATTTGTCGGGTAGTAAAAATAATAAGTAAATTTAGGTCTTTATTTTTTCAAGACCGATTCTAAAATAGTCCGAAATACATAGACCGAATTTTCGGTCATGACCGAATGCCCACCCCTAATATTTTCCTACCTCATTGCTTTCTAACCACCACCAAAATATGAGTTATTTTTAGAAACTTGAACAAAATATTAATATTAAAATTATGATGCTCCTTGTTCGACCAATAATTTCAAACATTGGAAAGAAAAATATCGGGAGAGCCCAAGATCAAGATAATAATCTAGTAAAACTTATTGGTAGCACTCTTTTCATAAGGCACCATGCAGTAAAAGGTTCCACACATGGTCAAGACCACTTGGATTTTACTATAAGAATTAGATCACACACATATTCAATGTATATATGTGAAAATTTGTAAATGATGTATAGAATAATGAAGAAAATGTAGACACACATTGATAGAAATAGAGCGATTTTTTCCCCTCTACCATCTGCTCCTTCGCCATCTACCTCCCATCAACTGTACATCGTGTACCTTTCTATATATTACTCGTCTATTTTTCTAAACAACATACCTTTATGTAAAATTAAGAGTCGTTGCTGCTTGTATGTGTTCTTGTTTATTTGGATATAATACTAATAATCATCATTAAGTATGAAGAGCCGTTCACATTTTCTCAGTTTGATGAGATTTATGGGAGTGTGCATCGTCGCGATTCGTGTGGCATGAGGATCCACGTATATCAGATATAAGTTGGAACGAAATCAATTAAATCCTGCCTGCCATTGTGGAGTGTTGAGAGAGAATCAAGGAATAGTAGAAGAAAAAATCTCTTGTAAGTTGTAATTGCTGCTCTCCTATAGAAACGGCTATTAGCGAGTAAAACAAGGAAATATTTGACCAGGTTATTTCCCTTACTTACGATAGCTTTCTAAGATGTATGAGATTAATTGGATGTTTGATATATGCATTTTGATGGCTAAGATTGCTCCAACATTTGATGTTTGTGTTTTGATGGCTCTGCGGATCAATTAATGCTGATCCCATTTAAGGGATCAATTAATGCAGATCCGATATTGGGGACCCCACTAAAATAAATACATAGTACATAGTATAAGATATCAGGGTCAGATCATGTTTCTTTTTTACGAGTAAGGTATTATTGTCATTTGGCATCATAATGTGATGAATAGATATAATACGGAAATATATCAATGCCATAGTATTTTAATGCCTACCAAAGCAATACTTCAGTTTTCTCTTTTCTCAGTTTCTTTAAAAAGGGGTCTGACCTCGTTCTCAATTTTAAAAAAACATAGTCTTGGAGAATACTTCAGTTTAAAACCACATTATTTGTTGGAACCAAACACTGAAAGGTATTTAATAGTTCAGTTTATTCAGAAACCAAAATGTTTTCTAAATAATTTAAAAATACTTTGATGCCAAACGGGGTCTTAATATCTGAACCGAGCAAATCTGGACCATGGATGATCAATATTTAGATGCCAAATGGGGCCTTAATTTATGAATTGAGGCAGTATGGCCCATGGATGATCAGCGATGTGCCTGTCGGCCTTCGATTCTAGGGTGTACGGCTTACCAATTTACTACTATTTGGACTATACATAAATCTAAATATAGTCGAGAGGGAAAATCTCCCGCTATCCCCGAAATATTTCACACCCCAATGTGTCAAACATCTTGGAATTCCCCTTCGACCCCTAGTGAAGTTGGTTCGTTGAGATTTCAATCATAATTTCCCGGTTCACTACCTCTATAGCCTCACACCCTCCCACCGCCACACCCCCACACGCAATCCTCACCCCCAGCTGCGCAAGCCCTACGGAAAACCCTAGATCTACATTCACCACCTTAGATCTGGTTCACCGTCGTCGCCGGGCACTGCACCAGATCTGCTTCACCGACCCACTCTCCTGGCGCGCCGAACTCATTCCCACCACCAGGAATCTGCTTCTTCGATGATGTCGTCCAGTGCTCATAGGAACCCCTGTCCTGCTTCACCTTCACCCACAAGCCGCAACCGCAGCACCCTCGGCAATCTCGATGTCACCACCCAGGATTCGTAGGATACCTAAACGCCCTCCCGACCGAGGTAACCGGATCTCCTTGGATTTTGGTAAGACAAATATGTAGCAGTTAACTGTATTTTGTATTGGTGCTACTTTTTTAGTAACTTACAAGTGCTATACTTGTACCAGTATCTTCCTAAATAAATTCTTTGTAGTCAGGTTTAACCGTAAGACATTGAACTGCGATTTTTTATGTCATGGTGAAATGAATCAGCGAACGGTGAACACATTTGTTTCCTTTATCTGCTTTATTAAATGTCCGTATGTGATACAGTTATAATTTCTCTCTCGCTTAACTGTTATTTCCTGCTTGATGTTGTTCTCTTATCTATGTAGTACACGTTTACATTCGTTATAATGCTTCCATTAATATGTATGTTTTATTTGCTTCTGCTTACCCCATGATTCCTAACAGTTTGTTGTTGTTACGGAATGAATATGTCAGTTTACACTAGAAATCGTAAAATCAATGGCCCCTATAATCTCGTAAGTATCTATTGCTTTTGTATTACTTCATGCTAACATCTGTTAGACTGGAACATTTTTGTGTTTACTATTCGCTACATTATGCAGAGGCCCAACACTGAAGTATGGAGACCACCAATCCAATTACTTGATGCAGCAGACATCATTGATGAACATACCTGTAACCAGATCAGCAACCTGAGACTCTCCATAGAGTTACTGTAAGCACCCACCCTCCCTTTTAAAAGGTTTAAGTTCCCTAGTGTCATGCCATTTACTCTAATTCAGTTTTTTTTGTCGGAGGCACTAGGATGAGTATAACAATGATATACATGCAATGGAATCCAATATAACAGAAACAGAAGGATCATAAGCAACCGCGTAGTTCAAATCTAACTCTGGTGTCTACCACACATATGGCTATTTTAATACGAGGCACATGATAGTACACTTTGTCTTTGGGCAGACAATCAAAAAATTTAAACAATCTGACAATTTGATATAGATTGTTTCACCATTTCTCTGAAATGATTTGGCTAGTCTATTAGAGGCACACGTCTATTTCTAATTTGACTGATGCACTATAATAGTTTGTCGATGATTATAACAATACCACCTACCTAAGTTTCTGATCCAACTACACATTGAGTATGCTAGTTAATATCAGCCACAATATTTAAATGCTTATTTTGTTTTTGGCAAATGCTTGTCTATAAGTTTAAGGAGCTTTAGGCAGGGCATGCAGTTATTTTTCACTTCATTTGCTAGATTTCCGTTGTTCTGTGACTGCCTAGTTATGCTTTCAGTTGTCGGATTCATTACATTCATAATTCACGCATTCTACTTTGATCAGTCTGCATGAGGTCCTTGTGTTGAGTGCTTACATTACTATATCAGACCAAATAATCTTTTGAAATTCTTTGAGAATGAACATGGTAGTTTTGTTCCTTTGTATGATGTTGTAACTTATTTTATCTTAGTTTCAGCCTTCATCAAGTAGAGCAGTCATTTCGCAGGGCAGAAGTGATTGTTGCACATGCTCCTATCCCTCTATGAAGTCTACTGTTCCAATTATTACATAAGAAAGAGATGTATGAGGCCCTGATGTTACTATGCTTTGTTCCTTTTTAAAATAAAAGGACTGATTTAAAATTCTTTAGTTTTTGTTTTCCTTGGTAATGATGTTATAAGATGTTTCTTTTTGTTTCAGGTTGCAAATATAAATATGAAGGCACAATAGAAAACAACTACCTCAAGTGTAGATCTCTTTGGACAGAGTAGCAGTGATAGTGCGTATTGCTCATGTAGGTACACGATCTCGACTGCTCCATACATTCTAGTAGAAATAATTTTTGGTATTGCACTCCAAGATGCACTCAATGTAGTTAGACAGGAAGCCAATAGAACATATGTAATAGTCTCCGTAGCAAGGAAGGAGTTATCTGAGTTGAAAAACAAGCCAGCTTTGAAGGAGAATCTACTTAATAATATCCTCAACAAGTCTCGTGGTAATCCCGTCGTTACATGCCAGGCGATGCAAGCTGCCTAAAAGAAACATTTTTGAAACTAAGTTTATATTGTTGATAAGTTGTGTTGTACTCTGATGATGCTTTATGAGCTACGAAATTTTTGAGGACTGTAATAATTTACTATTTTTATAGTTATAATTTTTTCCACGGTTTCAAAATTTATTTAGCATTCTATAGAACTTGTGTTCTTTGTCTATCCACTTTTATGTCCTGGCAATGGATCTAACTTAGATACGCTTAAACAGTAGCATGCCCATCAACGGTTGTACCAGTCCTTGATGGGCCGCTAATCAACAGTAACGAGCCTACCCTGACGCCATTATACTATGAATTCTTGCCGGTACTTACTAAATAGTAAATGGTCATAACAGTAAAAGGCCATAATAGTAACAGGCCGGAGTAGTAAAAGGGTAGGACACTAAAGCACCAGAATAATAATATGCCAGAATAGTAACAGGCCAAAACAGTAACAGACCAACAGTAAGAGGCCAGAACTTTAGCAGGCATGAACAGTAATATATCAGAACTAAAACAAGCTGGAGAGTTTACTAGGCCAGAATAGTACCAGGCCAGAAAATACCAGACCATAATAGTACCATTACAGGAACTTAGCATCCCGCTTATGGGACTGAATAGTAGAAGGCCCGAATAGTGAAATGCCAAAACAGTAAATACCATAATAGTAAAAGGCCATAAGGCAGCTCATGATGGGCTACGAGAAAATTGACGGGTTGAATGTGGGCCTTAACAGTATCGGACCGACTTGGGCCAAGCCAGTAATGGGTTGCGCAGTATTGGACCAATGTGGGACTACTATAGGCCGAAACTGCATTAGGCCTGAAAGTTCACTGGCCGCGGTTGGCTGCACTAATGGGCTCATTTCACATAGTATAGAACAAAATAGTAACGGGTCGTTTACTTATTGGGATTTCGTTATGGGTCGGCCCACTTAATAATTAGCAGGCCTTGGCTAGCCGGTGCTTCTACCACGGTTTCTGTAACCGTTAACGGTGGTAACTAGGCGTTAACAGTGTTTTCCACGTGGTTGTTTTCATGACGTCAGCAGTCAATGCGGCTGGCGAACAGATCTACGACGGAACAAGTTTTCGTGGCTAAAGGGTGCGATCCGCCACGGTAAACAAAACCATGGTTGATAGTGATGGGTCTTTTACCACGAAGGCCATCTGTCTAGAAGACTTTTTAGCCACGTAAAACAGGCCTTCAACCATGAAAACCGTCTGTTGTAAAAGCCAACTTTTCTTGTAGTGCTTTCCCTTTCCGCGGGGTCTATTCTTCCGACTTCGCTTCCTTGAGGTCATTGACAAACTTGTACTGGCAGTTGGTAAGAGTGGATTTACCGTTTGTGTCAAGATGGACGAAACACGACATATCACGGTACTCCTCGTACGTCTGGGGAAAGCGGGGCGATGTGGGTGTAGAATCACTCTACTGCTGTCCATGACCAACCCCCTACCACCACCATGCTGGCCACCTTCGCCTCTGCTAGCGAATGTCATGGCGACCATGTCAGTTGTTTGTGTGTCTTCTGACCGATTCTTCCGCTTGTTATTGTTCTTGTTGGCCTGGTTGGGGATGGCCACTGGAGGTAAAGACATGCGAGCATCGTCGTCAGCATCGAAAAATTTGCTGGCCTTGGTAATCATTGCGTTGAGGTCAAGCTTTCCCTTGTCCTGAGTGCGCTTCAGGGAATGCCGGAGCAGAGACCCTCTTTCCAGAACATCGATGAAGGCGGCCATAGCAGTTTGATCGTGTACTCCAGCGCACTAATTTTTCATGTCGAGCCAGCGGGATAGGTAGTTCTGATATGATTCGTCCTTCTCTTGTATACACCGATGTAGGTCACCGACGGTGCAGGGACATTTGTACATGCCCTTGAAGTTCTTGGTGAACACTTCATGGATGTCCAACCAATTGCAGATTGATTTCTCCAGTAAGTCATTGATCCATTGTCGGGCAGTACCGGAGAGCATTAGTTGGAGGTACTTGACGGAGATGTTGGGTTTTCCCCTACGATTTGTATCGCTTCGCGGTAGTCTTGCAACCATGCAGCTGGCCTGGCCGTGCCATCATAGGGCTTAATAGTCTTGTCAATCCGGAGGCCCCTAGGATAGTTGTGGTCCTGATGGTCGGTCCAAAACAACATGGCCCCAAGTATGGATCTTCATGGGCTTCCTGGATCCTATGAAGACGTGAACATGCATCGTACGGCTCCGATTGTTGCTTGTGCTGATCTCTGGCATGGGGAGGAGAGTTGTGGGACCTGCACGATCCTCCGCCATGGTGGCTACTGGGTGGCAATATTGGCGGTGGGTTAGCCTTGTTGCTGCTCCCTCCATCGAGTTGTCACGCCTATCACGGTTGCTTGTTAGACGCAGGGCTTCCGTGTATGATTTTCTCCTTTGTCTGTTGTTGTCGCTGCGCTCTCATCCATACTGAGGCTGCTTTCCCTGGTCGCGTATAATGATGCTACCCTGAGGGCGTCTAGGAGGTGGCATGCTCATGCGGTGGCACGGTTGTGGGTTGTCACGATGTTGGGACTGCCGGGCTAGTGGCGAACGACGGGGGTGAGCCTTGTCTCCATTGCCGGATGATACTGGAATGGCATTAGTCCTGTTGTGTGCGCCCCATTGTCTTTGTTCTGTGGAACCTATGTGAGATCAGACATGGTGAGGAGATCTTGGTCTATGGTGGTTGTTCATGCTAGACTGACAAAGCTCCGGGTTGTACTTGAGCCTCTGAGAGGTAGCCTTCTCCTGTTGACAAGTTCGAAGACCTGATCCACCATTGCAGGTGATCTATCCTACTCGAGTAAGTTTTTGGCAACGACCATGTTGAGGGCAGGGGTTTGCATGACATGCTTCCCAGCCTTATCGATGTAGGGGGTAGCTCTTGCCAGTTTGGACGGTGCTCACCCTAAGTTGTGTCGAACGCCGGGATCACTGACAACGTGAGCCGAAGCTTTCTTGGCTTTGCCGCCTTGATCGAATGTTGTGCCTTGGTGATATTCCTGTCCAGCAGTTCTCCTTGCTTTGCGATGCACTTGGCCTCCGTGAGGATTTCCTAGTGCTTCTCATCAAGCTGCATAACGTTTAGTATATGGGCGACCATTAGCGGTTCGACGAGTAGCTCGCCATAGATCACCTTGTCGGCTAGAGTGACCAAGCGGTTGTCAGCCGCTGATGTGGATGACAGGGGTGGTAGATTTGTTTGGTTGGCAGTGCTGGGTCCGGTGGTGAGTTCCCGCGGCTGCTGTGGGGCGATAGCCGGCGGGGTCATGGCTTCGCCAGGCCCAGAGGATCAAAAACGTATTTCCACTGGCCTCCACGTTTCTGGCATTGGCCGCTGCTGGCGGAGCTCTTATGGCCTCCTGGTTCTACTGGTCTTCGTCCATCACGTTCCCAATGGCCACTAATACTTGGCAGGAAGTGACGGCTTGCTCGGCGTGCTCCTCCTTCTTGGATTCCTCCTCGATCTCCTTCATGGTAGCCTCAAATTTCTCCGAGTTAGCCGATGAACCACTACCATCCATGCTAGTTTCGGCGTAAAGTTCCTCAAGCACTGAGTCAGAATTGGCGTCGGTGTTGTCGATGGTGGAGGTTGAGCCGGAGGATGTGTGACTGATGGGCTTTGTCTTTCCGGTTGTAGTGGCGATGTCGGCCTTGGATTCCTCATCGGCATCAGCAACACTTGTTAACTGTTGTGATCATCTTGTTGAGAGTAAGTAAGAAGGCGGCCTGTCGCCTCCTAAGTGTATGTCGGAGAAAGGTGTCAGGCGTGAGTCCCTCGACGAAGTGGTACACTAGCTCATTAGTGCGGTTTCCCACCAATGTTTCCCTCACCCTTAACCATGTGGCAAGGTACTCACGTGGGGATTCCTCTGACCTTTGAACGTACCGAGCTAGACTGAAGATGGTGACGACGCTGAAAAAGTGCGACGTCCACTTCTCTAATACTTGAAGAAACCAAGCGGATCTGCACGGGTCTTCCACCATTATATCCTGCACAGGAGCGGTTTGGGTGGGCCTAACTCCGAAGAGAGATTCGAGCCTGATCCTTCCGCGAGCATGTCATGTTCGTAGGCGGTCCGTGCAGGCCTTGACGTGTGTCCGACTTCCTGGGAGCTTGATCCCGAACCGGTTTCGCCAATGAAGAGATGGATGTCCCCAGTTGGAGCAATGGAGTAGCGGGTGGGGTTCATCTTTGCCGGGATCCAGAATTCCTTTGGTGGATGATCGAGATGTTGTCGGAGAAGAGAACACATCCAATATCCATAGTGTCGCCGATTCCCGCAAAGAGATTGGACCTTGCCCGATGTAGAGCTCGAAGCGCCTCTTGCCCCACGGTGGGAACCAACTTTCATGGTATTGCCGACGGGTATGCCATGGAGGGTAAAGGCGGTGATTTGACGGGTACGAGATAATACAGCTTACCTAGGTTCGTGTCCCACAAAGGTGGCAGAACCCTACTCCTGCTATAAATCACTATAATTGCAATACGCCGAGTTATAGAGATCGGTTCGCTATGCACTTGTTATCGTGCCCTACAGGCTCCCACATGTCCGGCTTATAAAGGCACCAGAACCTAGGGTTACAAGGAAATAACCTTGCTGGACAGGTTACAGTGTCCTATACTAACACTAACTAGCCTTCGTGTCTTATACTCTAAGGCTCCGGGTTGGTCGTTAACTGCAGCATAGCCTTCCTTCTTCCGGCATGGGCCTCCCTTCTGGATCCGTCTAACTAGGCCACCCATCAGGCCATAGGACTAGCTACCAATTGTGGGCCATCCGGGTTAGCCGAATTAGATACATGTTATGGTGATATCGATTTAGCATATCCCCAACACCCCTAACTTGGTTGTCGATCCTTCACAATGTATAGTCACCAAAGAAATGGAAGGAGGTACACGGGTGGGTTAGTCGATCTTGGTGATTGGCAAATTGTGTCCATCTGCTGCTCACCTGTCCGGATTACACTTCCGTAATTTTAATCTGCCCAAAACGGGTGCTAACACCAGCACGCTCACCCGTTCCTCAGAGCATCACGTCCTCCTCGTCGTGGGCATTCCGCTCAGCTTCCTACTACCACTCGAGTTGTGGCGGATCATCTCACGGAAACATAGTCGCCCCGTCCTCCTCATCCTCAAAATTAATTTCACATTCCTCGTGTGCCAAGACAAGGCGGTGGCGTGGAGCTTTATGTCGCACGTCAAGGAAGCTACTTCGTCCCCAATGCGTACCACGGTGTGGAAGGAGAATAGTCTACACACATATTACGGAATTCGAGAAAGGCATAAAATTATTTATCACTTGTCGTGTGAGAAAGGGCATATAAAAAGAAAAAGTGAAAAATTAAGAAAACGCCACAAATACGAGGCACAAGTCTCACGAGGAAGACAACAGGGTGATGTTTTGCTTATAAACAAAACATTTCCCCAAAGTGGGTCATGTGTGTTATATTTGTTACAGTTTCACAAAGCATTCGGTGTGCGAGAAACTCACAAAGGGGTCTGCCTGGGCCACGTGCAGCTGGTCGAATTTTTGTAGCATCGGCATTCTTCGGTGCCGCACACAGAAAGGGTTTTCTGTTTGCGACGGTAGGACATGGTAGATCCGAGTAAGCTTCTACATGGCATAAGTTGTAGAACTAGACACTGGGTTACGACTGGCTGCAGCTAGTCGGCAGCTATTGTGATTTAAACGGGTGTGAATGATGATGCCCTTGTAATTTTACTGTTTTCACTTGAAACTCGTAACAAGATAGTATCAGGGTCAGATCATGGTTTTTTATTGGAAAAGGAAAAACACCGGCCTCTGTAGATCAATTAATGCAGATCCCAATTAAAGGATCAATTAATGCCGATCTGATCTTGTGGACCAATTAATGCAGATCCCAATTAAATAAATATGTAATACTATAAGATATCAGTGTCAGATGATGTTTCTTTTGTTTAACGGAGCAAGTACATCACTAATGCATATCGCATTAAGGGATCAAGTAATGCAGATCCCAGTTAACTATAAGTACACATTATTATAGTGCATAAGATCAAGTTCAAAATAAGCACAAGTACAACAGGAGTAAAGCACAAAAAACAGAGTATACATACTTGAAAAAATGGAGTATAACTAAATAAATTCATAAAAAATAAAGTATGGTGCAGAAAAAAGTTAATAATTTGGTGAGTGTGGTAATTCCGTCGCCGCGCCTCGTGGGTAAATTACTGCTGACCGTTCAGCAGCATCGCGGCGTCTCGAGTAGCTAATTATTAGTGGTATTCACTTTTTTCTACACGCCGTGGAAATGAGCAGCAGCTACCAACTAATAAGTGTCCATGGTAGAAAGTGTATTCCTACTACTACTGGAGTAGCTAGTGTTGAATGCTTAAGGAACAATCAAGTGGTTGGGGGCGTTGGAGGTACTACGTACTGGAGTAGTAGTAAGTTTATTCCTACTACTACTAGTATACGTGTTAACTCTGGAGTAGTATTCCTACTGGAGTACGTAGTGTTAACTCAGGATATGATGTTGTGCATGTGCCTCCTCTAATAATAAATTAGACTATATATAAATTAGAGACTCGCGGCCGGAGCCAAGCAAGCCTACTAGCTAGAGAGGTCCAGTCCAAAATGGTGAACCCCCCCGTTCCTGACCGCTCTTACCACGCGATTCAGCTATGTCCTCATCTTTGCCTTGGGCCGCTTGGGATCAATAAATGTAGATCGGATCTTGGGGACCCATTAATGCAAATCCCAATTAAATAAATACATACGTACTAATATAAGATATCAGGTCAGATCATGTTTATTTTTTTTAAGACTAACCCCAATGGGAGTATCATATGTAGGATCATGCATGCAATGTTGGCAAAATTCTAACGTAACATGCTAATTAATTATGAAAGAGCTGGTTGTGTTGGTATCATAGCACGTAGAAGCAGAAAAACAAATCCCAAATAAATCTTGTATACAATTTTGCATTTTCTACAAAATAATAAATATAATACTACTATATGATATTATGCATTGTAGAGATGGTCTAAAGGGAACAACACACGGACTCTGCAGATAAACTAATGCATATCCCATTAAGGGATCAAGTTGTAATGTAGATCCCAATTAAGGGACCAATTAGTGCAGATCCCAGTTAACTATAAGTACACATTATAGTACTACATAAGATCAATTTCAAAATAAGCTCAAGTGCCACAGGAGTAGAACACAAACAACAGAGTATACATACTTGTAAAAATGGAGTATAACTAAATACATAAAAAATAGAGTATGGTGCTGAAAAAACGTAAATAATTTGGTACGCGCGTCCTGAGGGTCGGTGGCCCAGCAAATTACAGCTGCCCGTTGGGCGGCGTCGTGTTCACTTATTCTCGACGCCGCGGAAATGAGCAGCAGCTATGTGTGCCACCAACTAAGTGTAGGTCCATGGTAGTAAGTGTATTCCTACTGGCTGGAGTAGTGTTGAATGCTTAATAATAAGGAACAATTATTAAGTGGTTGGAGGCGCTGAGTATGTTGGAGGTACTGGAGTAGTAGTAAGTTTATTCCTACTACTAGTGTAGTACGTGTTAACTCTCTCAGTGGAGTATTCCTACTGGACTAGTGTTAACTCAGGATGTTGTGCATGTGCTTCCTCCGCTACGTTTGAATATAAATTAGAGACGCGCGAGGAGCCAAGTTGAAAGAAAGTCGATCCCAAGAACGCTTACTAGCTAGAGAGGTCCAAAAATGGTGAACCCCCCGTTCCTGACCGCTCTCACCACGCGATTCAGCTATGTCCTCATCTTCGCCTTGGGCCGCTTGCGCGACTTCTTCCGCAGGATCCTCGACGCTATCAAATCCAGCGACCTCAAGGTCTTTCTTTCTTCTTCTTCTTCTTCTTCTTCTTCTTCTTCTTCTTCTTCTTCTTCTTCTTCTTCTTGACGTTTGCTGACGTTGTTTCCTGTAGGGTTACGCGCCCATTTGCTGTGGGTACGAGGATTTCTACTGGCGCCGCGTCCACCTCCGCATGCAGGTGAGCAGATCATGTAATTATATGTATATAGTGACTTTGCATAATAATCCTTAATTGGTGGGTGGGAATGCAGGACTGCTTCGATCGCCCTGTTGCCAGTGCGCCGGATGCTTGGGTGGATATAGTCGACCGTCAATCACATGACTCTCACAAGACACTCCAGTATATATGTTTTCCTCATATTATTTGTTTCCTCATTAATTCTTGGCGTTTGGCAAAACGACTAATATGATCACCAACGAACACACTCGATCGCATGCAGGCGTACCTCTGAAACGTCCAGGTGTCTGAACTTGGGTTCCTACAACTACCTTGGTTTTGCTGCAGCAGACGAGTACTGCACCCCTCGTGTCATCGACGCCCTCAAAAACTACTCTGCCAGTACTTGCAGTGCCCGAGTTGATGGAGGTACGTACGTACGTACGTGTTTTTTACTTGGCCACCACTAGTGCGCATAGCCGTAGGATTCGGTGTGTGCTTCCCAGCTATGCTGGATCTTCTATAGTAAATATATTTTCTAATTGGTAAATCGTGGATTTGCATCAACTGTAAGTTGCACCTACACATGATCAACTATGTGTGTGAAGAAGAATGACGCCTTAATCCTCACAGTTCCCGCTATAGTCATCAACGACCTGAAGATTTTGCCTACACCAGCACGGTTACTGCAATTGATGTTGTTGTTACCGTCATCATGTGAATGCCCAAGATGGACAACAAAGCTGCCGACAACATTGCATAGCCTAGATTGAGCGTCGAGCCGTCATCGAGTCGCTTGTGTAAAGTGTGCCTCCAGCCGAAATCACCAACCTTGTGGATCTCAATGCTGCGCAATGCCATGACCTTGGTGCAAACAGGATATAATTAATTTTACTACCAACATATAAATTTAAAACTTTGATACTGCTTGAGAACATGAAACGAGCTGCAACCATATAAGTTTCATGCATGGCTAGAGTACAAATTAAAGGTAGATATCACGTAAATCTGCAAGCACATGATGGTTAGTGCTGAAGCGATTGTTGTTGTTACTGGAACGATGGATGGCAAATTAGTTATGTCACAGGTTTAGGTAATGAAACATATATAATTAGAATGAAAGTATAACAAGAGATCAGTTATGGGTAGTTATGCAGCACTATTCATTTGCAGTCAAGCATATAATGAAGATTGAGGCTAGAGGTTGAATATTTGAAGCTTTAACTATCTCATAATGAAACATCTAGTAATAAGGACGAAGCATCATAGGTGATTGTGTGAAGCAAAATAAGTAAAGATGGATGCAGCACATGATGTTATTTGAATCATCACACGATATTACTTGCATGCGAATGTATGTAGCATATAGTCTCTGAGGTTGAGTGTCACTCAGGCATAGTAGATGGACACGAGTAGAAGATCTGGAGGAATTAATTTTATTCTATGTCTACATAACTATTACTACGATTTGGAGTTTTTATTTGTGAAAATATACTTAATTAGCACTTCAGTAAAGGACAGAGGTCAAGTCATTTTGTATGCATGATCTTAGGAAATACCAAGATCCACACGGATCTTGAGGAGCTGGTGGCACGATTTGTTCGCAAGCCCGCGGCTATTGTTTTTGGCATGGGCTATGTCACAAACTCTGCGATCATTCCTACATTGATTGGAAAGGTATATATGTAGCGAGGCCATTTTCTTCACCTCTTCTTTTGATACATGCTGGTGATAATGTGTATTGTGATAACGATTTCAGGGGGGACTAATAGTTAGTGATTCACTGAACCATAATTCAATAGTGAATGGATCTAGGTTTTCAGGGGCTACGATCAAGGTTTTCAAACATAACAGTAAGTTATGTAACATCTCAATGATTTATTCTCCTTTTGGAATCATTCAGGAGAACTTCAAGTCATACATATATGAATGCATACTTTAATGTTTCCGCTATTTTTCTTTCAGACCCTGCACATTTGGAACATGTACTTAGGGAGCAGATTGCAAGGGGGCAAAATCGCACGCACAGGCCGTGGAAGAAGATAATTGTGATCGTGGAAGGAATTTATAGCATGGAAGGGGAGATGTGCAACCTCCCTGGGATTATGGCTGTCTGCAAGAAGTATAAGGTTTGAGAATTGTGCATACCGCTCGACCACATCTGCCTATTTCCTATGAACACTCTGTAATATAGGTTCCTCCAATACACAGCATATAACTGTTCTCACCTGCTAATATCAAACTACTAGTGATTTATTTATATTGGAGTATTGACTTGACTAGAGTTCTTATACTTCTTAACATATATATAGGCTTACACATATTTAGACGAGGCACATAGTATTGGAGCCATTGGAAAGACGGGGAGAGGTGTATGTGAACTACTTGGAGTGGATCCAGCTGATGTTGATATTATGATGGGGACATTTACAAAATCATTTGGATCATGTGGAGGTTACATTGCAGCATCAAAAGTATGCACAACATACTTAACAGTTCTTGCCTGAACATGTATAGAGTTGATAAAACTTATCACTAGGTCATTCAACCTTTTTTGTAGGAGATCATACACCATCTCAAGCAAGAATGCCCAGCCCATATATATGCAACCTCCATCTCACCTCCAGCAGCCCAACAGGTCATCTCCGCAATGAAGGTTATCCTTGGGGAGGATGGATCTAACAGAGGTACAACCCTCATAATGGGTATTCAAGTATTCATATCTTCTTTGTGTCACTATTGTGTTGATGAAATTTCTAATATAGTCATTTCTCGAAATAGGAGCCAAGAAACTTGCTCAGATTCGGGAGAACGGCAATTTTTTTCGTTCAGAGCTTAAGAAAATGGGTTTTGAGGTTATAGGAGATAATGACTCACCTGTCATGCCAATCATGCTTTACAACCCTGCTAAAATGCCTGCATTTTCAAGGGAGTGCCTGAGGAAAAATGTGAGTTTCCGCACGAGAAACTAATATTGTCAAAATGTGAGTATTCTTCTAACATGTCAAGTTTGAGTTCCTCTTTATTAATGTGTCATGTTGCATAATATAGGTCGCTGTTTGTACTATTGCATATCCTGCTACGCCACTACTACTTGCCAGGGCTAGGATATGTATCTCAGCTTCCCATTCCAGAGACGATCTTATAAGAGGTTTGGAGGTAATGTCCACACTCCATTCGGATGCAACATGTTCACACTAACGACAAGAATATTATTGATCTGATATATGAATAGTATGAGACTTATGGATCATGGGAAGCACTGATGTGTTATATTTGATCCAAATAATTTAGGTTATCAGCAAAGTTGGTGATCTTGTGGGAGTCAAGTACTGCCGAGTTGAGAAAGAAAAGGCTGCATCTTTTAAGAAAGTTAAGAAGCTTTAGTGAGAAATCAGAAGAGAGAAGCGTATGTTGGCTGATTATATGAATGATCTACCACCTCTATTGGACTCGTCACTCTTCATCTACTTCCAAAGCAGTTTTGAATCAACCATGAAGCGTGATAACATTTTGTAAATCTAATAATGGGAATGTTGTGGTGTCACATTCTTATGCCACGCACCATGGGAGATTCATTGATTTGTATTGGAATACAATCGATAATAAGCCAATGTGGCACTACAGTTAATAAAGAGAGTTTATATCAGTATCATGTTCTATTACATTATCATGTCACGTAGAACTTGAAAAACTAATAGACATAGACCTTGTAAATAGCTTTGAATTAAGATTTTATAAATACATTAATATGATGATACATGGATACTTATTTGTAATGGTATCCATTATTGTGTTAGTACCGTGAACTAGTATCATATAAACTAGACCATTGTATGATTGTTTAACCTATGACGTCTTATCAAGTACCGTACCTATATCGCTCAAAAATATGAGTTGCATCTTGAGATATTTATCTAATGATATCTAATTAACAATAGGACAATTTTTGTGTAATAAAGTTTCAACGTGGGGTTATAGAAAACATAAACATCGCTTACAATGGCCTATTATGATTCTGTTGGTGTTTTTTGCAGAAGATGCATAAAAGAGACGACTGCCCATTATTTTCTTGTCTTAAGAGATGGCCGCGCAAAATTTTAGTCATGCATTGAGAAAATAGTTTATTTCCTTTTGTAGCATCTAAAGTATAACCAAGTTGACCGATAAGTTTTATTATAATAAGTAATTCTTCTTCCTTAGTGGCTAGAATGCACGTGTGTTTATCTTTTCAAGAATAATGTGGCCGAAATTATAGATTTACCAAAAACTACTTCAACACATATATGAAATATAGATGCAGAAAGAGGTACTAGGTTGTTCAATGGCTGTGAATATTCTTCTAATTATGGGGTACAATATATCTTCAATTTCATTTTAAGGATTATAGCTAGGAGACTTAACCAATTTATTTCTAAATTAGTTGTTCAAAACTACATGCCCTAGACATTGAAAATTAAGGGAAATGGACAGCACACTGTTTTCCCTCTAGGCTGATAAAAAGACTAGGATTAGGTCTTAGAAGATAGCCTACAGATATCCTCATTAGAATCCACATGAATAGCTTGATGGCAGTCTTTGTGATTTCAAACAATGTATTATATGCTTATTTAGTGGACCTCCTTGGTGGGACCTCTTATGTTTTATTTATGGACAATCTTGATTGAGTTATGTCGACACTGTAGGGGTTCGTAGCATGGAAAACAAAAATTTTCTATCGCATACAAACAAACAAGCCAAGATCTATCTACTAGATTGCAGCAACGAGTCGATGGAATAACTCACCCTCGAAGATTCCAAAGTGTTTAACGAGAGCAGATTCTCGTGGGTGATGTAGTCGTACTCTTTCCGTTCTCAAGATCGCGAGACGATCCTTCCGCGCCAAGGCTCTCAGGCGCCCCATGATCGGTCACACGTTCGGTACTGACGAAGACCTTCCTCTCCCTTGTTCCAGCAAGCGGAGGTTGTAGCACTCTCTCGCGATTCCTAAAGACAACGGCGTGGTACCGGAGGTAGAGGGAAATCCCGCAGGCTTCGCCTTAAGCCAAAAGTGCGGTATGGTGGAGCTTATGAGAGAGGCTATTAGTGGTCTAGTAATTAGACACACCAATTAGAAGGCTCTAAACCAATTAGAAGGCTCTAAACCAATAGCTCTAAACCGGGTCTAGATCTAGGGTTTTAGTTTAGAGGATAGGAAACTTGTGTGTCTAGGAGGGAGCCCTGCCTCCTTATATAGGTGGGAGGGCTGGCCGGCCAAGGGAGGAGTTCCTCCCAACTCGGCCTAGGGAGGTGCCGCCAAGGGAGGAACCTCCTCCAACTCGGCCTCCACCTCTCCTCCTCTTTCCCACTTCCCAAAACTGCTGCTTGACTTTCAAACTAGCCGTTTGACTTTTCAATTTAGGATTTAAATAAATCCTTTATTTGGGACAGCAAGAATACTTAGTACATGATGCAACCATTCCAATATGTAATGACACACTCATGTACCCTTCCCCCTCCGGAGTGCCGGACATTCCGACCTTCTAGAATGTTCCCGTGAAAACACCGAACCATTCCCCAACTCCAAACGGAACTTTCCTTATATGAATCTTATTCTCCGGACCATTCCGGATCACCTCGTGATATCCCGGATCCCATCCGAGACTCAACAACATTCGGTCTCTTTCTCATAATACCATAACTACTCAAACAACGTCAATCCTTAAGTGTGTCTCCCACGGTTCGTGAATTATGCGGACATGATCGAGACACTTCTAACAATAACCAATAGAGGAATCTGGAAATTCATATGGCTCTACATATTTCTACGATTACTTTGCGATCGAATGAACCACTTACATACGATACCAATTTCCCTTTGTCTCACGATATGTTACTTATCCGAGGTTATGATCGGTATCTCCGCATACCTAGTTCATCCTCACATCGATAAGTACTCTTTTCTCGTTCCCGTGATATGTGATCCCTTGTGACCAAGTCACATGCTTGCAAGCTAATTGGATGACATTTCACCGAGAGGGCCCAGAGAATATCTATCCGTCATGTGGATGGACAAATCCCACTCTTGATCCATGTGTTTCAACCAATACTTTCCAACACTCAATGCCACCTTTATAGCCACCTGTTACGGTGTGGTGTTTGATGACATCAAAGCATCCATCCAAAGAAAGGTGATATGCATGATCTCATGGTCAAGGAATTAGGTTACTATGTATCGTAAAGCATATAGCAATTGAACTATTGAAATGACTTGATCTTTATGCTACGCTTGTCTATAGGAGTATGTCCACCATATCATTCTCCTAACGATATGATCTTGTTGTTGATAACATCTCAATGTTCATGACAAAGAAACCACATCATCAATCAACCAACAAGCTAGTGAAGTATAGAGGCTATACTAGGGACTTCAAATTAAGTTTACAAATCACACAAGTATTAATGGTTTCCTTGTTAATACTATTATAGCATGAATGTAAACATTTATCATAAACACAAAGATATATAATAATAACTACATTTATTATTACCTCTAGGGCATATCTCCAACAGTCTCCCACTTGCACTAGAGTCATCTAATCTAGATTACATGGTAATATACAACACCCATGGCAGTTTGGTGTTGGTCATGTTTTGCCCTCGGGAGAGGTTTAGTCAACGGATCCGCCACATTCAGATCTGTGTGTACTTTGCAAATCTTTATATCCCCATCCTGGATATGTTCTCGAATAGCGTGAAAACGCAGCTTGATATGCTTCAGCTTCTTGTGTGACCTTGGTTCTTGCGCATTGGCTATGGCGCCCATGTTATCACAAGAGATAGACATTGGGTCCAAGCGCACTTGGAACCACACCCAGCTCAGTAATGAACTCTTTCATCCATATCGCTTCTGTGAAGCCTCCGAAGCAGCCATGTATTCCGATTCAGTTGAAGATCTCGCCACAACGCTTTGCTTTGCACTCCTCCAGCTAATCGCTGCACCATTCAAAATAAATACGTATCCAGTTGTGATTTAGAATCATCCGGATCGGTGTTCCAACTAGCATCGGTGTAACCATTAACAACGAGCTGTTCATCACCTCCATAAGAAAGAACCATATCCTTAGTTCTTCTCAAGTACTTAAGGATGTTTTTGACCGCTGTCCAATGATCCACTCCTGGATCACTTTGATATCTGCTAGTTAGACTAACAGCATATGCGATGTCGGGTCTAGTACATAGCATGGCATACATTAGAGATCCTATGGCTGAGGCATAGGGAGTCTTACTCATCCTTTCTCTATCTTATGCCGATGTCGGACTTTTAGTTTTACTCAAGGTCGATAGCAACATGGGCAAGAACCCTTTCTTGCTATCTTCCATTCCAAACCTCTTTAGAACTTTGTCCAAATATGTACTTTGTGACAATGATATTTGGCGTTTCGATCTATCTCTATAAATCTTTATGCCTAATATGTAAGCTGCTTCGCCAAGATCCTTCATTGAAAAACTATTATTCAAATACTCTTTGACACTATTAAGAAGGTCTACATCATTCCCAATCAACAATATGTCATCCACATACAGTATTAAGAATGCTACAGAGCTCCCACTCACTTTCTTGTAAACACAAGCTTCTCCATAAGTTTGTATAAAACCAAAACTTTTGATTACCTTATCAAAACGTTGATTCCAACTTCGGGATGCTTGCTTCAATCCATAGATGGACCGTTGAAGCTTGCATACCTTGTTAGCATCTTTAGGATCGACAAAACCTTTGGGTTGCATCATATACAACTCTTCATCAATGTCTCCATTGAGGAATGCTGTTTTGACATCCATCTGCCATATCTCATAATCATAATATGCAGCGATTGCTAACATAATCCTCACGCACTTTAGCTTCGCTACCGGTGAGAAAGTCTCATCGTAGTCAACTCCTTGAATTTGTCGAAACCCTTTTGCGACAAGTCGAGCTTTATAGACATAATATTACCATCAAGATCTGCTTTCTTCTTGAAAATCCATTTGTTCTCGAGCCTTCCGCCATCCTAAGTCCACCAAAGTCCATACTTGGTTTTCGTACATGGATCCAATCTCGGATTTCATGGCTTCTTGCCATTTATTGGAATCTGGCTCATCATCGCTTCCTCATATGTCTCGGGGTCATCGGTGTTGTCCACCAACATGACATTCATAACGGAATCATACCAACTGGAGTGGTACGAGTTCTCGTTGACCTCCGAGGCTCAGAGCAACTTCAACCAAGTTTCATGATCACCATCATTAGCTTCCTCTCTTATTGGTGCAGCACCACAGAACTTCTTCCGTGCTGCGCTACTCGTAATTTCGAGAGAAGGTTCGACAACCTCGTCGAAGTTCTACTTTCCTTCCAAATACTTCTTTCGAGAGAAATTCCTTCTCTAGAAAGGATCCATTCTTAGCAACGAAGATTTTGCCTTCGGATCTATGATAGAAGGTATACCCAATAGTTTCCTTCTGTATCCTATGAAGACGATTTTTCCGCTTTGGGTTCAAGCTTGTCCGCAGTAACTTCTTTACATAGGCTTCAGATCCCCAAACTTTAAGGAACGACAATTTAGGTTTCTTCCCAAACCATAATTCATACGGTGTCGTTTCAACGGATTTAGACGGTGCCCTATTTAAAGTGAATGCGGCTTTTTCTAATGCATAACCCCAAAATGATAGCGGTAAATCTGTAAGTGACATCATAGAACGAACCATATCTAAGAGAGTTCGACACGACGCTCAGACACACCATTACGCTGTGGTGTTCCCGCGGTGTCAATCGCGAAAGTATTCCACATTTCTTTAAATGCTCGCCAAACTCAGAATTTAGATATTCACCTCCATCGAACGTAGAAATTTAATCTTCTTGTTACGTTGATTCTCTACCTCACTTTGAAACTCCTTAAACTTCTCGAAAGTTTCGGACTTATGTTTCATGAAATAGATATACCCATATCTACTCAAATCATCCGTGAAGGTAAGAACATAACGATAACCATCACGATGCTACACTCATTGGACCACACACATCGGTATGTATGATTTCCAATAAGTCCGTAGCTCGCTCCATCATACCGTAAAATGGAGTCTTAGTCATTTTACCCATCGACATGCTTCGCATCTTTCAAGTGATTCAAAATCAAGTGATTCAAGAAGTCCATCGAATGGAGTTTCTTCATACGCTTCACTCCAATGTGACCAAGACGACAAAGGCCACATATAGGTCGAATTATCGCTGATTTCAAACGCTTAGCCTCAATGTTGTTGATATGTGTATTTCCACTATCGAGATTCAATATGAATAGACCATCTATCAAAGGTGCATGTGCATAAAACACATTACTCATATAAATCGAACAACCATTATTCTCGGATTTAAACAAGTAACCGCCTCGCAATAAACAAGATCCCGATATAATGTTCATGCTTAACGCAGCACCAAATAACAATTATTTAAGTATAAAACTAATCCCGATGGTAGATGAAGAGGTAGCGTGCCGACCGCGATCACATCAACCTTTGATCCGCTTCCTACGCATCGTCACCTCGCTCTTCACTAGCTTCCGCTTATTCTGCACTCTGCTTCGAGTTACAAATATGAGCAACCGAACCAAGATCAAATACCCGTGCACTACTACGAATACTAGTGAGATACACATCAATAACATGTATATCGATATACCTTTCTTCTTGATGTTGCCGTTCTTCAAATCCGCCAAGTACTTTGGGCAATTCCGCCCAAAGGACTCTACTCCTTGCAAGTAAAGCACTCAGCAGGCCTAGGTCCAGCCTTGGTCTTCTTCCGGTATGGTAACTTTCTTACCACCCTTCTTGAAGTGTCCCTTTGCTTAGACTTGCCTTTCTTGAATTTGGTGGTCTTATTGACCATCAACACTTGGTGCTCTTTCTTGATCTCCACTTCGCAGATTTCAACATAGCAAATAGTTCGCAACTCTTTGTTCATGTTCGCATGTTGTAGTTCATCACAAAGTTCTTGTAACTTGGTGGTAGTGATTGGAGGATGCGTAAACCCCCAAAGTATTAGGAATCACTATACCCAAACTTTGAAGTTTATTTATGCGTGCCTGCACATCTTAAGCACATGCTCACCGACGAGCTACCCTCTTCCATCTTGCGCTAAAGAACTTTTCGAAGCTTCATAACTTTCAATTGCCGCATGAGTCTCAAAGATTAATTTGAGATCCTCGACAATATCATATGGATCTGACTCTTCAAACCTTTTCTCAAGTCCGATTCTAAACCATACAAGATAGCACATCGAACTATGGAGTACTGATTCTTCCGAGCGAGGTAAACATTCTTTACTTCATCGGTAGCATCACCGCAGTGGGTCACCTAGCTGCATCCAGCACATAGGTCAAATTACCAGTGAGGACAATCTCAAATTGCGGAACCAATCCGCCAAGTTGCTTCCATTGTTTTCAACTTTTCTTTCTCTAGGAACGCATTAAAATTGATGGTAGGGCTGCCATTGATCTACAACATATTTGCAATAGTTTAGACTAAGTTTATGACAAATTGAGTTCAAATTAATTAATGAAATTAAACTAGGTGAACTCCCACCAAAACAACATCCCTCACATTGTTTTAGTGATCACACTAACCAAATCCACTACATCAATACCGATCATCACGAGAGTTGATATAGTTTTAATGGCTAACAATCATCATGTTCATCATATCTACTATATGATTCATGCTTTACCTTTCGCATCCGTGTTCCCGAGGCCATGTCTGACATGCTAGGCTCGTCAAGATCAAACCTTAGCTTCCGCATAAGCAAATCTGGCTTGCTTACGCTTGTATTCACCCGGAATCAAAGACACCCGATCATCACGTGGTGCTTCAAGCAGCAAGCTTTGGCAACGGTGCATACTAAGGGTGAACACTTTAGAACTTGAAATTTATGTGCATGAGGGATCATCTTATAATGCTACCGCCTACTAAGCAATACAAGATGCATAAAGGATTAACATCACATGCAATTCATAATATGTGATATGATATGGCCTTTCTTCTTTGTGCTTCCGATCTCCATCTTCAAGCACGAATATGATCTCCATCATCACCGCATAGCATCAAGGTCATTGACGCTTCTTCATGGTTGTCGCCCACCAGCTTCAACTATTACAACTATTTTGAATAGACACGCAGGTCTTAACAGAAATTAAAGACAACCATATGGCTCCCGCCGTTGCCAACTTACAATAAGGAACATTGCATACATCAAATATAATCACAATCATGGCCATATCACATCATCAGACACCCCTGCAAAACAAAGTTAGACGCTTCTACTTTCTTTGCATATTTTACGTGGTTTGGGGCTTTCCATAGGTGTCGCTCTAACCTACGAACAAGAACCACAACATTGATACTAGCATTGTTGATTACCCGTTGTAAATTGGATCTTTACTATGCTAGGAGAAACAGCACCAAGAAAGCCACTTATGCAATACGAGTTGCATGTCAAACGTGGAGCACGTCTCATGAACGATGTCATGTAAGGTTAGCCCGGGCCGCTTCATCCCAACATACCGCAAGATGCAAAGTACACAAAAAGCAATCTACAATAAAAGCATCAACGCCCACAATGACCATTGTGTTCTACTCGCAACAGATCTACATATAGACACGGCTCGATACCATCAGAGGGGTTCGTAGCATGGAAAACAAAAATTTTCTATCGCATACAAACAAACAAGCCAAGATCTATCTACTAGATTGCAGCAACGAGTCGATGGAATAACTCACCTCAAGATTCCAAAGTGTTTAACGAGAGCAGATTCTCGTGGGTGATGTAGTCGCATTTCTTCCGATCTCAAGATCGCAGACGATCCTTCCGCCCCCTGCTCCTCAAGAAGCCCCAGCAATCGGTCACACGCTCGGTATTGACGAAGACCTTCCTCTCCCTTGTTCCAAAGAAAGCGGAGGTTGTAGCACTTCCTCGCGATTCCTAAAAGACAACGCGTGGTACCGAGGTAGAGGGGAATCCCGCAGGCTTCGCTTTAAGCCGGAAGTAGTATGGTGGAGCTTATGAGAGAGGCTATTAGTGGTCTAGTAATTAGACACACCAATTAGAAGGCTCTAAACCAATTAGAAGGCTCTAAACCGAATAGCTCTAAACCGGGGTCTAGATCTAGGGTTTTAGTTTAGAGGATAGGAAACTTGTGTGTCTAGGAGGGGAGCCCTGCCCCTCCTTATATAGGTGGGAGGGCTGGACGGCCAAGGGGAGGAGTTCCTCCCCAACTCGGCCTAGGGAGGTGCGCCGGCCAAGGGGAGGAACCCTCCTCCAACTCGGCCTCCACCTCTCCTCCTCTTTCCCACTTCCCAAAACTGCTGCTTGACTTTCAAACTAGCCGTTTGACTTTTCAATTTAGGATTTAAATAAATCCTTTATTTGGGACAGCAAGAATACTTAGTACATGATGCAATCATTCCAATATGTAATGACACACTCATGTACCCTTCCCTCCGAGTGCCGGACATTCCGATCTTCTAGAATGTTCCCTATGAAAACACCTAACCATTCCCCAACTCAAACGGAACTTTCCTTATATGAATCTTATTCTCCGACCATTCCGGATCACCTCGTGATATCCCGGATCCCATCCGAGACCAACAACATTCGGTCTCTTTCATAATACCATAACTACTCAAACAACGTCAATCCTTATGTGTCTCACGGTTCGTGAATTATGCGGACATGATCGAGACACTTCCTAACAATAACCAATAGAGGAATCTGGAAATTCATATGGCTCCCACATATTTCTCGATTACTTTGCGATCGAATGAACCACTTACATACGATACCAATTTCCCTTTGTCTCACGATATGTTACTTATCCGAGGTTATGATCGTCGGTATCTCGCATACCTAGTTCATCCTCGTTCTCGATAAGTACTCTTTTCGCTCCTGATATGTGATCCTTGTGACCAAGTCACATGCTTGCAAGCTAATTGGATGACATTTCACCGAGAGGGCCAGAGAATATCTATCCGTCATGTGGATGGACAAATCCCACTCTTGATCCATGTGTTTCAACCAATACTTTCCTAACACTCAATGCCACCTTTATAGCCACCCTTTACGGTGTGGTGTTTGATGACATCAAAGCATCCATCCAAGAAAGGTGATATGCATGATCTCATGGTCAAGGAATTAGGTTACTATGTATCGAAAGCATATAGCAATTGAACTATTGAAATGACTTGATCTTTATGCTACGCTTGTCTATAGGAGTATGTCCACCATATCATTCTCCTAACGATATGATCTTGTTGTTGATAACATCTCAATGTTCATGACAAAGAAACCACATCATCAATCAACCAACAAGCTAGTGAAGTATAGAGGCTATACTAGGGACTTCAAATTAAGTTTACAAATCACACAAGTATTAATGGTTTCCTTGTTAATACTATTATAGCATGAATGTAAACATTTATCATAAACACAAAGATATATAATAATAACTACATTTATTATTACCTCTAGGCATATCTCCAACAGCCTCCTACTTGCACTAGAGTCATCTAATCTAGATTACATGGTAATATACCGAACACCCATGGCAGTTTGGTGTTGGTCATGTTTTGCCCTGGAGAGGTTTAGTCAACGGATCCGCCACATTCAGATCTGTGTGTACTTTGCAAATCTTTATATCCCCATCCTGGATATGTTCTCGAATAGCGTGAAAACGCAGCTTGATATGCTTCAGCTTCTTGTGTGACCTTGGTTCTTGCGCATTGGCTATGGCGCCCATGTTATCACAAAGAGATAGACATTGGGTCCAGCGACTTGGAACCACACCCAGCTCAGAATGAACTCTTTCATCCATATCGCTTCTTGTGAAGCCTCCGGAAGCAGCCATGTATTCCGATTCGCTTGAAGATCTCGCCACAACGCTTTGCTTTGCACTCCTCCAGCTAATGCTGCACCATTCAAAATAAATACGTATCCAGATTGTGATTTAGAATCATCCGGATCGGTGTTCCAACTAGCATCGGTGTAACCATTAACAACGAAGCTGTTCATCACCTCCATAAGAAAGAACCATACCCTTAGTTCTTCTCAAGTACTTAAGGATGTTTTTGATCATGTCCAATGATCCACTCGGATCACTTTGATATCTGCTAGTTAGACTAACAAGATATGCGATGTCGGGTCTAGTACATAGCATGGCATACATTAGAGATCCTATGGCTGAGGCATAGGAGTCTTACTCATCTTTTCTCTATCTTCGCCGATGTCGGACTTTGAGTTTTACTCAAGGTCATATTAGCAACATGGGCAAGAACCCTTTCTTGCTATCTTCCATTCCAAACCTCTTTAGAACTTTGTCCAAATATGTACTTTGTGACAATGATATTTGGCTTCGATCTATCTCTATAAATCTTTATGCCTAATATGTAAGCTGCTTCGCCAAGATCCTTCATTGAAAAACTATTATTCAAATACTCTTTGACACTATTAAGAAGGTCTACATCATTCCCAATCAACAATATGTCATCCACATACAGTATTAAGAATGCTACAGAGCTCCCACTCACTTTCTTGTAAACACAAGCTTCTCCATAAGTTTGTATAAAACCAAAACTTTTGATTACCTTATCAAAACGTTGATTCCAACTTCGGATGCTTGCTTCAATCCATAGATGGACCGTTGAAGCTTGCATACCTTGTTAGCATCTTTAGGATCGACAAAACCTTTGGGTTGCATCATATACAACTCTTCATCAATGTCTCCATTGAGGAATGCTGTTTTGACATCCATCTGCCATATCTCATAATCATAATATGCGATTGCTAACATAATCCTCACAGACTTTAGCTTCGCCACGGTGAGAAAGTCTCATCGTAGTCAACTCCTTGAATTTGTCGAACCCTTTTGCGACAAGTCGAGCTTTATAGATGAATATTACCATCAAGATCTGCTTTTCTTCTTGAAAATCCATTTGTTCTCGATAGCCTTCCGCCATCCGTAAGTCCACCAAAGTCCATACTTGGTTTTCGTACATGGATCCAATCTCGGATTTCATGGCTTCTTGCCATTTATTGGAATCTGGCTCATCATCGCTTCCTCATATGTCTCGGGGTCATCGGTGTTGTCCACCAACATGACATTCATAACGGAATCATACCAACTGGAGTGGTACGAGTTCTCGTTGACCTCCGAGGCTCAGAGCAACTTCAACCAAGTTTCATGATCACCATCATTAGCTTCCTCTTATTGGTGCAGGCACCACAGAACTTCTTCCGTGCAAGGCCACTCGTAATTTCGAGAGAAGGTTCGACAACCTCGTCGAAGTTCTACTTTCCTTCCAGTCACTTCTTTCGAGAGAAATTCCTTCTAGAAAGGATCCATTCTTAGCAACGAAGATTTTGCCTTCGGATCTATGATAGAAGGTATACCCAATAGTTTCCTTCGTATCCTATGAAGACGATTTTTCCGCTTTGGGTTCAAGCTTGTCCCAGAACTTCTTTACATAGGCTTCGATCCCCAAACTTTAAGGAACGACAATTTAGGTTTCTTCCCAAACCATAATTCATACGGTGTCGTTTCAACGGATTTAGACGGTGCCCTATTTAAAGTGAATGCGGCTGTTTCTAATGCATAACCCCAAAATGATAGCGGTAAATCTGTAAGTGACATCATAGAACGAACCATATCTAAGAGAGTTCGACATTCGACGTTCGACACACCATTACGCTGTGGTGTTCCCGGTGTCAATCATGAAAGTATTCCACATTTCTTTAAATGCTCGCCAAACTCAGAATTAGATATTCACCTCCACGATCGTAACGTAGAAATTTAATCTTCTTGTTACGCTGATTCTCTACCTCACTTTGAAACTCCTTAAACTTCTCGAAAGTTTCAGACTTATGTTTCATGAAATAGATATACCCATATCTACTCAAATCATCCGTGAAGGTAAGAACATAACGATAACCATCACGATGCTACACTCATTGGACCACACACATCGGTATGTATGATTTCCAATAAGTCTGTAGCTCGCCCATCATACCGTAAAATGGAGTCTTAGTCATTTTACCCATCAGACATGCTTCACATCTTTCAAGTGATTCAAAATCAAGTGATTCAAGAAGTCCATCGGAATGGAGTTTCTTCATACGCTTCACTCCAATGTGACCAAGACGACAGTGCCACATATAGGTCGAATTATCGCTTGATTTCAAACGTTTAGCCTCAATGTTGTTGATATGTGTATTTCCACTATCGAGATTCAATATGAATAGACCATGTATTAAAGGTGCATGTGCATAAAACACATTACTCATATAAATCGAACAACCATTATTCTCGGATTTAAACAAGTAACTGCCTCGCAATAAACAAGATCCCGATATAATGTTCATGCTTAACGCAGCACCAAATAACAATTATTTAAGTATAAAACTAATCCCGATGGTAGATGAAGAGGTAGCGTCCGACCGCGATCACATCAACCTTTGATCCGCTTCACGCCAAGATCACCTCGCTCTTCACTAGCTTCCGCTTATTCGCAGCCCTGCTTCGAGTTACAAATATGAGCAACCGAACCAAGATTCAAATACCCGTGCACTACTATGAATACTAGTGAGATACACATCAATAACATGTATATCGATATACCTTTCTTCTTGATGTTGCCGTTCTTCAAATCCGCCAAGTACTTTGGGCAATTCCGCCCAAAGGACCTACTCCCTTGCAAGAAAAGCACTCTTTCAGGCCTAGGTCCAGCCTTGGTCTTCTTCGTCGTATGGTAACTTTCTTACCACCCTTCTTGAAGTGTCCTTTGCTTAGACTTGCCTTTCTTGAATTTGGTGGTCTTATTGACCATCAACACTTGGTGCTCTTTCTTGATCTCCACTTCGCAGATTTCAACATAGCAAATAGTTCTCGCAACTCTTTGTTCATGTTCGCATGTTGTAGTTCATCACAAAGTTCTTGTAACTTGGTGGTAGTGATTGAGGATGCGTAAACCCCCAAAGTATTAGGAATCACTATACCCAAACTTTGAAGTTTATTTATGCGCTGCACATCTTAAGCACATGCTCACCGACGAGCTACCCTCTTCCATCTTGCGCTAAAGAACTTTTCGTAAGCTTCATAACTTTCAATTGCCGCATGAGTCTCAAAGATTAATTTGAGATCCTCGACAATATCATATGGATCTCTTCAAACCTTTTCTCAAGCTGATTCTAAACCATACAAGATAGCACACTGAACTATGGAGTACTGATTCTTCCGAGCGAGGTAAACATTCTTTACTTCATCGGTAGCATCACCGCAGTGGGTCACCTAGCGTGCATCCAGCACATAGGTCAAATTACCATGTGAGGACAATCCTCAAATTGCGGAACCAATCCAAGTTGCTTCCATTGTTTTTCAACTTTTCTTTCTCTAGGAACGCATTAAAATTGATGGTGATGGTAAGGGCTGCCATTGATCTACAACATATTTGCAATAGTTTAGACTAAGTTTATGACAAATTGAGTTCAAATTAATTAATGAAATTAAACTAGGTGAACTCCCACCAAAACAACATCCTCACATTGTTTTAGTGATCACATTTAACCAAATCCACTACATCAACACCGATCATCACGAGAGTTGATATAGTTTTAATGGCTAACAATCATCATGTTCATCATATCTACTATATGATTCATGCTTTACCTTTCGCGATCCGTGTTCCGAGGCCATGTCATACATGCTAGGCTCGTCAAGATCAAACCTTAGCTTCCACATAAGCAAATCTGGCTTGCTTACGTTGTATTCACCATGAATCAAAGACACCCGATCATCACGTGGTGCTTCAAGCAGCAAGCTTTGGCAACGGTGCATACTAAGGGTGAACACTTTAGAACTTGAAATTTATGTGCATGAGGATCATCTTATAATGCTACCGCCGTCTACTAAGCAATACAAGATGCATAAAGGATTAACATCACATGCAATTCATAATATGTGATATGATATGGCCTTTCTTCTTTGTGCTTCCGATCTCCATCTTCAAGCACCTAATATGATCTCCATCATCACCGCATAGCATCAAGGTCATTGACGCTTCTTCATGGTTGTCGCCCACCAGCTTCAACTATTACAACTATTTTGAATAGACACGCAGGTCTTAACAGAAATTAAAGACAACCATATATTCCCGCCGTTGCCAACTTACAATAAGGAACATTGCATACATCAAATATAATCACAATCATGGCCATATCACATCATCAAGACACCCTGCAAAACAAAGTTAGACGCTTCTACTTTCTTTGCATATTTTACGTGGTTTGGGGCTTTCCATAGGTGTCGTTTCTAACCTACGAACAAGAACCACAACATTGATACTAGCATTGTTGATTACCCGTTGTAAATTGGATCTTTACTATGCTAGGAGAAACAGGCACCCGTAAAGCCACTTATGCAAAACGAGTTGCATGTCAAGCGTGGAGCAAGTCTCATGAACGATGTCATGTAAGGTTAGCCCAGGCCGCTTCATCCCAACATACCGCAAGATGCAAAGTACACAAAAGCAATCTACAATAAAGCATCAACGCCCACAATGACCATTGTGTTCTACTCGGCAACAGATCTACATATAGACACGGCTCGATACCATCAGTAGGGGTTCGTAGCATGGAAAACAAAAATTTTCTATCGATACAAACAAACAAGCCAAGATCTATCTACTAGATTGCAGCAACGAGTCGATGGAATAACTCACCCTCGAAGATTCCAAAGTGTTTAACGAGAGCAGATTCTCGGGTGATGTAGTCGATTTCTTCCGATCTCAAGATCGCGAGACGATCCTTTCCGCCCTGCGTTCAGAGCGCCCCTGCAGCTCGGTCACACGCTCGGTACTGACGAAGACCTTCCTCTCCCATGTTCCAAAGAAAATGGAGGTTGTAGCACTCTCCTCGCGATTCCAGCACAACGGCGTGGTACCGAGGTAGAGGGAAATCCCAGGCTTCGCTTAAGCCAAAAGTAGTATGGTGGAGCTTATGAGAGAGGCTATTAGTGGTCTAGTTATTAGACACACCAATTAGAAGGCTCTAAACCAATTAGAAGGCTCTAAACCGAATAGCTCTACACCGGGGTCTAGATCTAGGGTTTTAGTTTAGAGGATAGGAAACTTGTGTGTCTAGGAGGAGCCCTGCCTCCTTATATAGGTGGGAGGGCTGGCTGGCCAAGGGAGGAGTTCCTCCCAACTCGGCCTAGGGAGGTGCGCCGCCAAGGGAGGAACCTCCTCCAACTCGGCCTCCACCTCTCCTCCTCTTTTCCCACTTCCCAAAACTGCTGCTTGACTTTCAAACTAGCCGTTTGACTTTTCAATTTAGGATTTAAATAAATCCTTTATTTGGGACAGCAGAATACTTAGTACATGATGCAATCATTCCAATATGTAATGACACACTCATGTACCCTTCCTCCGAGTGCCGACATTCCGGGACCTTCTAGAATGTTCCGGTGAAAACACCTAACCATTCCCCAACTCAAACGGAACTTTCCTTATATGAATCTTATTCTCGGACCATTCCGGATCACCTCGTGATATCCCGGATCCCATCCGAGACCAACAACATTCGGTCTCTTTCTCATAATACCATAACTACTCAAACAACGTCAATCCTTAAGTGTGTCTCCCTACGGTTCGTGAATTATGCGACATGATCGAGACACTTCTCCGAACAATAACCAATAGAGGAATCTGGAAATTCATATGGCTCCTACATATTTCTACGATTACTTTGCATCGAATGAACCACTTACATACGATACCAATTTCCCTTTGTCTCACGATATGTTACTTATCCGAGGTTATGATCGTCGGTATCTCCGCATACCTAGTTCATCCTCGTTCGATAAGTACTCTTTTCTCGCTCCTGATATGTGATCCTTGTGACCAAGTCACATGCTTGCAAGCTAATTGGATGACATTTCACCGAGAGGGCCCAGAGAATATCTATCCGTCATGTGGATGGACAAATCCCACTCTTGATCCATGTGTTTCAACCAATACTTTCCGAACACTCAATGCCACCTGTATAGCCACCCTGTTACGGTGTGGTGTTTGATGACATCAAAGCATCCATCCAGTAAAGGTGATATGCATGATCTCATGGTCGAAGGAATTAGGTTACTATGTATCAGAAAGCATATAGCAATTGAACTATTGAAATGACTTGATCTTTATGCTACGCTTGTCTATAGGAGTATGTCCACCATATCATTCTCCTAACGATATGATCTTGTTGTTGATAACATCTCAATGTTCATGACAAAGAAACCACATCATCAATCAACCAACAAGCTAGTGAAGTATAGAGGCTATACTAGGGACTTCAAATTAAGTTTACAAATCACACAAGTATTAATGGTTTCCTTGTTAATACTATTATAGCATGAATGTAAACATTTATCATAAACACAAAGATATATAATAATAACTACATTTATTATTACCTCTAGGGCATATCTCCAACAGACACACCGATCAAGATGACGCTAGCTCCAACTAGTGACCAGTCTGTTTGACCACCGAGCCTAGGAACCAAGTAGCAAGGGTGACATCATTGTGTAAATCAGCTAATAGGACCTTCGTGGCACAACCTTCTTATGCCTTGCACAATGGGAGATTCAATGATAAAGAGATGTCATATAAGTATCACACTCTATTACATTATCATGGAAAATAGAACTAGAAAACTAATAAAATAAACCTTGTAAATAAATTTGCATTAATATTTTATAAATAAATAAATAAATATGATGATACTAGGATACTTGTTTATAATGTTACGCATTATGGTGTTAGAACCGTAAACTAGTCTCATATAAATTAAACTACTCTATGATATTTTATTCTATTACGTCTTATCAAGTATTCATGCTCTATTACAGTATCAAGAAACATAGATACCTAAAAAAATTTAAAAATAAACCTTGTAAAGAGCTTTGCATTGAGTTTAAAAATGATGATATTAGTATCATACTAGTGAGTCATGTTATGCAATATGTAATATGTTGTTCGTAATCGTATACTATAAGTTATAATACAATATGATATTTTGATGGTATGATGTTTTATGAAGTACCATACATATATGGCGCCGAAATATGAGCTTCAACTATACATATTCTTATGATAAGATCTCAATAATAATATGACCAATTATTTGTAATCAAGGTTTCAATTAGGCTTCTCAAAAATACGTAAACATCGCTTAGAATCTCCTTTTTTTATTCCATTGGCGTGTTAGGAAGATCCATAAGAGAGACCGTCAACCATTTTTTTTCTGGTTAACACATGGTCACACACAATTTTAATAATTCATTGAGACCATAGTTTATTTTCTTTTGTACCATCTAATGTATAACCAAGTTGAACGATAAGTTTTATAAAATTAGCTAATTCGTCTTCCTTAATGGCTAGCATGCTCATGTATCACTACTAGGACAACAACTATAAGTGGTTTCCTTTACCGTGGGGCATGGAAAAAATGGTGCTCCATGGGTATATTTGTGACAGGCTGGCAGGGGTGGTCACCCTTACCCGTGGCGCACCAGTATGTGGTGCATCATGGGTATTTGTGTGGTAGGAGCAAAAGTATGGGGTGCACCATGGGTATGTGTGGTCACCACCACTACTCCACCCACCGCGTGGATAACGTTTTCACTTTTTTTTAAAGAAAAGGAAATGATAAAACATCAAATTTTAAAATCGAATTTTGACATATTTTGGAAAAGCACTTTATGTTCTTGGAAAACTTCTCTAACTTTTTCATATGACATCGGATTGGAAAAAATATATGAAAAAGCATCTAAACAGAAAGTGATGAGGGGTTAACTCGCCAATGCCCATGACTGATGGACTTGGATTTCAGGAAGTGGGGAGTGCTGGAGGTATCCATCGGCTAGCAAACAAGCACATTAGGAACACGTGATTTACCCAGGTTCAGGTCCTCGGAAGGAACCCTACTCCTTCTTTTCTGCTCTTGGTTATGGATGAAATCGAGGATTACAATGGTGCGTAGATGCAATATGGCGGTATATGAACTAGGTTGTGCATGTCCTCCTCGCTGCCCCTCCTAGCCTTTATATAGGGAGGCCATGTCTTGGGATAGCAGGCCGAGTCGGTTACAGATTAGGGTTTCCCCTTTAAACTTTCTATCTAATATTTTGCCTTGTCCTCCAACGAGTGGCATCTCCTTCGGTTAGGCCACCCAAAACTTCATGGGCTCCAATTTCATCTGGGGATCCTCTTGGGCTAAACCGTATAGGCCAAACCTGGGTGCCTAATGGCCCAAAATATATCGAGCTCATTGGGGAACCTCAAGAACAAGGTATGATGAGCACAACAACAAGTTTTCCCTCAGTTATCTAACCAAGGTTATCGAACAAGTAGGAGCAAGAAAAACCTCCAAGGTGTTGTTTCCAACTAGGAATCCTGCACAACACAACCACAGAACTCTGCCCCCAACTTACAGTGAGGTTGTCAATCTCACCGGTTTTGTTGAAAACAAATGATTAAACGTATTGTGTGGAAGATAGTAATAGCTTGCAGAAAGTAAACATAAAACAGTAAACAACTTGTAGATTGATAATAAAAGAAAGGACCGGGGTCCATAGTTCGCTACAGGTGATTCTCCTTAAGATAGATAACATGTTGGGTGATCAAATTACAGTAGGGAAATTGATAGACACCAAAAAAGCATACATGCATATATTAATCATCTTGACTCTTATGATATTTGATAGGACATTACAACATTATACGTAGACCGTAATCCAACTGCATCTATGACTAATAATCCACCTTCAGGTTATCATCCGAACCTCCTCCAGTATTAAGTTGCAAGCAACAGATAATTGCATTAAGAATTGCGTGTAAAATAAACAATACGATTGTTCTATGAACAAAGGATTGCTGTTTTCTCCCTAGTAGCAACAACACATCTAGTACGTTAGAGATTTCTATAACTTCCCCGGATTCCTAGAGGCATGAAGCCACCATCGAACATAAATACTCCCTCTTGGAGTTGCTAGCACCTACTCCGCCAAGATTTCTACTAACAATAGAGAGCATGAAAGATCACAAATAACAAAGACATGATAGAATCAATAATCAATCTGAAATAGCATCTCAATATCCATCGGATCCCCGCAAACACAACATGTAGGATTACAAATAGATGATCTTGATCATGAACGGAGCTCACAAGATCTAAACATGGTAGCACAAAGGAGAAGAACCAACCATCTAGCTACTACATGGACCCGTAGTCCAAGGATGAACTACTCACACATCACACGGAGGATTGCATGGTGATGAAGAAGGCCTCCAGGGAGAATTCTCACCTCCGGCAGGGTGCCGGGAAGAGCTTCAGATCCCTCCCGATCTAGGGATGGAGATGATGGCGACTACAGACTCTTTCGTGGAATTTTGATCGGGTACTTAGGATTTCTGTATCGGAGGCATCTTATAGGCGAAAGGGGAGGCCGAGGGGGTGCCCTAGGCGGCCACACCACCCCCTGGCACGGGCCAGGCCTGGCCGCGCGACCAGGTGGTGTGGGTGGCCCCTGGCCCCTCTCTGTCTCGTATTCTAGCTCCGTGTCCCCCTTGGTGAAATATTGACTTTGGCTTTTATCCCGTCCAATTCCGAGAATATTCATTTTCTGACTTTCTTGGAACCAAAAACAGCATAAAACAGGCAGCTGGCACTGTGGCATCTTATTAATAGGTTAGTTCAAGAAAGTGTATAAAAATACTCCAAAGTCTGGACAAAACATAAGAAAGTAGATATAAAACAAGCATGGAACATCAAAAATTATAGATACGTTAGCAACGTATCAGTGCCCGTGGGGCATACCCATGTTAGTAGCCCCCGAGTGTCCATCCAAACCGTTGATTCAGAGGGAGACTATAAAGTATTCGTGTGCTCATCATCTGGATGTTTTATCATGTGTCATTACTTAAGTCATAGGGATAGTTGATACGCGTGCCTGATTCATTCGACAGATCGGGATCAGTTAACTACCTTTGGGCAAAACAACACTATCTACTCAAACACGAGTCCCCGGACTCAAATTTCGAAAATTGCTGGCGTAATTCGACCTATGTCGTGGATGCCTTGCAGAGTGGAATTGCACTGTTTTATGTGTGCACTCGACGCATCCGTCGAGGATTTTTTTCGTGCCTGTAGGCACGACATGTTTCTGGTAGAGCGCAGAATGTGCGTTACCGGGCCATTGGATTATATCCACGGTCTTATCTTTTCAACACATTTTTCCATGAGAATTGTATTTCATTTTTTTCATTTCATAGGGTGCGCCACCAGTGCTCCCTATGGGAGTATCCCCCGAGTGCCTATTCGAGTCATAGACTCGAGTGGGGACTTTGATCCTTTTCGACCGTTGTCGTTCCCTGGATATTGTCGAATGTGCTTCTAGCGCTCCCTATGAGAGTAGTCCCCGAGATCGTAATCAAACCATGGATTCAAAGGAGGAATCAAGGCATAGTAGGCTTGTATGTGATTATTGATGGTGTAACAATGGGAATAGAAAATCTCCTGGTGCACGACGAGTTCGCCTATTAGGAGTAATCCCCGAGTGTTTGGTCGGGTCGTAGATTCGAGCAAAAACTGAGTGAGTCGAAGAAAAGTTACCATTGTACAATTCCATTTCAAGCTGCTGATAGTGTGAATGCTGATAACGTCACTGCTGATGATTAATGAGCTCATCCGCTGGTGTGAGCGGTGCTGATGTTACTTGATGGACGTGGGCCCTAGCGTCCGACCAAGATTTGACCAATCATGCGTAAATTAGGGTTTTTAACTGCGTCTCCTCTACTTTCGTGCTGAGTGGGGAACGTGCAACGACGGTTCATTTTACACCCCGCCACACGTCTACGCTGATGCATGCCACGCGTCAGAGTAGGTGATTTATGACGGTCGGATGGTATCTCTTCGCTCTTAAGTATCAAGATGAAACAATAATTTTCATACTCTACCTCTTCTTCCTCCTTGCGACGCAACCATTATCGCTCTTCTCCTCTCCGTTCCTCTTTGCATGTTCATTGCGCTGGACGTGCTTAAAGCATTTCCTAGCTACTTTATGAGATCTCTGCGTCAAAGGAAGACGGGGAAGAAGAAGTCCACTACTACTTTGAGGGCCCACAGGCTCCATCCTCTTTGCCAGGACAGCATTATTCTGGCCAAGGAGGATGATTGCTGAATTCCTGGACCGGAGGTAATCCCTGATCCTCCCACCTGTTCTGTGTTATGTTCCTTGCTTTCCTCCTTCGAGATATTTCTCTACCCATCCATGACTTCATTCGTGGATTGCTTTGATTCTACGGGATTCAGCTCAACCAGCTAACTCCCAAGTCTATTCTTCACATCGTGTAGCATCCCAATTGTCTAACAATTGCAATGCTACTAGCCTAGTCGATATATATCCTACTTCCTACATATAATTGTTGCATCATAACTATATCATGCTCATGTCATCATGCCACATTGTATTTGGGCATCATATAAAACCCTTTTCATTTGGTTCTTATCCCATATGCATTATTAATTGTATTTGCCTCTTGATATATTGTATTTGGTTCTTGATAAATGCTTGATGCCCAAGTTGAGTTGGGGGCATATCTTTTATTAACTCCACCACCTTTCTTGACACTACCCCATAATTCCACCATCCAACTATATGTGAGCTTTGCATTTCTTTTGGTTTTAATCTAGCTCATGTGGGGTGGGATGGATCCAATTCTATTTCCACCTGCTCTCATATTAGCAACATGTTGTTTTCACATTATTGATATGTGGAGCCACCTTTGCATGCATTATGAGTAGTGCCTCCTTTTTCCTAGCTTTCATATGGATTACTATGGACTTATGCTCATGTTGGGATATTTTTGGGACTAGTAAACATCTAGTGGAATATACACACTAGCAAGTCCCAATTATATTCAAGTATATTCAAATCCATCTACTCCACTTGGAACTTTCATTTAAATTCTTTTGCTTGGCCTTTAATCCACATTTTTGTAGTGCATAGGAATAATGCCATGGTATATTATTATTGTTTTCACAAGATTAATACATGGCATTTAATGCTCCTGCATGGGCCATGCAACAAACATCACCATGCCATTCTTTTGGTTTTCCTTTGGTTTTTGAGTGGAGCCTTTCCTTGTGAGCTCCTTTTCTCTTCCTCTCACCTCTCCATCTCACCACCCCCTCCATGCTTGATCTTAGCTTGGACCATGTTAAAACCGTAAACCCATCTCCCTACCCCTCTCTCCTCACACCTGGTCACCTCATGTTTTGTTCATGGGATGAAACCCTGAGCCCTAACCTACCCATTCCACCTCTCTTATCCACCATGCCACACCATACCACCCTCTCTCCCAACCCAATTCCCCTAGCTAAACCCTAGCGCTAACCAACCTCTCACCATGCCGAGCACCTTTCTCTCTCTCTCTGCCATGAGGGACCCACCCTAGCTACCCTCTCTACCCCTAACCAAAACCCTAAACCGAGCCACCCCTCTCTAATCTACCCTAGCCACCCGAGCCTCTCTTTTCTCTCTCTCTCTCTCTCCCTGCCATGCTGGCCCCACACCCGAGCCTGCTGCCCCTCCTCAACCTCGCCCTAGCCCACCTGCAGCTGCCTGCCTGGCCTCCCCATGCTCAGCACGTGAGTAAGGAGGAAAGGTGACACCCGAGCCACCTTTTCTTGTTCTCAACCCCGATCCCCACGGCAACCCCTCTTTCTCTCCCGTCCCTATCTACCCCCTCTCCCTTGCCTGGTAGCAGCCCCAGATCCCCAGGGCCTACCCTTCCTCCCCTCTCCTTCCACGCTACCTCCTCTCTACCCCGGTGCTCCACCGTCGACCTCCTCCAGCTCCGCGTCAACACAGCCGGTGGCGTGGCGTTGGGTGTCGAGGGAGACCGAGCCATGCCTCTGCATCGCCCCCATCCACGCCAGCGAGGAGGATAAGCCCCCGGACCGGCCGTAGTACCGTGACGCCGACAAGAAACCCTAGCTCCGGGTGCACCTGCAACGCCGTCGCCTTGCTGTGCCCCGTCCCGATCCAACCACTCCGGCAACCCCGCGGTGAGCCCACGACCCTCCCAAACATCCTCGCCGTCGCCATCATTTGCCTGGTCACGCCGTGTGTTTTGTCGGGCACTCTCTGTGCACCGGCGAGCGCCAGCGTCTGGCCGCCTACGCGTCGCGCCGCACCTTATCCAGCCACCTACCGCCTCTCACCACCACCCCATCGTGACTGCTCGCCCCTCTGCAGGTGCCCGCGTCGTGGTTCGAACCCCACGCCGCTACATTCATTGTCACGCACGGACGGTCAGCAAAGAAGTTCAGAGAAGATCCACAGTGGATCGTTGACACTTTGCACATAGCCCCCCTTTTTAATTCGCTCTCAACCCGCCGTACACGGGGCCCCACCGGTCAGCCTCCCTTTCTTTTTACAGATAGGCACCTGGGTTTCCCAGTTCCTCAACCCGCGCTCCCCGCTATGCCGCGTGGCAGTCTCTTCCCCTCCCCGCTGACGCGTGGGCCCGCGTGAGCGTCGGGTCCACCGAGCAGTGGCTGCGGCTAGCTACTGCTGCAGTGAGAAAACCCCGCACATGTGCAACGTTTCCAGCTGGGCCCCGTCAGCGCCGGCCCCACTCGTCGGTGGCTGTGGCTAGCTGGTGCTGAGTACAAAAAGTCATTTCATTTTTCTGTTTAATAAAAACAATTTCTAGAAATGTTTAAATATGATTTAATTTCTGTTTTTAATAACTTTTGTTTTGTAATTCCAAATAATACAAATGATATATGTTTTGGAATTAGAAAAATGTGAGGAATTAAAATATGTCATTCAAAATATTATTTGAACACTTTAATTTTCTAGATGATTAAAATTGCTATAAACATGTGTTTTCTTAAATAATTAATAACTTTAATTCTACAACTCCAAATTCGACAAAGAATATGTCTAAATCGATCAGCGCGACGAGACCGTTCTATCTATGCATTCCTTGTTCTGAATTGCAGCATGCATCATATAAATATAAAGTATACAGCAACTTATTTGGGGATAAAATGTGACCAAAACTCAATAAAATGCTTTATTCTTGTACTCCACACCTCACCCATGCCATGCTACATTATTGCCATGCAAATTGTCCATCATTCATCATGGCATGCTTGTTTCCTTGCCGCACTTTAATTCATATGCTTGTGCACTTTATTTATGTTGGCCCATGTTTGTTTGGTTCTTCTTCGAATAGACGCCGAGCAAGGGATATATCAGGAATCCCAGGAGCACTACCCAGATCCGTCACTCCCTTCAACTGAGCTGCCAGGCAAGCACTACCACATGCTTGCATACATATAGTACCTATTGCCTCTATCTTATTCTTGCATCATTGAGTCGCGATTGCATTAAATTGAATCCCAAGTACTGCATAGCCTTTACTTTTAAACCCCACCGAAGCTTGTTCCTCCATCCCATGAGCCATTACTACAGGAGTTGTTTGAGCCATGCGAGTCGTAGAACAACATGTGTAGGGTATGTGAGTGTCTGATGGATAACGAGGTACCTAAACAACTTAACCTGAGTAGTAATGGGATAACTAATGAAAGAGGCACCAGTGGGCAATATCTGCTATTTGGTTTTTCCTGCTCACTTGTGTCCCGTAGGACCCCAAGTACTTGATTCCTGTTCCTTGACTATTCACACTATCCACATTCGGGAGGCCTTATGGACCCCCCTGAGCCAGAGCTTGATTCAAGCTTATTTCTTGGGGCCACAAAGTAGTTTGGGGCTTTATTACTATCCTGTACTTATGCCATGTTACTGCTTTATTTAAGATTGTGCGTGGAGCACCTGTACTATTTTGGATCGTGGAATGTTTTCGCGGTATCGACAAACCCAGTCACACTTTGGGGTTCTCAGTCGTTTACAGCCATTGACACAAACCTTGGGTCCGTCTCGGAGCCGGCCAGCTTCGTTGCGGGTACCTTAATGGGGTGACCCCCTGAAATATTTCTGAATCCTGTGATCGCTTTGTCATGAATGCCTCGTTGGGTTTTGAGTTGGTTTTTCCGAGGTTGATCGAGTGTGTGTTGCTATTTGTGCACCCTTGCAGGGTAAATCTTTCTGAAAGCCGTGTCCGCGGTTATGGACGACTTGGAGCACAGTTTCTCGATCATAGACAAGTATAACTAAAGTAACGCTTTTAATTTGACTAAGTACTTGACTAGTAAATAGTGCAATACTCATGGAATGGTTAATAAAACTGCCAACGGATGGGGGTTGTTCGCCCGCTTTCTCGTTGGTAAGCGAGAAGGAGGATGGATTTGTTAATTATACTGTTATAACTGTTGTTACTATTTAACGGACATTCGTCTATCATTGGTTAGGCGGATGGTTAGCGAGTATCTATAGACTTGTTGGTTATTATCTTTTGCTGCAATTGCGTCACCCTAGGTATATGTCCCCTTTAGAGGCATAAAGACTTGCTGAGTACACCTAGGGTCTCACACGATAAATTGTTTGATTCAGATGAACAGGTGTATTCGCAAGATGTATACTGGGTGGAGGAGACGGATGATGTTGGCAACGATCACTCGGTGTAGAGATTCCTGGAACGGGGATCCGTGAGATCTGTGGGCGGGAAGTGTTTATTTATATGGCATCTTATGCCGATTTGCTTCTTATCCATACTCGGATCTTGTTTTCCGCTTCCACCTGATACTCTGATGTTTGATGTATGAGGAGCTATCCTAAACTATTATCTCTATCTAGGATATTTGGATCTTGCCATATGGCGTTGCAATATTTCTATTTCTTTTAGATGGAATGGCTCTGAGGACTGTTGTATGTGGCTTGCATACATACTCACTTGTGTATGTAGTTGATCCCTTCGCCTGCCGATTACGCCGCTCGTTCTTGTCCTGATGTTCTGAAAGTGGTTAGGACGGCTGAAAGGTCTACCTGTGAGTGGCCCCTGGGCCCCACCGTACTATTTTAACCACTTTCGCTCATCCAAGCATGTAACTAAGAGCATAATTCACTGAGGTAGTTACACATCGCCAGGTTCATCACCCTGTGCGAGTGCTGGCTTAGTATCGAGCCATACTTCGACCTCTTGAAAAAGATTTTCAATGTGAAGAGGCAATCAAGGCCGAAATCCGTAGTGTACAATATTAGCGGATGCGGTATATGTAGGGGTTCGTAGCATGGAAAACAAAAATTTTCTATCGCATACAAACAAACAAGCCAAGATCTATCTACTAGATTGCAGCAACGAGTCGATGGAATAACTCACCCTCGAAGATTCCAAAGTGTTTAACGAGAGCAGATTCTCGTGGGTGATGTAGTCGTACTCTTTCCGATCTCAAGATCACAGAGACGATCCTTCCGGCGCCAAGGTTCCTCAGCGCTCCCTGAGCGGTCACACGTTGATTTCGACGAAGACCTTCCTCTCCTTGTTCCAGCAGTGCGGAGGTTGTAGCACTCTCGCGATTCCTAAGACAACGGCGTGGTACCGGAGGTAGAGGGAAATCCCGCAGGCTTCGCTTAAGCCGGTGCGAGTATGGTGGAGCTTATGAGAGAGGCTATTAGTGGTCTAGTAATTAGACACACCAATTAGAAGGCTCTAAACCAATTAGAAGGCTCTAAACCGAATAGCTCTAAACCGGGGTCTAGATCTAGGGTTTTAGTTTAGAGGATAGGAAACTTGTGGGTCTAGGAGGGAGCCCCTCCTTATATAGGTGGGAGGGCTGGCCGGCCAAGGGAGGAGTTCCTCCCCAACTCGGCCTAGGAGGTGCGCCGGCCAAGGGAGGAACCCTCCTCCAACTCGGCCTCCACCTCTCCTCCTTTTCCCACTTCCCAAAACTGCCGTTTGACTTTCAAACTAGCCGTTTGACTTTTCAATTTAGGATTTAAATAAATCCTTTATTTGGGACAACAAGAATACTTAGTACATGATGCAATCATTCCAATATGTAATGACACACTCATGTACCCTTCCCTCCGGAGTGCGACATTCCGGGACCTTCTAGAATGTTCCCGGTGAAAACACCTAACCATTCCCCAACTCAAACGGAACTTTCCTTATATGAATCTTATTCTCCGGACCATTCCGGATCACCTCGTGATATCCGGATCCCATCCGAGACTCAACAACATTCGGTCTCTTTCTCATAATACCATAACTACTCAAACAACGTCAATCCTTATGTGTCTCCCTACGGTTCGTGAATTATGCGGACATGATCGAGACACTTCTCCGAACAATAACCAATAGAGGAATCTGGAAATTCATATGGCTCCACATATTTCTACGATTACTTTGCGATCGAATGAACCACTTACATACGATACCAATTTCCTTTGTCTCACGATATGTTACTTATCCGAGGTTATGATCGTCGGTATCTCGCATACCTAGTTCATCCTCGTTCTCGATAAGTACTCTTTTCTCGTTCCGTGATATGTGATCCCTTGTGACCAAGTCACATGCTTGCAAGCTAATTGGATGACATTTCACCGAGAGGGCCCAGAATATCTATCCGTCATGTGGATGGACAAATCCCACTCTTGATCCATGTGTTTCAACCAATACTTTCCGAACACTCAATGCCACCTTTATAGCCACCATTACGGTGTGGTGTTTGATGACATCAAAGCATCCATCCAAGAAAGGTGATATGCATGATCTCATGGTCGAAGGAATTAGGTTACTATGTATCGTAAAGCATATAGCAATTGAACTATTGAAATGACTTGATCTTTATGCTACGCTTGTCTATAGGAGTATGTCCACCATATCATTCTCCTAACGATATGATCTTGTTGTTGATAACATCTCAATGTTCATGACAAAGAAACCACATCATCAATCAACCAACAAGCTAGTGAAGTATAGAGGCTATACTAGGGACTTCAAATTAAGTTTACAAATCACACAAGTATTAATGGTTTCCTTGTTAATACTATTATAGCATGAATGTAAACATTTATCATAAACACAAAGATATATAATAATAACTACATTTATTATTACCTCTAGGGCATATCTCCAACAGTCTCCCACTTGCACTAGAGTCATCTAATCTAGATTACATGGTAATATACCGAACACCCATGGCAGTTTGGTGTTGGTCATGTTTTGCCCTCGGAGCGGTTTAGTCAACGGATCCGCCACATTCAGATCTGTGTGTACTTTGCAAATCTTTATATCCCCATCCTGGATATGTTCTCGAATAGCGTGAAAACGCAGCTTGATATGCTTCACTTCTTGTGTGACCTTGGTTCTTGCGCATTGGCTATGGCGCCCATGTTATCACAGAGATAGACATTGGGTCCAGCACTTGGAACTACACCCAGCTCGTAATGAACTCTTTCATCCATATCGCTTCTTGTGAAGCCTCCGAAGCAGCCATGTATTCCGATTCAGTTGAAGATCTCGCCACAACGCTTGCTTTGCACTCCTCCAGCTAATCGCTGCACCATTCAAAATAAATACGTATCCAGTTGTGATTTAGAATCATCCGGATCGGTGTTCCAACTAGCATCGGTGTAACCATTAACAACGAAATGTTCATCACCTCCATAAGAAAGAACCATACCCTTAGTTCTTCTCAAGTACTTAAGGATGTTTTTGATCATTGTCCAATGATCCACTCTGGATCACTTTGATATCTGCTAGTTAGACTAACACATATGCGATGTCGGGTCTAGTACATAGCATGGCATACATTAGAGATCCTATGGCTGAGGCATAGGAGTCTTACTCATCTTTTCTCTATCTTCTCGCCGATGTCGGACTTTGAGTTTTACTCAAGGTCGATTAGCAACATGGGCAAGAACCCTTTCTTGCTATCTTCCATTCCAAACCTCTTTAGAACTTTGTCCAAATATGTACTTTGTGACAATGATATTTGGCGTTCGATCTATCTCTATAAATCTTTATGCCTAATATGTAAGCTGCTTCGCCAAGATCCTTCATTGAAAAACTATTATTCAAATACTCTTTGACACTATTAAGAAGGTCTACATCATTCCCAATCAACAATATGTCATCCACATACAGTATTAAGAATGCTACAGAGCTCCCACTCACTTTCTTGTAAATACAAGCTTCTCCATAAGTTTGTATAAAACCAAAACTTTTGATTACCTTATCAAAACGTTGATTCCAACTTCGGATGCTTGCTTCAATCCATAGATGGACCGTTGAAGCTTGCATACCTTGTTAGCATCTTTAGGATTGACAAAACCTTTGGGTTGCATCATATACAACTCTTCATCAATGTCTCCATTGAGGAATGCTGTTTTGACATCCATCTGCCATATCTCATAATCATAATATGCAGCGATTGCTAACATAATCCTCACAGACTTTAGCTTCGCTACGGTGAGAAAGTCTCATCGTAGTCAACTCCTTGAATTTGTCGAAACCCTTTTGCGACAAGTCGAGCTTTATAAACGATAACATTACCATCAAGATCTGTTTTCTTCTTGAAAATCCATTTGTTCTCGACAGCCTTCCGCCATCCTAAGTCCACCAAAGTCCATACTTGGTTTTCGTACATGGATCCAATCTCGGATTTCATGGCTTCTTGCCATTTATTGGAATCTGGCTCATCATCGCTTCCTCATATGTCTGGGGTCATCGGTGTTGTCCACCAACATGACATTCATAACGGAATCATACCAATGGAGTGGTACGAGTTCTCGTTGACCTCCGAGGCTCAGAGCAACTTCAACCAAGTTTCATGATCACCATCATTAGCTTCCTCTCTTATTGGTGCACCACAGAACTTCTTCCGGTCTGCGCTACTCGTAATTTCGAGAGAAGGTTCGACAACCTCGTCGAGTTCTACTTTCCTTCCAAATACTTCTTCGAGAGAAATTCCTTCTCTAGAAAGGATCCATTCTTAGCAACGAAGATTTTGCCTTCGGATCTATGATAGAAGGTATACCCAATAGTTTCCTTCGTGTATCCTATGAAGACGCATTTTTCCGCTTTGGGTTCAAGCTTGTCCGGCTGTAACTTCTTTACATAGGCTTCAAGATCCCCAAGCTTTAAGGAACGACAATTTAGGTTTCTTCCCAAACCATAATTCATATGGTGTCGTTTCAACGGATTTAGACGGTGCCCTATTTAAAGTGAATGCGGCTGTTTCTAATGCATAACCCCAAAATGATAGTGGTAGATCTGTAAGTGACATCATAGAACGAACCATATCTAAGAGAGTTCGACTACGACATTCGAACACACCATTACGCTGTGGTGTTCCCGGTGTCAATCATGAAAGTATTCCACATTTCTTTAAATGCTCGCCAAACTCGTAACTTAGATATTCACCTCCACGATCAGAACGTAGAAATTTAATCTTCTTGTTACGTTGATTCTCTACCTCACTTTGAAACTCCTTAAACTTCTTGAAAGTTTCGGACTTATGTTTCATGAAATAGATATACCCATATCTACTCAAATCATCCGTGAAGGTAAGAACATAACGATAACCATCAGCGATGCTACACTCATTGGACCACACACATCGGTATGTATGATTTCCAATAAGTCAGAGCTCGCTCCATCATACCAGAAAATGGAGTCTTAGTCATTTTACCCATCAGACATGCTTCGCATCTTTCAAGTGATTCAAAATCAAGTGATTCAAGAAGTCCATCGGAATGGAGTTTCTTCATACGCTTCACTCCAATGTGACCAAGACGACAGTGCCACATATAGGTCGAATTATCGCTTGATTTCAAACGTTTAGCCTCAATGTTGTTGATATGTGTATTTCCACTATCGAGATTCAATATGAATAGACCATCTATCAAAGGTGCATGTGCATAAAACACATTACTCATATAAATCGAACAACCATTATTCTCGGATTTAAACAAGTAACTGTCTCGCAATAAACAAGATCCTGATATAATGTTCATGCTTAACGCAGGCACCAAATAACAATTATTTAAGTATAAAACTAATCCCGATGGTAGATGAAGAGGTAGCGTCGACGCGATCACATCAACCTTTGATCCGCTTCCTACGCATCGTCACCTCGTTCTTCACTAGCTTCCGTTTATTCGGCTCCTGCTTCGAGTTACAAATATGAGCAACCGAACCAGTATCAAATACCGTGCACTACTACGAATACTAGTGAGATACACATCAATAACATGTATATCAGATATACCTTTCTTCTTGATGTTGCTTCTTCAAATCCGCCAAGTACTTTGGGCAATTCCGCTTCAAAGGACCTACTCCTTGCGGTAAAGCACTCGGGCCAGGCCTAGGTCCAGCCTTGGTCTTCTTCGTCGATATGGTAACTTTCTTACCACCCTTCTTGAAGTGTCCCTTTTGCTTAGACTTGCCTTTCTTGAATTTGGTGGTCTTATTGACCATCAACACTTGGTGCTCTTTCTTGATCTCCACTTCTGCAGATTTTAACATAGCAAACAGTTCGCAACTCTTTGTTCATGTTCGCATGTTGTAGTTCATCACAAAGTTCTTGTAACTTGGTGGTAGTGATTGGAGGATGCGGTAAACCCCAAAGTATTAGGAATCACTATACCCAAACTTTGAAGTTTATTTATGCGTCAGCACATCTTAAGCACATGCTCACCGACCAGCTACCCTCTTCCATCTTGCGCTTAAAGAACTTTTCAGAAGCTTCATAACTTTCAATTGCCGCATGAGTCTCACAGATTAATTTGAGATCCTCGACAATATCATATGGATCTGACTCTTCAAACCTTTTCTGAAGCTCCGATTCCAAACCATACAAGATAGCACACTGAACTGTGGAGTACTGATTCTTTCGAGTGAGGTAAACATTCTTTACTTCATCGGTAGCATCAGCTGCATGCGGGTCACCCAGCGGTGCATCCAGCACATAGGTCAAATTACCAGCATTGAGGACAATCCTCAAATTGCGGAACCAATCCGCGAAGTTGCTTCCATTGTTTTTCAACTTTTCTTTCTCTACGAATGCATTAAAATTGATGGTAGGGCTGCCATTGATCTACAACATATTTGCAATAGTTTAGACTAAGTTTATGACAAATTGAGTTCAAATTAATTAATGAAATTAAACTAGGTGAACTCCCACTCAAAACAACATCCCTCACATTGTTTTAGTGATCACATCTAACCAAATCCACTACATCAACACCGATCATCACGAGAGTTGATATAGTTTTAATGGCGAACAATCATCATGTTCATCATATCTACTATATGATTCATGCTTTACCTTCGCGATCCGTGTTCCCGAGGCCATGTCTGTACATGCTAGGCTCGTCAAGATCAAACCTTAGCTTCCGATAAGCAAATCTGGCTTGCTTACGTTGTATTCACCAGCGGAATCAAAGACACCCGATCATCACGTGGTGCTTGAGCAGCAAGCTTTGGCAACGGTGCATACTAAGGGTGAACACTTTAGAACTTGAAATTTATGTGCATGAGGGATCATCTTATAATGCTACCGTCTACTAAGCAATACAAGATGCATAAAGGATTAACATCACATGCAATTCATAATATGTGATATGATATGGCCTTTCTTCTTTGTGCTTCCGATCTCCATCTTCAAGCTACGAATATGATCTCCATCATCACCGGCATAGCATCAAGGTCATTGGCGCTTCTTCATGGTTGTCGCCCACCAGCTTCAACTATTACAACTATTTTGAATAGACACGCAGTCTTAACAGAATTAAAGACAACCATATGGCTTCTGCCATTGCCAACTTACAATAAGGAACATTGCATACATCAAATATAATCACAATCATGGCCATATCACATCATCAGACACCCCGCAAAACAAAGTTAGACGCTTCTACTTTCTTTGCATATTTTACGTGGTTTGGGGCTTTCAATAAGTGTCGTTCTAACTTACGAACAAGAACCACAACATTGATACTAGCATTTTTGATCACCCGTTGTAAATTGGATCTTTACTATGCTAGGAGAAACAGCACCATAAAGCCACTTATGCAATACGAGTTGCATGTCAAGCGTGGAGCAAGTCTCATGAACGATGTCATGTAAGGTTAGCCCGGCCGCTTCATCCCAACATACCGCAAGATGCAAAGTACACAAAAGCAATCTACAATAAAAGCATCAACGCCCACAATGACCATTGTGTTCTACTCGTGCAACAGATCTACATATAGACACGGCTCTGATACCACTGTAGGGGTTCGTAGCATGGAAAACAAAAATTTTCTATCGCATACAAACAAACAAGCCAAGATCTATCTACTAGATTGCAGCAACGAGTCGATGGAATAACTCACCCTCGAAGATTCCAAAGTGTTTAACGAGAGCAGATTCTCGTGGGTGATGTAGTCATTCTTTCCGATCTCAAGATCGCGTAGACGATCCTTCCGGCCGCGTTCATAGCGCCTCCTTGATCGGTCACATCGTTCGGTGCTCGACGAAGACCTTCCTCTCCTTGTTCCAAAGTGGCGGAGGTTGTAGCACTCTCCTCGCGATTCCGGCTGACAACTGGCGTGGTACCGAGGTAGAGGGAAATCCCGAGGCTTCGCCTTAAGCCGGTGCGAGTATGGTGGAGCTTATGAGAGAGGCTATTAGTGGTCTAGTAATTAGACACACCAATTAGAAGGCTCTAAACCAATTAGAAGGCTCTAAACCGAATAGCTCTAAACCGGGGTCTAGATCTAGGGTTTTAGTTTAGAGGATAGGAAACTTGTGTGTCTAGGAGGGGAGCCCTGCCCCTCCTTATATAGGTGGGAGGGCTGGCCGGCCAAGGGGAGGAGTTCCTCCCCAACTCGGCCTAGGGAGGTGCGCCGGCCAAGGGGAGGAACCTCCTCCAACTCGGCCTCCACCTCTCCTCCTCTTTTCCCACTTCCCAAAAGCTGCTTGACTTTCAAACTAGCCGTTTGACTTTTCAATTTAGGATTTAAATAAATCCTTTATTTGGGACAGCAAGAATACTTAGTACATGATGCAATCATTCCAATATGTAATGACACACTCATGTACCCTTCCCCCTCCGGAGTGCCGGACATTCCGGGACCTTCTAGAATGTTCCCGGTGAAAACACCGGAACCATTCCCCAACTCCGAAACGGAACTTTCCTTATATGAATCTTATTCTCCGGACCATTCCGGATCACCTCGTGATATCCCGGATCCCATCCGAGACTCCGAACAACATTCGGTCTCTTTCTCATAATACCATAACTACTCAAACAACGTCGAATCCTTAAGTGTGTCTCCCTACGGTTCGTGAATTATGCGGACATGATCGAGACACTTCTCCGAACAATAACCAATAGAGGAATCTGGAAATTCATATGGCTCCCACATATTTCTACGATTACTTTGCGATCGAATGAACCACTTACATACGATACCAATTTCCCTTTGTCTCACGATATGTTACTTATCCGAGGTTATGATCGTCGGTATCTCTGCATACCTAGTTCATCCTCGCATCGATAAGTACTCTTTTCTCGTTCCCGTGATATGTGATCCCTTGTGACCAAGTCACATGCTTGCAAGCTAATTGGATGACATTTCACCGAGAGGGCCCAGAGAATATCTATCCGTCATGTGGATGGACAAATCCCACTCTTGATCCATGTGTTTCAACCAATACTTTCCGAACACTCAATGCCACCTTTATAGCCACCCTGTTACGGTGTGGTGTTTGATGACATCAAAGCATCCATCCAGTAAAGGTGATATGCATGATCTCATGGTCGAAGGAATTAGGTTACTATGTATCAGAAAGCATATAGCAATTGAACTATTGAAATGACTTGATCTTTATGCTACGCTTGTCTATAGGAGTATGTCCACCATATCATTCTCCTAACGATATGATCTTGTTGTTGATAACATCTCAATGTTCATGACAAAGAAACCACATCATCAATCAACCAACAAGCTAGTGAAGTATAGAGGCTATACTAGGGACTTCAAATTAAGTTTACAAATCACACAAGTATTAATGGTTTCCTTGTTAATACTATTATAGCATGAATGTAAACATTTATCATAAACACAAAGATATATAATAATAACTACATTTATTATTACCTCTAGGGCATATCTCCAACAGTATATCTGTAAGTGTCCATGTTCAGTACTTTAGCCTCAACTTCATCGACTCTTCCCAATTATGGCAGACAAATGGTTCTTCATTCAAGACTAGAAGGTGAGGGAGCAGAGGTTAGATCTTGCCCCTTTTAACAAGAAGACGGAGCTAAAGAGTAAGAGGTCCTGGAAGAACATCGTGATGCTAGGTGAAGTGGAGGAGGTAGAGGTCTTGTATAAGCGGGTGCAGGATCTTTAGCTCATCCGAGGCAAGGACGTCACTGGTGTGGACCTCATTCGCACCTAGCTACGACATCGTGTGCAACCACAATAGGTCAGAGGCTACCCGATATTCCTCTGGTGTAGTTTGTCAGATCTAACGTGCGTTTGCATGGAATACATGATGTTGGTGGAGCTCGAAAATAAGATTAGGTTGTTGACCAAGCTCACCGTGAAAGAGACTCTTCCGGCAGAGTTGAAGACCAAGACGTTTTGTGCCACCAATCCTCCACCAGCGGTAATGTTTTCCCGCACATATTCATTGTGCGTATGAAAAGTTTGGTAGAGACCTGATGGTGTTTGACTTGTGTTGTTGTAGGAGTGGAAAGTTGGGGGCTCGATGCCTTCCCAACTCGAGGGCATAGTCCCTCCTAAGGCTAGAGAGGAAGACGAATTGGACTAGACTGTACCCATTACAAAGGCATAGGGAGCCCCAAGTCCATCAAAGATGAGACTCGCAAGCGAGGACGGAGCAAAGATCCAGACGCTTCCACGCCCGAGATGCCAAAGGATCTCGCTCCTAAGGCAGGTGTTGCGAGTCCAATCCCTGTAGTACCCGTCCGCAGCATGCCTCCCCAACCTCAAAAGAAGCAGAAGCGGGATGAATTTTTTGACCTCGACAGATTTGATGGGTGAGCGTCTGCTCCTTTTGTGATGTTTGGATTGTTCTTCTTGTTTCTTTTGTATCTGCTAAAGTGTTATAGCGTCGTCCTCATCCGATGTTGGCCAGGACCTGGAGGACAAAGGAGTCGTGGACTCCAAGGGCAAGGTCACGGAGAAACCCGAGCCCTCCTCGAAGATAGTTGCCAGCTCCAGTGAGAGCTCCTCGAGCTCCTCCAAGCTGGGAGTACGCAGGGTTCTTGCTCGGACAACTAGAAAAGAATCTTCTAAGTCTTTGGGTGATCATGTAAGTGTGTGTTTACTCATTCGAGGGAACCCCTAATTCTTTGCTTCATCTGACGTGGATTCATCTTTAGCCCTTTCTTCAGAACATGGTACACCATAGCCTAGAGCATGTGCGACTAGATGCTGATGACCAACAGCTTCAAGGTAAAAAAAATGTCCCTTTGTGTGACAGGTCCGAATAAGAGGTTGGCTTCTGATTGATAAACTATTTCTTGCACCATAGGAGAATAATCAAGTTCTTCGTTAGCTAAGCTCTCTTGAAAAGACTCTTAGCGCGGTGGAGACCAAGAGGAAAGACGTAGTCGAAGCCCTCGAGCTCTATAAGGTGGAGTCAAAACAGCACGAGGAACACCGGGCAGTGGCCACAGCTGAGATGGAGAAGGTGTTCGCAAATCAGCTCCTGGCAGCTTCCCAGGCTCTCTCCGGTACATTTCCTGGTGTGATTTTATTTTATTGATTTGCCTCCTTTGCTTCCTTTCTGCTTGATCATAGGCAGCTATTGTTTCGAAGATGTGGCCAGTCTTGATTTTGACCGCTAGGCGCTGACTCATGACGACCTCTTGAGCGGTGCCATAGCTGCAGTCAAAGACCACAATATTTCTGCCAAGGACGCTCCAAATGGCCAAGGTTGTACGCGGTCGTATGTGAGGAGATGTGTCCGAAGGCTAAGGCCATTGAAGATGTTCGAGGTCTTGTTGAGGCCTTCACCGGGGGAGTGCCTACCGAATACAAGCAGCTGCACAAAGAAGAAGGTGCCTCCCTCGGTTTGGTGATGGCGCAGGCTTGCAGTGCTGGGCTTGATCTTAGCAAGGTCACCTCCAAGATGCCCCTAACAGCCAAATGCGAGGAGATAGATTTTGCTTACTACATCGCGGTATAAAAAGTACGGTCCACGGCTCATTGAGATGCTGGCGAAGTGCTCCGCGCAGTAGAAACAACTGGCCACAGCGAAAGCCACAACGTCTAGGGCCACTGAGGGTTCTACAAAGCCTTCAGATGCCTTTGCATAGGCCATGCTGCATCCTTGCAAGTGCCTTTTGATGTATAGTAATGTTAGGATTTTAGAGTATCCTTGAATGCTTTTGTGGGCTTGGCCTATCAGAACTTGTTATGGTTCCTTTGTATATGTTGGTTGCTTGCTACTTCTCGTGTTTCTTCAACTTGTTGCGTCTTGATCAGAAGTGCTTATCCTTCAATTGTTTTCCTTATTAGGTTCTTGCGAGTGCCACGAAGGACGTGTCATCTTCATCTTCTTACTTAGCTCTGCCACGCTTGAGAGTGGATGAAAAGTCTCAGCTCCCTCTCCTGCGTGACCATGTTAAGGAGTTGGAGAGAAATGTGTTGATCATCTACGTCAATGCTGACATGTGGAAGTTGAAGGAAGAGAAAACTATTGAGCGACAGAAGTATCTGCTTGGAGAGATCACTCAAATCAGCGAAAGGCTGCGATGTGAGCTTCATTTCATTGATTTGTATTCTTCTTGTGTTGTTATGATGTCGACTGACATGTCCTTTTATTGTATTTGTAGTTGTGAATCTCATTTTACAGGAAGAGAAGGAGTTGATCAGTATCCAACTGAATTGCCTGACTCAGGCGGAGCTAGAAGCTAGGGGGTTCTTCAGGACCGATAGAAATCGAGCGACCGTGCTGGCGACATTGCAGGATCGCGTTGCATAGGTGCTACACTTCTTGAAGAAGGCTCAATCGTCCTTTAAGCATATTTTCAAGGAAATATTTTGTCTATACACAGTCCCTACAAGCCTGTTGGCATTGCTACGGAAGTTCCATGATACTGGTGTTGTATGAGAGTGCGTGCACCAGCAACTTGTCGCGTGCAAAGGCTATGTTGGAATTTGTCCACATGCAATGCCTAGATGTGGACCTGAATGCTATTGATAAAGGGTCGTTGGCACCTCTAGATGGTATGGCGTGGAACATGGTTCCACACTACCGAGCAGTCGCCTAGCCAGTAGAAGATATCATCCAACAGTTCGATGAGCGCACCAATGTCTTGCTTCAGCGACGGTATGGTTAGCCTGCATAGGATATATAAGTGATGTAAAGCCTGTATATTTTCGATTGGGCATTGTGGCCCTTGTAATTTTGTATATGATAATATGCGATACATTTTCGTTAGCCTGACGCTTAGGGATCTCTGCACCTTGCCAACCTGTCAGTTGGGCTGCAACTTGGGTGGAATTTTCAAGGGTTCGATTGTAAGTGGAGTCAGCTACTCAGGCAATCGTGGTTTTGAGCTGTATGTGTGATGAGGTCACTAATGAGCGCAGCCCCCGAGTGCAAAATACAGAGAAAGAAACATAATGAGACTCATAGTTGAGGCACTTAGCTTTATTTATTAGAGATTATAAGGTGGTACAGTGTTCAGCTAAGTAGCCTGGATGAGTAGCCTTATTGGAAAGGTAAAAACATCTAAAGGTAGAAACATCGCAGTTGGGTGATGTTCCACGGGTTGGAGTATGTAACTCTAGTCTCTAAGGCCTTGAGGTGACAGGCACCACCTGGGATCACTTCGATGAACACGTAGGGTCCTTCCCATGGACATTCGAGCTTGAGGTGACCTTTCTGCTTCAGTCGCAGGATGAGGTCACCTTCAACGAAGGACCTTGATCATAGCCGTCAACCGTGGTAGTTGCGGAGGCTTTGCTGGTACACAGTTGATCGTTCTGTGGCGATTTCGCGCGCTTCATCGAGAAAATCGACGGAGTCCTCTAGTGCGGCAGTGGATTCGGCCTCGCCATAAGCACTGACCCGTGGGGCTTGGTAGCGCACTTCAGCTGGTAGACATGCCTCATCACCATGTACCATGAAGAATGACGTGTAGCCTATGGCGCTGATTGGCGTTGTGTGTAGGCTCCATAGCATGGAGGGCAGTTCATCGGCCCAACATATGGCTGCTTGTTTGGGAGGCTTAAGGAGTCTCTTCTTGATGTCATTGCAGACTAGCCCATTGGCCTTTTCGACTTGACCGTTGGTCTGAGGGTGTGCCACATAAGCGTAGATAATGATGATGCCCAGGTTTTCACAAAAATCCTAGAACTCATTCGAGGTCTCCAAGAATCTTCGGCTTACACAATGAAGACGGAGAGGATTGTAGGGTTCTTTTGGAGACCTTCAAGATATTGCTTGACAAATTGCAGGCATCACCTCGGCGGAGCATTCAAGACTAAAGGGAAAGATGGCCCAAGATATCAAAGTCCTCCGGGGACTAATGTTGGGGATATGCTAAATGGGTATCACCATTGCATGTCTCTAATCCGGATAACCCGGGTGTCCCGTAGTTGTTAGTGTAACCAACGACCTGTTGGGTGGCCCAGTTAGACGGATCTAGAAGGGAGGCCCATTCCGGATAAAGGAAGGCTACGTTGCAGTCATCGACCTACTCGGAGCCTTGTATTACAAGACATGAAGATTAGTTAGTATTAGTGTAGGACTCTATAACCTGTCCAACAAGGTGTTTTCCCTATAACCCTAGGTTCTGGTGCCATTATAAGCCGGACCTGTGGAAGCCTTTAGGGCACGATACACAACACCTCGCACAACGAACCGATACCTATAACTCGGCGTATTGCCATTATAGTGATTTATAGTAGGAGTAGAGTTCCGCCACAATCGTGAGACTTGAAACTGGGTAAGCTGTGTTATCTCGTACACGTCAACTCACCGCCTAACCCACCTCACTAAAAACGCTCTATGAGGACGCCTCCATGGTGTACTCATTGGCAATACCATGACAGAACTGGTGGTTGACACTTGTGAGTTTTTTGGGCTAGGGAAGTTGTGGTGAGCTAGGAATGTTAACTAGTGTGGAAACTTGTGAGTGTTTTGGAAAAGCAAACTTGTGAGGCTTTTGGCTTAGAAACTGCTATGGAAATTTTTTGGGTGTGGAAACTTGGGAGGCTTTTGGCTCAGAAAATGATGTGGAAACTTCAGCAGTTTCTGTCAAATATATGTGGTTCACAAACTCCTGTGAAAATTTATGTGGAAACTTGTCCTCAAATTTATTATCAAATTCTGTTATTTTATGCATGAGGTGTGAAATGGGCCACAAACGACTGGGGAACAAATGTCCTCCCTGATCTCACGGTGACGCCAGCACGCATCTGCGACAAAAACAAAATTGTCTCCATTGTTCTTGACAAAATATTTCCATCACACGTAAACACCGACATGGTTGTGTTTCATTGGCCAACTATCTAGACAAAACAGAAACGTCACAGCCAATAATGACGTCATCATATAGAGTTCGTCAACCATAGGGTATACATGTCCCGTTTTGATTTTCCACGTGTCATGCTACGATTGGTCCACGTGGCATCATCTGATTGGTGCAGGTTTGACCCTGCAACTGTCCATGTCTCAAGAGGCCGTCAAAAGGTGGCAACAGCTACAGAAAATACGTCATGGAGGCAGAGACTATGGAATTAGGTCTTGACGAAAAAATGTCAGGATGTCAATGAACTCATAGATGGACACCATGTGCGTCAGCAAGCATTGTTGACGGCTGCTAGAGGTGCCATCTTCCACGTGGCATAGGTCGTGATGAAAAATGTCACGACCGATCAGGCCTAGGCCACGCCGGTACACTTAGTTGCGACAAAATTGCAGGAACATGACAGATGGCCAGGATGTTTTCAAATATAAAAAACGTCATGGATCCAATTATGACCTAAGGTTTATAAACTTTTTTCGTCACAAAATTGATCGCTGATGGTCATCTATAACCTTTTGCCCCTCAACCATAACGAAATCAGATCATCATGTACTATCCAAATTCTTGTAGTGGTTGTTGTGTCGTTTGTTGGAGATTGTCCATGTAGAGTACCTCTTGAAGTATGATGAAATTGAACACTGGGAGCTGAACATGATCTCCACAAACCCTTGACGAGATTGGCGAAGAAACAACAGAAAACACAGCAGAGGGACACAGAGACTTCACTTAGGTTCAGGCCACGGTGTGGTGTATAACCCTACTCCTGCATGTCTGGATTGCTTGTTCTACTTCATGAGGCATATAGTTCAAGTTCTAGACAGGGTATCTGATCTAGGATTCCCATCTAGGAGAAAACTAGGGTTTCTAATGGTGGAAATAGATCACCTCCCAGAGGTGCTGCAGTTCCCCGTTTTTAGGTGCCTCGTTCCTATTCCCGAGATTGTGGCGGGAAGGGCTACCACATGGCGACAAGGGGGGTGGGTAGGTAGGCTAAAGCTATTCTTGTCTGTGGACGCGGTCCATGGTAGGTCTGTGGGCATATTCTCTTGTGCTTCTTTCACGTTCTTCCTGTTGGGCCACACAAATATAATTGTTTCCCTATGCAGTGATCCCAAGATCTAGGTGTGGTAGAAGGCCACGAGGATTACCACTAGACGTGCATGTGCAGAATTGATGAAGTGCGTTGGTTGATGTAGTGCAGCCCCACGATCCGATGAAATCGCACGATCGTCAAAGTGGTGAATGTAAAACACTAATGGCTGTGAAATATAGCCATCTACATCCACATTTAAACTGGATATTATTCATATTTTTGATAAAATATCTCTCTAAACCTGCCACTAATGCCTAATGATCAAAGGGGTATGCAATCCTTTCTTTCTATTTTTCCCTGCACAGATAATGACGTTTGATGGTGGTAATCACAACATTAAAGTCAAATATACGAGATTTCCAACAACCCAACGAAACTAGGGGTCGTGAAGTGGAGACAGAAGCTTTAACGACCAACTATACGGCGGGAATAAAATTCTGGTTGTATAGTTTCGGCTATATAGTTGCCATCGACACCGCTAGGTCAAACAGAACAACTTTTGTGAAAGGGCCCCTATATAAAGAGGTTTCAGGTGACGAGAACCGAGGCCCCCCAGAACCCCAGAAACTTTCATCCACAACACCGAAGAGCCGCCTGAGGAATAGACTTAGATCTAATCTCCAAACCCTTCTCCACCACCATAGCCATATTCCACCACTTGTAATAGTAGATATTTATGGCTCAAAATATATCGAGATCATTGGGGAACCCCAAGAGGAAGGTATGATGAGCACAGCAGCAAGTTTTCCCTCAGTTATGAAACCAAGGTTATCGAACCAGTAGGAGCAAGGAAACACCTCCAAGGTGTTGTTTCCAACTTGGAATCCTACACAACACAACCACAGAACTTTGCCCCCAACTTACAGTGAGGTTGTCAATCTCACCGATTTTGCTGAAAACAAAGGATTAAACGTATTGTGTGGAAGATAGTAATTGCTTGCAGAAAGTAAACAGAAAATAGTAAATAGTAGATTGTAGATTGATGGTAAAAGAAAGGACCGGGGTCCATAGTTCACTTGTGGTGATTCTCCTTAAGATAGATGACATGTTGGGTGAACAAATTACAACGGGGCAATTGACAGACACCGAGAAAGCATACATGCATATAGTAATCATCTTGCCTCCTATGAGATTTGATTGGGCATTACAACATTATACATAGACCGTAATCCAACTGCATCTATGACTAATAATCCACCTTCAGGTTATCATCCGAACCCTCTCCAGTATTAAGTTGCAAGCAACAGATAATTGCATTAAGCATTGTGTGTAAAGTAAACAATACGATTGTTCTATGAACAAAGGATTGATGTTTTATCCCTAGTAGCAACAGCACATCTAGTACCTTAGAGATTTCTGTCACTTCCCCAGATTACTAGAGGGATGAACCCACTATCGAGCATAAATACTCCCTCTTGGAGTTGCTAGCTTCTACTCGGCCAAGATAGCTACTAACAACGGAGAGCATGCAAGATCAAAAATAACAAAGACATGATAGAATCAATAATCAATCTAAAATAGCATCTCAATATCCATCGGATCCCTGCAATCACAACACGTAGGATTACAAATAGATGATCTTGATCATGAACAGAGCTCACAAGATCTAAACATGGTAGCACAAAGGAGAAGAACCAACCATCTAGCTACTACATGGCCCCGTAGTCCAGGGATGAACTACTCATGCATCACACCGTAGGCAGGCATGGTGATGAAGAAGGCCTCTAGGGTGAATTCTCCCCTCCGGCAGGGTGCCGGGAAGAGCTTCAGACCCCTCCCGATCTAGGGATGGAGATGGCGGTGGCTACCGACTCTCTAGTGGAATTTTTATCGAGTCCTTACGGTTTCTGTATCGAAGACTTCTTATAGGCGAAAGGGGAGGCCGAGGGGGTGCCCTAGGCGGCCACACCACCCCCTGGCGCGGGCCAGTCCTGGTCGCGCGGCCAGGTGGTGTGGCAGGCCCCTGGCCCCTCTCCATCTCGTCTTCTGGCTCCGGGTTCCCCTCGGTGAAATATTGACTTTGGCTTTGTCCCGTCCAATTCCGAAAATATTCATTTTTTCTGACTTTCCTATAACCAAAAACAATAGAAAACAGGCAACTGGCACTATGGCATCTTGTTAATAGGTTAGTCCAAGAAAGTGTATAAAAATACTCCAAAGTGTGGACAAAACATAAGAAAGTAGATATAAAACAAGCATGGAACATCAAAACTTATAGATACATTTGCAACGTATCAACATCCCCAAGCTTAACTCTTGTTCGTCCTTGAGTAGGTAAGTGATAAAAAGAAAGAATAATTTTTGAGGTGACATGCACCATCATAATCTTGACCAAAGCATTTGTACAACATTGATAGTTGGGATCATAGTACTTTAACATAGCATGAAAGATATAGTTCTAACAATATAGCAACCATGTTGTAACATGAAAAGGCACAAACAAAAGATTCATGACTAACAATGCTTTGCAAGACGTTTGTTTGTTTCACATATAGAAAGCATAATGAGAATAGTATTCAGCTTGTCCCTCATAGTGTAGCAAAACATAAATGCATAGGATACCTTAAAAGTTCATAAGGGTGACTAGATACAAATAGTTTAAGAACAAGCAATATCAAAGTTATGCATCAATCAACAAGTCTTGGGACAATGCACATTAAACTAAGAATGGCCACTATGCTCTCTCAATAGGTGCATAAAGATAGAAGATGGAGACTCAACATAAAAGTAAAAGAAAGGCCTTCAAAAAAGGAAGCAGGGATTCAAGTCTGATAAAGATCTTCCAAAAATTATTGTACTTATTAGCTTTCAGCTCTCATTGCCCCTATCATAAGCATCTTGAAGTGATTAAGGTTAAAGTGAACAAACTATAGAGTATATGCTTGACAAAGTATAAGTTGGCAATCTCATGTCCCTTGAATATGAGGACCGCTCCTCATGCTACTCAAGTTTAGTTACCGGTATCTTCTTGTCAAAGTAAGTACATGTGTATCATAGAGAACCGCCAACGGGGTACCCCTTGCCCGATGATACGGAAGAATCCCCATATCAAAATGACAAGGCAAGCACACAATGAGCATCTCAGCAATCTTCTTATTTACCATGGGAAAATGGTGCTTTTTTTCTCTTTCCTCTTTTCTCGTATCTTTTTTTTCTTTTTTTTTCTCAATCTCTATCTCTTTTTTTACAAGAAGAATGCTTCATAGATTGCTCATTATGGTTACGCTGCAGGTTTCCACCATGATTAGGCATGGATTAGACCAGCGGCCCAGGCGTTTCTCTAACACACATACATAACTACATGGACTTACAAGCTCCCCTTTCATTTCACACTGATGACATCCATAAAAAAGAGCATGATATCAACTGGGTACAATGTACAAATGCAATGTTGAAAGCGTTCCCCATGACAGCATGGTTCTGCTAATCCCGAACATATAAGTGCAAGCATATACAACATAGATGACACAATGGTTCAAGTTTATTAGGGGCAAGAAAAGTAAAGTGTGCCATCAAGTTTGTGAGGGCTTTAATCACTAATTTTCACATAACAAGTTTAATTCGGAAGGTAGATAAAAACATGAATATACTTGGAATAGCAAATGCTAATAGGTAGGTGTGGTGGACTCTTTGGAATAACTTGGTTTTATTTGGAGTTGGATGCATGAGTGGAACTCATACTTGGTATGGAGGCTAGCAAAAGACTGGGAGCAACCAACTAAGAGAGCAATAATGGCCATAATCATGCAAAGCGACAAAACCTTATTAATTAAAACATAAAGTGATATTACAAGACGAAAACTAAAGGATCATAGAGTCTATGGTGACTTGGGATAGTCTTAACATGGTGTGAGCATGCGCCAAGTCAACCCAAATAAAGCATCAAAGGAGAATACCACAATACTATGCTTTAATATGCTAAAACAACGCATGATTCTTTCAAGGCACATTAAGCAATCTCAATTGTTTATAACATGTCATGATACAGCAAAAATCACTAAGCATATAGCCAAAACAATATCAAGCATGACATGATAAAGTCTAAGTCACAGTCAAAAACAAGCTCCTTTTTACGACTGAAGCATGAATTTTCCTACTCTTATTTGAATACTAATGCATGAATGAGGGGGTCCAACCAATTTATTCAAGCAAAATAAGCAAACCAAGAAATTGAAAACCAAAAACAAAAACGAAGACAGTCCAAGAACAACACAAATGTGCATGAAACAATAAAAATGAAGTGTTCGGAAGAAACCTGAGATTTTTATTGATGAAGAAGGGGATGCCTTCGGCATCCCTCAAGCTTTGACGCTTGTACTTCTTGAATATTTCTTGGGGTGACACCGGATGGCATCCCCAAGCTTGAGCTTTTGTCCATTCTTCATCTCATTACATCATTCTTCCCTTACACCTAAATTTTTACCTTCATACAAAACTTCACACAATCTTCATTAGCAACATTAGTGTACTCAAGATAATAAGTCTTTTGGTTCAGTTCCAGCACAAGTAAAAACTTCCATTAAAACACAAGCTACTGTAGCATTTCCCTCAAAAATCTCAATTTCCCCAAAAAGAACCCAAAAAGGAATCAACAAGAAGCAAATGCAAATAATGGCAGAAATCTGTCAAAACGGACCTACAGGTAGAAACCGATTTTTTCGAAGACCTTCTGTTGCTCAAATCGAAAAGTTTTGAACTAACAAAAGTTGGATAACAACCTGGGGCAGAAGCACAAACAATTACAGCTCAAACCTATGTACAGAGATTTTTCACGAATTTTTACAGCGAAGCACAAAAATCTGTTTCGGGACAACAACTTTCCCAAGCATTACTTCTCTCTCATTAGAGGTTACTCTTGGCACAAAAACCACACAACACTGATAAGGAGAGGTTATTACTGAAGAAATAACTTCCAAGACTCAACTAAAACTTTTGGGTTATCTCCCAATAAGTACTTTTCCTTAACGCCTTTAAGTTAGGCATAAGAAGCAAGAAAAGAATCAAGTATTCTCAAATAAAGAAGCATTAAGAGTAAATTTTGTTTTAATAGGAGAGGCAAAAGGAATCTTCTCTCTCTTCTTAGGGAACTGTTCTATACCATTCTTGAGTGAGAGTTTATATTTAATGGTTCCTTCTTTCATATCAACTAGTAAAGTGCCCGTGCGTTGCTACGGGTGACAATACATATTTTTTATTTTGCAAGACGTATAAAGATAATACACATGCATTGAAAAAGACGGCCATACAATATTAAAAATATATTTTTCATAATTTAACTCAATACAAAATATAATTATACACATCATATGCCCTAAAGCAACAACATTTATTTAACTCTAGTTTACCAAGATTTCATTATGGAGACGGAATCAAATAATAACTTCAATATGAATAGATAATGAGAGATGAGTTACTTTTATTGTATCCAGGCTTGTCTCAATGTGTCTAAAACAACGATGGATGTTGTGCCTGATAAAATAAATTAAGTCTTTGACCTTTAGGTCTGAATTCAGCGGTCATGTAGTATGTTTTCTACACACTTCCAATCATTCTTTGCGCAACACATACCCATAAAAATAATTAGTGACTTATTCCACCATAAACCATTACATAGTACTCATTTGAGAAAATCAACAAGCAATGCATTATACAGAATCGATCAAACTGCTACATTCACAGTTATTCATTCATTACAGGCAACCTTAATTTTACTTGACTATTTTCATTTCAGTACTACACCAGACAGAGCTAAGCACACAACAACGGCATAGAAGATGATCTGAAAATTCTACTAATTGTGAATTCCAAGCTAGAAGTTCAGTCGTAATCTTTGCGAAGCTATCTTCTTCAGTGCAGAAGTAGCTTAGTCATGTACATCAGCATTTTCAAGTCTTCTATCAAATCCTATACATCAGCTTCCTGCCAGACTTACCTGCAATTTAAAGGTAGGCAAACATGCAGCCAAGATGGAAAACAACTTCACGCTACAAAATTTATATCAGAATGAGCATCTTCTCACAGCCTCATGAAGTAAAACCTGAACAACAACGTTCAAATTCCCATTTGTCACCTAACTGAGAAAGAGAATGATGTTCGCAATAGTTTAGGAAATGTACATACATGTACTCAAAGGCAACTCGTTCTGATCGACTGTGGCATGCATATTAGTTTATGAATATCATTTATTTACAAGTAACTACAATAATGTTTGGATATTAAAAACAAAGCAATATGTGGCAATCTAACAAACATAGTAAGAACAACAATGGAGTTAATGCAAATTATGTATAACTGAAATTAAACAGGTAAGATTACTACGAAAATATGTGATGTATTCAAGAAAAATAGGGAAATGAAATAATAGACTTTGCAATTTGGTAACATAATTTCATAATTAGGATTTTTCAAATAGAAGCGCCTTAAGGTTTTGTTGCCAATACAATCAAGCACAGAGAGTAAAACGAACAGACGAACAGAATGCTCATTCCAATGCATATAGGATAAGAGCATCTCTAGTGGCTTGTCTAAATTTGGTAGTCTATATCTTCATATAGACAATGGTGTAAAATGATTCTGTTCTAGACAATCTCAGTTCTCCAGTGGCTAGTCTAAATTTGGTAGTCTATATTTCCAAGGACGCGGATTTATGGCTCCAAGCGATGCGCGTGGAGGAAATCTTGACGGCTGTCGTAGCTTCGCGATTAGCTCTCAATGTAGTGTGTATTAAGGGAATAACCGGCAGGTTAATCAGAATACAGCCGAATACAGCGACATGTAATCAGAATACAGCTGAATACAACAACATGTACTTAATTAATGTGCCACAGGAACATCACTGGAATGGCTCGGGACGGGAAATTATGTGATCTGCTCTTTACCAATTACCATCTCATGCCACAGCAGATTTCTTATATGATCCAGAAAATACATAGAACAAAAAGGTTCAAGAAATTACATGGAACAACAATTAATTTCTAATATTAGCATATTTCTTACTTGATCTAGAGATTAGAAATTACATTGAACAAAAACTATTATATTAACATATTTCTTATATGAGCGACAAATTATATAGAATAAAAAATTTCCATAAATTACATGGAGCAGTAATTAATTTCAAATATTAACATATATATGATCCAGAAAATCACATATAAAAAAATTAGTTATCTCATATTAACAATTTCTTATGCGATCTAGAATTATAGCCATCCATAAACATTTGGATATGATTTGAGATCCCCTTGAACAAAAAGTATCAACAAAGTGGACTATATGAACAAGAAATTTCTGCAACATAAAACTTCAAATAAATTGGATACATGGTACAACCGTATACTTTTTCACACCAAAATTTTGCATCAGGCTACCATCATATCTCAGTCACACATTATGAATGAACATGTCGTATGTCTGCATGACTAAATTTCATATGAACCTGAACAAAAAAAATACCATGCTATCTTCTGCATGAATAAATTCTTCATATTAACAAAGAACTATAATAGGTTTTCAGGGATCCAAGATCCATGGCCATGACAGTCACAAAAACAGAAAATAATACTGTAGAATCCACAATCCATTGAAAGGGACTGAGAAACAGATCAGAGACATGAGGGAGAAAATAAAATTTCGGAGATGCATCTCGGACCAATTCCTTTCAACACTAACTAATCTAACTATAATACTCCCTCCGTTTCAAAATATAAGATGTTTTAGCTTTGTGAAAAGAGTGTATCTAGACTCTTTTAGTGTATAGGTTTACTCCAAACCTAGATGAACCTACACACTAAACGGGGTCTAGATACACTCCATTCACAAAGCTAAAACATCTTATATTTTGAAACGGAGGGAGTACATATTATGGATAGTGAAATATCCAAACATGTGGGAGAGAAAAGAGAAAAAAACTGCTCATGTAATACTCGGACCAACCAAAGCACCACTGAAAACAATAGTTGGCACAAGAGCGTTGTAATCCCAATGAGCAGGATGTTCCTGAGCCTAAAGAAGAATGGATGGTTAGTACTCGCGGAGCTCAGACCAAATTGCTGGGTGGGCAAGACCAAAGAAAAGACCAGTTTTTGTTCTTTAGTGGCCAAATATTCCTTTCCTCGTCGGTGTTTGGGGCAAAGCTGGGCGGACCAAGGCCCGGTTTGGCCCCAAGGGAGCTACGCAGCTGTGGCTAGGATCTTGCAGTTGGGAGTTGCACTCCCCCACCAGGCTCTGATGTAGTTGTTGTATGCACACTCAAATTGCCAGAAACTGGAACCACTGAGCACATCAAGAGTGATTTAGCAGGAAAATCATCCGAATAAAATACTTACTCTATGGAACCGACACTTGTAGAATTGCCTCCATGGATTCTTCACGGTGGCAGAGACCCACAACCGTGTGACTCCGATGTTTCACCTAGGGCAGCAGATGAGATGGACCACGGTGATGTCCTCATGCGGGTGCTGCTTTGTTTGCCAAGGGGTGCGGCGCAAGACGAAGAGTTCGCCATGCCTGCTGGGGAGCGGCACGACGGTGGTGTACTGCCGGTACAAGATCCTTTCTTTCTCTTGAAGTTTGCAAGGGGGTGGGATCTTAGATGGCACACGAGTGCGGGGATGAGGATGGAGAGAAAGAGGACCTGCCGTGGAAGGCATAGCCGGTGGAACGACGGTAGTTTGCAGCTGCGTCATCGATGCTCCTGCGGGTCGTAATTAAGTACGCTAACATGGGTATTTATGGTCGTTATACCATATCTCTACAGAAGGAGAAACAGGGAAAATACGCATAGGAGTGTATGGGTACGTTGCGCGGGCTTATCAGGATGGTAGGCTGGGAGAGGGACGGAGGGTGCGATTTCAGGGGTCGTCGTCGCTGGGTTCTCCACCATATTTCCGATATTTCCAACGACTATATTTCTATATTTCCTACATATGTATGTCACCATATGACTATAATTTACTCTAAATGGATGTGCTGTTGTTTTTCTTTTAGAAAAAATGATTCTATATGTGTTGAGTAAAACAATAACAGTAAAGAACTACATAGTATTCACATGCTTACCTCATAAAATTGCAAGGTGAGCATCACATTGAAGTTGATGTCATCAATCTTGCTGAAGAGCATGTGGTGTTAGCGAGGTGATATTTTGTGCTTGAACTTTAGCCTACGAAATGTAGTCAAATATAAGACACTCGACAATGTTGTAATGAATCATAACTTAAATCTTGTATGGTTGTTATAGGTCTCAAGATGAGGGAGGGGTATTTGTCATTCCATAACTGAACATACCTGCGGTAGTTATGAAATTTGTTGTACTTGCATGCATTCACCTCCAAGAACAGGTAATGCCGCAAAGATATGCACCATCGTAGGGCAATCATCCAGGTCCCTAAGGGCATCAATAAAAGTTGGATGGCAGCATGGTCAATTTCACCATATTGGTAAACCGCCAATGACCTAAACCTATTGCAGGCTTTCATCTTGTGAAGAACACCATCTATATGTCATCACACCACTGAAAGGCAACCTTGTGAGCTTGTAAAACGGTGCATATATTACATTTCTTTTGCCACCATCATCGGAAAAAAATAAGGAGCTCAAAATAAAGATTTATGCTCATTCTAAGACAACTTTCATGGTTTTAGCCAAGGAATCATAAAACTACTCAATGATTGTGTAATGACTATGTTCTCACTCCTTCGTTGATGCTACCTCTGTATGTTTGAATGTGGGAGGCATGTATGTACCTGTGTTCTCACTCCTTCGTGGATGTTGCATCTGGAACTTTGAATGTGGGAGGCATGTCGACCTCCTAGCCGCTGCAGGCCCTCGCTTCACTCTATCCTTTATAGCATGCAAAGAACATGTCGTAGGAAAGTGTTTTGTCTTTTCAGCTTCAAGTTGGTATTTTTCTTCTCTTTCTTCTGTTGCTTGATCACGTCATCTTGCGGTTGCAAACACAAATGATGACCTTTCCTGGATAAATTTTCATTAACCCCCATTAAATGATAGTATTAAGAAAAGTGGATCTGGTAGTGACTTACGTTATCACACTCAACAAGACAATAACCCAACTTATTGAGGGTTGTTCAACATCTAATAAATGTTCAGAAAGTGGTCATTGTTCAGTGCTAACTCCCAAGCAAGTTTTTCCGCAAGCTAGTTGAACAAAAATTCACAAGTTCGTACCTCATAGCTCTTAATAGTTATGTCTACCACAAGGGAATAGCAATTTTGAGGCCAGAAATTAAGTTCATTTTACTTCACTCAATTGCCAAGCATCATCAACAAGAACAAAATGGTTATTGCGACCAACCTCCAATGTGTAGGCATTCCCCTCTTTCCCTCCTTAGATGACAATTGTAGTTAAGGATTAGGACGGTAGAAGCAATGTGTGTTCTAGCGTCAAAGCAGCTATAATGTATAACATGCCAATGCCAATATCATGAATGAATCAAAGTAGTCACCGTACTGCTTCCTCTCACACTTCACCCACTCGTAAGCTGCATGCCCACAAAATTTTCAACATCACATTGCAGGACCAAGTAAGTAGCTGCAATAATTTTGAAATCTGAATGTTAACTTTAGCAGATGAATGTGTTCACCTGGGGATGGCTCTCTGATCTTGTCGAAGTAGGTGCAGTATTGTTCTTCTACAGCATGATCCGACAGGAGCGCGACACAACGGCATTCAGCTTGCGCCATTTGGCCGTCACCACATCCTGCCCCAAAGGCAAAGATGTCCTCCCTGCCATGTAGGTTGGCAATGGCCAGTATGACCTTGATGATTTTGAGCATCCAATGTTGGGTGTCACGGGATGCTCCCCCGGCTCCACCCCCTTTTCTTGCTCGCAGGCCCGCCTCCCCTACTCTTCCTTCTTCTATCAAGCATCGCCCTCTGCTCTTCTTCCTCGCTAGGATTTTTACTATATCTCCCCAACATAGTCAAGCTCGATTCCATGTGATGCTAAACTATATAAAATTTCAATTTCAGCAAGGTACATCTAGTATTGGTATAAGAAATGTCAAGATATGCATTTTTTATAAATGCGGCGAAATATAAAAATCATAGATTAACACTGAACATGCTCCAAGACTGGCAATAAGTCTCCCTTTGTCTCCAAAACTGGATCAAAATGTGCTAAAAAAGTTTAGAAAGAACACTGCATCGTTTAAAAATGCATTGAGTTATACAAATTAAAGAACTGTATCTATCGTTCTAAGAGCATGGAAAACATCATGCATGACCACCAAAAACCTAACAGAAACAATACAATTCTTTCAATTGATCTTACCAATAATGAGATCAAGGACGACAAGGTAAGGAACACATCTAAACATGATTTAGCTAGGGCCCAGCTTTATGGATTAATCGGGGGAATATCAAGACCAGAATATATCTAGACATGCAGCTTGTTTAATTACTTCATGGACAGCATATCTACAATCTGACCATGGTACCAGATCCACCAAAAAATGATTATACAGAAATGGATTGAACAAATATAGAAAGTTGTTATAAGCAAAATGTCCACGGGACATTCAATTGCACATGCGATGGATAGATAAGGCCTCAATTGAAGAGATTGAAATCTACTTGCATAGGGAAGGGGAACGGCCAACCTGCTTCTCCTTGTTTCTCATGAGAGTAGACCATCAGAACGGACTGAGGCAGGCTGTACCTGCGCGCATGCGCAGGTTTACTTCCTCCTGCAGTCCTGCAGCTGTTGTTCGAGTTGCAGATCAGGAATTGTGATAAACAACACTATGCATGGCAACTGAGAGGGACGGGGTAGATCGTAGAGTTGTATCCTTTAAAAAAAGGCTTAGCATTGCCAAGAAGGGGACACGAAACCTGATCTCGCAGCGGCTCAAGACAGAACTGATCGACTTCTAAGCGGCCGCGTACATGAGGAAGCCAGCGGCAGGGAGGGAGGAAGGCGCCGGCGTGGATTTGGGACGGTCGGTCCGGGTACTCAGCGCCGCAGCGGCGGCAGATGGGAGCTCGGCCAGCTCCAGATCTGGGGTGGCAGCGCGTGACGGCGGCTAGCCCGGTTGGGAGTGGAGCCGTTGCACTCGGTCCGACCTGTACATCTAGGCTAAGCGGGCTGGGAGCCATGAAAGGGATGAATGAGGCAGCCAGGGGCGGAGGCACGGGCGGTTTTTTCGGTGGGCCGCGGGGTGATATGACCGTCGATGCGCGACTAAGAGGGAAGACCTAGCGGCAGAAAACGAACATCTAGATTCTTTTTAATTACAGAGTAATACAGACTGCAGATACAACTTTGGTGGGAGGGCAAAACAGTCTAAAAAAATGTTGGACGAAACACAGCGACCGGAGGAAACAGAGGAAATTCCTCCTTTTTAAATAGTAGAGATAATGGCACCAACAGTTCCAAGAAAAGGTCTTCCCAAAGTAATAGGACAAGAAGCATTGCATTCAACATCCAAAAGGTAGAAATCAACGGGGACATAGACATTGTTAACCATAATAAGAACATCATTAATACTCCCCATGAGTTTATTTTTAGCATTATCATCAAGTGGGACATTTAAATAACAATCTTCCAATGGTGGCAAATCAAGCATTTCATAAATCTTTGTAGGCATAATAGAAACACTACTATCAAGGTCACATAGAGCTTTGAGATCAAAATCATTCACTTTCATATTAATGATGGGTTCCCAACCATCTTCTAGTTTCATAGGAATAGAAGCTTTATGTTTCATCTTTTCTTCTTTAATTTTTATGAGCATCAGTAATGTGTTTTGTAAAGGCCGTATTCATAGAACTAGCATTAGGACTTTTAGCAAGCTTTTGTAGGAACATAATTACTTCAGAGATATTGCAACCATCAAGATCAAAATCATAATTATCATCTAAAGTAGTAGAGCTATTGTTTCCCATATTTCGAAGAATTTCACCATTTTTATTAGAAAAGGTTCCATTGGGTTTACTAGCTTCAACATTAGTGGTAGTGATAGTAGAAATACTAATATTTCTAGCAATTTCATCTTCTCTTTCCCACTTAGCATGCAATTCAGCTAGTGATCTAACATTTTTATCAATTCTAACTTGTATGGCATTAGTAGCAGCAAAGGGATTTTCAATAGTTTCAGGGTTAACAGCCATTTTATTAATCAAAGAGGATTGTGCTTCAGACAAAGATGATATATTTCTTTCAGCATTAGAAAGTTTTAATTGTAAACTAGCAATTTCCCTATTTAAACTCTCAATTTGATGACTAATATTTTTCAAAATAGTAGATTGTTCCTCCATAGTTTTAGTAAATAATTTATTTTGTTCATATTGAATTTGCATGAAGTTTTTAGTGGCTCTTTCAACTTCTGATATTTTTTCTTCATTAGGTATTCTAGGTTTACCATGATAACCATAAGTATTATTAGGAGGATGCGGCCTATAATTGTTATTACCAAAATTGTTCCTGTAGGCATTGTTGCTAAAATTATTATTTCTTATAAAGTTCACATCAACTTGCTCTTCTTGAGCAACCAAAGAAGCTAAGGGAACATGATTTGGATTAATATGAGTTTGCCCATTAACAAGCATAGACATAATAACATCAATTTTATCACTCAAGGAGGAGGTTTCTTCAACATAGTTTACCTTCTTACCTTGTGGAGCTCTTTCAGTGTGCCATTCAGAATAGTTAACCATCATATTATCCAAAAGCTTCATTGCAGCACCCAAAGTAATGGTCATAAAGGTACCTCCGACAGCAGAATCCAGTAGATTTCTTGAAGAATAATTCAGTCCCACATAAAAGGTATGGATAATCATCCAAGCAGTCAGTCCATGAGTGGGACAATTCTTTACCAAAGATTTCATTCTTTCCCAAGCTTGAGCAGCATGTTCATTATTAGTTTGTTTGAATTTCATTATTTCACTTCTCATAGATATAATCTTAGCAGGAGGATAGTATTTTCTAATGAAAGTATCATTGCATTTAGTCCAAGAATCAATACTATTTCTAGTTAGGGATTGCAACCATTCTTTTGCTTTTCCTCTCAAAGAGAAAGGAAACAATTTAAGCTTAATAATATCACCATCTATATCCATATGTTTTTGCATCTCACAAAGTTCAACAAAGTTATTAAGATGAGCAGCAGCATCTTCAGTACCAATACCAGAAAATTGTTCCCTCATAACAAGATTGAGTAAAGCAGGTTTAATTTCAAAGAAAGTAGCTTCAGGAACAGGTGGAGCAATAGGTGTCCACATGAAATTATTGTTGTTGGTGCTAGTGAAGTCACACAACCTAGTGTTTTCAAGAGTAGTCATTTTTTTGTGTTTTTAATATAAATAAGCAAACTGGTACAACTAATTTTTGTGTGTTTTTGATAAAGAAACGAGCAAACAAAGCAGAAATAAACTAAGCAAAACAAATAAAAAAAGTAAAGGGATTGGTTATGAGGGACTCCCCTTGTGAAGATGTCCTTGACTCCCCGGCAAAGGCACCAGAAAAATAGCTTGATGGCTCAAAATATATCGAGCTCGTTGGGGAACCCCAAGAGGAAGGTATGATGAGCACAGCAGCAAGTTTTCCCTCAGTTATGAAACCAAGGTTATTGAACCAGTGGGAGAAAGGAAACACCTCCAAGGTGTTGTTTCCAACTTGGAATCATGCACAACACAACCACAGAACTTTGCCCCCAACTTACAGTGAGGTTGTCAATCTCACCAGTTTTGCTGAAAACAAAGGATTAAACGTATTGTGTGGAAGATAGTAATTGCTTGCAGAAAGTAAACAGAAAACAATAAATAGTAGATTGTAGATTGATGGTAAAAGAAAGGACCAGGTCCATAGTTCACTAGTGGTGATTCTCCTTAAGATAGATGACATGTTGGGTGAACCAATTATAGTGGGGCAATTGACAGACACCGAGAAAGCATACATGCATATACTAATCATCTTGACTCCTATGAGATTTGGTTGGGCATTACAACATTATACATAGATCGTAATCCAACGACATCTATGACTAATAATCCACCTTCAGGTTATCATCCGAACCCCCTCCAGTATTAAGTTGCAAGCAACAGATAATTGCATTAAGCATTGTGTGTAAAGTAAACAATACGATTGTTCTATGAACAAAGGATTGTTGTTTTCTTCCTAGTAGCAACAACACATCTAGTACCTTAGAGATTTCTGTCACTTCCCCAGATTACTAGAGGCATGAACCCACTATCGAGCATAAATATTCCCTCTTGGAGTTGCTAGCATCTACTCGGCCAAGATAGATACTAACAATGGAGAGCATGCAAGATCAGAAATAACAAAGACATGATAGAATCAATAATCAATCTGAAATAGCATCCCAATATCCATCGAATCCCCGCAAACACAACATGTAGGATTACAAATATATGATCTTGATCATGAACGAAGCTCACAGATCTAAACATGATAGCGCAAAGGAGAAGAACCAACCATCTAGCTACTACATGGACCCGTAGTCCAGGGATGGACTACTCACGCATCACACCGGAGGCAGGCATGGTGATGAAGAAGGCCTCCAGGGTGAATTCTCCCCTCCGAAAGGGTGCCGGGAAGAGCTTCAGATCCCTCCCGATCTAGGGATGGAGATGGCGGCGGCTACAGACTCTTTCGTGGAATTTTTATCGGGTCCTTAGGGTTTCTGTATCGGAGGCTTCTTATAGGCAAAAGGGGAGGCTGAGGGGTGCCCTAGGCGGCCACACCACCACCTAGTGCGGGCCGGGCCTAGCCGTGCAGCCAGGTGGTGTGGCCGGCCCCTGGCCCCTCTCCGTATCGTCTTCTGGCTCCGTGTTCCCCTTAGTGAAATATTGACTTTGGCTTTTGTCCAAGTCCAATTTCAAGAATATTCATTTTCTGACTTTCCTGGAACCAAAAATAGCAGAAAACAGGCAACTGGCACTGTGGCATCTTATTAATAGGTTAGTCCAAGAAAGTGTATAAAAATACTCCAAAGTGTGGACAAAACATAAGAAAGTAGATATAAAACAAGCATGGAACATCAACAATTATAGATACGTTCGCAACATATCAGATATCATTTTTGATTGGCGACATTGAAAGACTATTTTCTATCAATCTCATGATTTCCATTGCAATGTTTATGATTGTTGATTTCATCTCTATGCGTGAGTAATTCTCTTTGGGCTAAGGGCTTCGGCCTTGCCATGTAGCTTTTGTGCATGTTATTTATCATAGATGGGATCTCGTATTAGTTTGTATGACATGATGATTATTGTATCCTCTCTTGCCTCAATCCAAGGACTTGTCAGGTACACAAGACCCCAAGGATTGAGCCAGGTATAGGGAATATGAGTAATGACTAATCTGCAGGTTGGGAACCCAGTGACAGAAGGGGTAGTACGGCTGTATGTGAGGAATTTACTTGGGATTAATGGTGATATCACTATGCATATCATTAGTTCTCTTTCTTCTATGGAGGAGACTAGTAGGTTATTGCTATAAGCGGGTGCGGAGGCAATAACAATTATGGATGCACTACTCACATATAATTTTCTTGCTCTAACAATTACATGCATACTTTATTATTATCTTTTATTCCCATCAGATGTTTTGCACAGCTACAGGTGAAACCGAAATCCCTAGGCCCTCTCTCTCCATCATTGACAACAACAAAAGATAGCAAACTCTTGGTCCGGTAAAACACAAAAAGAATTCAAGAACTCCCGAAGGTCCGCTAAAGTAACTTCACTACGCTTTTTGCTTCCCGACGATTTGATAACCTAGGTCTACTAGGGAAAAAGATCTATACTACATCCGTAATCCGGATCGAAGGTATCAAACACCTCTGCTAGTATCAACACGTACAAGGAGGACCTCTGACATCGATCTTCTAGGTTAGGTATTGTGGCTAGACTGAATGGGCCTAAGGTTTCCAACGCATTGAGTGGTCTTACTGTGCCCTTTGGGCATACCAGTCAGTGCGAGTCCAACTCATTGACTTAATCCGTGTCTGATTCGGGTCCAAACCAAACAACTTCCTCTCAGCCTTAAGTGTGTGACCTTGTAGGCTCATGGAGACTTCGACACGATTGGAGTCAGACTCACAATCGACCAGTTGGTAGCAGCTCACAGTAAAATGTGCCGACCCCAAGTACAAAAGGTTCATGACAACATAACTTCCAATGCGACTTACATACAAGTCCCTTTTGCCTCACAATATATTTTGTCAAGCTATAGGCTAATTATTGTCATCCCTTAAATGCCTCAACTCTCTTCTCGATCTATGATATGTGATTCATCCGACTAACTCTTAGTACATCACCTCGGTTAACACTTAACCAAGTCACGCATGGCCATGCTTTACCAATCATATCACCTGAGAGATCCTAGAGGATATCTCTCTCAAGTCAGAAGGGAAAAATTCCATCTTGGTTATCCACATCACACAACTTGATTCTAAGCCAACCTGAACTCTTCCTTTATAAATACTCTATTATAGAATAATGTTTTATAGAACCTAAGTCGGTTGATCTACAACTCAGATTGCGTGATAACCTTAGATCTAAGGATTACATTGATTGATACATACAAATGAAGACATGTTCATTATCTCTCAATACGGGTCAGTCTAACTCGCTAAACTCTTTAGACAAATCCGTGTAAGTCGGAATAGTATCACCATGCCCATGACAAGTGGAACCTAGTCATTAGCTTTCGGCCCCATGGAGAAAGGGGGGGGGGGGTCACCACGACAACTCCTCGCAGACCCGCCCACGCACCATGGACTCCCCGCTGAGGTGAGCCGGCGGCTCTGCCTGGGAAGCAGGTTGCCCAGGTTCCCAGGGACATGGAACCCCGGGAAGAATAGCGCGGGATCAAGCTATTAGATGGCAGTCGATGCCTAACATGCATGGTAGGCTACACCTGCTACCAACATAACCCTACGCTTCTAGGTGCGAGATCCTTTAGCCACATAGAGGCCATGCATGCCACGCCCGGGCGCGTGGCGTGACTATGCTACCGCGTGTCCATCGACCCATGTGTGTCCCCTTAAGATTAATATAGGAGGTCCAGGTCACCAGACACAGGAGGAGAATTTTGATTAGATTAGATCCTTCTTAGGAAGGAACCCTTGTACTCGTGAACATCCACCAGATAGTTGATAGTTGCAGGATGTAGGGATCCTCACATCACAGACCTGGACCTAAGTAAGAAACTTGTGTGTCTCTGTGTGTGTGTGTGTTCGTCTAGCCCGTCGATATAGATCTTCGGATGTTGCGCCCCTGGCCGAACTAACAAATGGGATCCCTATCCCCGGTGTTGAAAATCATGTCAGGACATCTGGTGCGCCATCTAGGAGGCTCATTGGCAGCAGTCTACATTGGAAAGTTCTTCATCAGAACCAGGTGCCATGCCTCGGAGCTCAGGAGGAGCCACCCGAGGCACTCTTAGCGCCACCACCCGCGCTAGCCTAGCCTGACGAATGGCAGAGCGACAGCGCCAAGAATACAAAGCACCCTATCATCCCTCATCTAGCTGGGGGTCCCCTTGGACTGCCACACCAGGAAGACATGTCTTATTGAAATAACCAGCGAGCGCGAAGCCTCCCTCGACGGAATGGTCAGATGCTACAAATATGTAGGGATGGGAGAAAGGGGAGCCTGCAAGGCAGCGCTGAAAGTGATGACAGTAGGTTTTTAGATCGGGGTGGTACTCAGTACTTGATAATAAATAGGTGCATTGCGTCTAACTGTGTAAGTTATAGTGGCCATTGGCTTTGGAGAGAAGACCAACAATTAACTAGGGTTTGGGTTTTGACTCGCTGGATAAACTAGGGCTCTAGAGTTTGAGCCGGATGCATCGGCATATTCGAAGGCAACTTTAAGAATATGCTGATTTGACACACTAATGCATGGACCTATGGTGGCTAACTGATCATCTGATAAAACTTTCAGACTTATAGTTAGTCGTTGATGAGAGGCGTGAATCGGGCGGTGCTAGTTGATATGATGTTTCCCGAGCTATCCTTCTTGAAAGTCTCCAGGAAAGCCTCCCGATTTTTGTTTTCCTTCTTCTGTTGGAGTTGCTAAAATTCATTCAAGAGTTCCTTCTCTTTCTTTTCTGAAGCTCTTTGGTTTGCTCAATGCACTGAGATATCATGGCTTCAAAGTTTTTGCGTTGATTGTCTAACAACTTAACGTAAGAGGGCCATATGATGTTAGCCATATCGATATTGCGTCGCAAAAGGGTAGTACGACTAGTCATTGATCCCTGATCTATGTTTTCCCCAACAAAGTCGCCAAAAAGGGTGTTGCACTTTAAACTAGGCCTCATACTCGCACAACGGATCCACCTAGTCAGTGTACTGGAGTTGCCAATACAATTGACCGAATAACATATAAAGTCTTGGGTGCCTAGGAGAGCAAGGATGATGCACCTTAATGCATTCCCAGGAGGCCAACCTTACAGAGTGGTACGCAAGACAATAAGCCGGTGCACTTTGAACAAGAAGCCATGGTTTCTTGAGAGGGACCCCATGTAAGACTGAGTTAGTTGGCCTAACCACCCTAACTCGGTTGTCGAACCTTCATAACTTAGAATCACAGAAGAAACGGAAGCAGGGAATAGGGTAGGATAGTCGAAAGTAATGCAAAAAATAGTGCAAAAAAGTATATGAAAATTAGATTGTATTGATTTCTTGATTGTGTGCTTAAACTCAATCGGTTGTCAGCCCTCGCAATATATATATGGGGCAGTTGGGAAGTAACTCTAGGAGACTATTACGTGAGTACACTATGGACTGCTTAGTAGGAAAGTAACTCTAAACTAGACAACGAACGCCGCCTTCATACTAGATCCGGTCTCTAAGCGTCTGGTCAACCCTTCGTAGAGTCTCTTTCCTTCCATGTTGGCGTAGTTGTCTTGGTATTCAAGGTTTCTTATAGGCTAAGTCATGGTCTTAGGCAAGAATTCACCGGCTTCCAGAACGTTCTCTCTTGCAGACCTCCACCAATGTTATCTGTTTTTGGGCCGTCTTTCCATAACCGACTTAGAGACGACTATCATTATTGGGCTTATAGATGAATCCTGGTAAATAGACAAAATGCATCCATCTGCAGCTCACCTTTCTCCTGATTCTACCATTGCAAATTCAATCAGCCCAAAATGGGTGCTACCAACGCCTATCTTCTTCCCGTGTACGACATCATTCTCCGAGTGTACCAAAACACCAGTGCTACCAAGTCAATAACTCTGACCAGATTCATGCATTTCAGATTGACCTCATGTTGCAAAATCACCATCATAAGGATTCCATCGAGATACTTGATGTGATGGACTACCTATTCACTGAGATTTGGTTAGCTATGCTAGAGAGTGCTCTTATCCCTATGATTTGTACATTCAGATGCTCATCAATGCCAAGCGGCTTGAAGCCACCAACACTCTACGTGCTATCATACTAACACCATAATGTGTAGCATTACAAACTAGTATACTAGTATCATCCTATTTATTTATTACTAACATCTAAATGGAAATATATTTATAAGGTCTATTTTTATTAGTTCTACTGGATCAATATGCTATAATAATATAATAGGCCATGATACTGATATGATTTATCTTTATTAAATGTTGTGCCACATTAGCTTATTATCGATGCAATATATATCCATGAACCTCTCATTTTGCGAGGCATAAGAATGTTACGCCACGAAGGTCCCATTATTAGATTTACACAATCACATTACGCTTATTACTTGCTTCCCATATCGGTGGTAAAGCGGACCAACTGGTAGTTGGATCTAACATCCTATTGATCAGCATGCCGACGAAACTGAATCAAGTATGTACATGAATCAAACTTAATGCCCCATGAAGGCGGTCCACAATATATGTATATAATACATTTTATGAAGTCATCAATGCTGCCATCAAGCCATGCATATGGACTCTACTGGCATACATGTCGATTGTGTGCTAGGAGCTAGTGACATGGGACCTCCACGACAATGCACATGCTTGATAGACTTGGGTTTTCAGGAAGGTGATACGCACTAGTGACTTCTTCGGCTTAAAGACAAACACGGAGGCACGATTTACCAAGTTTCAGACCCCCGTAGGGAAACCTCCAATACTGCTTGTCTGTTCTTGATTGGTGAAGAAGATTACAAATCGCCGAGAGGGTTGTGGAGGTGTAGATTAGATCTAGTGTATGCAATTGATTCTGTGTGTCAGGTGTCATCATGTACGGCCCATGTAGCTTTTATTTGCGGAGATTATGTCTCGGGTACCATACCAAATTGGTTACAAATCGAGGGTGAAACCTTAATACTTTCCTATATATAATATTGTTCTTGTCTTGCACGTCAGGAGTCCGTGTCCTTATGGGCTTCGTATTCACCAAGTCGTAGTGGGCATGGTGTACCCTTAGCAGGTCATCTTGTGGGCATCCCATTCGGCCAAGCCAGGTAGATTAGAGTTGGGTGCCTCATGTGGCATACCTATGATGGTTTGGCCTAGTATTTTTCGTGGCCTAGTGTTAAAATCTGTGTGTTGTCCATTTTCCCATAATGGTAAACGTCCAAGGCACGTGGTCTATCATAGCTAAACTAGAAATAAATTGGTGAAATTTTCTATAATCCTTTAAATGAAATTTAATATATTATTACTACCTTTGAATTCGAAGAATATTCACCACCACTAAATTACCTACTACCTCTTTCTCGATCTACAGTTCTTATATGTGTTGAAGTAATTTTTGGTAATTCAATAATTCTAGTCGGCTTCATTATTCTTGACAAGGTAAATACACTTGCATGTCAGCTACTAAGGAAGATGAATTAGGTAACTGTTTAAACCTTATTCTTCAACTTGGTTTGACTTTGTATAATACAAAAGGAATAAACCATGTTCACAATGCACGACTAAAATTCACGCAATTATTTTTTAAGACGGCGAAAAGTTGTCAGCGATCTTTCTTATGGATTTTATGCATAGAACGCCAATGGAATCAAAATAGGATATTATACGCGATTTTTACATAGTTTGTATAACCCTACACACAAATATGATTACAAGACAATTTAGATATCATCATATGAATATGTCTAGTTGCAAATCATATTTTGCTGTCATATAGTTATGGTACCTTATAAGGCATATTAGCATACGGATCATGCGGTAGTTTAATTTATAGGATACCAATTTACGATACTAAAACCATAGTGTGTACATTACAAACTAGTATCCTAGTATCATCATATTTATTTATTTTTAAAATATCAATGTAGAGCTATTTACAAGGTCTAATTTTATTTGTTTTTCTTGACTTATGTTCCACCATAAAATAATAGAGCATGATACTTATATGCCCTTTATTTGATAATGGTTGTGTCACGTCGTCTTATTGTTGATTGTATTGTCAATGAATCTCCCATTGTGTGAGGCATAAGATTGTGATGCCACGAAGGACCAATTATTAGATTTACACAATAAAATCTTCTTTTTTACTTTATTCATTGGCTCGAAGGTCCACCGGACCAACCAGTAGATGGATCTAGCATCCTCTTGTCGTGCACAGACACAATTCTATCCATAAATCAAATATAAAACCCCACGAATTAGGTCCACAAAATATGCATACAATACATTGTACGAAATCATTAAGGCCATCCATCAAGCCATGCATGTGGACTCTACTGGCCATATCTACCGATTGTGTGCTCGGAGGTGAAGCTATTTTTTTCCTAGCATATAGTTAAAAATATGTGTGTCGTTCATTTCCTCTAATGGTAGATATTCAAGGCAGGTTGTTTGGCACAGCTAAGTTAGAAATAAATTGGGAAATTTTTCTATAATCCTTAAAATGAAATTTACGATAGTATTATATCCCTTAAATACAAAAAATATTCACTGCCACTAAACTACCTACCACCTCTGTCGCGATCTACAATTCATATATGTGTTGAAGTAATTTTGGGTAAATTAATAATTCAAGTTGTCTTCATGATTCTTGACAGTGTAAATAAGCATGTATGTCAGCCACTAAGGAAGAAGATTTATCTAATTGTCTAAACCTTTTTGTTCAAAATTGGTTTAACTTAGATAATACAAAAGTAATAAACCATGCTCTCAATGCACCACTATAATTTCATGCAACCATCTGTTATGATCGGTAACAACTGGTCAACGGTCTCTCTTATGGCTTTTCAGCACAAAACGTCAATGAAATCAAAATTAGGAGATCATACTCGATGTTTACGTTTTTTTATAAGCCCAGGTCAAATTTTGATTACATGAAATTGGTCCCATTATTAATTAGACATCATCATATAAATATGTCTAGTTGCAACTCTTATTTTGGTGACATATAGGTATAGAAAATGATAAGGCGTCATAGCTTAAGCGGTAGTAATTTATAGAGAGTATCTTACGGTACTAATAGCATAATACATAACATTACAAAATAGTATCCTAGTATCATCATATTTACTTAATTATGAAATCTCAATGCATAGCTATTTACAAGGTCCATTTTATTAATTGTTGTGCCACATGGTCCTATTATTGATTGTAGTACAATATAAATCAATTAATCTCCCATCGTGCGAGGTATAAGAATGTAATATCACGAAGGTACCATTATATTTACACAATGACATTAGGTTGTTACGTTATTCCTAGCCTCGATGGTCTAATGGACCAACCGGTAGTTGGATCTAGCATCACTTCTTGGGCATACCGACCAAACTAAATCAAGTCCATCCAAAAATTAAACATAAGGCCCCACGAATGAGGTCTAAAAAATATGCATATAGTACATTGTACGAAATCATCATGACTGCTATCAATATATGCACGTGGACTCTACTAGGCATATCTGCTGGTTGTGTACTAGAAGCTGAGTTTGGTGTTTTCCCTGGCTTATAGTAAAAATCAGTTTTCTTTCCATTTCACATAATGGTAAATATATAAGGCATGTGGTTTCAAAAAACTAAGTAAGAAATAAATTTGGGAAATTTCCTGTAATCCTTAAAATGAAATTGAAGACAGTGTTGATCCCTTTAAGTTCAAGGAATATTCACATCCATTGAACCACGTAATACCTCTTTCTCAATCAATAGTTCTTATAGATGATGAAGTATTTTTTTGGTAAATCTATAATTCTAGTGGGCTTCATTATTATTGACAAGCTAAATACGTGTGCATGCCTGCCACTAAGGAAGAATAATTACATAATTTTCTAAACCTTCTCATTATACTTGGTCACAATTTGGTTGGTACAACAGTAATAAACGATGTTCTCATTCCTTGACAAAAATTTGTCGCGGTGATCTGTAAAGCCGGAAAAAGAGGTCAGCAATCTCTCTTATGGAACTTCTACACATAACGCTAATAGAATCAAAATAGGATATTCTACCCGCAATGTTTACGTATTTTGTGTAAGCCAACATCCAAATTTGATTACAATAAATGGTCCCCTTATTAATTAGATGTCATCATATAAATATGTCTCGTTCCAACTCATATTTTCGTGCCATATAGGTATGGTACTTGATAAGGCATCATAGCATAAAAGATCACATAGTAGATTAATTTATAGGATACTAGTTCACCATACTAACACCATAATGTGTAACATTACAAACTAGTATCCTAGTATCATCCTATTTATTTGTTTCTAACATCTCAGTGAAAATATATTTACAAGGTCTAATTTTATTATTTTTCTAGATCTATGTGCTATAATACTTTAATAGAGCATGATACTCATATGACCTCCCTTTATTAAATGTTGTGCCACATCGTCTTATTATCGATGCAAAATACATCAATGAATCTCTCATTTTTCGCGGCATAGGAATTTTATGCCACGAAAGTCCCATTATTAGATTTACAAAATCACATTACACATATTACATGTTTCCCAGTATCGGTGGTTAAGCGGACCGACCGGTAGTTGTATCCAAAATTCTCTTGATGGGAAAGTTGACAAAACTGAATCAAGTCTATACATGAATCAATACTTAAGGCCCCACGAAGGAGGTCCACAAAATATGCATGTAATACAATTTACAAAATCATCAAGGATGCCATCAAGCCATGCATATGCACTCTACTAGACCTATCCGGCGATTATGTTCTAGGTGCTAGCCACGGAAATGCCCATAATAGATGGACTTGGGTTTTTAGGAAGGTGATATGCGGTAGTGACTTCGTCGTCTGATGGAGAAAAAAGGGGGCACGATTTACGCAGGTTCATGCCCCTGAACGAAAACTCTAGTCCTGCTTATCTGTTCTTGATTGGATGACGATTACAAGTTGCCAAGATAGATGTGGATGTGCATATTGGATCTGGTGTCTTCTATGGATTGTGTGTTTAGGTTTCCTCCTCGGCTGCCCCCCAAAGCCTATTAAATGTTGTGCCGCATCGTCTTATTATAGATGTAATATATGTCCATGAATCTATCATTTTGTGAGGCATAAGAATGTTATGCCATGAAGGCCCCTTTATTAGATTTACACAATCACATTACATTTATTACTTGCTTCACAGTGTCGGTGGTAAAGTGGACCAACTGGTAGTTGGATCCAACATCCTATTTATGAGCATGCCAACGAATCAAACTTAATGCCCAATGAAGGTGGTCCACAAAATATGCATATAATACATTTTACGAAATCATCAAGGCTGCCATCAAGCCATGAATCTCTACTATACTTGCATACCTACCGATTGTGTGCTAGGAGTGGGTGACGTGGGGTCTCCACGGCAATGTCGTAGTACTTTCCTATCTATAATCTTGTTCATTCGAAAAATATTCACTTCCACTTAACTACCTGCTACCTCTTTCTCAACATACAATTCGTATACATGTTGAAGTAATTTTTGGTAAATCAACAATTCTAGTTGACTTCATTATGTTTGACAAGGTAAATACACGTGCTAGTCATCCAAGAAAGAAGAAGTTACCTAATCGTTTAAACCTTATTGTTGAACTTGGTTTAACTTAGATAATACAAAAGAAATAAACCATATTCTCAATGCATGACTACAATTTCACACCACCATCTGTTAAGCCCGCCAAAAACTGGTCAGTGGTCTCTCTTATGGATTTTCCACACTGAACACCAATGGAATTAAAATAGGAGATTATACTCGATTTTTACATATTTTTTATAAGCCGGCGTTGAAATTTTTATAGTACTTGATAAGGCGTCTTAGCATAAAAAATCATGTGATAGTTTAATTTAGGGGATAGTATCTTACGTCACTAACACAATAATACATAACATTACAAAACAGTATCCTAGTATCATCATATTTACTTAATTATAAAATCTTAATGTAGATTTATTTACAAGGTGTATGTTCATTACTTTTTCTGGATCTATTTCTCATGATTAGATAATAGAGCATTATACTGATGTGATGTTTCTTTATTAATTGTTGTGCCACATGAGATTATTATTGATTGTACTACAATATAAATAAATTAATCTTCCATTGTGCGAGGCATAAGAATGTGACACCACGAAGGTACCATTACGCAATGACATTAGGCTTGTTACGTTCTTCCTAGCGTCGATGGTCTAGTGGACCGGCCGGTAGTTGGATCTAGCACCACTTCATGGGAATGCCGACAAGACTCAATCCATAATGCCCCACCAAGGAGGTCTAAAAAAGATGCATATAATACATTGTACAAAATCATCATGGCTGCCATCAATACATGCATGTGGACTCTACTGGGTATATCAGTTGGTTGTGTACTAGATACTGAATTTTGTGTTTTTCCTGGAATATAGTAAAAATCAGTTTGTTTTCCATTTCTCATAATGTTAAATATACAAGGCAGGTGGTTTATAACAACTAAGTAAGAAATAAATTTGGAAAATTTCCTTTAATCCTTAAAATGTAATTGAAGATAGTATTGATCCCTTTAAGTTCATAGAATATATATTCATAGCCATTGAACTACATAATACCTCCTTCTCGATCAATAGTTCTTGTACATGCCAGAGTACTTTTCTGTATATCTATAATTCTAGTTGGCTTCATTATTCTTGACAAGCAAAATACGTGCTTTTGCCAGCCACCAAGAAGAAGTACATAATTTTTGAAACCTTCTCGTTATACTTGGTCACAATTTGGTTGGTACAACAGTAATAAACGATGTTCTCAATCCATGACTAAGATTTGTCGCGACCATCTGTAAGATGGAAAAACTAGTGAGCGGTCTCTCTTCTGGAGCTTCTGCCCAGAACGCCAATAGAATCAAAATAGGACATCCTACACAATGTTTGTGTATTTTCTATAAAAGCAGAAAAAGTGGTTAGAGTCTCCCTAATGGAGCTTCTGCCCAGAATGCCAATAGGATAAAAAGGACATTCTATGCAATGTTTACGTATTTTGTATAAGCCTACGTCCAAATTTGATTACAAGACAATGGTCCCCTTATTAATTAGATATCATATTATAAATATTTCTAGTTGCAACTCATATTTTGGTGCCATACAGGTATGGTACTTGATAAGGCACCATCGAATAAAAAATCACGTGGTAGTTTAATTTATAGGATACTAGTTTATGTTACTAACACCATAATGTGTAATATTACGAACTACTATTCTTGATCATAAAATTTACTTAATTATAACATATCAATGCAAATCTATTTACAAGGTCTATTTTTGTTAGTTTTTCTGAATGAATATACCATAATACTATAATAAAGCATGATACTCATATGACCTCTCTCTATTAAACATTGTGCCACATCGGCTTATTATCGATACTACTGCAATCTATATATCAGTGAATCTCCTATTTTGGAGTCATAAGAATGTTAAGACACAACGGTCCCATTATTAGATTTACACAATCACATTACACATATTACTTTCTTCCCAGTATCATTGGTCAAGCAGACCAACTGGTAGCTGGATCCAAAATTCTCTTGATGGGCATGCCGACGAAACTGAATCAAGTCTGTACATGAATCAAACTTAAGGCCCCAAGAAGGAAGTCCACAAATGATGAATATAATACATTTTACGAAATCATGAAGGCTGCAAACAAGCCATCCATGTGGACTCTACTGGGCATATCTCCTGATTGTGTGCTAGGAGTTTGACCCGGTCTTTTTATTGGCTTAGTGTAAAAGTTAGTGTGTTGTCAATTTCCCATAATGGTAAATATGTAAGGCAGGTGGTTTGGAATAGCTAACTTAGAAATAAACTGGTGAAATTTTATAAACTGGCATAGCTAACTTAGATATTATTAATCCCTTTAAATTCAAAGAATATTCACTGCCACCAAACTCCCTACTAATTATTTCTCGATCTATAGTTCTTATATGTGTTGAAGTAATTTTTGATATCAATAATTCCAGTTATCTTCATTATTCTTGACAAGGTAAATACACTTGACGAAGAACAATTACCTAATTGTTTAAACCTTTTGTTCAACTTGGTTTTAATTAGGATAGTACCAAAGGAATAAACCATGTTCACAATACATGACTGGGATTGAAAATTAACCACCTGCCCTAGATACTGAAAATTAAGGAAAATGGACAACGCACTGATTTCCACATAGAATACCAATGGAATCAAAATAAGACATTCTACGAGATTTTTACATATTTTTTATAAGCCTACGGTCAATTTTGATTACAAGACAATTGTCTCCTTATTAATTAGATATCATTGTATAAATATGTCTAGTTGCAAATCATATTTTTGTGCCATAGATGTATAATACATGACAAGACGTCTTAGCATAAAAAATTGTGTTGTAGATTAATTTATATGATACTAGTTTATGGTACTAACAGTACAATGTGTACATTACAAACTAGTATCCTAATATCATCATACTTATTTACTTCTAAAATCTCAATTTAAATATATTTACAAGGTATAATTTTATTAATTTTTTTTTGACTTGTGTGCCATGACACAATAATAGAGCATGATACTTATATGAAATTTCTTTATTAGTTACTGTATCACATCGGCTTATTATCGATTGTCCTACAATATACATCAAGGAATCTCCCATTGTTCGGGCCTTAAGAATGTGATTCCATGAAGGACTCATTATTCGATTTACACAATGAGGTCACGCTTGTTACCTTTTTCTTGGCTCGGAGGTCTAGCGGACTAGCCGGTATATGGATCTAGCATCTTCTTGCTCGCACGCCGACACAACTCAGTCAAGTCTATCCAACAATCAAATATAAGAACCCACGAATGAGGTCCACAAAACATTCATACAATACACTAATTCTAGACTACCAACAAGCCATGCATGTGGACTCTACTGGGCATATCTACTGATTTGTGCTTGGAGCTGAGCCTGGTCTTTTCTCTTGGCTAGAGTAAAATGTCCATGTGTTGTCCATTCCCCATAATAGTTAATGTCAAAGGTAGATGGTTTAAAACATCTAACTTATAAATAAATTAGGAATAATTTCTATAATCCTTAGAATAAGATTTAAGATATAGTATTGAGCCCTTTAAATTCGAAGAATATTCATTGCCACTAAACTATCTAATATATTTTTTCTTGATCTTTAGTTCGTATATGTGCGCTGATGTAACTTTTGGTAAATTCCAGGTAGCTTTATTATCCTTTACAAGCTAAATACAGGTGCATGCTAGCCACTAAGGACGTACAATTACCTTGTTATTTTTGAGGATTAAAAGTGGGAGAGCTTCCCACCGTAAATTAACTAATTTTCAAACTTTATAGTTCAACTTTTTTATACTTTTGATTGTATCAATGGAATAAACCATGTTCACAATGAGTGACTAAAATTTTGTTTAACCGTTTTTTAAGCTAGTAAAAAAGTAGTTTACGGTCTCTTTGATGGCTCTTCGCACAGAACGCCGATGGAGTCAAAATAGGAAATTGATGACACAAAACTACGTGAATGCTAACTCTTTGGGATTCCAAGTTCAGAGTGATGTAGCAAGTGTATATTCCCTAGAGGGTGACTGGAGTGTTTATATTGAACTCCCGAGTAAATCCTCGGATGCCTCTTCATTTCCTGTAAATAACCCACAAAGCAAAATAGGAAGCATGTTGTCCCAAACTCCACCAAGTGATTGTCGAGCGAAAGGTTTGGTGAATAGAATGGAAAACTAATAGTAAAATAAATTAAAGTAAACAAATGCAATGGCGTCAGAAAATATATGGTAGTCACCGTGGGAAATAAACTAAGTGCAAGAAATCAAACTAGATGAAAAAGTAAACTTCTAGGATAGTAGTAGTAATGCAAACGGTAAAGTAAACTAAATGCAAGAAAGATAAATATTTTTGTATTACATAATTTAATTCTTATGGTAAATAAAGTGCGGATACGAGTAATTAAGGGTGTTTATTATGATTAAAACAGACTGGGGTTAATAGGTTCACCTGTCTACTCTCTCATTAACATGGCAAGATCTAAATGGTTTCATCAAAGCATAAATATTTGTGAAACTTCATAATGAGTTTGATAGGCATTCATATGGGAAGCAACACAACTCACTAATAGTTCTATAGTAGATAACCCTCAAACTAGATTTAAGAACAAATATAGTATTTCCTTTGCTACTTTGACATGATGTAGATCACAAGTACTCTACGGTCACAAGTTGGTATCACCATGCAACATTAGCACGTGCATTATTTTTATCCTTAGTGAGGCAACAAAGGTTACAATTCCCGAAAATATTTCCACTATCTAGTTGCTATGACCCATTACTCCATCTAATGCATATGTTTCCCCTCACGTGCCATATAACAATATGATTGCAATAAGAACGGGGTACATGATATGCATCTACTTATAAGATCAAACAAAATCTGAGAAAATTGCAATCTCATATACTGATCACATAAAATAAGAGATCTACCACAGGGATTACATAAAATTGGCAATAATCATGTTAGGAAGATCATATGGCTCTAGATCGGGGGGAGAGAGAGAGAGACGAGGGTTTAACTCGTCAATGCCCATTGTTATGGACTTGGGTTTCGGAGAAGGAGGGAGCGTTGGAGACATCTATCGGCTAGCAAACAAGCACACAGGGGACAAAGGATTTACCCAGGTTCATGCCTCGTAGAGGTCCCTACTCCTGCTTGTCTGCTCGTGGAATTATCGAAGGAGTCGAAAGTTACAATGGTGCGCAGATGCAATCTGGCGAGGGTTGTGGAAACTAGGGTTGCGTGTGTCCTCCTCGCCGCCCCCTCCTAGCCTTTATATAGATAGGCTAGGTCTCAGGTAGCAGGTCGAGTCGGTTACAAGTTAGGGTTTTCCCCTTCAAACTTTCTATCTTTAGCTTCTTCTTGTCCTTCAAGCAATCGAGAGTCCGTAGGTTACTCGAGTCCCTCCATCCGGGCCTTGGCGACACCGTGGGCCTGTATGTATTTGGGCCATATATACCTAGCTCGAGTACCTGTAGGGTATACCCATGTCAGTAGCCCCCGAGTGTCCAGTGGAATCGCAGATTCGACTGGGGACTTTTGAAGCCTTCGAGTGCCTGAATGAGTATATTTCGATTGCTTTTATTTGTGTCATAGGGATTGTTGATATACGTGCCTGATATAGCCGAAGTATCGGTATCAGTTAACCACCTTAGGGTGAAACAACGCAATCTACTCAAATTCGAGTCCCTGGACTCGAATCCGGAAAAGTGCTGGTGTAATTCGACTCAGGCCGCGGAGGTCTTACAGGAGTCGAATTCCAGTTATATGGGTGTGAGCACTTGACGCGTCCATCAAGGCATGTTCATTGTGCCTGTAGGCACGGAAATGTTTCTGGTAGTGCACAGTTAAATGCGTTGCCAGGCCTTATTCAGGTCTTACCTTCACGCCATAGGCGCGGCATCCGAATTTTATCATCGCGGAGACTATTCGGGTAACCCAGGAGACGCAGTCTCTTTGTAGGGAAAGAATTATGAGGCGGTGTCACCATGAGTTTCGAGTGTGGATGTTATCAACACACAATTTTTCTTGCATAAATAATCATAGGGTGTGCGGCCAGCGCTCCCTATGGGAGTAGCCTCCGAGTGCCTGGTTGAGTCGAAGACTCAGGCAGGGACTAAAGAATCTTTGCGACTGCTATCGACTTTCGCTTGCTTGTTTCGGTCGATGACTCGGGCAGGTACTAAAACATTTTTGAGACTGCTATCATCTTTTGCCTGCTTGTTTCCGGCGCTCCCTATGGGAGTAACACATGTCCATAATCAAACTGCGTGTCGAGTGATTGGATTTGCTTTTGTGATTGTCCATGTTCCTGCAACAAGAAAAAGAAAAGTCGTAGGGTGCGCGGCCAGCGCTCCCTATGGGAGTAGCCCCCGAGTGCTTGGTGGAGTCGAAGACTCCAGCAAGGACTAAACTAGTCGAAGTTCTCCACTGCATAGCCTTGATGACGTCAGTTCTGACGCTTGTATGACCTTAGTTGCCCGCGTGAGCGATATTGACGGGACGTGACGAGCTGTGGGTCCCACTTTCTGACTTTGATTTGACTGGGCGTGCGTAATCTTATTTTTAACTGTGCCTCCTTGATTTCCGCGCGTAATGGTAGAAGTGGAGGGACGGTTCGCGCTTCCTCTTTGCCACGTGTCCTACGCGATGCGTGCCACGCGTCCAATAGGGTTTTTGTCAGCCGTTGGATTGCATCTCCTAGGGGTTAAGTAGTGATGCCGCGGCGGTAATTTCCCATCTGTGTTCTTTCTTCCTTGCTGCCATCGCCATTGCCCTTTGCTTTCCTGCTTTCCTCTGCGCCCATCTTCTCCACGACGCTGGACGAGCTCCGTTCGTTCCCAAGCTATTTTCTTCGCTCTCATCGCCGCCGCGCAATGGGAAAGAAGAAGGGAGGCGCTGCCGCTGATTCCGCAGCCACCCTCACTGCAGCAAAGAAGAAGGGTGGCTTCGCTGCTGTGGCCTCTAGTGCCGCTGCCGCCGGGAAGAAGAAGGTCGCGGGCACCCACGTGACTAATGGCGCATGGCGCCCCTCTATCATCAAGGTGTCGGATCTCCGTCTTCTTCGCCAAGACGGAGTGATTTCTGCAGCAGTCGCTGATTCGCGCGTCCCCAGCGGTGAGACCGTTCTTGTGCCTCCCGCTGGTTATCGAGTGATGTTTCTTGCATTCATCATTCGTGGTCTTTCCTTGCCTCTTCACCCCTTTCTTCGGGGTCTTCTATGTTTCTATGGGCTCCAGCTCCATCAGCTGTCCCCAAATTCTCTCCTCCACATCACTTGTTTCATCACTCTATGCGAGTGCTGGCTCGGAATCGAGCCGCACTTTGGTCTTTTCAAACGCATCTTTAAATTGAAGCGTTAGTCCGCATCTGGCTCTTTAGTTTATGACGTAGGTGGTTGCGGGATCCATGTTGACCCATCCGCCACCTACTTCGATATCAAGCTCGCCAAGTCGGTCCAGGGATAGAGGGACAAATGGTTCTATGTGCGTGACCAGAAGGCAAGGACGAGCACTTTGGACTCGCGCCCTTCGATCCCGCGACTCCCTGCAAGAAGATGCGTTCTTGGAAGAACGTGATCATGCCTTCCGAACTCGCGGAAACAGACGTGTTATATCAGCGCGTCTGCGACCTCGAGAGTCGCATAGGTGCAAAAGAGGGAGGTTGCGCCCTTGTCAGGACTTGGCTGTGTCGTCGCGTCCAGCCTCTCCAGGCCAGGGTCCATCCCATGTTCCAATGGGGTGGCGCTGATGATCCCACTCGCGTGTCTGCCGATGGCATGTCCGCGAGTGAGGTAGATAAGAGGGTGCGACTGGTCACGAAGTATACCCTCAAGGATGTGCTTCCGAACGAGCCGGTCATTCCTCCTTTCGATGCTTTGAATCCTCCTCCTGAGGTATGGTTGTGCTACGTAGTAGCATATTTTCTCGATTGCGTCTTCTGTTGCTTATCTGTTTTACTTTTTGTATGAAGGAGTGGGCGGTGTCGCCTTGCATGCCTCCCCTCCCTGAGGGGATTATTCCTCGTGAAGCTTTGGAAGTGGACGAGTCTGAGTCGACTGTCCCTTCCGATGTGGAAGAGGAAGCCCTCAAGTCTGAAAGTCCGGATACTCGCAAGCGTTCGCGCAGCGGGGATTCTGACGCGTCGACTCCTTCAACTCTAGGAGGCGCGGCTGTTGGCGCGGAGTCGCCAATTCCTGCCGTTCCTGTGAGGGCTGTGGCACTGTCTTCCCGTAAGAAGATGCGATTGCCCAAGGAGTCCTCATCGGAGTCGACGGAGGCCACATTTGATCTTGACAGATTTGACTGGTAGGTTTGCTAGTGCATTCATTCTTCTCTTGTTTTCTTCTTGTTGGCTTTGCCTTGGAGTTTGCCTTTTCTGAGTGCGGATTTTGTCTTGTAGTCAAGAGGCGTCGTCATCTTCTGGCGACGTCGAATTTTTGAAGGAATCAGGAGTCGCGACCTCAAAAGCCAAGATAGAGGTCGAGCGCGCTCCTTCTCCTCCGGTGGCGGCCCACTCCGGGCACAATTCTTCGAGCTCTCCTCACGTAGGGGAGCATCGAGTAGTTGCTCGGATGACGATTTAGCAATCTTCTTCGGAGTCGCTGGAGGACCATGTAAGTATATCTTTCTTTCTTTTATAATTTGACAGTCAACGCCCTTATGTTGCCCTCTGCTAACTCCTTGTTTTGTGCGACAACTCCTTGTAAAGGAAGGCGCGCAGGTGGCGGAGCAGGTGATGGCGATAGGTCGCTAGCATGCGATGCTGGAGAAGCGCCACCGCGTGGTTGAGAGTGAGTGTTCTATACTTGTCCTTGTCGTCTTCTCTGTATTTTGCTATAATCGACTGACAGCGAAATTTTTGACTGCCCTGTAGCTGAGCATAATGCTTTATTGCGTGATGTCGCCACGTTGGAGAAGACGCTGGCCGCAGCTGTGAAGGGGCGCGACGAGGCAATCGCGGCTCGTGATGAAGCCCAGAAGCGCGAAGAGGATCTGCGTGCCTCCTTTGCGGCCAGGGAGAAGTTGTTCGAAGAGCAACTGTTCTCAGTCGCCAAGGCCCTCTCAGGTACCTTTACTTGGTAGATATTTTATTGATGTTCTTCTCTTCCTCTGTAGTGCCGGTGGCATTAGAAGTTTGATCCGTGTGTGTATTTTGGTGTAGATGCTGGCGGCTTGAGTTTTGATCCACAAGCCCTTGGTCGCGATGACGCTCTGGCGGGCGCGGTATCTGCGGTCGAAGATCGTAGCGCCGCTGTCCAAAATACGCTGTCCAAAGCCAAGGCCACCCTGAGTCGCCTCCGGGAGGAGCTGATGCCGAAGGCGGAGCTGGTCGACAATGTGGAAGAGCTGGTGGAGTCGCTCGCTGGGGGTGTGCCTGCCACGTACAAGAACTCCCTCCGCGCAGCTGGCGCGACCATGTCGCTTGCCATGGTGCAAGCCCACGGAGTCGAAGTGGATCCCTCTGCGGTGTCGAAGACGATGCCTGTTGGCGCGGATGGTCAGCAGGTAGTATTCGCTCCCTTTGCGACTGCCTGTGCCAAATATGGCCATTCCTTGATAAACACTGTTGCCAAGTATTCGGAGGAGCTCAATCGCGCGAAGAAGGCGGCGAAAACTTCGGCCTCAGGGGCCGGCGGAAAGTCAGTGGCGTCTGATACTGCCACAGACTTGATGAAGCCCCCGAGGTCATCGAAGTCGAAGAAGCTATCTTCTCCGTAGTTAGTTTCTTGTAATAGCTGATGAACTTGCTCTTTTGATTAGAGATCATGCCTGTTGGCGAATGTGTTTGTAGATACTTTTATTGATCCTGAATGCATATGTTACTTTTGACTTTTGAGTTGGTCGTCTTATTTTTCCTCTGGCTTGATTTTTGGTAGGGTACGTCAAGTGGCCCTGTGGGGCGAACCCCGGACTCGCCATCTCTTGAGGATACAATGGCACCACCCTGCTCCAGAGTAGAGGAGCTTTCCTTGCTTTCGCGACTTCGTGATCGCGTTAAGCAGCTGGAGCGTGAGTTGCCCGTGATCCGTGGTAGCGCGGACGTGTTTAAGTCAAAAGCTGAAAAAGCCGCCGCCCGCGAGCAATATCTGCTTGGCGAGGTGACGCAGATGGGCGACCAGTTTAAGTGTTAGTTTGCTCATCCTCGTCTTTTCCTTTGTAGTTAATCGCAATGGTACGTTGTACTCATGCTGTTGACGCTGCTTCGTGTAGTTGTTAGCGCACATCGCCCACAGGAGGAGAGGGATAGGATTGCCATCCGCCTTCATGATCTCACCCAAGAGCAACTTCAGGAGACTGGATACTTCTGGGTAGATCATGATCGTGCGACTGCGTTAGCGACCCTGCAGGATCACGCCTCGCGAGTGCTGCTCTTTCTGAAGAAGTCGCAATCGTGTTTGAAGAACATCTACCGGGCGATGTTCCCGCTGGATGATACTCCATCAAGCCTGTTGGCCCTTCTGACGAAATTTCAAGATATGTCCGCGGTTCGAGTCGTGAGGCAGCGGTGGGCTGGTGCCAAGGCTGCGCTCTCCATGGTGCGTTTGCACAGGCCTGACGTGGATGTCGCCGCCATTGCATCTGGGCCACCGGTGCCACCAGCAGGATCTTCCTGGAACATGGTGCCACACTATCAGGCGGTGGATCGTCCAGCCGAGGAAATCGTCGACTTCTTCGAGGAACAGACTAATGTTCTTTTGTTGCAAGGGTAGCCATATATGTATCCTGCATGTAAGTGTACTGGTGTTGTAAAGCTCATATATATTTGTAGATAACTTATTGTTGAATGTGTACAAATAGCTTTATAAACACGGGGTGCGTTGCACTTATGCGAGTCCTTTTCGTTAGCATGGCCATCTTTGTATCGTTCCCTTGTCAACCTGTCAGGTGCGTGGCAGCTGGGTTGAGTTTGTGTTAAGGGGTTCGATTGATGTGCCAGCTACTCAGGATGTCGCGTTATTGTTCGAAGAACATATGTTTATAGGGTGGCGTAGCCCACGAGTATGAAAGTTGACAAAAGAACAGAGAACACGGAGTTTTGGGGCACTTAGCTTTTATTTATTCGACGAACAGTACGTAGTACAATGTGCAGCTAAGTAGCCTTGGCTGAGTAGCCTTATTTGCGATGCAAAAATAAAGAAGAAACGACTAAGGGTAGAAGCGTCGCAGTTGTGCGACGTTCCAAGGGTTGGTGTATGCGACTCCTGTCTCTAAATCTTGAAGGCGATAGGCCACAGGATTACTTCGTAATCACGCACGGTCCTTCCTGGGGACTCGAGCTTGAGATGCCCTGCTGCTTGATCGCGAGGACTAGGTCACCTTCGACGAAGGATCTTGGGCGAAATATACGCTATGGTAGTTGCACAGGTTCTGCTGGTAGATCGTAGATCTTTCTGTGGCGATTTCTCTTGCTTCGTCAATGAGGTCGACGGAGTCTTCAAGTGCGAGGGATGACTCCTTCTCGCTATAGGCGACTACGCGTGGCGCTTTGTACCGTACTTCGGTGGGTAGTACTGCCTCTGCTCCATGTACCATGAAGAATGGTGTGTAGCCGGTGGCGCTGTTTGGAGTTGTACGCAGGCTCCAGAGTACGGATTGCAGTTCGTTTGGCCAGCAGCCCGCGGCTTGTTCGAGTGGCCGGAGGAGTCGCTTCTTGATGCCGCTACAGATGATCCCGTTTGCCTTTTCCACCTGACCGTTGGTCTGCGGGTGTGCGACTGAGGCATAGCTGATGTTGATCCCCAGTTTCTCGCAGAAATCTTGGAACTCCTTGGATGTAAAGTTCGTTCCGTTGTCGGTGATGATGTTGTCTGGCATGCCGAAGCGGTAGACGATGGACTCGAAGAACTTAACTGCGATGTGCCCTGATTGCTTGGTCACTGGCATGGCCTCGATCCACTTGGTGAATTTGTCGACTGCGACCAAGAGGTAGACGTAGCCTCCTTGCAAGGACCTTGGAAGTTTGCCAACCATGTCGAGTCCCCACTGGGTGAAGGGCCAGGCCAATGGAATAGGCCGTAGTTCTGCGCCTAGTGCGTGTGGCTTGTCCGCGAATCGCTGACAGGCGTTGCACTTTTGGACTATATCCTTGGCGTCGCGCATGGCCGTGGGTCAGTAAAATCCAGCTCGTAGAGCTTTGGCGACGAGGGCGCAGCTGCCGGCGTGGTGCCCACAGGTCCCTTCATGGATGTCGAGGAGGACTGCTCTTCCATCGGCTAGGGAGATGCATCGCTGTCACACACCTGTGATGCTGCGTTTATACAGTTCGCCGTTGATAACGGCAAATGCCTTGGAGCGTCACGCGATGTGTCGTGCATCTGTCGGGTCGTCCGGTAGGCGCTTGCTGAGGAGGTACGTAATGTACTGCTGCGTCCAGGATTGTTCGATCATCATGACGCTCATTGGTCCCTCGAGTCATGTGTCGAGCTCCAAGTCATCGATTGTCATTGGCTCATTGGGTGGCGTAGCCCCCGAGTCCGTTGCTGCGCTTGTTTTCTTCTCTGCGGCCTTTGGCTTGATGGAGCGTTCGCATATGCGCTCGAGAAATACCCCAGGTGGTATGGGTGCGCAGGTGGAGCCTATGTTGGCGAGTGCGTCCGCCTCCTCATTGCTTTCGCGTCCTATGTGTCGCAACTCGCAGCCATAGAAATCTCCTTCAAGTGTGTCGTAGAGGTTGCGATATGCGATCATGTTGTCGTTTAGTGCGTCGCACTCGTGCATTGTTTGGTTGACGACCAGCTTGGAGTCGGCATATATGATTAGCCTCTTTGCGCCGCAGGCTTTTGCCATTCTCATCCCGTGTAACAGGGCCTCATATTCAGCCTCGTTGTTTGAGGCGGTGAACTGCATTCGCAGGACGTACTTCATCTTGTACCCTTGAGGCGATGTCAGTATGACACCTGCTCCTGCTCCATCTTTCCTCTTGGACCCATCGAAGTGCATTGTCCAGAGGTAGGACATGTCTGTCTTGTCCGGGAGTTGGTTTTCCATCCAACTTGCGACTTGATTGCGCCGCACTTTTTGTATGTGATGTCTCGTGGAGACAGTTCGATTCCCCAAAGCGTGACTCGTCCTGTGGCGTCAGGGTTATTGAGGATATGTACCAATGGGGCGTCGTTGACTACCACGATTGGGTGTTCCTGGAAGTAATGGCGCAGTCGCCGGGCGGTCATAAAGACACCGTACGCCAGCTTCTGGTAGTGCGGGTACCGCTGTTTTGTTGGCGTGAGGACCTCGCTGAGGTAGTATACCGGGCGTTGTACGCCATGGACCTTGTTTTCCTCAGCCCGTTCGACGACGAGCACTGTGCTAACCACTTGGTTGGTGGTGGAGATGTACAGCAGCAGTGGTTCCCTTTCTCTTGGAGTTACTAATACTGGCGAGGTGGATAGTAGGCGCTTGAGGTCCTCGAATGCTTCTTGTGCTTCGTTGGTCCACTCGAATTTGTCAGCTTTGCGGAGGAGCTGATAGAAGGGCAGCGCCTTTTCTCCCATTCGACTGATAAATCGACTGAGGGCCGCGATTCGCCCGGCTAGTTGCTGAACGCCTCTTATGTTCTTTGGCTTCTCCATGGCCAGTATGGCCTTTATCTTTTTCGGGTTTGCCTCAATCCCTCTCGCGGAGATGAGATACCTGAGCAATTGTCCGGAGAGTACGCTGAAGGCGCATTTGTCCGGATTGAGCTTTATTCGGTAGCGATCGAGATTGGCGAAGGTTTCGCACAAGTCGTCGATTAGAGAGGCTTCTTCCTTGGTCTTGATTACTATGTCGTCGACATAGACTTTGATGTTGCGACCATGTTGCTCCTTGAGGCAGGCCTGCATGCACCGCTGGTACGTGGCTCCTGCGTTTTTTAGCCCGAAGGGCATTGTGTTGTAGCAGAACACGCCGAAGGGCGTTGTAAACACGGTCTTCTCCTGGTCTTCCTCCTTCATTCGAATTTGGTTATAGCCTGAGTAGGCGTCGAGGAAGCAGAGGCGCTCGCATCCAGCAGTGGAGTCGATGATTTGATCGATCCGTGGTAGCGGGAAGTGATCTTTTGGGCAGTGCTTGTCTAGGGAAGTGAAGTCCACGCACATCCGCAGGATATCCGTGTCTTTTTTTTGGCACCAGCACCGTATTGGTGAGCCAAGTGCTTTCCTTGATCTCGCGTATGAATTTGGCCTCGAGGAGTCTGTTGATCTCCATTCCGACTGCCTGTGCCCGTGGCTCAGACAGTCACGTGATTGTTTGCTTGAATGGCCTTGCATCGGAGTTGACGTTGAGTGCGTGCTCGGCGAATTCCCTGGGAACTCCTGGCATGTCCGCTGGACACCAGGCGAAAATTTTCTAGTGCTCACGGAGGAATTCGAGGAGCGCGAGTTCCTATGCGGGACTCAAGTTGTTGGCGACGAGGGCCGTTTTAGCGGGATCTGATGGATGGACCTACACCTTCTTTGTGTGCACAGATGAGTCGAAGGAGAGGTCAGGTGAGCTTGGCCTACTCGTTGTCTGTCGTTTCTTCAATCGCGAGTTCCTCCTGCATGCGAAGGATTGGGAGATTCTGTTGAATTCCGTCGAATCGCCGACGCTTCAAACTCCCATTGATCGTGATGACGCCGTTGGGACTTGGCATTTTCATCTTCAGGTAGGCATAGTGGGGCACTGCCATGAACCTAGCGAACGCGACGCGCCCGAGGATGCAGTGGTATTGTGAGGGCCAGTCGACAACTTCAAAGTCGATGCGCTCGCGCCGGAAGTTCTTCGGTGTGCCGAATATGACGTCGAGGTTGATTTTGCCCGGGGGTATACGCCTTTTCCTGGGACGATGCCGTGGAACGTTGTGTCCGATGCCTCCAAGCAGGTTAGAGGGATCCTCATTGCTCGCAAGGTACTCGCGAATATGAGGTTGATACCGCTTCCGCCATCCATGAAGACGCGACTCATGTCGAAACCTCCAATTTGCGCCTCGAGTACGAGGGGGCAATGACCTGGGCGAGGTACTTGAGGCGGGTGGTCGCGCTTGTCGAAGGTAATACACGATTCACTACCACTGAGGTACTCAGTGGTGGATGGTGGCGAGTGTATGGCCAAATTGACTTGGCGAGTGATGGCCTTCTGTACCCTATTGGATGGGCGTCCCTTTTGGATCATCATGGTACCCATGGCCCGTGGGTATGGCTCGCCTCCGTGATGCTGGTCCGGTGCAGCTCCGTTCGGGGGTGGCCCGGGTGGTGGTGGTGGTGCGCCATGTGCCACTGCGCCTGGAGCGGTTCCATAGCCTCTTTCGACTGCATTGCGGTTCATTCGAACCAACCCCTCATGTAGCTTGAGGAACTCGCGGCAGTCCTTGAGGAGGTGACTGGACTTTCTCTTGCCGTCATGCTTGTCGATGTAGAAGCGTACCGTGCATGGCCCGGACAGTTTGTCCTCGATGGAAGTCGCGGATGCTTCATCGCGAGTGCGGCGTTGCCACACTTGCGTGGTTTTTCTGGAGTCGCGGTATCCGCCGCTGCGGTATCCGCTGTTGCAGTTATCGTCGCGTCTATCGGCGTAGCCGGCTGTGACCATGTTGACGTCATCGCGATCGTCATAGACGCGCATACGACGTTTACTCCGGCGGTCGCGTCTTCGTTCGAGTTCCGCCTCCTCGTCAAAGTGAACGCGATTCTTCAACGAATCTTCTCCATCAGCTCACCGATTCGCGATCTCCATCAGGTGGTCGATGGTCTTGGGCTTTGAGCGGCCTAGCTCCTCCCTGAGTTTCATGCGGCGGACACCACCGTTGAATGCATCAATCGTGCGGTCTTCCAAGATGTTCTCCGCGGAGTTCTTGATGATGGACCATCTTTGGATGTAAGAGCGCAGCGAATCGCCAGATTTTGGCTGGCAGCATCTCAGTTCTTTGATTGAAGCGAGGCGTTTGTACGTGCCCTTGAAGTTGCGTACGAAGCTGTAGACCAGCTCATCCCAGCTGCGAATGGATCCGCGTTGGAGGTTATTGAGCCATGCTCGGGCGGCGCCCTGCAGCTGTAGCTGCAAGCCTTGCATGGCGATTGATTGCCTCCGCGGCTGGACCGAGGAGATGTGATCCTCCATCCAGAACCTGGGGTCCTGCAGACCGTCAAATTTCGGGTTCTCCGATGGGAGTTTGAACCCTTTAGGCATTCGCTTTTGCCTGATGGATCTGCTGAAGCATCTGGCGCCGCAGAGCTCCCCATCTTCTTCTTCCGAATCAGTCGACCGAGCACGTCGTGCCCTTGACTTGTCGATCTTGCGCTGCGTGAGCTTGTCGCGTGCATCGTAGTCATGATCCTGTCGTCGTGAACGACGGCGCCGAGACAGGTCGTGACTGTCATCGCTTGACGAGGACGAGGAGTAGCGTTTGTCTAACGCTTTTCCCCTTTTTGGGTCTAGTACTGGTTCTTTGTCGAGGGCGGCTTAGATTAGCCCAAGGCCCGCGATCATAGATCGGTGCATGGCCGTTCGGCGATCTCCAGCCGGTGGCTGGTTATTGAGAAGGTACATGGTGGTCGCTGTCACTGCGGCTTGCGGCGTCCTGGGAACCTCTCGTGTCGACTGTCATAGAGCCGAAGTCGAGGACTTTCGCGGCGTCTATACGTTCTTGTTCGGTGAGGTGAGCCATCCGCGATTGCCTCTTCCTGGCGAGATGCTCGTTGCCTCTTGAGGAGGATCCTCCGTAGGAGGAGAGCCTAGCGCGACGAAGGCTTGACTCGTCCGCCGCCTTTTTACGCGCCTCGAGTTGCGCGATTGCTTGTTTCTGGCGTTTGAATTCCTCTTTTAGGAGCCAGTGGTAACCCATCAATAGTTCCTGAGGGGACCCGAAGGGTAAAGGCGCACCTTGTAGGGCTTCGCGACAGCGTTCCCACTCTTGCTCGTTGAGCCTGATCACGACGCGTTCGCCGGTTTGCTCGTTGATTATGCTGGGGGGTTCGACTGCTCCTCCATTGCCGTCGTCACCGCTGTTGGCGGCGTTGGGCGGGTCGGTGCCGTTGTCGGTGTTACCATTGTTACCGCGGTTGGTGGAGGTGTCGCCCACGTTGATGACGACGCACATGAAGTGATTTGGGAAGCTGTTGCTTCCACAACTTTCAGATCCGGAACCATAGGTTCCATCTTCAGTGGCCAGATCGCTTAGATCGGAGTCGTGACTGTTGTCGCTGACCATGTTCCCAACCACCGCCGGAGCATTGAGCTCGCTGAGGGTGCCGATCGATGGAGGGAACCATGATGCCAGGGCAATCGCCGGTGCCGTTGGCTGATCGGGCATGCGTCGCGTGCCCATCTGACCAACTTGGAAGCGAAAGCTCCCAATCGCCAAGCTAATTCCTTCGCCATACGGTGAAGGTAGGCGATAATGGCGTGTGGACGGTGAAGTCGAAGGCGCCGAAAAGCTAGCGAATCTCTGCTGTTGCAGAGTTGTAGATCGCGTTTGATGGGGCCGAAGAAGCCGCAACATCAGCACTCTCGATTCCCACAGACGGCGCCAATTGACGAGGGTTTAACTCGTCAATGCCCATTGTTATGGACTTGGGTTTCGGAGAAGGAGGGAGCGTTGGAGACATCTATCGGCTAGCAAACAAGCACACAGGGGACAAAGGATTTACCCAAGTTCAGGCCTCGTAGAGGTCCCTACTCCTGCTTGTCTGCTCGTGGAATTATCGAAGGAGTCGAAAGTTACAATTGTGCGCAGATGCAATCTGGCGAGGGTTGTGGAAACTAGGGTTACGTGTGTCCTCCTCGCCGCCCCCTCCTAGCGTTTATATAGATAGGCTAGGTCTCAGGTAGTAGGTCGAGTCGGTTACAAGTTAGGGTTTTCCCCTTCAAACTTTCTATCTTTAGCTTCTTCTTGTCCTTCAAGCAATCGAGAGTCCGTAGGTTACTCGAGTCCCTCCATCCGGGCCTTGGCGACACCGTGGGCCTGTATGTATTTGGGCCGTATATACCCAGCTCGAGTACCTGTAGGGTATACCCATGTCACACACAGAGAGAGAGAGAGAGAGAGAGAGAGAGAGCGGTGTCAGACTACTCCCATGAACCTTTAGTCCAGGGATGGACTACTCCCTCATCATGTTGGTGTCAATGGATATGTCGTTGGAGAGGTCGGTGATGCATACAACGACAACTTTGGCAGCGCTTCCCCTCCAATTTTTGCAGAATCTCTTCTGTTTCCGTGGTGTGTCACAACTCGCAATCGTGACCGGGGCCCTATTTATAGATGGTTTTAGGTCAAGAAGAAGACAGGGGCATGAAGATCAACGACATCAGAGCTACAAGGCTCTTGTGGGACCTAGTCGTGTGACTAGGGTATCAGGCCGCGCCACTAGGCCCAACTCTGGCCTCATGGCTCTCTTGCTAAGGTCCAAGTGCTCCAGGCTTCTCCGTGCATAAAAACTTGCTCCAGGAAAAATCGAGGTTCATTTGAGTTCGTGATGGTCCATTAGAGTGGAAAATGCGAAAAGAAGGGTTTTCTGCTTTCAAGAATTATGTACCAAATAAAAGGGATCACTTTAACAAAGTCTCCAAAATCATCTAAACGTGTATTTAATAATGAATATGATGCAAATATGATGGAACATAACACAAGAAACTAAAAAAACAAAGATGGTATTTATATGAATCAACATGCCCAAGCTTAACATATGCATGTCCATGAGCATAAAGGTGATAACTAAACGGGCTTTGTAGTTTGTTGTCAATAGAATCATAGTATTGACGACATGATTCTTGCTAGACAAAGTATGATAGTTTTTAAAAAGTAAGTAACAGCAATTAGTCATCACACAAAGTAAAAGATATCATAGTACTTCAATTGTATGTAAGCATAAAGAAATCTTGCATAAAAGTGAATGCACAAGTACTATGGATAATTAATCTTATGCATTTATAATTATCCCCAACTTTTTGTCATACAATAGATCTGTAAGAAATATTTTATTCTTGACTCAGAAATAATTAGTAGTCCCTTCTAAGAGGGAAGCAAATATTAACACATATGTTAACTTATAACTTCCAAACCTCGTTACTTAAGGGCATACTTTAGATCATAGTTTCATAAGCATAGAATTCCATTGCCCCTATAATGAGTAACTTTTGTGAAGAAATAGTTAATGTAATAGTTAATATTCATATTGCATCATTGACTTGATAATTGACTTGTCTCATGACCCCAACTATGATTAACTGATCCACGTGCCACCTAATTACTTCTCTTCATACGCCTAATCATTGTATATATAGTGTCATAAAAAACAAGTCAGGGATGTATCTCTTGCCCCTTTGTATTAGTAGTCGCACCACATGTAAACACCGATGACTATCCATACTCTAATGAGGAGACAATCAAACTAGACACTTTCTCATGAACCCGTTTGTTTACTCTTTCGAGCTTTTTATTGTGGGTTACTTCTTCAAAGGCCTAGCTGAAAATTTATACCATGAAACATGACTTGGGCTTACGGCCGGCCCAATCTCGTTTTCTCACATATACATATATTTAAAAGTGTAGTCTCATAGAGTCAATTCACGTGCAGAGCACCGTCAAACGACCAATAGTTAAATTACATGATATATCAACAATGGGGCCCGACGGGAAATGTTCACCACGAGGGCATGGCTTATTTTTACTCCTCAACCATCATGCCAAGTCAACAATACTCATACTCCCAATCAAAATGGAAAGAATAATTTATTTAAATGTTTTTGTATTAACCCCACAACTTACTTCTTCATGCCAAGCATAGACAAAAGCAACGAGTTTTGGAATATAAATGACCAGCCACGTGAGAATTTACTTGGAATGGCTATGAAAGCCATCTGGATTCTTGCTAGACATAACTTGATTTAAAGGATTTTGGATGCATGAGGGCTATATCATGCTTAGTACCTGAAAATCTAGCGAGAGAGATAATTTTGAACGGGCACGACTAGCATAAGGACGCCCTTCACGGCCCGCGGATGGGTGAGGGGCCGTGCGTAGGGAGCTCTGCTTCCTTGCCATGTGGCCACATGCGCAAAAGTCTCCATAGTACTACTCGCTACCTAATATGAAATATAAACTTAAACTTAAGCATACAACATACAAGAGGTAAATGACAACTATTACAAGATGTGACACTTGCAAGATATCATGAACTCAAGAATACAAAATCACAGTAAGTGTAAGCCTAGTCATGAATTCATTCTTATGTGACTATTCATCCCATTTTGTTCCCTTATTTTTAGCATCCAACATGAATTCCAAATTATTCCGGTAGCATAATAATAGAAAATAAACGTCTCTGTAATTGGTAGTGGTCGTCATATTATTTAAGAGCAAGATTGGCAAACAAAACATAAAGATTAAGACTAGATACAGACGCTTCAAATTTATTTGAACTTATTATGTTGCTCAAAAAAACAAAGTCGATGGGATGGATAGTGTCCAGCTTGTATGTACCGCTTCTTGGCCTCTTATTTCAGATAACACAAAAAAAACCATCCTCGCTAGCATCCACATACAAACATGTGGCGGACCATTCAGCCGCATGGTGATGTATGGATATAGTAATTCAGCATTTTCAACATTTTTTCCGTATCCTATTGATGATATCATGTGGCTCAAAACATCTAGAGTATTAAGCTGAGATAAAATATGCTTGGTTTCTATAGCTAGTTCTCTTCGAGGAGTGGTTTGGTTACATCGTCGGTGCCGCCCCACCTGCGCACACGGCTCGAAGCAAGTTTGGCCTACAAAAAAATTGCGTATTAATGATTAAAAAAAGGAATATACACAAGTCATGAATGAATCATATATATATATCCAGAGTTGCTAAGGTGGGAGTTGTAGGTAGCTATTTCATGGACGATCGAGCTCGGTTATATTTCAATTATGTAAACTTTTGAGAGGAAATAATGAAGGCGATGGATGGGATTTTGTATATACCTCTGCATCCCAATCCTTTCTCCACACTACGAATAGTAACATAAGTGTCTGCAGTGCAACCCCGCCAAGCATGCCACCCCAGACCCCCTGAAATCCATCAATCAACATAATACATCATCATTATGTTTGAGCAGTGGTTAGTTCTTGAGATGGATGAAGATGATGATATTAATTAATTACCCCAACTCCCAAGTTGAAGTGGTAGCCGAGAAGGTAGCCCAAGGGGAGCCCAAAGGCGTAGTAGCAGAATAGGTTGATGTATGCAACAAGGCCTTGCCATCCTCCTCCAATAGCAACCCCTGGAGGGAGACGTAGGAGGAGGTTGGAGAAAACAAAGAAATTGAAGTCACGATGCATCATCTAGCTAATTAATAAAAATAGAGGTACTTACCTGAAATTACTGGCTGCAGGCTGTTTGTGACCATGGTGAGGGCAAGCAGTCCGGCAATCTTGGATACGGCGTGGCGGACGTCGGGATCGCTAGAGAAGATGATGGAGAATTGATCTCTAAGTATCAAGACGAGGGTCATGCATACAAGGCCTATGAGGAGCGACTCTGCGAGAACGACGACGACGGCGTGCTTGGCTGCCATTGGCCGCCCAGCGCCCAGCTCGTTGGAGACTCTGACACTGATAGCGGAGTTGAGGCCGACGAAGATCATGAGCGCCCATCCTTCGATGCTCATGCAGATGCCCAGCGCGTCTACGGAGAGCCGCGCATTCTCAAGGCCGCCGGTGACAAGCGGGATCATGCTCATGTACCAGATGTCAAGGCAGAGCATGACGGCGGACTCGAGGGAGAGCCGGACGAAGGCCCACATGTCCTGGAAGGCCGCCATGGACCATCCCTTCCAGCCGTCCTTGCACCAGCCGATGATGTACGCCGCCTGGCCCAGCGCGATGGCCCAGAGCGAGACGTCGTACGCCAGGGCGGCGCCCGGGGTTCCCCATTTAGCGACGGTGACGAGGAGGTAGGTGAGCGCGACGTGGAAGACGAGCCCCGCCACGCCGATCCAGGCCTGCACGATCACCTTGCTCTGCGCCTGGAGGAACTTGCCGCTGGGGAAGTTGACCGCCAGGGAAAGGGTGCCGGGGAGCATGTAGAGCGCGAAGCGTGCGGCCTCGCGCGACACGTCGGGGTCCTGCCCCAGGAACAGGAGAATCGGCTCGGCGAAGACGTAGAGGGGCACCGTGAGGAGCGACGCGACGCTGAGGATGATCCAAGACCGCTGCAGGTACACGCCCAGCATGGCCACCTGACCGGCGCCGAACGCCTGCCCGCACAGCGTCTCCAGCGCGCTACCCATGCCCATCTGCATTCCACGAGAAAAAAAAAATCCATAGTTAGTTACGGATGATTGATCGATCGGAGCGACCAATGATCTCGCAGGCACACACCATGAATCCGAGGGCGAAGGTGCCGAAGGCGGAGATCCCGATCGTGGCGGCGGCAAGGGGCAGGTTGCCGAGGTGGCCCACGAAGCTGGTGGTGACGGAGCCCACAGCATACAAGCTCAGCGTGCTCACGGCGATGGGCGTGCCGATGCCCCATAGGAGCTTGGATTCCTCCCACACCATACGCGCAGCTTGCCCCACCGTGCGCACCGCCGTAGCGTCGCCCGACACCCCCATCGCTGCTCGCTCCTGCTCCTGCCTGGAATACACAAATGTTGGAATTGCCCGTGCGAGCTGCTGCTTCCTTCTAGGGGTGCCACCAAACATATATTTATTTATATACAAGAAAGGACGTTGATAGCTAGTAATTGCCTCGTGGACGTGGCGAAATTAAAATTGAGTTGTCCATCTCGTGGACGACGCAACTCAATGACAAAGATCGTGGGCCACATCCATAATAATTCACATGTCTCGCTCGTCCTCGATGCACATCAACTCGTCCACACTAGAGACAGGGATATCGTTGTCTCATCACTACCGGAAAAAATGTCGCAGCCGTGGCCGTGTGCCAAATAGACTGGAACACGGCAAAGTTTATCTTTGTCGTGTGCAATCTAGAAAGCACACGGCAAAGTACGCGGACACAGCAAATTTTTGAAAAGAAACACGGCAAAAAAATATAGTACAGGCTAAGACTCACAAAGAAACATGGAAAAAAAATACTCGGCAAAATCGACAACGGCACACGACATAGGTGTCATCACGGCAGCGAGGTGTGACCCGTGACCCCACAGGTCCACTTGACGGGAACGAACTAACGGCTGCAGACGGTGGCCTCTTTGCCGTGTGCCCTCGTCGACTCTTTGCCGTGTGTATTCCGCAGTATATGATGGGTTCGTAGCATGGAAAACAAAAAAATTCTACCGCAAGAACGAACAAAACCCAGATCTAATCTAGATAAAAGCCAAGATCTAATCTATTAGACATGAGCAACGAGATAGATCTGTACTAACCCTCGTAGAACCGAAAGCGTTACGAGATTAGATCTCGGGGTTGATGTAGTCGATCACTTGCCGATCTCAAGATCGTGTGGACGATCCTTCCGGCGCCGCGTTTCAGCAGCGCTTCCATGATCGGTCTGCGTCACGAGTCTAAGCAGACCTTCCTCTCCCCGTTCCAGCGAGCAGCGGAGGTGGTAGATCTTCTCCACGGAATCCCAGCAGCACGACGGTGTGGTGGTGGTGGAGGAGGAGAGAATTCTGCAGGGCTTCGCCTAAGCCGGAGCAGAGCGAAGGTAGAGGAGAGAGACGACTGCTAGAGCTTGTTATGAGAGAGGGCTAGGAGGGGGCGCCCCCTCCCTTCTATTTAAAGGAGGGAGGTGCGCCTGGGGAGGGGGAGTCCTAGTAGGACTCCCCTCCTATGACCCCAGCGGAGTTGGGAAGGGGAGGTCCTCCTCCCACGAATCGTGTGTATCCCCACAAGGTTTCCTTGACCCTTTCTGGTTTTCAAGCAAACACCAAGAACTCTTCTAGAACCTTCGAACATTCAAACCTTCTAGAATCTCCATACAAACACTCTAACATTTCCTAACTTAGAAAATGATCCCAATATATGAATCTTATTCTTGGACCATTCCGGATCTCGTGATGTCCGGATCCAATCCGAGACTCCGAACAACATTTGGTTTCCAACGCACATTCCATATCTACTTAAAACAACTTCGAACCTTAAGTGTGTCACCCTACGGTTCGTGAACATGTAGACATGATGGAGACACATCTCCGATCAATAACCATCAGCGGGATCTGGACATCCATAACGACTCCCACATACTCAACGATGACTTCGTGATCGATAGAACCATTAACATACGAAACCAATTCCCTTTGTCACACGATATTCTACTTATCCGAGGTTTGATCGTCGGTATCTCTATACCTAGTTCTTCCTCGTTACTAATAAGTACTCTTTACTCGTTCCATGTTATGTCATCCCTTGTGACCCAGTCACATGCTTGCAAGCTAACTAGATGACATTCCACCGAGAGGGCCCAGAGCATATCTATCTGTCATATGGATGGACAAATCCCAATCTTGGTCCATGCGCTTCAACACATACTTTCAGAATACCCAATGACACCTTTATAACCACCCAGTTACAAAGCGGTGTTTGATGTCATCAAAGTACCCATCCGGTGATGGTGATTAACATAACCTCATGGTCGAAGGATTAGGTTACTATGCATTTGAAAGCTTACAGCAATACGAACTTAATGACTTGATCTTATGCTACGCTTACTATGGGTGTGTGTCCATCACATTATTCTCCTAATGATATAACCTTGTTATTAATGATATCCAATGTCCATGATCAGGAAACCATGATCATCATTCAATCAACAAGCTAGTTCCACAAGAGGCTTACTAGGGACTCTTTTATGTTTACAAAACACACATGTATTAGTGTTTCCTTATAACACAATTATAGCATGGGATGTAAACATTCATCATAAACACAAAGATATAATAATAACCACTTTTATTATTGCCTCTTGGGCATATCTCCAACAGTCTCCCACTTGCACTACAGTCAATAATCTAGATTACATGGTAATATACCTAACACCCATGGCATTCTGGTGTTGGTCATGCTTTGCTCTAGGGAGAGGTTTAGTCAACGGATCTGCCACATTCAGATCAGTGTGTACTTTGCAAATCTTTATGTCACCATCTCGGACATACTCGCGAATAGCATGGAAACGTAGCTTGATGTGCTTCAGCTTGCTATGTGACCTTGGCTCCTGTGCATTAGCTATGGCACCTGTGTTGTCACAGAGATGGCCATCGGGTCCAACGCTGAAACCACGCCAAGTTCAGTAATGAACTCCTTCATCCATATGGCTTGTGCAGCCTTGAAGCAGCTATGTATTCCGATTCAGTTGAAGATTTCGCCACAACGCTTTGCTTGGCACTCCTCCAGCTCACTGCAGCACCATTCAAAATAAATACGTATCCAAACTGTGACTTCGAGTCATCTGGATCGGTGTTCCAACTAGCATCAGTGTAACCGTTTACAACAAGCTGTTCATCACCTCCATAAGAAAGAACCATATCCTTAGTCCTATTCAGGTACTTTAGGATATTCTTGACCGTTGTCCAGTGTTCCATTCCAGGATCACTTTGATATTTGCTAGTCAAACTAACAACATGTGTTATATCCGGTCTTGTACACAGCATGACATACATGATAGAACCTATGGCCGAGGCATAGGGAATATTATTCATCTTTTCTCTATCTTCTGCCGTAGCCGGACTTTGAGTCTTACTCAAGGTCTTATCTGACAACATGGGCACGAACCCTTTCTTGCTCTCTTCCATTCTAAACTTCTTTAGAACTTTGTCTAAGTATGTACTTTGTGAAAGCGCTATTAGGCGTCTTGATCTATCTCTATAAATCTTGATGCCTAGAATATATGCCGCTTCGCCAAGATCCTTCATTGAAAAACTATTATTCAAATAGGTTTTGACGCTATTAAGAAGTTCTATATCATTCCCAATCAACAATATGTTATCTACATATAGTACTAGGAATGCTACAGAGCTCCCACTCACTTTCTTGTAAATACAAGCTTCTCCATAAGTTTGTATAAATCCAAAATTTTTGATTACTTTATCAAAACGTTGATTCCAACTTCAGGATGCTTGCTTCAGTCCATAAATGGAGCGCTGAAGTTTGCATACCTTGTCAGCATCACTAGGATCGACAAAACCCTTGGGTTGTACCATATACAACTCTTCCTCAATGTCACCATTAAGGAATGCCGTTTTGACATCCATCTGCCAAATTTCATAATCGAAATATGCAGCAATTGCTAACAAAATCCTCACAGACTTTAGCTTCGCTACTGGTGAGAAAGTCTCATCGTAGTCAATTCCTTGAATTTGTCGGAACCCTTTCCCGACAAGTCGAGCTTTATAGACGGTAACATTACCATCAGCATATGTTTTTCTTTTGAAAATCCATTTGTTCTCGACAGCCTTACGGCCATCCGGTAAGTCCACCAAAGTCCATACTTGGTTTTCGTACATGGATCCCATTTCGGATTTCATGGCTTCTAGCCATTTGTCGGAATCTGGGCTCACCATAGCTTCTTCATACGTCGCAGGGTCATCAGTGTTGTCCACCAACATGACGTTCAAGGCAGAGTCATACCACTCAGGAGTGGTACGAACCCTCTTTGACCTGCGAGGTTCAGCAGTAACTTCGTTCGAAGTTTCATGATCAGCATCATTAGCTTCCTCTCCAGTTGGTGCAGGCGGCACAAAAACTATTGGAGATATGCCCAAGAGGCAATAATAAAAGTGGTTATTATTATATCTTTGTGTTTATGATGAATTTTTACATCCCATGCTATAATTGTATTATTAGGAAACACTAATACTTGTGTGTTTTGTAAACATAAAAGAGTCCCTAGTAAGCCTCTTGTTGAACTAGCTTGTTGATTAATTGATGATCATTGTTTCCTGATCATGGACATTGGATGTAATTAATAACAATGTTATATCATTAGGAGAATGATGTGATGGACACACACCCATAGTAAGCGTAGCATAAGATCAAGTCATTAAGTTCGTATTGTTGTTAGCTTTCAAATGCATAGTAACCTAATCCTTCGACCATGAGGTTATGTTAATCACCATCACCGGATGGATACTTTGATAACATCAAACGCCGCTTCATAACTGGGTGGTTATAAAGGTGTCATTGGGTATTCTGAAAGTATGTGTTGAAGCGCATAGACCAAGATTGGGATTTGTCCATCCATATGACGGATAGATATACTCTGGGCCCTCTCGGTGGAATGTCATCTAGATAGCTTGCAAGCATGTGACTGGGTCAAAAGGGATGACATAACATGGAACAAGTAAAGAGTACTTATCAGTAACGAGGAAGAACTAGGTATAGAGATACTGACGATCAAACCTCGGATAAGTAGAATATCGCGTGACAAAGCGAATTGGTTTCATATGTTAAATGGTTCTTTCGATCACGAAGTAATCATTGAGTATATGGGAGCCGTTATGGATCTCCAGATCCCGCTGATGGTTATTGATCGGAGACGTGTCTTCATCGTGTCTGCATATTCACGAACCGTAGGGTGACACACTTAAGGTTCGAAGTTGTTTTAAGTAGATATGGAATTTGCGTTGGAGACTGAATGTTGTTCGGAGTCTCGGAATGGACCCAGGACATCACGAGGAGATCCAGAATGGTCTGGAGAATAAGATTCATATATTGGGGATCATTTTCTAAGTTGGGAAATGTTCCGGAGTGTTTGTATGGAGATTCTAGAAGGTTTCGGAATGTTCTGGAAGGTTCTAGAGGATTTCTTGGAGTTTACTTGAAAACCAAGAAAGGGCTCAAGGGAGCCCAAGTGGGGCAATACACGGATTCGTGGGGGAGGAGGACTCCTCCCCCCCAACCCGCTAGCCCAAGGAGGAGGGGAGTCCTACTAGGACTCCCCCTCCCCAGGCGCGCCTCCCTCCTTTAAATAGAAGGGAGGGGTAACCCCCTCTTGCACCTCCTATCATAACAACCAATCTCAGCCGCCTCTCTCCTCCACCTTTCTTCTGCATAGGCATAGGCGATGCCCTGCAGAATTCTCATCTCCACCACCACCACCACGCCGTCGTGCTGCTGGGATTCCATGGAGAAGATCTACTACCTCCGATGCTCGCTGGAACAGGGAGAGGAAGGTCTGCTTCGACTCCGCACGTGTGACCATCTCATGGAAGCGCTTGAACACTGGCGCCGGAAGGATCGTCCACACGATCTTGAGATCGGCAAGTGATCGACTACATCATCCACGAGATCTAATCTCGTAACGCTTTCGATTCTACGAGGGTTAGTACCGATCTATCTCGTTGCTCATGTCTAATAGATTAGATCTTGGCTTTTGTCTAGATTAGATCTGGGTTTTGTTCGTTCTTGCGGTAGAAATTTTTTGTTTTCCATGCTACGAACCCATCGATTGGTATCGAGCCTTGTCTATGCGTAGATCTGTTGCAGTAGAACACAATGATGTTGTGGGCGTTGGTGCTCGTCTTAGTCTTTTGCTATGTGTGTACTTTGCATCTTGCGGTATGGTGGGATGAAGCTCGGCTAACATTACATGTCATCGCATGAGACTTGCTCCACGCTTGACGTGCAACTTGCTTTGCACAAGTGGCTTTGCGGGTGTCTGTCTCTCCCATCATAGTATAGATCAAATCTACACTTTGCACTTGATAGCACTTGTATGAACGTTGTGGTTCAGTTTCGTAGGTAAGATGCGTTCTTAGTCGAAAGCCCCAAGCCACGTAAAACTTGCAAAGAAAATTAGAGGCGTCTAACTTGTTTTTGCAGGGGTTTTGTGATGTGATATGGCCTACATGTGATTGTGATTGTATTTGATGTATGCAATGATCCTTGTTGTAATATGGCAACCAGGAGCCTAATGGTTGTCTTTAATTCTGTTAAGACCTGCGTGTCTATTCATCTTGTAATAGCTTTGTTCCAAGTAGTTGTAATAGTTGCTAGTGATGATGGACAACCATGAAGCGGCGCCACTGACCTTGACGCAATGCTGGTGATGATGGAGATCATGTCCGTGCTTTGGAGATGGAGATCAAAGGCATAAGAAGAAAGGGCCATATCATATCACACTAATTATGAATTGCCTGTGATGTTAATCCTTTATGCATCTTGTATTGCTTAGATCGCGACGGTAGCATTATAAGATGATCCCTCTCACTAAATATCAAGTAATAAAGTGTTCGTCCTTAGTTGGCACCGTTGCTAAGACTCGTCGTTTCGAAGCATCTCGTGATGATCGGATGTGATAGACTCTACGTGTGCATACAACGGGTGCAAGCCAAATTTGCACATGCGGAAACTAAGGTTAATCTTGACGAGCCTAGCATGTACAGACATGGTCTCGGAACACGGAATACCGAAAGGTAGAGCATGAGTCATATGATTGATATGATGAATATGAAGATTGTTCGCCGATGAAGCTACATCATCTCACGTGATGATCGGACTTGGTGTAGTGGATTTGGTTCGTGTAATCACTAAAACAACTCAAGGGATGTTGTTTTGAGTGGGAGTTCACCTAGTTGATTTAAGAATTAAATTTGAACACTATTTATCATAAACTTAGTCTAAACTACTTGCAAATTTGTTGTAGATTATGGCGAACGTTTCCATCAATTTCAATGCGTTCCTAGAGAAAGAAAAGCTTAAGAACAATGGAAGCAATTTCACGGACTGGTTCCGTGGATCAAGATCGTCCTCGTGGCTGGTCGGTTGACCTATGTGCTCAAGCACCGCTAGGTGACCCACTGCGAAGATGCCACCGATGACGTAAAGAATGTTTATGCCACTCGGAAACATCACTACTCCACAATTCAGTGTGTCATCCTGTACGGTTTAGAATCGGAGCTTCAAAAGCGTTTTGAGCACCATGACCCGTTTGAGATCATTAAGGAGCTCAAGCTCATTTTTGAGACTCGCGCGGCCATGGAAAGCTATGAAGCTTCCGAGAAGTTCTTTACCTGCAAGATGGAAGAGGGTAGCTCCATTAGCGAGCACGTGCTCACCATGTCTGGGCACGCAAACAAACTCCGAGAGTTGGGGATACCGATTCCTAATGAATTGGGGATTCACCGTGTCCTCCAATCACTGCCACCAAGTTACAAGAACTTTGTGATGAACTACAATATGCACTGCATGAACAAGACGTTTCCTGAACTATCGTCCATGCTGAAAACTGCTGAAGTGGAGATCATGAAGGAGCACCAAGTATTGATGGTCAATAAGACCACCAATTTCAAGAAACGGGGCAAGCCTAAGAACAAGGGCAACTTCAATAAGGACGGCAAGAAAGCTGCCGCACCTGCTAAGAAGCCCAAGGCTGGTCCTAAACCTGAAACTGAGTGCTTCTACTGCAAGGGTGCTGGTCACTGGAAGCGTAACTGCCCCAAATACCTGGCGGATCTTAAGAACGGCAACATCAAGAAGAAAGGTATATTCGATATACATGTTATAGATGTGTATCTTACTAGTAATCGTAGTAGTGCCTGGGTATATGATACTGGTTCGGTTGCTCATATTTGTAACTCGAAACAGGAGCTACGGAATAAACGAAGACTGGCGAGAGACGAGGTGACGATGCGCGTAGGAAATGGCTCCAAGGTTGATGTGATCACCGTCGGCACGCTCCCTCTACATCTACCATCGGGATTAGTTTTAAATTTAAATAATTGTTATTTGGTGCCTCGTTAAGCATGAACATTATATCTGGATCTTGTTTATTGCGAGATGGTTACTCTTTTAAGTCTGAGAATAAAGGTTGTTCGATTTATATGAGTAATATATTTTATGGTTATCCACCTGAGATGAATGGTTTATTCTTATTGAATCTCGATAGTAGTGACACACATGTTCACAACATAGATGCTAAAGGAATAAAATTGAATGATAATTCTACATACATGTGGCACTGTCGTCTTGGTCACATTGGAGTGAAGCGTATGAAGAAACTCCATTCTGATGGACTTCTTGAATCACTTGATTTTGAATCACTTGAAAGATGCGAAGCATGTCTAATGGGAAAAATGACTAAGACTCCATTTTCTAGAATAATGGAGCGAGCTATGGATTTATTGGAAATAATACATACCGATGTGTGCGGTCCAATGAGTGTAGCATCGCGTGGTGGATATCGTTATGTTCTCACTTTCACGGATGACTTGAGTAGATATGGGTATGTCTACTTTATGAAACATAAATCCGAAACTTTCGAGAAGTTTAAGGAATTTCAAAGTGAAGTGGAAAATCATCATAACAAGAAGATTAAGTTTCTGCGTTCTGACCGTGGAGGTGAATATCTGAGTTATGAGTTTGGCATGCATTTAAAGAAATGTGAATACTTTCACAGTTAACACCGCCGGGAACACCACAGCGTAATGGTGTGCCCGAACGTCGTAATCGAACTCTCTTAGATATGGTTCGGTCTATGATGTCTCTTACAGATTTACCGTTATCATTTTGGGGCTATGCATTAGAGATAGCCGCATTCACTTTAAATAGGGCACCATCTAAATCCGTTGAAACGACACCGTAGGAATTGTGGTTTGGAAAGAAACCTAAGTTGTCATTCCTTAAAGTTTGGGGTTGCGAAGCATATGTAAAGAAGTTACAGCCTGATAAGCTTGAACCCAAAGTGGATAAATGCGTCATCATAGGATACCCTAAAGAAACAATTGGGTATACCTTCTATCATAGATCCGAAGGCAAAGTTTTCGTTGCTAAGAATGGATCCTTTCTGGAGAAGGAATTTCTCTCGAAAGAAGTGACTAGAAGGAAAGTAGAACTCGACGAGGTTATTGAACCTTCTCTCGGAGTTGAGAGTAGCGCAGCACCAGAAGATATTTCTGTGTCGCCTGCACCAACTGGAGAGGAAGCTAATGATGATGATCATGAAACTTCGAACGAAGTTACTACTGAACCTCGCAGGTCAACGAGGGTCCGTACCACTCCTGAGTGGTATGACTCTGCCTTGAACGTCATGTTAGTGGACAACACTGATGACCCTGCGACGTATGAAGAAGCTATGGTGAACCCAGATTCCGACAAATGGCTAGAAGCCATGAAATCCGAAATGGGATCCATGTACGAAAACCAAGTATGGACTTTGGTGGACTTACCGGATGGCCGTAAGGCTGTCAAGAACAAATGGATTTTCAAAAAAAAAACAGATGCTGATGGTAATGTTACCGTCTATAAAGCTCGACTTGTCGCGAAAGGGTTCCGACAAATTCAAGGAGTTGACTACGATGAGACTTTCTCACCAAGAGTAAGCTAAAGTCTGTGAGGATTATGTTAGCAATTGCTGCATATTTCGATTATGAAATTTGGCAGATGGATGTCAAAACGGCGTTCCTTAATGGTGACATTGAGGAAGAGTTGTATATGGTACAACCCAAGGGTTTTGTCGATCCTAAAGATGCTGACAAGGTATGCAAACTTCAGCGCTCCATTTATGGGCTGAAGCAAGCATCCCGGACTTGGAATCAACGTTTTGATAAAATAATCAAAAACTTTGGATTTATACAAACTTATGGAGAAGCTTGTATTTACAAGAAAGTGAGTGGGAGCTCTATAGCATTCCTAATACAATATGTAGATGACATATTGTTGATTGGGAATGATATAGAACTTCTTAATAGCGTCAAAACCTATTTGAATAATAGTTTTTCGATGAAGGATCTTGGCGAAGCGGCATATATTCTAGGCATCAAGATTTATAGAGATAGATCAAGACGCCTAATAGCGCTTTCACAAAGTACATACTTAGACAAAGTTCTAAAGAAGTTTAGAATGGAAGAGAGCAAGAAAGGGTTCGTGCCCATGTTGTCAGGTAAGACCTTGAGTAAAACTCAAAGTCCGGCTACGGCAGAAGATAGAGAAAAGATGAATCAAATTCCCTATGCCTCGGCCATAGGTTCTATCATGTATGCCATGCTGTGTACGAGACCGGATATAGCACATGCTGTTAGTTTGACTAGCAGATATCAAAGTGATCCTGGAATGGAACACTGGAGAGCGGTCAAGAATATCCTAAAGTACCTGAATAGGACTAAGGATATGGTTCTTTCTTATGGAGGTGATGAATAGCTTGTTGTAAATGGTTACACTGATGCTAGTTGGAACACCGATCCAGATGACTTGAAGTCGCAGTCTGGATACGTATTTATTTTGAATGGTGCTGCAGTGAGCTGGAGGAGTGCCAAGCAGAGCGTTGTGGCGAAATCTTCAACTAAATCGGAATACATAGCAGCTTCGGAGGATGCATAAGAAGCCATATGGATGAAGGAGTTCATTCCTGAACTTGGCGTGGTTCCCAGTGCGTTGGACCCGATGGCCATCTACTGTGACAACACAGGTGCCATAGCTAATGCACAGGAGCCAAGGTCACATAGCAAGCTGAAGCACATCAAGCTACGGTTCCATGCTATTCGCGAGTATGTCCAAGATGGTGACATAAAGATTTGCAAAGTACAAACTGATCTGAATGTAGCAGATCCGTTGACTAAACCTCTCCCTAGAGCAAAGCATGACCAACAACAGATCGCCATGGGTGTTAGGTATATTACCATGTAATCTAGATTATTGACTCTAGTGCAAGTGGGAGACTATTGGAGATATGCCCAAGAGGCAATAATAAAAGTGGTTATTATTATATCTTTGTGTTTATGATAAATGTTTACATCCCATGCTATAATTGTATTATTAGGAAACACTAATACTTGTGTGTTTTGTAAACATAAAAGAGTCCCTAGTAAGCCTCTTGTTGAACTAGCTTGTTGATTAATTGATGATCATGGTTTCCTGATCATGGACATTGGATGTGATTAATAACAAGGTTATATCATTAGGAGAATGATGTGATGGACACACACCTATAGTAAGCGTAGCATAAGATCAAGTCATTAAGTTCGTATTGCTGTTAGCTTTCAAATGCATAGTAACCTAATCTTTCGACCATGAGGTTATGTTAATCACCATCACCGGATGGATACTTTGATAACATCAAACGCCGCTCAGAATGGCGGGTGGTTATAAAGGTGTCATTGGGTATTCTGAAAGTATGTGTTGAAGCGCATAGACCAAGATTGGGATTTGTCCATCCATATGACGAATAGATATACTCTGGGCCCTCTCGGTGGAATGTCATCTAGATAGCTTGCAAGCATGTGACTGGGTCACAAGGGATGACATAACATGGAACGAGTAAAGAGTACTTATCAGTAACGAGGAAGAACTAGGTATAGAGATACTGACGATCAAACCTCGGATAAGTAGAATATCGCGTGACAAAGGGAATTGGTTTCGTATTTTAAATGGTTCTTTCGATCACGAAGTAATCGTTGAGTATGTGGGAGCCGTTATGGATCTCCAGATCCCGCTGATGGTTATTGATCGGAGAGGTGTCTTCATCATGTCTGCATATTCACGAACCGTAGGGTGACACACTTAAGGTTCGAAGTTGTTTTAAGTAGATATGGAATTTGTGTTGGAGACTGAATGTTGTTCGGAGTCTCGGAATGGATCCGGGACATCACGAGGAGATCTGGAATGGTCCGGAGAAGAAGATTCATATATTGGGGATCATTTTCTAAGTTGGGAAATGTTCCGGAGTGTTTGTATGGAGATTCTAGAAGGTTTCGGAATGTTCTGGAAGGTTCTAGAGGATTTCTTGGAGTTTACTTGAAAACCAAGAAAGGGATCAAGGGAGTCCAAGTGTGGCAATACATGGATACGTGGGGGAGGAGGACTCCTCCCCCCCAACCCGCCGGCCCAAGGAGGAGGGGAGTCCTACTAGGACTCCCCCTCCCCAGGCGCACCTCCCTCCTTTAAATAGAAGGGAGGGGGCGCCCCCACTTGCACCTCCTATCATAACAACCAATCTCAGCCGCCTCTCTCCTCCACCTTTCTTCTGCACAGGCATAGGCGAAGCCCTGCAGAATTCTCATCTCCACCACCACCACGCCGTCCTGCCGCTAGGATTCCATGGAGAAGATCTACTACCTCCGCTGCTCGCTGGAACGGGGAGAGGAAGGTCTGCTTCGACTCCGCACGTGTGACCGTCTGCGGAAGCGCTGCCGGAACGCGGCGCCGGAAGGATCGTCCACACGATCTTGAGATCGGCAAGTGATCGACTACATCATCCACGAGATCTAATCTCATAACGCTTTTGGTTCTTCGAGGGTTAGTACCGATCTATCTCGTTGCTCGTGTCTAATAGATTAGATCTTGGCTTTTGTCTAGATTAGATCTGGGTTTTGTTCGTTCTTGCGGTAGAAATTTTTTGTTTTCCATGCTACGAACCCATCAAAAACATCTTCCGGTGCTGCGCTACTCTCAACTCCGAGAGAAGGTTCAATAACCTCGTGGAGTTCTACTTTCCTTCCAGTCACTTCTTTCGAGAGAAATTCCTTCTCAAGAAAGGATCCATTCTTGGCAACGAAAACTTTGCCTTCGGATCTACGATAGAAGGTATACCCAATTGTTTCTTTCGGGTATCCTATGAAGACGCATTTCTTCGCTTTGGGTTCAAGCTTATCAGGCTGTAACTTCTTTACATACGCTTCGCAACCCCAAACTTTAAGGAACGACAACTTAGGTTTCTTAACAAACCACAATTCGTACGTTGTCGTTTCAATGGATTTAGATGGTGCCCTATTTAAAGTGAATGCGGCTGTCTCTAATGCATAGCCCTAAAATGATAGCGGTAAATCTATAAGAGACATCATAGACCGAACCATATCTAAGAGAGTTCGATTATGACGTTCGGACACACCATTACGCTATGGTGTTCCCGGCGGTGTCAACTGCGAAAGTATTCCATATTTCTTTAAATGCATGCCAAACTCATAACTCAGATATTCACCTCCGCGGTCAGAACGCAGAAACTTAATCTTCTTGTCACGATGACCGCACACATCGGTATGTATTATTTCCAATAAGTCTGTAGCTCGCTCCATTATTCCAGAGAATGGAGTCTTAGTCATTTTTCCGATTAGACATGCTTCGCATCTTTCAAGTGATTCAAAATCAAGTGATTCAAGAAGTCCATCAGAATGGAGTTTCCTCATACGCTTCACTCCAATGTGACCAAGACGACAGTGCCACATGTATGTAGAATTATCATTCAATTTTATTCGTTTAGCATCTATGTTGTGAACATGTGTATCACTACTATCGAGATTCAATAAGAATAAACCATTTATCTCAGGTGCATTACCATAAAAGATATTACTCATATAAATCGAACAACCTTTATTCTCAGACTTAAAAGAGTAACCGTCTCGCAATAAACAAGATCCAGAAATAATGTTCATGCTTAACGCAGGCACCAAATAACAATTATTTAAATTTAAAACTAATCCCGAAGGTAGATGTAGAGGGAGTGTGCATGCGATCACATCAACCTTGGAGCCATTTCCAACGCGCATCGTCACCTCGTCTCTTGCCAGTCTTCGTTTATTCCGCAGCTCCTGTTTCGAGTTACAAATATGAGCAACCGAACCAGTATCAAATACCCAGGCACTACTACGACTACTAGTAAGATACACATCAATAACATGTATATCGAATATACCTTTCTTCTTGATGTTGCCGTTCTTCAGATCTGCCAGGTACTTGGGGCAGTTACGCTTCCAGTGACCAGCACCCTTGCAGTAGAAGCACTCAGTTTCAGGCTTAGGACCAGCCTTGGGCTTCTTAGCAAGGTTGGCAGCTTTCTTGCCGTCCTTCTTGAAGTTGCCCTTTTTCTTAGGCTTGCCCTGTTTCTTGAAATTGGTGGTCTTATTGACCATCAACACTTGGTGCTCCTTCTTGATCTCCACTTCAGCAGTTTTCAGCATGGATGATAGTTCAGGCAACGTCTTGTTCATGCAAAGGTATATTGTAGTTCATCACAAAGTTCTTATAACTCGGTGGCAGTGATTGGAGGACACGGTGAATCCCTAACTCATTAGGAATCGTTATCCCCAACTCTTGGAGTTTGTTTGCGTGGCAGGCATGGTGAGCACGTGCTCGCTAACGGAGCTTCCCTCTTCCATCTTGCAGGTAAAGAACTTCTCGGAGGCCTCATAGCTCTCAACGGCCGTTTGAGTCTCAAAAATGAGCTTGAGATCCTTAATGATCTCGAACGGGTCGTGGTGCTCAAAATGCTTCTGGAGCTCCGTTTCTAAACCGTCTGTGATGGCACATCGAATCGTGAGTAATGATTTTTCCGAGTGGCGTAAACATTCTTTACGTCATCGGTGGCATCATCTGCAGGTGGGTCACCTAGCGGTGCTTCGAGCACATAGGTCATCTGACCAGCCCTGAGGACAATCTTCAGACCACGGAGCCAGTCCGTGAAGTTGCTTCCATTGTTCTTAAGCTTTTCTTTCTCTAGGAACGCATTGAAATTGATGGAGAGGTTCGCCATAATCTACAACAAATTTGCAAGTAGTTTATACTAAGTTTATGATAAATTGAGTTCTACTTTAATTCTTAAATTAACTAGATGAACTCCCACTCAAAACAACATCCCTCACATTGTCTTAGTGATTACACGAACCAAGTCCACTACACCAAGTCAGATCTTCACGAGAGAGGATGTAGTTTCATCGGCGAACAATCTTCATGTTCATCATATCACTTATATGACTCGTGCTCTACCTTTCGGTATTCCGTGTTCCGAGACCATGTCTGTACATGCTAGGCTCGTCAAGATTAACCTTAGTTTCCGCATGTGCAAATCTGGCTTGCACCCGTTGTATGCACACGTAGAATCTATCACACCCGATCATCACGAGATGCTTCGAGACGATTTAGTCTTAGCGGTGCCAACTAAGGACGAACACTTTATTACTTGAAATTTAGTGAGAGGGATCATCTTATAATGCTACCGTCGCGATCTAAGCAATACAAGATGCATAAAGGATTAACATCACAGGCAATTCATAATTAGTGTGATATGATATGGCCCTTTCTTCTTATGCCTTTGATCTCCATCTCCAAAGCACGGACATGATCTCCATCATCACCAGCATTGCGTCAAGGTCAGTGGCGCCGCTTCATGGTTGTCCATCATCACCAGCAACTATTACAACTACTTGGAATAAAGCTATTACAAGATGAAAAGACACGCAGCTCTCTTAATGTAATTAAAGACAACCATTAGGCTCTGCGGTTGCCATATTACAACAAGGATCATTGCATACATCAAATATAATCACAATCACATGATGGCCATATCACATCACAAAACCCCTGCAAAAACAAGTTAGACGCCTCTAATTTTCTTTGCAAGTTTTACGTGGTTTGGGGCTTTCGAATAAGAACGGATCTTACCTACGAAACTGAACCACAACGTTGATACAAGTGCAATCAAGTGCAAAGTGTAGATTGGATCTATACTATGATGGGAGAGACAGACACCCGCAAAGCCACTTGTGCAAAGCAAGTTACACGTCAAGCGTGGATCAAGTCTCATGTGCGATGACATGTAAGGTTAGCCCGAGCCGCTTCATCCCACCATACCGCAAGATGCAAAGTACACAAAGCAAAAGACGGCACGAGCACCAACGCCCACAACATCATTGTGTTCTACTCGTGCAACAGATCTACGCATAGACAAGGCTCTGATACCACTGATGGGTTTGTAGCATGGAAAACAAAAAATTTCTACCGCAAGAACGAACAAAACCCAGATCTAATCTAGATAAAAGCCAAGATCTAATCTATTAGACATGAGCAACGAGATAGATCTATAGTAACCCTCGTAGAACTGAAAGCGTTACGAGATTAGATCTCGGGGTTGATGTAGTCGATCACTTGCCGATCTCAAGATCGTGGACGATCCTTCCAGCGTTGGCTCAGCGATCGGTCACACGTGCGGAGTCGAAGCAGACCTTCCTCCCCCCGTTCCAGCGATCAGCGGAGGTAGTAGATATTCTCCACGGAATCCCAGTAGCACGACGGTGTGGTGGTGGTGGTGGAGGAGAGAATTCTGCAGGGCTTCGCCTAAGCCGGAGCAGAGCGAAGGTAGAGGAGAGAGGCGGCGGCTAGAGCTTGTTATGAGAGAGGGCTAGGAGGGCGCCTCCCTTCTATTTAAAGGAGGGAGGCGCTGGGAGGAGTCCTAGTAGGACTCCCTCCTATGGCTTCAAGTTGGGAAGGCGGGGAGGAGTCCTCCCCCCCCACGAATCCGTGTCTAGCCCCCACAAGGTTTCCTTGACCCTTTCTCGGTTTTCAAGCAAACACCAAGAACTCTTCTAGAACCTTCCAGAACATTCCGAAACCTTCTAGAATCTCCATACAAACACTCCGGAACATTTCCTAACTTAGAAAATGATCCCCAATATATGAATCTTATTCTCCGGACCATTTCGGATCTCCTCGTGATGTCCCGGATCCAATCCGAGACTCCGAACAACATTCGGTTTCCAACGCACATTCCATATCTACTTAAAACAACTTCGAACCTTAAGTGTGTCACCCTACGGTTCGTGAACATGTAGACATGATGGAGACACATCTCTGATCAATAACCATAAGCGGGATCTGGAGATCCATAACGGCTCCCACATACTCAACGATGAGTTTGTGATCGATAGAACCATTAACATATGAAACCAATTCTCTTTGTCACACGATATTCTACTTATCCGAGGTTTGATCGTCGGTATCTCTATACCTAGTTCTTCCTCGTTACTGATAAGTACTCTTTACTCGTTCCATGTTATGTCATCCCTTGTGACCCAGTCACATGCTTGCAAGCTAACTAGATGACATTCCACCGAGAGGGCCTAGAGCATATCTATCCGTCATATGGATGGACAAATCCCAATCTTGGTCCATGCGCTTCAACACATACTTTCAGAATACCCAATGACACCTTTATAACCACCCAGTTACGAAATGGTGTTTGATGTCATCAAAGTACCCATCCGGTGATGGTGATTAACATAACCTCATGGTCGAAGAATTAGGTTACTATGGATTTGAAAGCTTACAGCAATACGAACTTAATGACTTGATCTTATGCTACGCTTACTATGGGTGTGTGTCCATCACATCATTCTCCTAATGATATAACCTTGTTATTAATGACATGCAATGTCCATGATCAGGAAACCATGATCATCATTCAATCAACAAGCTAGTTCCACAAGAGGCTTACTAGGGACTCTTTTATGTTTACAAAACACACATGTATTAGTGTTTCCTTATAATACAATTATAGCATGGGATGTAAACATTCATCATAAACACAAAGATATAATAATAACCACTTTTATTATTGCCTCTTGGGCATATCTCCAACAGTATACACGACAAAGTCCTTTTTTTTCTTTTTTCTCTTTTATCACATTACTTTTTAAAAAATCATAAAAAAATCATTCTAATTGAGAAAAATAGAAATAATATATTAAAATTTGCAGAAAATAAGATCTATCTATCTACACACAAATATTAGATATTTATGTTGAATATGAATCTTCATGCTCGCCGTTTTGACCATAGTTTAAAACAGGCATAAACAATTCAAAAATGATCAAAACAATGTGAAACCTTCACGTGGAGTCATATTATATGACATAGTTGGGAGGAAAAATATCAAACTTGGAATATTTATTATGTCTCAAAAAACTATCCCAAAATGACCTGTCTCATTCGAGGTTTCCTGGCTTTCGATTCAAATGACCTATGTTATGGCCAGAATCACGACATAGTTTGTGATAATGTGCCCATGGTGTGCATGCATATGCATCATGGGATGGCGAAAAATGTTGCAGAAGAAAGTTTTCCTTTTCGTCACATGGAAAAGCCATTTTCTATTTTTGGAGCGCAAAAATAGGTCTGTTTTGTGAAGCAACACCAAATGTTCAATTCAGAAATACTACCATCCCATTTTTCAAAAATACTAGACCACCTTATATGAACAATGTCACAACCGGAGATTTTAAAATCTTTTCATTCACCCTAGTGAAAAGGACAAATTTCTGCCGAATCGATAGGAAGTGAGTCCGATATGAACTGCAGGTACATGATTTGATGCTCATGATTTTTTACAAAAATCATTTTTATGTTCACAACATGATGTTTCTTCAGAGATCTAATGCAAGTTTAGCGAGGCTCAGCCCCGACCTAAGATTTCTTCATGTCCGCAGTTCGATGATTACGGTTTGACGTTTGTTTTAAATGAGCATAACTAAATCCAAAAAAATCAAAAAACTGCAAGACCTTCGCGTGGAGTCATATTATGTGACATAGTTGGAAGGAAAAATATCAAACTTGATATATTGATTATCTCTCAAAAAACCTTCACAAAATGACCTATCTCATTCAAGGTTTCTTGACTTTCGGTTCAGATGACCAATGTTATAGCCAGAATCACGACATATTTTGTGATAATGTGCCCATATTATGCATGCCTGTACATCATGGGATGGCGAACAATGTTGCAGGAGGAAGGTTTCCTTTCTATCGCAGGGAAAAGCCATTGTCTATTTTTAGAGCGCAAAAATCGGTGCGTTTTGTGAAGCAACACCAAATGTTCAATTCAAAAATGCTACCATCCCATTTTTCAAAAATACTAGACCACCTTACATAAACAATGTCCCAACCGGGGATTTTAAAAACTTTTCATCCACCCCTGGTGAAAAGATATTTTTTTATCGAATCGGTAGGAAGTGGGTCAGATATGAACTGCAGGTACATGATCTGATGCTCATGATTTAAAAAAATCATTTTTAGGTTCACAATATGATGTTTCTTTTGAGATCCAATGCAAATTTAGCGAGGCTTAGCTCCGAGCTAAGAATCTTCATGCCCGCTATTTTGACCATAGTTTAAAAGAGGCATAAGAAATTTAAAAACGATCAAAACAATGTGACAAGGTTCATCAATCATTTTTAGGTTCACAAGATTATATGGATGTCATATTTGGATTCCTCTCATTTTTATGATCGATTTAGATATTTTATTTGTCGAATTCCGATTTACGGATTTAATTATATGAATTATTCCATATTAAATAGAAAAAGGCAAAAAAATAAATTCATTTTATTTTTTATTTGGATTCAAGATTATTATTACTTATTCATTGTTGTCTACTAAAATAATTGTTTGGAACCATGCGTGACATCATGGTTCAAGAGTAAATAGGATTGATATGAAAGTATTATCGACAAGGTATGATTTCTTTCTTGGAAGCTCGTTCGGAAGGAACGCTGAAGTTAAACGTGCTAGGGATAGAGTAGTGTTAGGATGGGTGACAGCAGGGAAAGTTTGATCTTGAGTGCAATTTTCCCTAATATTAAGCATACTTAGGTTTAAAAGTATCCCATATGAGATTAACAAGTAAAAAATATTTTAAAAAGTTGATTTTTTTTTCAAAAGGCAGCCTCTTTGCCATGTACGAGACATACGATAAAGGCAGCCTTTGCCGTTTAGAATTTATGGGCGACACACGGCAAAGGCATCCTTTGGCGTGTTGGATTTATGGGCGACACACGGCAAAAAATAGACACCGTCATCTCTAAGCGAACCGTCATCTCACTTTACTTTGCCATGTCTACGCATAAGATATTAGAAAACACACAGCAAAAAGTCTTTGCCATGGCGAACATTGTCGTGTGGTATTTTCCATGTGTATACACACGGCAAAGCCTTTGCTGTGGTCTAGAAGGCCTTTGCCGTCACCTTTTGTCGGTGTGCCATAGTGCTTGTTGTTTTCTTTTCTAATTCCTATCTATCTATACTTGAAATTACACTCACAGTTGACTACCTCGCCATAATATAGATAGAAAATAAACACAGGAAAATGCACACAAATGACTACGTTTATGCCTAAGCAGCACCTCCGAGGAGGAAAGCGATGACAACGATGCTGCTGTCCGGACTGGTCCTACTGTTGCCCGAGTATGCTATAGGTGGTAGGGAAGAGATAATTCCGACGCCCTTCAGAAAGGCCAGCGACTCCCACAGGTGTCACCGTGCCGTTGTTTGGATGGCAAGGATTTTTCCTGATCACTCAAAAAACCACACTCCCGCAAGCTTCGTATAGCTCCACCCAGCTCACCGCCCATCTGTACATGCCACCACGGTCTTGCAGACACCACCGTCATCTCACCTTGACCCACGTTGTCAGACTGGTACGACCGAAAAGAGGAACCTTCGGCGGTGGTCAGCGGTACAGTAGAACACAGGAGTGAACTACCTCCACCACTGGAGGGTGATATCTAACCGGATGCAGCAACATGGGCAAACCAGGCCCTTCTAGACCAGCCGAGTACAAATGGACTCGTGAAGCCCACCGTCACACTACAGTATGGTGTCACCGTTGACGCCAATCCTAGCGCTAGTCCCTACTCCTATGCCCACCAGAGGATCCGCCACTACCATAGATCCATTCCGCCAAGCAGCAGCATCGTCGCCACCGTGCTCAACCGGTATTACCGGACCGCCGCCAGTCTGAGGTTCACCACGTGGGCCCGACAGAGCGAAGAGAGACGATCATGGAGCACACAACACCTCCGGGTGGCCCACAAGCCAACCCGAGCTGGATAATCTGGCGGCAACCAGATCTATGCCTACCCGACCAAGATCCATTGTCCGGGCTACGCTGCCGCCACGAGGAGGTGCCTGCCACCGACTGAATCACCGGTGATCGAGGGCCCCGGCCGGAGCCCGCACGGCAGAGACCTGGGACAACCTAGCCCAAATCAGGCCCTGCAGGAGCCTGTTGGGTCTGCAGCATAGAAAACAAAAAAAATCCTACGATGAGTGTAGGGGTTCCACACATAAAAACAATAAAATTTACTCTACGCCCCTGAACCCCTGAAGCTGCCAGGACCAATCTATTAGTAATACAGTAACGGGAGGGGCTTTCCGCGAACTTACCCTTGAAGACCGAAAAGCGTTGTCAATGCTCAGGAGAGCGTGGTTGATGTAGACAAGCTGAAGCCGACCTCAAGGTCGTGATGAAGTCCATGTGCTCCTTCTGGCTCCAATGACTTGAGTGCCTCAAGTGCGACACCTCGCGGGGAGTTACACATGTCCGGTGCCTAACGATGACTCCCGCTTCCCCGATCCAGCAGCAATTGCGGAAGTAGAGCTCCCGGATCCGAATCCCTCAGCGCGACGGCGCTCCGTAGTGAAGATGTCTTTCGCTCGCGCAGTCCAGACTTGGGACCATGGTCACGAGAGAGAGAGGGGGAGAGAGAAAATATAAATTATAGGTCCTCCCAAAAGTGGGGAGACCTTTATTGATTATTGGGTGTGTTTTTCTAGGCCAAATACCCCACTATATATAGGGGGAGGGGAGGTACTACCTCACCTCAAGTCCTGGGGTGGGACTAAAGGAGAGCAGGAGGGAGGAGGTGGCCGCCGGACTCCGGACATCCTTCGGACTTACTGAAACCCTTCCGGTTTTCTCCCTTCTCTTCTTCGGTGATTCCACCGATCCTATAAATGCTCTCTAAGCATCATCAAGCCCTTAAGCGTGATACCCCACGGTTCAGGAACACTCCAGACATGGTCGGGACACTCCTGCACCAATGATCAACAAAGGGACCTGAATGGCCATGTGACCCCTATGCGTTCCACGAAGATCTTTCATCGTTTGAACCGGGACAGTCGTGTCTTATTCCCTTTGTCTCTTGATACTTGCATTGCCCGAGATCTGATCAATGACATCACCATGTAGTGTTCAATCTCGTTACTGAACAATTCTACTTGACTCGTTCCGACAAGTGATATCCATGTGATCTAATCACACGCTACGCAGCTATTGGATATAACCTCTCCGTGTGGGCCCTTGAGTATCTTCTCGTCACATGGACGGACAAATCCCACTCTTGACATATATTTCCTCTACGGTTTCCTCCGAATACCCGAACACACCTTTATAACCACCATTTTACCAGATGGCGTTTGATGCTATCTAAGCACTCTCGGGAGACAGTGATTGATATAGCCTCACGGTCTAAGGAATAGTCTACGAGGATCCATTTGTAATCATCGTAACTTGAACTTCGTGACATGATTGAATCACGATGTTTAGGTTGGGTATTGGTTCATCATCTCATTCTTAGAATGAGATGACCTCATTTCCAACTGGCATAAATGCCACATGATCAGGAAACATGATCATCCGTTGACCAATGAACCAGTGACTATAGTTTCACTGGGAACCCCTGGTTTGTTTGTATATCACACGTGTATTGATGTTTCCACTCAATACAGTTATAGCATGATATAAAACTTAATCATAAACTATATGAAATATGATAACAGTCTTTACTACTATTTGACTCTAGGGCATATTTCCAACAGTCTCCCACTTGCACTAGAGTACAAATACACTAGCTGCATTTGTTCTTAATTATTGGCACCATATATCCGGTACCTAGAACATGCTTGCTCATGGAAGAGGTTGAATCTTGGGTCTGTACTTTACAGTCCCAAATCCTTTGCAACTTACTAATGTCATTTTGATTGACATTAATATTCTATCATCTCATGACAGCATCTGTGTGTATGCATCGTCGCTATGGCAGCAGAACGAGGCCTGATTCCAGGAGCCTACAGTGACGTTAGATCAACCTCGAGGGCTTTCTCATGGGCACTGTGCCCTGGGACTCATCATTCTATGTTAAAAGCGAATTAGCCCCGCCATAACATTATACAACACTTTAGATGGTACCCTTATCTATTATTATAAATGTATTCATCGAAACACTAGTGCACTCTATGCAACTTTCGATGTTTTGTTCACCTCGCTTCCTATTTTACTTTAATTGGTATCTATAGGAGTTTCCAACATATTCCCTTATAACATAACTCTTTATGCTTTAAGATATGTTATCCTTTATGGATTTGGAAAATATATCCACAGTTCTCTACTAGACACTGCGGACAAACTTAGCTTAACGTTCTGTGATTCGAACGTAATCACTTTCAAATGTTCCTTATTGGATCACATATTATGCTAAGTTATCATCATGGTTTTCTAATATAGAACCTATGTCTTAACATAGTGGATGATGATCATCATTTTCTTCCTTTCAACCATTGATGTTAAACTTAATGCTATTCCTAATTCGAGTTATTAAGGACTAGTTCCTTAATTAACTTCTATCCTGAAACCCTTTTCAGAATCCCTTAAGGAATACTACATAATATCATAATACATCTATTATCAACTTCTAAATCTTATAAATCCTTATTTATAAGTATTTGCGCTTTCATCCTTAACTTACTTAAGAATTACTCCTATAAGCTCCCACTCAAAATATGTTCCTATATATTTGAATTTGAGACTTATGTTGCTCCCACTTAAAAATATGTCAATCACATATTGTTTTAGGAAGACTTTCATAGCTCCCACTCAATTTTATGAAAATTGCATATCTCCTTACTATTTTTGAATAACTTCAAAATCCTTTGATCAAATATCAAACTTGGAGTTTTATTATGAGATACTAGTACTTTACTTGTTTTAAATCCACTAGACATTCAGCACACTTGAATCAAATTCATTTGAATTTGTCCAATAATTGACAAATTTGTGCTTTTGTCATTCACCCCTTTTTCCTACTATGGCTTTGCAGTCATTTGGGAAAATTCCAAGTAACCCCTTTTACTTGTGAGATTCAGCAATGAATTGCTTTCTAATCTCAAGGGAATTTTGCTTCGAGGATTTCTCATAATTTAGTTTGCCATTATTTCCTTAGTAGTTCGTAGGTATGTCACATTTCAAAAATCATGACAAGTGATTCACAAATGTTTCCATACAAGATATGGATTTACATTTTGAATCCTACTTTATGTAGTGAAAAACAATAGTGGAGGGAAAAACACAATAATCAAAATCATTGATTCTTTCCTTTCGTGAAGAGAATCATTCAGGAATGCTGTCTGTTGCGCTTCTCAACACTCTGATGCAGAGTTTTGAATCCTCATCGTGTTTTACACTATCTTTTATTTGCTCCATAACTGAGAAACATCACCAGAGGTGAGCTTTCTCAAGAATGCACCAAAATCCAAGCAATACGAATCTTTCTTTCCTTTTGGTTTGAGCTATGGGTTTCGTATTCAAAGTTTCCAATGAATACGCTACAAGGACTTATTCGCTATTGTTTTGGTTATATCGGATAACCCCAAAACTTTCACGAATTCAAATGGTTTACCAATTCTAATTGAGTGCTAACTATTTCTGAACTAATGGTCTCTACATATACACTACAACGATTTATTTGGTGCCTTCTATTCAACCCCTTTGATATCTAATATCACATTGTGATGCTTTGTATTTTGACGTTTCAAAACACTTTGCATTTCACTATTTCTTTCATGCCATTCTTATAAAGTTGAACTTCATTACTATTGATCAAATCATAGTAATTAGATTCTCTTTTATATTAATACCCCTTTTGTTGATGAAACACTTTGATCAAATCAAATAGTTTCATATTCATGTTTCCTTTGGTAAACTACTTTACACATTTGAACAATCATATAATGATAATTACCATTTTCGTTAAAAACAATACATCGGATATGTATTAACTTTTAACAATTCATTAAACACTTTTGTATTCAAGTAATACACGGTGTTCAAGTTATTTCGCCGAACTTAGGCATGATTTATATGTGAGAAGAAATCGAATGACTTTCACATATTATAACATAACTTTGAATTCAAACAATGGTTTCATTCATTAATATAATATCATTAAGTCGAGTATTTCAAACAAGGCATTTTAATGTTTTACAAATGTTCATGCATTATCAATTAGTTTCAAACAACAAGGACAATTCACACATAATCAAACAAGATATGAACACGAATAGAAATCATTCATAAAAGTGGAACAACTGTTTGTTACAAACTTATATGAATAACCGTCTCACGAAGTGTGAGACACACTAAAGAAGTTCACAATCTCTTGATTACATTAATCATACTAAACACAAACTAAATGATAAATGTCGAGGGAGAGTGTCGTTGGCCGTCATCATCATGCTCGCCATCAACAAGCAACGTCACCTCCTCTCCAGCAAGCACCTCTCATGAAAAAGGACCTGTTTTCAGTAAAACAGAACAAGTATCAGATATACTTAACACTGCAATGTGTTTGCAAGATTATAAGATTTATAAAACTGTATATCAAATATATACCTTGGTCATCAATGACCTCTCCGAAAATTGGTTCAACCTTTATGTTCCGGAAACGTAATATGAACTCATGGAAATCCAATGTTTCCGTATCACCACTCATGATGCTACTCCGGACATGTCCTTTGTAGCTGGGAGGTAATGACCGAAGCAGTATGTCTATCGCAAATGGATCAGCCATCCAGTAATCCACGAAGTGAACCAGTCTCGTGTGTGCATCAAGCATGCGCTCCAAGTGGCTCCTCAGACATGTATGCTCCTCCATCTGTATGGAAAGGAACTTTCCAAGCAACTCATGCTTCCACATGCGCACATGGCCTATGAACTCTGCTCTCAGCTGATCCACCATCGAATATGGGTCAAGATCACCCATGAGCGGATGTAGTTCATCTACAATCCCGTAACGCACTATTATCTGAATGTAAGTGGACATCTCTTGGCGATAGTAGCGGTCTGCCAGCTCTTGTGGAGTATCATAGTAGTCTGGCTCAGTCAAATCCATCGTGCGGCGTATGTAGTCTACCACATGATTCCTAGTAAGGAGATCATCTAGGCGCACAAGCGAACCAGGGAAGTTGGATCCATCAAGTATAAGTTTCTCACCCTTTACCCAATCCTTAATCTCAAAGTAACCTTCACGATGAGCCATCTACATTTATAATTGCAAAAGGAATTTAGACTAAGTTTATAATTAAATGAGTTAATAATAACTCCACTCAGAAACACCTATCCCCAGTGAGGGTTCCTAGTGATAACATGACCCCTATCAGCCACATCTCCCCCGATCGTCACGGCCATCAATGTGGGTTCAAGGGTGGACGCTAAACGTTGGTCACATCATTCATGCAACTCGTGCTCGAGCTTTCGACCATCCGCATTCTGAGGCCATGCTTCTCTAGCGTGCTAGGCTCGCCAACTCAACCTTAGTGTATTCGCTATGCAACATGGCTTACACCCACTGTATGCGAACGTAGATATGTATGACACCCAGGCCTGTCACCCTGGATCGCCTCATACCGAAGAACTTTCTTGGTGGTGCACACTAAGGGGGAACACAATCGTTGGTAATTTTAACAGGGATCATCTTATTAGGCTACCGTTGAGTATCTAATACTAGCACACAATAAGATATACAAACAATAACATTGAATGTAAATGCTATGTGATATGGTCCTTCACGTCATGATCTCCATCCGTCATCACCGGGTTCCGACGCCAGGGTTCTGGCGCCGTAGACACCAGGGTACCGGTGTCATTCCAGCGTGGTAGCTTGTCATTACCGTGACCATCTACTACTATGTAACAAAAGGTAATTACTTTACCTTTGCCACAACCATATCACAAAGATATACAAATAATAACATTGAATGTAAATGTTATGTGATATGGTCCTTCATGTCATGATCTCCATCCGTCGTCATCGGGTTCCGGCGCCAGGGTTCTGGCGCCGTAGACCCCAGGGTGCCGGTGGCATTCCGGCGTGGTAGTTTGTCATTACCGTGACTATCTACTACTATGTAACAAAAGGTAATTACTTTACCTTTGCCACAACCATATCACAAAGCAATGCCCCCTGCGAAACAAAGTTAGACGCCTCTACTTTATCTTTGCATGTTTTACGTGGTTGAATGTGCTTTCCCACAAGAACCGTTCTTACCTACAAACTTTTAGTACAATGCTGATCAAGTAGTTGTCTCTACTACACCCCTTTCGGGGCCCTCCGTTGCAAATGGTATACCAACTAATGCGAGAGAGACAGACACCCCCTAAGGCACTTTATACGGTACAAGCCGTATGCCAAGCGTGGACCAGTCTCGCGAATGAACGCGTAAAGTCGGTTGGGGGCCGCTTCATCAAGCATTACTGCGGTATAAACAAGTACACGTGGGAGGGTAACAACTAAAAGATCAACACCCACACGCTACATCTCGTGTGTTCTACCCGTACTAGCATTACTACGCATAGATCTAGCTCTGATACCACTGTAGGGGTTCCGCACATAAAAACAATAAATTTTACTCTACGCCCCTGAACCCCTGAAGCTACCCAGGACCTATCTATTAGTAATACAGTAACGGGAGGGGCTTTCCGCGAACTTACCCTTGAAGACCGAAAAGCATTGTCAACGCTCAGGAGAGCATGGTTGATATAGACGAGCCAAAGCCGACCTCAAGGTCGTGATGAAGTCCTTGCGCTCCTTCTGGCTCCAACGACTTGAGTGCCTCAAGTGCGACACCTCGCGGGGAGTTACACACGTCCGGTGCCTGACGATGACTCCCGCTTCCCCGATCCAGCAGCAGTTGTGGAAGTAGAGCTCCCGGATCCGAATCCCGCAGCGCGACGGCGCTCCGCGGTGAAGATGTCTCTCGCTCGCGCAGTCCAGACTTGGGACCACGGTCACGAGAGAGAGGGGGAGAGAGAAAATATCAATTATAGGTCCTCCCAAAAGTGGGGAGACCTTTATTGATTATTGGGTGTGTTTTTCTAGGCCAAATACCCACTATATATAGGGGGAGGGGAGGTACTACCTCCCCTCAAGTCCCGGGGTGGGACTAAAGGAGAGGAGGGGGGAGGAGGTGGCCGGCCGGCCACCTAGTGGGCCCCACGCGGGGGGGAGGGGGAGGGGGGCTAGGCCCAGTCGGCCTCCCCCTTGGCCCCTCTCCCCTTTCTCCTTTTCCCTAATGGGCCCTCTCCCTCCAGAATTGGCCCATTAAGCCTTTTTGACCTTTAATTGATTTTCTATTTATTAAATAATTATGAATAAATGATTAAATCAACATTTAACATTCATTCACACATTATCTAATCTCCGTGGCCATGGAACACCTTCCACCTCCACTCCGGACATCCTACGGACTTACTGAAACCCTTCCGGTTTTCTCCCTTCTCTTCTTCGGTGATTCCACCGATCCTATAAATGCTCTCTAAGCATCATCAAGCCCTTAAGCGTGATACCCCACGGTTCGGGAACACTCCAGACATGGTCAGGACACTCCCGCACCAATGATCAACAGAGGGACCTGGATGGCCATGTCACCCCTGTGCGTTCCACGAAGATCTTTCGTCGTTTGGACCGGGACAGTCGTGTCTTATTCCCTTTGTCTCTCGATACTTGCATTGCCCGAGATCTGATCAATGACATCACCATGTCGTGTTCAATCTCGTTACTAAACAATGCTACTTGACTCGTTCCGACAAGTGATATCCCCGTGATCTAATCACACGCTGCGCAGCTATTGGATATAACCTCTCCGAGTGGGCCCTTGAGTATCTTCCCGTCACATGGACGAAAAAATCCCGCTCTTGACATATATTGCCTCTACGGTTTCCTCCGAATACCTGAACACACATTTATAACCACCGTTTTACCAGATGGCGTTTGATGCTATCTAAGCACTCTCGGGAGACAGTGATTGATATAGCCTCACGGTCTAAGGAATAGTCTACGAGGATCCATTTCTAATCATCATAACTTGAACTTCATGACATGATTGAATCACGATGTTTAGGTTGGGTATTGGTTCATCATCTCATTCTCAGAATGAGATGACCTCATTTCCAACTGGCATAAATGCCACATGATCAGGAAACATGATCATCCGTTGACCAATGAACCAGTGACTAGAGTTTCACTAGGAACCCCTGGTTTGTTTGTACATCACACGTGTATTAATGTTTCCACTCAATACAGTTATAGCATGATATAAAACTTAATCATAAACTATATGAAATATGATAACAGTCCTTACTACTATTTGACTCTAGGGCATATTTCCAACAATGAGAACTACACGCCAAGATCTATCTATTAGGTAGAGAGCAACGGGTGGACATACATCCATCAAGAACTTACCCTCGAAGACAACGAGTTTTGTTAACGAGTAGGAACTCGTGGTTGATGTAGTCGTACACTTGCCGATCTCAAGATCGTGTGGAAGTCCGAGCGCCGCAAATCAGCAGCGCATCCGTTCTCGCACACCCGTTCAAGCCACCGGACAACCTCCACCTCCTTGCTCCAGCGATGCAGCGGAAGCAGCAACTCCTTCCAGACGAAAAACCACTGGGAGCATGTATCTCGCTAATCCGAGACCATGGGGGGAATAATTCTAGAGGGGGAGAGAGATCCTTCACGAGGAGGTGTGAGGAAGGAGGAAGAGGGGGGCTTTTATAGGAGGAGGGGGTGCCCCTCCCCATGGCCGGCGCCTCATTGGGGGTGACCCCTCACCTCGCCCAATCATGTGGTGGTAACCCCTCCACATTAAAATGCCTCTTCACATTCCCTTTTAAAGTCTCCACTTTAAATGCATTAAAATTCTCTAAGTTTAATGCTCTCTCATTTAATAAAAATCTTTTATTAAATTTATTCAGAATTTTGTTAATTACTTTAATTAACAAACATTCACATATAACCCCTTGAATTATTTCAATAACACATGCATAACCACTTTCTGCAATTTCACCCGAAACAATTCCGGTTTCTAGCGAAACAATTCCTGCGCTTTGTAATTCTTTCGTCTGAAACATATGTGCTCCAAAATGGTGTCCGGTAACTCTTAAATGTGTTACCCTATGGTTCGCGAATAATGCAGACATGATTGAGACTCCTCTCAGATCAATAAGAAGAAGCGGGACCTGGAGATCCATACTCACTCCTGCATATTCAACGATGACTTTTGTGATCGTGAGAACCTTTAACGCTAGTAACTTAATCCCTTTGTCTCATGATATAATACATGTCCGAGATTCGATCATCGGTATCCAAATACCTAGTTTGATCTCGTTACCGACATGCACTCTTTTCTCGTTCTTGTGATATGGCATTCTAGTGATCACATCACTTGCTTGCAAGCTATCTTAATGTGATATCACCGAGAGGGCAAAGAGTATATCTATCCGTCATCGGGATTGACAAATTCCACTCTTGATCCATGAGCCTCAACATAACACCTTCGTAGCACTGAACCCATCTTTATAGTCACCCTGTTACGGTGTGATGTTTGATGTTATCAATATACTCTTCTGATGTTAGCAATTAACATGATCTCATGGTCTAAGGATAAAGATTACTTTGTATGATGTTATAGCAATGTAAACATAATGACTTGATCGTAATGCTATACTTCGGATGAATGTTCATCATTTCACAAATGTTGTGACCTTGTTATTAACAACATCCAATGTCCATGATCAGGAAACCTTGATCATCTTGTTAATCAACAAGCTAGTCTATAAGAGAGGCATAACTAGGAACCCCTTTTGTTTATTAAACATACATGTATTGATGTTTCCTATCAATACAATTATAGCATGCAAAATAAACATCTATCATATACAAGTAATACATAATAACAACTTTATTATTGCCTCTCAGGGCATATTTCCTTTAGTCTCCCACTTGCACTAGAGACAATAATCTAGTTCACATAGTGATAAATCTAACACCCATGGAGTTCTGGTGTTGATCATGTTTTGCCCTAGGGAGAACTTTAGTCAACGGATCTTCTACATTTAGGTCCGTGTATACTTTACAAATCTTTATATCTCCATCCTTGACATGCTCGCGGATGGAGTGAAACCGGCGCTTAATATGCTTGGAATTCTTGTGAGACCTCGGTTCCTTGGCATTGGCTATGGCTCCATTGTTGTCCCAATAGATCACCATTGGGTCGAACGCACTAGGAACCACACCTAGTTCTGTAATGAACTCTTTCATCCAAACTGCTTCCTGCGCCGCTTCTGAAGCAGCAACATATTCAGCCTCCGTCGTTGATCTAGCCACCATAGGTTGTTTGGAACTCCTCCAACTAATTGCTGCTCCATTCAAGATAAATGCGTATCCGGATTGAGACCTAGAGTCATCCGTATCGGTGTCAAATCTAGCATCAACATAACACATAGCGACTAGCTCTTCTTCACCTCCGTATATAGGAAACATATCCCTAGTTCTTCTCAAGTACTTGAGGATGTTCTTGACCGCTATCTAGTGTTCCGAACCTGGATCAGATTGGTACCTACTAGTCAAACTAATAGCATGTGCCACATACGGTCTTGTACATAGAATGGCATACATTATAGAGCCTATGGCCGACGCATAGGGGATCTTATCCATTATCTCTCTTTCTTCCGCTGTAGCCGAACTTTGAGTCTTACTCAATGTCTTGCCTTGCAACATAGGTAAGAACCCCTTATTACTTCCGTCCATATAAACTTCTTTAATATCTTATCAAGGTATGTACTCTGCGATAGCCCAATTAGGCGCCTTGATCTATCTCTATAGATTTTAATGCCTAATATATATGACGCTTCACCAAGGTCTTTCATCGAAAATTTGCTGTTTAGATAACTTTTAGCACTGTTTAAAAGATCTATATCATTTCCAATCAATAATATGTCATCCACATATAATATCAGAAATTCACATTGCTCCCACTCACTTTCTTGTAAATACAAGCCTCTCCATAAGTTTGGACAAATCCAAACTCTTTGATCATCTCATCAAAGCGGAGATTCCAACTCCGGGATGCTTGCTTCAGTCCATAGATGGATCGCTGAAGTTTGCATACCTTATTAGCATCATTAGGATTGAAAAAACCCTTAGGTTGTATCATATACAACTCTTCTTCAATATTACCATTGAGGAACGCAGTTTTGACATCCATCTGCCATATTTCATAATCGAAATAAGCAGCAATTGCTAATATAATCCTAACCAACTTAAGCATCGCTACAGGAGAGAATGTCTCATCGTAGACAACTCCTTGATTTTGTCGAAACCCCTTTGCGACAACTCGAGCCTTATAGATGGTCACATTACCATCAGCATCAGTTTTTCTTTTGAAAATCCATTTATTCTCAACAGCCTTTCGATCGTGAGGTAAGTCCACCAAGGTCCAAACCTGGTTTTCGTACATGGATTCCACCTCGGGTTTCATGGCTTCTAGCCATTGTTGGAATCCGGGCTCATCATCGCTTCTTCATACGTCGCAGGGTCATCTATTTCATCAATCCTGAAATTCATAACAGGATTGTCGTACAGTTCAGGAGCTGCACGTGTCCTACTTGACATGCGAGGTTCGGTAGTGTCCTCTTTAGGAGTTTCATGATCAATATCATTAGCTCTCTCTTCATTAGGTGAAGTCAACTCCGAAATAATTTTCGGTGCTGCGCTACTCGCCATTTCATGAAGAGAAGGTTCAATAACCTCTTCGAGTTCTACCTTTCGACTACTCACACCTTTCGCGAGGAACTCCTTCTCAAGAAAGGATCCATTCTTGGCAACAAAAACCTTGCCCTCGGATCTGTGATAGAAGGTATACCCAATCGTTTCCTTAGGGTATCCTATGAAGACACATTTTTCCGCTTTGGGTTCGAGTTTATCCGGCTGAAGTTTCTTCACATAAACATCGCATCCCCAAACTTTAAGACATGACAGCTTAGGTTTGTTTCCAAACCATAATTCATACCGTGTCGTTTCAACAGATTTAGATGGTGCCCGATTTAAAGTGAATGCAGCGGTTTCCAGTGCATAACCCCAAAATGACAGTGGCAAGTCAGTTATAGACATCATAGATCGAACCATATCCAATAAAGTATGATTACGACGTTCCGACACACCATTACGTTGTGGTGTTCCGGTAGGCGTGAGTTGTGAAACTATTCCACACTCTTTCATGTGTGTGCTAAACTCGTAACTTAGATACTCACCTCGACGGTCGGACCACAGAAATTTGATCTTTCTGTTATGATGATTTTCCACTTCATTCTGAAATTCCTTGAACTTTTCAAAGGTTTCAGATTTATGTTTCATCAAATAGATATACCCATACCTACTCAAATCATCCGTTAAAGTAACAAAATAACGATATCCACCTCGCGCCGACACACTCATTGGTCCACACACATCAGTATGTATGATTTCCAATAAATCTGTCGCCCGTTCCATTGAACCGGAAAACAGCGTTCTAGTCATCTTGCCCATAAGGCATGGCTCACATGTATCAAATGATTCAAAATCAAGTGATTCCAAAAGTCCATCAGAATGGAGTTTCTTCATGCGTTTAACGCCAATATGACCTAGACGGCAAGTACACATATATGCAGATATATCATCATCAAGTTTAATCTTTTTAGCATCAACATTATGAATATGCGTAATATTACTATCGAGATCCAACAGAAATAAACCATTCAACACAGGTGCATGACCATAAAAGATATTATCCATATAAATCGAACAACCATTGTTTTCAGACTTAAACGAATAATCACTTTGCATCAAACATGATCCGGATACAATGTTCATGCTCAGTGCAGGCACCAAATAACAATTATTTAGATTTATCACTAATCCCGATGGCATATGGAGAGGTAGCGTTCCGACGGTGATCACATCAACTCTTGATCCATTGCCGACCCGCATCGTGACCTCATCCCTTGCTAGTCGTCATTGTTCGCAGCCCTGAATCGAGTTACATATATTAGCAACCGATCCCGTATCAGAAACCCAGGTGCTACTGCGAGTACTAGTCAAGTACACATCAATAACATGTATATGACATATACCTTTGTTTGCCTTGCCGGCCTTCTTTTCCGCCAAATACTTGGGGCAATTGCGCTTCCAATGGCCAGTCCCCTTGCAATAGTAACACTCGGTGTAAGACTTAGGGCCAGCTCGGGGTTTCTTTTCAGGTGCGGCAACAGATTTGCCACCCTTCTTTCCCTTGTGCTTTCCTTTCTTGTCCTTCTTGAAACCGGTGGTCTTATTGATCATCAACACTTGATGTTCTTACCTAATCTCCACTTCTGCAGTCTTAAGCATTAACAGAAGCTCGGGAAGAGACTTCTTCATGCCCTGCATATTATAGTTCATCACGAAGCTCTTGTAGCTAGGTGGCAGAGATTGGAGAACACGATGTATGCCCAAGTCAATGGGAATCGTTATTCCCAAGGACACAAGCTTATCGGCGTACCCAGACATTTTGAGTACATGCTCACTAACGGAGCTGTTCTCGTCCATCATGCAGCTAAAGAAATTTTCAGTAGCATTATAACTCTCTACGGCAGCATGGGTATCGAAAATCGTTTTCAATTCTCTCATGGTATCAAAGGCATTGCCATTTTCGAAACGCTTTCAAAACCCATACAATATGCCACAATGAACTAAGTTGTGGTCCTCCTAACGAGTCACATAGACATTATTTTCCTCGTCAGGGGCATCAGGAGCTGGTGGGGGGCCTAGCAGCGCATCTAGAACATATTGCTTTTGTGCAGCAGTGAGTAGAATCCTCAAATTCATAGCCCAGTTGGTGAAGTTGCTACCATTCGCAGCAAGTTTCTCTTTCTCAATGAACACATTGAAATTAAAAGCAGGTGGTGCCATCTACAACAGAATTTGTAAAGTTTATTTAGACTAAGTTTATGATAGATTGAGTTCAACTAATCCAAATTACTAATGAACTCCCACTCAAAAACGACATCCCTCGTGTCCTTTTGGTGATTACATGAACCAAATCAACTACACCAAGTCCGATCGTCACGTGAGTCGGTGTAGCTTCAAAGGCGAGCATTTATATGGGCATCATATCAACTATATGACTCATGCTTAACCTTTCGGTCCGTGTTCCGAGGCCATGTCTGTACATGCTAGGCTCGCCAAGTAAGAACCTTAGTACTCGCCTGTGTAAAACTATCTTACACCCGTTGTATGAAAGCGTAGAGTCGAGTACACCCGATCATTACGTGATGTCTCGAAACACGATCCATAGAACGGTGCATACTTAAGGAAGAACACATCTTGATATCTAAATGAGGGATCATCTTACAATGCTACCACAAGCGCCAAACTAGCAGTATAAGATGCTAACATCTAATGTGTAAAGTGAGATGATATGGTCCATGCATTTGATCTCTATCATTTGCATCGTGGTATGATCTATATCATTCCTTTATGTGTAAGGCCAAGGTCTATGGAACTTACACGTTGAGTGTGTTGTAAGAGTATCTATCATACATCTACTTACAACAATACCATATCAAGACACTAGCCCAGCAACGATCTAAACTAGACGCCTCTAATTTATCAATTGCAAGTTTTACGTGGCTTAGGGCTTTCGGAGATAGAACCGGTCTTACCTACGAACATGAACCTAGCGAGGATAACCAAGTTATTAGCAAATCGTTGTAAATCAGATATTGACTATAGTAGGAGAGCGGACACCCGCCCACTTATGCAAAACTAGTTGCATGTCAGTCGTGGAACCGGTCTCATGTACGATGACATGTAGGGTTGGTCCGGGCCGCTTCATCCCACTATGCCACCAATATCCAAAATACATAGAAGATGCAATAACATGATCATCATCGCCCACCTATAAACATATGTGTACTACCCCCACCTATAAACATATGTGTACTACCCGTGCAAAGCACCTACGCATAGATCAGGCGCTGATACCACTGTTGGGTCCGCATCATAGAAAACAAAAAAATTCCTACGATGAGAACTACACGCCAAGATCTATCTACTAGGTACAGAGAAACGGGTGGACATACATCCATCGAGAACTTACCCTTGAAGACAACGAGTTTTGTTAACGAGTAGGAACTCGTGGTTGATGTAATCATACACTTGCCGATCTCAAGATCGTGTGGAAGTCCGAGCGCCGCAAATCAGCAGCGCATCCGTCCTCGCACACACGTTCAAGCCACCGGACAACCTCCACCTCCTCGCTCCAGCGATGCAGCGGAAGCAGCAACTCCTTCCAGACGAAAAACCACCGGGAACATGTATCTCGCTAATCCGAGACCATGGGGGAATAATTCTAGAGGGGGAGAGAGATCCTTCACGAGGAGGTGTGAGGAAGAAGGAGGAAGAGGGAGGCCTTTTATAGGAGGAGGGGGTGCCCCTCCCCATGGACGGCGCCTCATGGGCGGTGACCCCTCACCTCCCCTATTCATGTGGTGGTAACCCCTCCACATTAAAATGCCTCTTCACATTCCCTTTTAAAGTCTCTACTCTAAATGCATTAAAATTCTCTAAGTTTAATGCTCTCTCATTTAATAAAAATCTTTTATTAAATTTATTCATAATTTTGTTAATTACTTTAATTAACAAACATTCACATATAACCCCTTGCATTATTTCAATATCACATGCAGAACCACTTTCTGCAATTTCACCCGAAATAATTCCGGTTTCTATCGAAACAATTCCTGCGCTTTGCAATTCTTTCGTCTGAAACATATGTGCTCCAAAATAGTGTCTGGTAACTCTTAAGTGTGTCACCCTACGGTTCGTGAATAATGCAGACATGATTGAGACTCCTCTCAGATCAATAATCAGAAGCGAGACCTAGAGATCCATACTGACTCCTGCATATTCAATGATAACTTCTGTGATCGTGAGAACCCTTAACGCTAGTAACTTAATCCCTTTGTCTCATGATATAATACATGTCCGAGATTCGATCATCGGTATATAAATACCTAGATTGATCTCGTTACCGACATGCACTCGTTTCTCGTTCCCGTGATATCACATTCTAGTGATCACATTACTTGCTTGAAAGCTATCTTAATATGGTATCACCGAGAGGGCCCAGAGTATATCTATCCGTCATCGGGATTGACAAATTCCACTCTTGATCCATGAGCCTCAACATAACACCTTCGTAGCACTGAACCCATCTTTATAGTCACCCTGTTACGGCGTGACGTTTGATGTTATCAAGATACTCTTCCGGTGTTAGCAATTAACATGATCTCATGGTCTAAGGATAAAGATTACTTCGTATGATGTTATAGCAATGTAAACATAATGACTTGATCGTAATGCTATACTTCGGATGAATGTTCATCACATCTTTTCACAAATGCGGTGACCTTGTTATTAACAATATCCAATGTCCATGATCAGAAAACCTTGATCATCTTGTTGATCAACAAGCTAGTCTATAAGAGAGGCATAACTAGGAACCCTTTTGCTTATTAAACACACATGTATTGACGTTTCCTATCAATACAATTATAGAATGAAAAATAAATATCTATCATATACAAGGAATACATAATAACAACTTTATTATTGCCTCTCAGGGCATTATTTCCATCAGAGCCCGTCGCTGGCAACACCTTTAGCCCCACCTTCCGCCCTCCCTACCGAGCTAACCACCGCCATCCTGCTTGGAGCCGCCATGCCAACCAAAGAATCATCCCGCCACTCCCCCTCCGAACCTGAAGAGGTGCACCGCCGCCAGCAGGAGATCCGCACGCCTCCACCGCCGCCGCCTGGGAAAAGAAGGCATGTCACCGCTAGAACAGCACAGGCTTTGCCCAGCGGCTCGAGCCGACGGCAGCGGGGAAGGAGGAGAGTGGGGTTGGGGGAAGGCGGCGCCAATGGGCTCGCCCCGTTACCCGCGGGGGGCAAGCACGACGAGCTATAGGGGCACTATGAGGCTTCTTCCACTCGCAATTGACTACCTTGCCTTAATATGGATAGAAAATGAACACAAGCAAATGTACACAAATGACGAAAAATCGAATTCGGCTCACTGGTGCAAATGAACCCATTGTGTGAAAACACATTTCAAAATATGAAAAAAATAGAAAATATATATTTACATGTACATCCGGATACTAAATGTTCGTACAGGAGTTTGCGGGTGAAAATAACATTTTAGATGTCCTATGTAAAAAGACAAATTTCTCTGCTCCAACGTGGCTATTCACGAACATGATTTTTAACTATTTTACATAAGAAACATAAAATGTTAATTCCTTCGGAAAACTTGCCGTACGGACATAGAATGTCCAGATGAATATGCGAATTTTTTGTTTGATTTTATTTTACAATTGAAAATTTATTTTTATATATTTTTCATAATAAGTTCATTTGCTACGAATGACAATGATTTACGCCTAACAAAGTCCATCATCTGTGGTGAAGGAATAACTGGTCATGATATTCATTCCTCTTATTTAAAAATAACTTAAGATATACCTTTGTAAAATATATGTATATTATGCGAATTTTGTTTTATTGTATAAACATTTATAATTTTTTTCATGTTAAAATATAAAATTTTACTGGCTTGCTTGATGAGTTATCCCTTCCTCTCTACGTGGATTTTCCTCTCTACTATGCTTTGATTGCAGTCGAACCTTGAATGCTATAATTATAAGAAAATAGTTGGTTTTAGACATCGTTCCGAAATGGAGGAAAAACACCCCTCCCTTTACATCAGTCCATGCGGACAGCTTTATGTTAAGTAAAAGTATCAAGTATCACCGTTTCAGTTTAAGATACAGCCATCGTTGAGACATAAATCAACCATCGAAAATCTTGTAGTTGACTAGTATGATGCCAGGTACCCTAGCTGAGAAACTGCTTAGATACCTTCACTAACCATTCGCATCCGAGGACATGGCATCTTGAATTCTCGGTGTTCCAATAGAAGAAGATATGCCCAGAGGTTCACCCAATATGCCATCATGTGTATAACCTGAATAAAATTGAAACACCTTTTCTTGTTAAAAATAATATCATTCTGACATCTTCATATAGACCAGGACAAAGGCGATACACCAGTGCGAAACATATCTTTTGTTCTACTATCCATAGGTCCCAACCTTGTACCAAACATATGGTCTACACTAGTCGGAGATAAAAGATCATAAGCAACAACAACGCAATGACATATAAGATGTGCAAGCAATGACATATAAGATGTGCAAAAGGACAAGTAATGAACAAGTGGTCTATAGACTCCGGCGAACCACAAAATCAACACTTTGTACACCCAACCCAATTGCATATTACGAAGTTGTCCTTAGTTAGTAAAACCTTCTTACGAAGGAACCACATGAAAATTTCAATATTTAATGGTATCATTAGTTTCCATAGGTACTTGGTAAGAAAAGGAGTATGACCATTCATAAGATCCGCATATAAGATCCGCATACATAGATTTAACTATAACTGTAATTGTACCCGAGATGGTTAAACCCAGCATAAATTTATCCGGATCATCTGACAACTGTACCATCATTAACTTTTAGCATAAATTTAACCAACGTGTCCATTTATTACCAGTCAATGATCTCTGAAATTCAATATTCAGTGGTACATTAGCAAGAATGTCTGCAACGAAAACATTTTTGTGTTGCACAATGTTATATAAGATTGATATTGTCGTGCGAAAGATAAACTCCCACAACCAATTGTCCATCCCCGATTTTAAAATGTCATGTACTGGAGAAAACATTATTAACCCCCATGAGACCGTTCTAGAAGGGTGAATCGGTAAGTTCAACTAGGGTGGTAGCTACGCATACGTCTAGAGACATCCCATGCATATATATGGTCCTAACTAAGATTCGTGTTGTCGTTTATATTTGTTGTCACTCCTGCGGGTCGTCGTTAGTCTGTTCGTTTGGAAGAAAACAAAGTAGCGTGTAGTTTTGTACCGACAAAGAAGACACCAAAAATAACAAACCCGTATCCCCGACAGAACAAAACACGGATGCACAAATCTCGTGGCTTTCACTAGGAGAGATCCCGACTCAATGGGGCTAGGTGGGGCTCTGCTGGTCTTTGGCATAACAACAAAGATTAGTGTCAGTGGTACACGGCTCGCCGGTAACATGGGTCAAGTGGTGAAGAATCCCGAGATGTGCACCAGATCGTCAAAGAAAAAAAACTGAACCATCTGACGTTGCGCCAAGGAAATCATTTGTTGATTGGTTTGTCATCCCACAATCTAACAAAGATCAGAGGGGGGAAAGGGAAAATGCAGATCGAAAAAAAGCTGCAAGAGAGGATGAGCAAAAATTTGCAAGAATAATTTGGAAGAGATGGAACATGGACGTGAGTGAATAGGGTCGTGGGACTTGGCGGTGGCAGTGGCTATGATTTGTCCAAACTGCCAGGGGGAAAATCGCTCTAAAAATGCCGGGAGGAAAATCTGTGTGGACGCTACATGTCGTGGTATTGTCGACGAGTACGCCATGTAGGGTTCCACATAGAGCGTGTTTAGAGAGGTGAGGTATGGCGGCGAGTTGACGGGTACGAGGTAACATAGTTTTACCCAGATTCAGATCCCAATGGTGGCAGAATCATACTCTTGTTATAAATCGCTATAATGACAACACGCCGAGTTACAGAGATTATATGGTTCGCTATTCGAGATTGTGAATATGCCATAAAGGCTCACAAAGGTCTAGCTGATAAAGGCGCAAGATCATAAGGTTATAGGGTAAAATCCATACCGGACAGGTCATGGAGTATAGTAATTAGAATCAAATCACAAACTAACGGAAAATATATATATACACATCACATCTCACCAATCCCCTACATCTCTCACGCCCAAGGGAATTACTCACTCATGAGAGAAGAACAGATCATCAATATAATTTAATAAAGGGAATTCGTCTTGGTATTACCGTGGAGATCCACAATAAGAATAAAAAATATCAAACACAATTCAAGATTGGAAGAAACAATCTCAAACCCTAGTCTTGCAAGGTGGAGATCCCTCTCTCTCTCAAGTACAAGTAGTGGCTATGGGGTGTATTGGCTAGGAGGTCGAAGATCGTGGAGCGAGATGAAGAACGTCTTCTTCTTCTCCGGATCCCCGGTCCCATCACGGAAGTTGTCCCTTTTGACAAGACAGAGGCGGCGGCAACTACACGGCAGGAAATATACGGCCGGAAAAATATGCCCGCCGTATAGTTGCTTGTTGGAACTTCTGTTGACTCCTCTTGTGTGCTTCCAAAGTGAGCATTGCTTGTTTTCCCCGGAATATTGTGTTTCTCTAGTTAAATCCTCATGTTGATGTTCAGAACCGGAAACACACATTAAAAACCAAGTTTTCTTTGCTACCGAAGTATTAGCGTTAGGTAAAACCAGAAAACGATCAAATCCGGGAGAAAACCATCAATAAAAGCCATAAAAAATGTGTCGAACCTCACAGCTATCAGAATCTATGTACGAAAACCAGCTTTGGACCTTGGTGGACTTACCTCACGACCAAAAGGCCATTGAGAATAAATGAATTTTCAAAAGAAAAACTGATGTTGATGGTAATGTAACCGTCTATAAAGCTCAACTTGTCACAAAGGGGTTTCAACAAATTCATGGAGTTGACTACAATGAGACATTCTCTCCCGTAGCGATACTTAAGTCAGTTAGAATTATGTTAGCAATTGCTGCATATTTCGATTATGAGATATGGCAGATGGATGTCAAAACTGCGTTCCTCAATGGTAACATTGAAGAAGAGTTTTATATGATACAACCAAAGGGTTTTGTCAATCATAAGGATGCTGACAAGGTATGCAAACTTCAGTGATCCATCTATGGACTGAAGCAAACATCCTGGAGTTGGAATCTCTACTTTGATGAGGTGATCAAAGAGTCTGGATTTGTCCAAACTTATGGAGAGGCTTGTATTTACAAGAAAGTGAGTGGGAGCAATGTGGCATTTCTGATATTATATGTGGATGACATATTACTGATTGGAAATGATATAGATCTTTTAAATAGTGTTAAAAGTTATCTAAACAACAAATTTTCGATGAAGGACCTAGGTGAAACATCATACATATTAGGCATAAAGATCTATAAAGATAGATCAAGGCTCATAATAGGGCTATCACAGAGTACATACCTTGATAAGATTTTAAAGAAGTCTAAAATGGACGGAAGTAGGAAGGGGTTCTTACCAATGTTGCAAGGCAAGACATTGAGTAAGACTCAAAGTCTGGCTATGACGGAAGAAAGAGAGATAATGGATAAGATCCCCTATGCTTCAGCCATAGGCTCTATAATGTATGCCGTGCTATGTACAAGACCGGATGTAGCACATGCTATTAGTTTGACTAGTAGGTACCTATTTGATCTAGGTTCGGAACACTTGATAGCGGTCAAGGATATCCTTAAGTGCTTAAGAAGAACTAAGGATATATTTCTTATATACGGAGGTGAAGAAGAGTTGGTCTCTAATTGTTATGTCAATGCTAGCTTTGACACTGATTCGGATGACTCTAAGTCTCAATCCGGATACATATTTTTCATGAACAGAGCATCAGTTAGTCGGAGGAGCTCCAAACAACCTATGGTAACAAGATCAACGGCGGAGGCGGAATATATTGCTGCTTCAGAAGCAGCACAGGAATCGGTTTGGATGAAGGAGTTCATAACCTAACTAGGTGTGGTTCCTAGTGCGTTGCACCAAATGGTAATAATGGAGCCATAGCCAATGCTAAGGAACTAAGGTCTCACAAGAATTCCGAGCATATTAAGCGCCGTTTTCACTCCATCCGCGAACATGTCAAGGATGGAGATATAAATATTTGTAAAGTACACACGGATCTCAATGTAGTAGATTCGTTGACTAAAGTTCTCCCTAGCGCAAAACATGATCAACACCAGAACTGCATGGGTGTTAGATTTATTACCATGTAACTAGATTATTGTCTCTAGTGCAAGTGGGAGACTAAAGGGAATATGCCTGAGAGGCAATAAGAAAGTTGTTATTATATGTATTCCAAGTACATGATAGATGTTTATTTTGCATGCTATAATTGTATTAATACGGAACGTTAATACTGAAGGAAATATGCCCTGAGAGGCAATAATAAAGTTGTTATTATGTATTCCTTATATATGATAGATGTTTATTTTGCATGCTAGAATTGTATTGATCGGAAACATCAATACATGTGTGTTTAATAAACAAAAAGGGTTCCTAGTTATGCCTCACTTATAGACTAGCTTGTTGATTAACAAGATGATCAAGGTTTCCTGATCATGGACATTGGATGTTGTTAATAACAAGGTCACACCATTTGTGGAATGGTGTGATGAACATTCATCCGAAGTATAGCATTACGATCAAGTCATTATGTTTATATTGCTATTACATCATACGAAGTAATCTTTATCCTTAAACCATGAGATCATGTTAATTGCTAACACCTGAAGAGTATCTTGATAACATCAAACATCACACCGTAACAGGGTGACTATAAAGATGAGTTCAGTACTACGAAGGTGTTATGTTGAGGCTCATGGATCAAGATTGGAATTTGTCAATCCCGATGACGGATAGATATACTCTGGGCCCTCTCGGTGATATCAAATTGAGATAGCTTTTAAGCAAGTGATGTGATCACTAGAATGTTATATCACGGGAACAAGAAAAGAGTGCATGTCGGTAACGAGATCAAACTAGATATTTGGATACCAATGATCGAATCTCAGACAAAGGGATTTAGTTACAAGCGTTAAAGGTTCTCACGATCACAGAAGTCATCATTGAATATGCAGGAGTCAGTATGGATCTCCAGGTCTCGCTTCTGACTATTGATCTGAGAGGAGTCTCAATCATGTCTGCATTATTTACGAACCGTAGGGTGACACACTTAAGAGTTATCGAACACCATTTTGGAGCACATATGTTTCAGACGAAAGAATTGCAAAGCGCAGGAATTGTTTCGATAGAAACCGGAAATTGTTTCGGGTGAAATTGCAGAAAGTGGTGATGCATGTGATATTGAAATATTGCAAGGGGCTATATGTGAATGTTTGTTAATTAAAGTAATTAACAAAATTCTGAATAAATTTAATAAAATAGTTTTATTAAATGAGAGAGTATTAAACTTGGAGAATTTTAATGCATTTAAAGTAGGGACTTTAAAGGGGAATGTGAAGAGGCATTTTAATGTGGAGCGGTTACCACCACATGAATGGGGGAGGTGAGGGGTCACCCCCCCATGCGCCGGCCATGGAGAGAGGGGGTACCCCCCCTCCTCCTATAAAAGGCCACCCTCTTCCTCATTCCTTACACCTCCTTGTGAATGATCTCTCTCCCCCTCTAGAATTATTCCCCCATGGTCTCGGATTAGTGGGTGGCATTTCGTATGGAAGGAGTTGCTGCTTCCGCTGGATCACTGGAGCGAGGAGGTGGAGGTTGTCTGGTGGCTTGAACGTGTGTGCGAGTACGGATGCGCTGTTGAGTTGCGGCGCTCGGACTTCCATTCGATCTTGATATCGGCAAGTGTACGACTACATCAACCACGAGTTCCTACTCGTTAACAAAACTCGTTGTCTTTGAGGGTAAGTTCTCATTAGATGTATGTCCACCCGTTTGCTTTGTACCTAGTAGATAGATCATGGCGTGTAGTTCTCATCGTAGGAAAGTTTTTGTTTTCTATGCTGCGGACCCAACAGTGGTATCACAGCCTGATCTATGCGTAGGTGCTTTGCATGGGTAGTACACATATGTTTATATGTGGGCGATGATGATCATGTTATGGCATCTTCTATGTATTTTGGATATTGGTGGCATAGTGGGATGAAGCGGCCCGGACCAACCTTACATGTCATCGTACATGAGACCGGTTCCACGACTGACATGCAACTTGTTTTGCATAACTGGCTGGCGGGTGTCTGTCACTCCTACTATAGTCAATATCTGATTTACAATGAGTTGCTAATAACTTAGTTATCCTCGGTGTGGTTCATGTTCGTAGGTGAGAACGGTTCTATCTGCGAAAGCCCTAAGCCACGTAAAACTTGCAATTCATAAATTAGAGGCGTCTAGTTTAGGTCGTTGTTGGGCTAGTGTATTGATATGGTATTATTGTAAGTAGGTGTATGATAGATACTCTTACAACACACTCAACGTGTAAGTTCCATAGACCTTGGCCTTACACACAAAGGAATGATAGAGATCATACCACGATGCAAGTGATAGAGATCAAATGCATGGACCATATCATCTCATATTATACATTAGATGTTAGGATCTTATACTGCTAGTTTGGCGCTTTCTGTAGCATTGTAAGATGATCCCTCATTTAGATATCAAGATAAAAATGTGTTCTTCCTTAAGTATGCACCGTTCTGTGGATCGTGTTTTGAGACATCACGTGATGATCGGGTGTACTCGAATCTACGCTTTCATAGGAACAGGTGTAAGACAGTTTTACACACACGAATACTAAGGTTCTTACTTGGCGAGCCTAGCATGTACAGACATGGCCTCGGAACACGGACCGAAAGGTTAAGCATGAGTCATATAGTTGATATGATGCCCATATAGATGCTCGCCTTTGAAGCTACATCAACTCACGTGATGATCGGACTTGGTGTAGTGGATTTGGTTCATGTAATCACCAAAAGGACACGAGGGATGTCGTTTTTGAGTGGGAGTTCATTAGTAATTTGGATTAGTTGAACTCAATCTATCATAAACTTAGTCTAAATAAACTTTAAAAATTCTGTTGTAGATGGCACCACCTGGTTTTAATTTCAATGTGTTCATGGAGAAAGAGAAACTTGCTGCGAATGGTAGCAACTTCACCAACTGGGCTATGAATTTGAGGATTCTCCTCACTGCTGCACAAAAGCAATATGTGCTAGATGCGCCGCTAGGCCCCCCACCAGCTCCTGATGCCCCTGACGAGGAAAAGAATGTCTATATGACTCGTCAGGAGGACCACAACTTAGTTCATTGCGGCATACTGTATGGGCTAGAGCGAGAACTTCGAAAGCATTTCGAAAATGGCAATGCCTTTGATACCATGGGAGAATTGAAAATTATTTTCGATACCCATGCTGTCGTAGAGAGTTATAATTCTACTGAAAAGTTCTTTAGCTGCATGATGGAGGAGAACAGCTCCGTTAGTGAGCATGTACTCAAAATGTCTGGGTACGCCGATAAGCTTGTGTCCTTGGGAATAACGATTCCCATTGACTTGGGCATACATCGTGTTCTCCAATCTCTGCGACCTAGCTACAAGAGCTTCGTGATGAACTATAATATGCAGGGCATGAAGAAGACTCTTCCCGAGCTTCTGTCAATGCTTAAGACTGCAGAAGTGGGGATTAGGAAAGAACATCAAGTGTTGATGATCAATAGGACCACCGTTTTCAAGAAGGACAAGAAAGGCAAGCACAAGGGAAAGAAGGGTGGCAAATCTGTTGCCGCGCCTGAAAAGAAACCTCGAGCTGGCCCTAAGTCCGATACCGAGTGCTACTATTGCAAGGGGACTGGCCATTGGAAGCGCGACTTCCCCAAGTATTTGGCGGACAAGAAGTCCGGCAAGGCAAACAAAGGTATATGTGATATACATGTTATTGATGTGTACTTGACTAGTACTCGCAGTAGCACCTGGGTATTTGATACGGGATTGGTTGCTAATATATGTATCTCGGTTCAGGGGCTACGGAACAAGCGACAACTAGCAAGGGATGAGGTCAGGATGCGGGTCGGCAATGGATCAAAAGTTGATGTGATCGCCGTCGGGACGCTACCTCTCCATATGCCATCGGGATTAGTTATAAACCTAAATAATTGTTATTTGGTGCCTGCACTATGCATGAACATTGTATCCGGATCGTGTTTGATGCAAAGTGGTCATTCCTTTAAATCTGAAAACAATGGTTGTTCGATTTATAAGAATGATATCTTCTATGGTCATGCACCTATGTTGAATGGTTTATTTCTAATGGATCTCAATAGTAATATTACGCATATTCATAATGTTAATGCTAAAAAGATTAAACTTGATAATGATATATCTGCATATATGTGGCACTGCCGTCTAGGTCATATTGGTGTTAAACGCATGAAGAAACTCCATTCTGATGGACTTTTGGAATCACTTGATTTTGAATCATTTGATACATGTGAGCCATGTCTTATGGGAAAGATGACTAGAACGCCGTTTTCCGGTTCAATGGAACGGGCGACAGATTTATTGGAAATCATACATACTGATGTGTGTGGACCAATGAGTGTGTCAGCGCGAGGTGGATAACGTTATTTTGTTACTTTCACGGATGATTTGAGTAGATACGGGTAAATCTATTTGATAAAACACAAGTCTTAAACTTTTGAAAAGTTCAAGGAATTTCAGAATGAAGTGGAAAATCATCGTAATAAAAAGATCAAATTTCTACGGTCTGACTGTGGAGGAGAGTATCTAAGTTACAAGTTTAGCACACACATGAAAGAGTGTGGAATAGTTTCACAACTCACGCCTGTCGGAACACCACAACGTAATGGTGTGTCGGAACGTCGTAATCTTACCTTATTGGATATGGTTCGATCTATGATGTCTCTGACTGACTTTCCATTGTCATTTTGTGGTTATGCACTAGAAACAGCTGTATTCACTTTAAAATGGGCACCATCTAAATCCGCTGAAACGACACCGTATGAATTATGGTTTGGAAACAAACCTAAGTTGTCATTTCTTAAAGTTTGGGGATGCGATGTTTATGTGAAGAAACTTCAGCCGGATAAACTCGAACCCAAAGCGGAAAAATGCGTCTTCATAGGATACCCTAAGGAAACAATTGGGTATACCTTCTATCACAGATCCGAGGGCAAGGTTTTTGTTGCCAAGAATGGATCCTTTCTTGAGAAGGAGTTTCTCGTGAAAGGTGTGAGTCGGAAGGTAGAACTCGAAGACGTTATTGAACCTTCTCTTCATGAAATGGCGAGTAGCGCAGCACCGGAAGTTGTTTCGGAGTTGACTTCACCTAATGAAGAGAGAGATAATGATATTGATCATGAAACTCCGAAAGAGGACACTACCGAACCTCGCAGGTCAAGCAGGACACGTGCACCTCCTGAACTGTACGGCAATCCTGTTGTGAATTTCATGGTTGATGAAATGGATGACCCTGCGACGTATGAAGAAGCGATGATGAGCCCGGATTCCAACAAATGGCTAGAAGCCATGAAATCCAAGATGGAATCCATGTACGAGAACCAAGTTAAGACCTTGGTGGACTTACCTCACGATCGAAAGGCCGTTGAGAATAAATGGATTTTCAAAAGAAAAACTGATGTTGATGGTAATGTGACCATCTATAAGGCTCGACTTGTCGCAAAGGGGTTTCGACAAATTCAAGGAGTTGACTACGATGAGACATTTTCTCCCGTAGAGATGCTTAAGTCAGTTAGGATTATGTTAGCAATTGCTGCATATTTCGATTATGAAATATGGCAGATGGATGTCAAAACTGCGTTCCTCAATGGTAATATTGAAGAAGAGTTGTATATGATACAACCTAAGAGTTTTGTCGATCCTAAGGATGCTAATAAGGTATGCAAACTTCAGCGATCCATCTATGGACTGAAGCAAGCATCCCGGAGTTGGAATCTCCGCTTTGATGAGGTGATCAAAGAGTTTGGATTTGTCCAACCTTATGGAGAGGCTTGTATTTACAAGAAAGTGAGTGGGAGCAATGTGGCATTTTTTATATTATATGTGGATGACATATTATTGATTGGAAATGATATATATATGTTAAATAGTGTTAAAAGTTATCTAAATAGCAAATTTTCGATGAAAGACCTTGGTGAAGCGTCATATATATTAGGCATTAAAATCTATAGAGATAGATCAAGGCGCCTAATTGGGCTATCGTAGAGTACATACCTTGATAAGATATTAAGCAAGTTTAAGATGGACGAAAGTAAGAAGGGGTTATTACCTATGTTGCAAGGCAAGACATTGAGTAAGACTCAAAGTCTGGCTACGGCGGAAGAAAGAGAGATGATGGATAAGATCCCCTATGCCTCGGCCATAGGCTCTATAATGTATGCCATGCTATGTACAAGACCGGATGTGGCACATGCTATTAGTTTGACTAGTAGGTACCAATCTGATCCAGGTTCGGAACACTGGATAGCGGTCAAGAACATCCTCAAGTACTTGAGAAGAACTAGGGATATGTTTCTTATATACGGAGGTGAAGAAGAGCTAGTCGCTAAGTGTTATGTTGATGCTGGCTTTGACACCGATCCGGATGACTCTAAGTCTCAATCCGGCTACGTATTTCTCTTGAACGGAGCAGCAGTTAGTTGTTATTATTTATTACTTATATATGATAGATGTTTATTTTGCATGCTAGAATTGTATTGATCGGAAACATCAATACATGTGTGTTTAATAAACAAAAAGGGTTCCTAGTTATGCCTCTCTTATAGACTAGCTTGTTGATTAACAAGATGATCAAGGTTTCCTGATCATGGACATTGGATGTTGTTAATAACAAGGTCACACCATTGGTGGAATGATGTGATGAACATTCATCCGAAGTATAGCATTACGATCAAGTCATTATGTTTATATTGCTATAACAACATATGAAGTAATATTTATCCTTAGACCATGAGATCATGTTAATTGCTAACACCTTAAGAGTATCTTGATAACATCAAATGTCACATCGTAACAGGGTGACTATAAAGATGGGTTCAGTATTACGAAGGTGTTATGTTGAGGCTCATGGATCAAGAGTGGAATTTGTCAATCCCGATGACGGATAGATATACTCTGGGCCCTCTCGGTGATATCACATTGAGATAGCTTGCAAGCAAGTGATGTGATCACTAGAATGTTATATCACGGGAACGAGAAAAGAGTGCATGTTGGTAACGAGATCAAACTAGGTATTTGGATACCGATGATCGAATCTCGGACATGTATTATATCAAGAGACAAAGGGATTTAGTTACAAGCGTTAAAGGTTCTCACGATCACATAAGTCATCGTTGAATATGTAGGAGTTAGTATGGATCTCCAGGTCCCGCTTCTGACTATTGATCTGAGAGGAGTCTCAATCATGTCTGCATTATTCACGAACCGTAGGGTGACACACTTAAGAGTTATCGGACTCCATTTTGGAGCACATATGTTTCAGACGAAAGAATTGCAAAGCACAGGAATTGTTTCGATAGAAACCAGAAATTGTTTCGGGTGAGATTGCAGAAAGTGGTTCTGCATGTGATATTGAAATATTGCAAGGGGCTATATGTGAATGTTTGTTAATTAAAGTAATTAACAAAATTCTGAATAAATTTAATAAAAGAGTTTTATTAAATGAGAGAGCATTAAACTTGGAGAATTTTAATGCATTTAAAGTAGGGACTTTAAAGGGGAATGTGAAAAGGCATTTTAATGTGGAGGGGTTACCACCACATGAATGGGGAAGGTGAGGGGTCACCCCCCCATGCGCCGGCCATGGAGAGAGGGGGTACCCCCCCTCCTCCTATAAAAGGCCACCCTCTTCCTCCTTCTTCCTTACATCTCCTTGTGAAGGATCTCTCTCCCCCTCTAGAATTATTCCCCCATGGTCTCAGATTAGCGAGATACATGTTCCCGGTGGCATTTAAATGCAGGAAGGAGTTGCTGCTTCCGCTGGATCGCTGGAGCGAGGAGGTGGAGGTTGTCCGGTGGCTTGAACGTGTGTGCGAGTACGGATGCGCTGTTGAGTTGCGGCGCTCGGACTTCCACTTGATCTTGAGATCAGCAAGTGTATGACTACATCAACCACGAGTTCCTACTCGTTAACAAAACTCGTTGTCTTCGAGGGTAAGTTCTCGTTGGATGTATGTCCACCCGTTTGCTTTGTACCTAGTAGATACATCTTCGCGTGTAGTTCTCATCGTAGGAAATTTTTTGTTTTCTATGCTACGGACCGAACAAATAAATATGTGTTTAATAAACAAATATAAAGTTTCTAATTATGCCTCTCTTTGAACTAGCTCGTTGATTAACAAGATGATCAAAGTTTCCTGATCATGGACATTGGATGTCGTTAATAACAAGGTCACAAAATTTGTGAAATGATGTGATGAACATTTATCCGAAGTATAGCATTACGATCAAAGTCATTGTGTTTATATTGCTATAACATCATACGAAGTAATCCTAGTCCTTAGACCATGAGATCATGTTAATCACTAACACCGGAAGAGTATCTTGATAACATCAAACGTCACACCGTGAAAGGGTGACTATCAAGGTGGGTTTAGTGCTACGAAGGTGTTATGTAGAGGCTCATGGATCAAGAGTGGGATTTGTCCATCCCGATGATCGATAGATATACTCTGTGCCCTCTCGGTGATATCACATTAAGAATAGTTTGCAAGAAAGTGATATGATCACTAGAATGTTATATCACGGGAACGAGAAAAGAGTGCATGTCGGTAGTGAGATCAAACTAGGTATTTGGATACCGATGATAGAATCTCGGACATGTAATATATGTGAGACAAAGGGATTAAGTTACTAGCATTAAAGGTTCGCACGATCACATAAGTCATCGTTCAATGTGTAGGAGTTAGAATGGATCTCCAGGTCCCGCTTCTGATTATTGATCTGAGAGGGGTCTCGATCATGTCTACATTATTCGCAAACCACAGGGTGACACACTTAAGGATTGCCAAACACCATTTGGAGCAAATATTTTTTAGATGAAAGAATTGCAAAGCGCTGGAATTATTTCAATGGACATTGGAATTATTTCGGGTAAAATTGCTGAAATTGGTTATGCATGTGATATTGAAATATTGCAGGGGGTTTTATGTGATTGTTTGTTAATTAAAGTAATTAACAAAATTCTGAATAAAATAAGTAAATAGTTTTATTAAATGAGAGTTCCATTAAAGTTGGTGGAAATTTAATCCATATGAGTGGGATGTTTTGAGTAGAGAAAATAGAGAGGCAATTTATGTGAGTGGAGCTTCCACCAGATGAATGAGGAAGAGGTGGGGGCACCCCTCCATCAGCGCCGGCCATGGGAAGGGGGCAGCCCCCCTCTCCAATAAAAGTCCCCCCTCTCCCTCCTCACTGACACCTCCTCGTGAAGGATCTCTCTCCCCCTCTAGATTTCTTCCCCATGATCTCGGATTAGCGAGATACATGTTCCCGGTGGCATTTTGTCTGGAAGGAGTTGCTGCTTTTGCTGATTCGCTGGAGTGAGGAGGTGGAGGTTGTTCGGTGGCCCGGACGTGTGTACGAGGACGGATGTGCTGCTGATTTGCGGCGCTAGGACTTCCACACGATCCTGAGATAGGCAAGTGTTCGACTACATCATCCACGAGTTCAATCTCGTTTCACTTTGTCGTTCTTTGAGGGTATGTTCTCTATGTATGTATATCCACCCGTTGCTTGTATCTAGTAGATAGATCCTAGCGTATTATAGTTCCCATCATAGGAAGATTTTTGTTTTCTATGCTACGAACCCAACACCATTGCATGTCTCTAATCCGGCTAACCCGGATGGGCCACAGTTGGTAGCATGGCCTATGGCCTGCTGGGCGGCCCAGTTAGACGGATCTAGAAGATAGGCTCATGCCAGATATAGGAAGGTTGCGGAGGAGTCAGCGACATACTCGGAGCCTTGGAGTACAAGACACGAAGAGTAGTTTGTATTAGTGTAGGACTCTTTACCTTGTCCGGCAAGATACTTTCCCTGTATCCCTAGGTTCTGGTGCCTTTATAAACCGGACCTATGGGAGCCTTTAGGGCAACACTTAACACTCAACATAGAACATACAACACCTCATACATCGAACCGATCTCTGTAACTCAGCGTATTGCCATTATAGTGATTTATAGTAGGAGTAGAGTTCTGCCACCGTTGTGGGACTTGAACCTAGGTAGTTGTGTTACCTCGTACCCGTCAAGTCTCCGCCTTACCCCACGTCTCTAAACAAGCTTCGTGAGGACCCCCTCCATGGCGTACTCATCGGCAATACCACGACATGAGCGGAGAGTTGATAACTTATATTCACTGGTTGCGGGAGAAGCTTGATCTAGAACAGCGCATATGAGCAATTGAAGAGGAATTGGCGGATAATGAGTCAATTGAACGCGCTTCAAAGATTTGTTCCACTTTTGGAAGACCTTGCGTCCCGATCGGAGATCCATGGGTATTTCTAATGAAGGAGGTCATTCATGAAATGGGAGAAGATTATGTGGAGGACGAGGAACTCAATATGTTTTAGTGATCTCCATGTAATTAAATAGTTGTATATATCAAATTGTATATGTATGCTCGCAAGAGATCGAATATTAATTATATATGCATCACCATGTACTGTGTATGTAGTAGTGTAGAATATGTGTACGAAAACATGTTTGAAATTACAATGAAATACAAATTGAAAAAAGAACGAAATGGAAAAAAACAAAATGAAAAGAAAAACACAAAATCGTGCTGCAGCAGAGAAAGACACGAATCTCTGTGGTGGCAGGAAAAGCTTTAGTCTCGGGTGGTGTTATTGCCGGGACTAGAGGTCCTCCAGCCCCCGCCTCGTTGTCGCTGCCACGTGGTGGCCTCTAGTCCCGGTTTGTAGCAAACCGGGACTAGAGATAGGGACCTCTAGCCCCGAATTCGCAGTCCCGGGTGCGAAACCGGGACTAGAGCCCGTTACAGCCTGGGACTAGAGCCCCATTTTCCACTAGTGACATGATCTAGTGCTCATGATTGTTTACAAAAATCATTCTAAGATTCAAAATATATTGTTTCATCATAGATCCACCGAAAGTTTTGCAAGGTTCCAACCCACGATGAGGACGTCCACGCCACCGTTTTGACCATGTTTTGAAACAGGCATAAAAAATTAAAAAATGATCAAAATAATATAAAATCTCCGCGTGGTGTTATTTTATATGATATAGCATCCATGAAAAATAGCAAACTTGGAATATCACGAATATTTTGAAAAAGTATTCTCATAAATGAGATATGATTTAGAAAGTTTCATAGCTTTCATGCCAAACCACCAACGTTATGGACAGATTTATGACATAGTTTGTGATAAGGTGTCCATATTATGCACATATGTGCATTTTGGAATGGCGAACAATGTTTTTGGAGGAAGTTTTTCTTTTCGTCCCCACTTAATGGCAGCGTTCGCTCTTTCGCAAACTCCAGGACTACACTGTAATGGTGGCATTCGCGTTTTGTGAACGCCTTGTTTTATCGAACGTCACTACACTAGTGGAAACGAGGTCTTTTGTTGATCCCGAAAAGGGGCTTTAACACCGGTTCTTCTACGAACCGGTGTTAAAGAAACGTACCAGCGTGGCCCTACGGCAAAAGGCCCCCTTTAACACCGGTTCGTACTACGAACCGGTGTTAAAATCCTAAGCGATGGCGCACCTCCCCTTTAACACCGGTTCGTGGCATGAACCGGTGTTAAAGGGGGGGGGCTATATAAGACACCACCCCAGCCCACACACACCCCACTCTTCCATTCTTTCTCATTTTGGAGCCTAGCAAGAGGGTGTGAAGAGTGCTAGTTTGTGTTTTTTTCATATGCACTAGAGGTGTTCGGTGAAATGCCCGAGAGCTCAAAATAAGCTTTCTTGTTGCTCTTTCCGTCTCGGTCGAGGTCGGCAACTATAGTTTCATGTGTCATTGATGTACTATATATATAAATGGTCATCTCCTATTATTTTTGATATATACTACATATTAATGCAGATGAATCGGCAATGGATGTCTGGTGACCGCCGCACTTCCGAGTACATTACGGGCCTCCAAAATTTCATCGTTGTGGCTAATGCAAACCGTGGTCACAATGGTTTTATGTCCTGTCCGTGTGTTCCTTTGTCGAACAAGAAAGACTACTCAAATACCAGAACCATTCATGCCCACCGCTTGATCCGGTTTCATGCCCAGCTATAATTGTTGGACCAAGCACGGAGAAAAAGGGTTTGTGATGGAAGACAACGAAGAAGAGGATGATGAAAACTATCATAATATGTATCCTGAATATGATGATAATGCAATGGAGGTAGATAATGAAGATCAAGAGGGAGCGGATGGGCCCGGCGATGACGATCTTGGTCGGGCCATTCTTGATGCAAAGGAAGAATGTGAAACTGAAAAGGAGAAGGAGAAGTCGAGCAGATGTTAAAGGATCACAAAACATTGTTGTATACAACTTGTGAAGATGGCCACAAAAAGCTAGGTGCCACAATGGATTTGCTGCAATGGAAGGCGAGAATGGTGTGTGACCGCATTTTCAAAGTTGTTGGTAAAATGAAGAATCTTCTTCCAAGAAATAATGAGTTGCGACGGTACATACCAAGCAAAGAAGGTTGTCGCCCTCTAGGATTAGACGCGTCGGAAGATACATGCCTGCATTAATGATCGCATCCTCTACGCGGTGAGAAATCGAGAATTTGGATGCATGCCCGGTATGCCTTTGACTGTGGTATAAGATCGACGAGGCGATCCTGGCGATGTTGAGGCGAGGCCCCTAGGAAGAAGGTTCCGCCAAGGTTATGTGGTATGCTCCTATAATACCACGGTTAAAAGCGCTCTTCGAAATAAAGAGCATGCCAAGTTGTTGCGATGGCACATGGAAGACCGTAAGAAAAGGCGATGTTGAGACACCCCGATGGGTCACAGTGGAGAAAAAGTCGGCGAGTACCGGACTTCGCGCGTGGCGCAAGGAACTTAAGGTTTGGTCTAAGTACTGAAAGACATGAATCCTTTTGGTGAGTAGAGCTGCGATCCACGACACCTGGCCTGTGACCCTATGTATCTATAACCTTCCTCCTTGGTTGTGTATGAAGAGGAAGTTCATTATGATGCGATGCTCATCCAAGGCCGAGGCAACCCGGCAACGACATTGATGTGTACCTAAGGCCATTAGTTGAAGAACTTTTACAGCTGTGGGCCAAACCAGGTGTGCATTATGTGGGATGAGCACAAAGGGAGCCATTTGACCTCTGAGCATTGCTTTTCGTAACCATCAATGATTGGCCTGCTCTTAGTAACATTTCAGGCAGACAAACAAGGGATACAATGCATGCACACTGTTTAGATCATACTGAAAGTGTATATTTGGATAAATGTAAGAAGGTTGTGTACCTAGGGTATCGCCGATTTCTTCCGAACACGCATCCAAGAAGAAAGAAAGGCAAGCATTTCAAACGTCTGGCGTAACCTCGGAGGAAGCATCCTCCGTGCGGTGAGGAGGTATTTGGTATGGTCAAGGACCTCAGTAATCTTTGGAAAAGGTCTGGCAGTCTATCTGTTCGAATGACGATGCGGACACGCGCCCATGTGGAAGAAGCAATCTATATTTTGGGACCTACCCTATTGGAAAGTCTTAGAGGTCCGCTCTTCAATCGACGTTATGCACGTGACAAAGAATGTTTTGCGTGAACCTGCTAGGCTTTCTAGGAGTGTATGGGAAGACAAAAGATACACGGAAGCACGACAGGACCAGCAACGTCCCAAGGCCCTGAAGAGCCTATGCATCCAGAACGAGAAGGGTAAACGATGCCACTTAACTCCTGCCAGCTACGCTCTTACCAAAGCGAGAAGGAAATCTTTTTGAATGTCGAGCGATATCAAGGTCCGTCGGCTTCTCGTCGAATATAAAGGGAATAATAAATATGGCGAGAAAAATTCCAAAACCTGAAGTCTCATGACTGCCACGTGATTATGACACAATTGCTTCCGATTGCATTGAGGGGCTTCTACCAAAATGTTCGAGTACCCATTGTGAAGCTATGTGCATTCCTCAATGCAATATCTCGGAAGGTAATCGATCCGGAAAGCCTACCGGGGTTACAAAGATGTGGCCCAATGTCTTGTCACTTTGAGTTGGTGTTCCCACCATCCTTCTTCAATATTATGACGCATCTCTGGTTCACCTAGTAGAAGAGATTGCCATTCTCGGTCTGTATTTCTACACAATATGTTCCCCTTTGAGAGGTACATGGAGTCTTAAAGAAATATGTTCATAACCGTGCTAGGCGAAGGAAGCATCTCCAAGGGCTATGTAATGAGAGGAGGTCATTGAGTTACGTGTTGATTTTATTCCTGACCTTATGGCGATTGGTGTTCCGAATCACGACATGAGGAGACTGCGTGGAAAAGGCACCCTAGGATGTAAAGCAATGATATGTAGGGACGGGCATTCTCTCAATCAAGCACACTACGGTTTTACAAAGATCTATCTTGGTTGCCCATTATATCAATGAACACAAGAATTTAATCGCCTCAAACACCGGGCGGTCGATGAATGGATTATAAGTGAACACATGGCGAGTTTTGGCGGTGGCTGCAAAGACTTCTCACGAATAACACCACTGTTGGGGATCAGCTGTACTTGTTGGCCAGACACCATCTTCGATTGTATGTACTTTCCAAAGTGCGAGATAAATGGGAATACATTTTACACGATAGGCCAAGATAAAAGAGCACCAACCAAAAGCAGTGGTGTCCGCTTGATGCAGCAGAAGACAATGGGCAAAGACCACGTATTATGGGTTCATAGAGGAGATATAGGAACTTGACTATGGACCTAATTTTAAGGTCCCCTTGTTTGATGCAAATGGGTCAAGCTAACAGGAGGAGGGTTGAGGTAGACAAGAAGTACGGAATGACAACGGTGGATCTCAACAATCTTATGAAGAACTTAGACGAACCATTCGTCCTAGCCAATGATGTGGCTCAGGTTTTCTATGTGAAGGACATGTCCTCCAGACCAAAAAAAAGAAAAAATATGCAAACGAATACATCATATGATGAGCCAAAGCGTCACATAGTTCTTTTAGGGAAAAGAAACATCGTGGGAATCGAGGACAAGACAGACATGTCAGAAGATTATAATAAGTTTGATGAAATTCCGCCCTTCACAAAGGAAAACGGCCCAAGCATTCCGTTAAGTAAAGAAGATGCTCCATGGTTACGTCTGAAGCGATCATAAGGAAGGACATATGCCAAGAAGTTCATGCTCATATTATGTAACTCTAGTTCATGTTTTTCATGGCCGCATGAAATAATGTCGACACTCACCCCTATTATTAGTGCTGACTCGTGTTTTGTCCCGGTTGGTGTCTCCAACCGGGACTAAAGGTTCATCCCGCCATTTTTTCCCACCATTTTTCTTCCCTTGATTCTTCTTCCGCCATTTTTCTTCCCGCCATTTTTCTTCCCGCCAGTTCTTCCCTCCAGTTCTTCCCGCTAGTTCACTATATATATATGTAGGGGGTTGGCCTCCATTGTCATTGCACATCTCTAGACTCATATCTGCAACCTCATCACTCTTTCCCATGGCTTCCACCGTAGCACTAACCCCTGGGAGGCGAGGCGCTTTGCCGAACTACCCTGCCGTCAGACTCTTGTGTCCCGTCGGCTGGATCTTTGGCGTCGGGCGTGCAGTTCCTCCTGTCCCTCTAGGTGTGGCGGCCGGATGGCCATCACGAACCACTACTACTTGAGCTCACGCCGAGCAGCGGAGGAATCCCAGATGGCATCCCGACTATTTCCCTACTTGGGAAGCCTTCTTCGTGGATCGGCATGAGAGGGCGCTCGCCAGGCACGAGGAGGAAGGCCCACCTCCTCCTAACTTCAACGAGGCCGGACGTCGTCTATGGTGGCGCGGTCGGACTCTCCAGAGCGTCATGGCCTATGACACTTGCACGACTCTAACCCCGTCTGCGCTACCCTCAAGTCCAGCCCACGCTACCCTCAAGTCTAGCCCACGCGTACTCTCCAGAGGTTCAATTACGGCGACCCGGCAGCATATGACGACTAAAGTGGCGAGTATTACAGGTGTAGGCAGGAGCATGACTAAATCACTCCAACATTCCGAAACAAGTTCGGCCGATTGTTACTTAATCTGGCCATGTATCTTAATTTTCAGTTCTTTTATGTATCTTAATTTTCAGTTCCAGTTCGGCTTTATGTAACTTACTATTAGTTGCATTCTCATTCGAGGTTTCTTGGCTTTCGGGTCAAATGACCAATGTTATGGCTAGAATCAAGGCATAGTTTCTGATAATATTGCCATATTGTGCATACATGTGCATCATGGCATGGCAAACAATGTTGCAAGAGGAAGTTTTCCTTTTTATCGCACCAAAAAGGCATTTTCCATTTTCCGAGCATAAAAAACGGACGGTTTTGTGAAGCAACCACCAAATGGCTAATTCAAAAAACCACCAACACATTTTACAAAAATACGAGACCACCTTATATGTACAATGTACCAACAGGGGGATCTGAAACCTTTCCGTCCACCTCTGGTGAAAAGACAAATTCCTGCCGAATCGGCAGGAAGTGGGTCAGATATGAACTACAGGTACATGATACGATGCTCATGATTTTTTACAAAAATCATTTTTAGGTTCACAATATGCTATTTTATCAAAAAAACAATGCAAGTTGAGCGAGGCTTGGTGAGATTCAAGTGTATACAAAAGATGCGACATTTAAATATCCAATCAATTCAAAAATGTTAATACAAAAGATGCGGCATTAAAATATGATTTGATCTAATAAAATAGGGTTAGATTTATTTTTAGATGCTTAATATTTCTTATGTTCAAATTTTTAGGATTTAACAATTTTTTTTTTGAATTGAATAATCAAAATTTATATGTAAGTGTTTTAATTATTTTGAAAATTTTCATGTAAAGTAAATATAAAATGATTTACATGAATGGATAGATATTATTTTTCTGAAAATTATGATATATTATTCATATTTTTCTGAGTTGAAATGAAAAAGATATGAATTTTCTAAATTCATATCATATTTTTTGAATTAAAAATGCCCCTTTAATGCATGAAATAAATGCCCCCCTTTAACACCGGTTCCAGACACGAACCGGTGTTAAAGCGATTTATTCGTTCCTTCACAAGACATTTCTTTAACACCGGTTCCTGGCTGGAACCGGTGTTAAAGTGGGGGGGTAATAAATGCGCTGAAGCGGAATCCCTTTAACACGGTTCGTGTACGGCGGTGTTAAAGAAGGGTCGTCGCCTTCCTTTCCTTTCTTCGTACACGAACCGAGCAGATCGAACACCGCCGGAGCTCGCGCGCGCCGCCGCGCCGCTCGGAGCTCGCGCGTCTCGCCGCCGCCGCCCTTGGAGTTCGTCCGTCTCGCCGTCGCCTCCATTTCCATATGACCTCTCCCGCCCCCCTGACCACCACCTCTTCCCCGTGCAGGAGCAGCCGACCGCGCCTCGCCGGAGCACCGCCGACGCCGCCCGTCTCCACCGTGCGTCCGGATCGCCTCGCCGAGCACCGCCGACGCCAGCTGCGTCTCCATCACGCCGCCGCCCGTCTCCACCAAGCTGCCGACGACCAGCCGCCTCGAGCACCGCCCGTCTCCCATAGACGCCGCCCCGTCTCCACCGCCCGACCCCGTAGGGCGGTGTCCCAGAATTTTTTCATGTGCCTCAAAATATTTATTAAAATCAATCTGTATATAATGTTATGTGATTTTCACTATATTTAAATCATCATGTGATTTACACTATTACATATGTAAAATTTTTTTCCTTTGATTTTCAAAATCCCAAGCTAAATAACTCGTTGATTTAGGGTGGTGTCTTAGCAACGCATGAGTTCTATGCTACTCCCGCTATTTCAAAATATAAGACATTTTAGCTTTATAAATAAATGTATCTAGACCCCTTTTAATATGTATGTTTGTGTAAATTCGAAGTAAACCTACATCTTTAAAATGGTATAGATACACTTTCTTCGCAAAGCTAAAAATGAAACGGAGGAAGTAGTTCATAATAACGACAGTGGCACGCAAGTCAGCCAAACCATGGCGGGCCATATGCTTGTGCTTGTGTTAATATCCCGCGCCCGCCGAAACTTCCGCCGGGCGGCCGACGCCACACCGGAACCGACGTGGAGGGCGACGGCGACGCGGCTCCCTCGTCGGGTTGCGGGCCGACGAGTCCATGTTGGCGAGGAGGAGAGGGGGGAGTCCCCCCTTGCCCGCGTCGTGCAACCCGTCCGGCCGATGGCGGTAGGGATACTTCCCCGGCGAGCCTATTTCGAGGAGCCCTGACCACCTCGCTCTCTTCCCTGTGCAGGAGCGTCTCGCCGCCGCTGCTTCGGAGCTCATAGGCCACGCCTAAATGCCGCCGCCGCCCGCCGCCCGACGAGACCGCCGCATCCGTCCGACGAGCACCGCCGCCCGACGAGCACCGCCGCCCGACGAGACCAACGTCACCCCACCGGTGAGCGCCACGTGTCTGCCACGTGTATGATTGCTGACTCATCCTGATTAAAACTTGTTTGCTCGATAAATTGTACTACATGCATAGATTAAAACCAATAGGATCGCCGGTTTTACCATGGAATCGCAGTGACGAGGAGACCAATAGGATCTCGGAAGAACAGGTCAAGAAATTCTTTGCACCTAGACGGGCCGAGCCAAAGGAGAAAATAGATCCGGCGGTGGTGGAGAAGTTTTACAAAAATCTTTCGAAACCTGAAACCCCACTTGTGCCGGACTACGAGCGCCAGATTTTGAAGGCGGATGCAAGACGCCGTAGGGAGACTGAAAGTAGCAGTCGTGAGGCACCCCAGAAAACAGTTCCCATGCTCGGAGAGCAGGAAAACCAATCATGTGCCCCGCTCCAAATGTTCGACACACGGGACGCTCCTCCCGTAAATGATTACGAGGCAAAGCTACAAAGAAAGGCCAATGAGATGGGGATGACTTACATTGCATACTTGAACATCATGGGAGACAACTTGCCCAAATGCGATGCCAACCCCATACAGCCATGGAAGTATGGGAAGAATCTCGTCAAGAAAGAGGAGCTCAAGACTCTACCAACAAAGATGCGAAAATTGCACAAGTGGTACCTTCATTTCTGCAAGACGAGAAAGTTAGAATGGATCACGGCGCATATAAGAGATGATATTTTCTTATGGAGATGACGCGATCGACTTCAACATTCAAGACTTGCATTTTCTATTCAATCAGAAGGAACTCGACAAAGCTACCATCAGCCTTTATTGTGTGTAAGTACTATTTCTATAATTTATATCTCATCTCATTCACTTTATTAATTGCATGTATATATATATGCTCACCATATATGTATATACTATTATGCAGGAAAAGGTTATGGAATGCAGGAAAGGAGGTCTTTTGACATTGGGTTCGTTGACCCAAATAGAGTTCATGAAGAAGTGGTAGAAACCAAACCCGCAAAATGAAGATTACTTGCTAACGTCTTTACCGAGACAACAAACCAAAAGGGAAATACTATTGCCTTACAACTTCTCGTAGTACTGTTACTCTCTCTTGTACACATTCTATTTCAGCTTACTCGATGTTAAGTGTAACTGATGATGAGTTATGCGTATGAGGTTCCACTTTATTCGCTAGTCATTCAACCCGACTCAGAAAAGTCCTTGTCATGGACTCGTTTAAAAAAGAAAGAGATATGGGCAAACTTTAGAGATGCTCCAGAGGTAATTTCAATCATATTATCGCACTAGATCGGCAACTTTCGTGACAATAAGTAATTATTACTCCTTTATCCATTTTCTTTGTGGACAGGGTTTGAAAAGGTTCACGGCAGGGCCGTGGGTGAATGGTCGGAAGAACTAAAATTTATAGACCAAAATGTAAGTAATACTAGCTAGCTTCCAATTCCATTATATCATGCTTTATTGATTATTATTTTGATTGAACTCTATTCTCGTAGCACGCATCGTGACACGGCAATAACTTATGTGGGTACTATGTTTATAATTCATTCATAACACGATAAAAGCGACAGGCCAAGCCACACTAGAAAAACTTAGAGTAAGTAAACAAAGTCCATAACATTATTTTATTACCATCAATTGTGTTGAATTTTATTCTTATATATATATTGACGGCCCATTCTTCATATATATTCAGATCGAACGGATGCGGGACCAACTCCTACCATTTGAACGCATACCAGCCATTCAAGAGGAATTGGCGGGGTTCATACTTGATGAGGTCGTCACGCCTGGCGGAGAACTCTTTAGATATCCACCAAAATGAACGATGACGATGTATGTGCCGATGACGATGTATGTGCCGATGACGATGTTTGTGTATAATAATAGTTGCTTAATTATTCATGTACTCGTATGTACCGATGACGATTTATGTGTATACCGCTCCCGATCGATTCCCCCCCCTCCCCCCTCCGCAAATACGCGTAACGGGCAGATAGAATGAGATTTAGGGCTTTCTGCCGCGCAGGAAAACGGCCAAATCTCTGCCGTAAGAACCTTTTAACACCGGTTCGGATACGAACCGTGTTAAGAAATTTGCGGCAGCCCCCACGGCGCCACCCTTTAACACCGGTTCAGTATAAGAACCGTGTTAAAAACCCCCCTCTAACACCGAACCCTCAACAGCGGTCGGGGAACCGCTGTTAGAGGGCCCTCCCAACCGGAGTTAAAGGGGGGGGCCTGCACTAGTGCTAGAAAATGACTGATATAAACCTTTTCCTACTAGTGTACCATTCACGCGGTTTGTATGATGAACCTCATGAGTTGATGGATATATGGTGGTAAATTCAGCATAATGCATTACGACATACTACACTGATCTGCTCCTCGGAAGCATCACCCACCAAATGAGTACTTAGTTGCTCTTCTTTGTGATGGGTCCAACATTCCTACCCCACCATTAATCCCCTTTTGATCAAATGACAGAAGAATGGAGGAATAGTTAGAGACAAGCCTGATGCATTTAAAGCTGGTCAGACATATTTTAGAGTTTGTTTAAATTATTAAGTTGGATTAAAGCTTAAGCCTACCGAGGCTGAATATTTAGGAATTCATTTAATAATGTTTAACCCAACCAACAAGATTAGAAATCAATGACAGAAGATCAGGTATCATCAGAGATTGATGGAAGAAGATCTGAGATCGGAGACCGGTTGCAAGACCAACACTACACGGTCTATTAAAAAAGCGATACCGAAGACCGACACAATAAAGTCATAAAATCAGACAACGGAGATCCCTAGGTTTTAAGTCTGGACGCAGTGATCAAATAGGAGAAAATAGTTAGAAGTTCTTTTGATTCAGGCTTCAGCCTACCGATGCTGCACTGCGGAGTGTCATGCATATTTGGGAGTTCATTCACTAAGTTTTATGCCTACCTAATCCTTATTCAGATCTCCTGGACTTGGATCTCTGTTGATGTAGCCAAGACTTCTCCCAAATGGCAGCAACGCTGGATGATCTGAATATACAGTTGTGCTACTGGTTTTTGAGCAGCGAGTTGTATGCAAGAAATCTGCAAATAAATTTACTTACAACTAGCCAAATTAGGGAAAATTTCTATTGCCTCCGAGGCAATAATTGGGATGTTGATGTACAGGCAAGTTTTGCCAAAGTTGTGGTCGGCGATTTACCCCTGTTATCGTAATAAAGATTTAGGTTTAAAAAAAAGATTCGATATTGGCAGAGGTTTAATTGCGCAAAATTCATTCAAAGTCGTTGCACGCAGAGATGGCTCAGAGAAACATTATTGAAATATAACCCTTACACAACGCTAACCAATAATGCAGACTGTAAACTAACTACCGCTGGTCAGGCATATTAGGTTGTTGACATAAATTAGAGTTGAAGCCTACTTGTGCAGTGTGCACAGTTCTGAGATGACAGAAGATAGATTGTTTAATTACGCTGAGATCGGAGATGAAACAGAGCGAGATAGTATAAATGAGAAATTGACTGTCAGGCATATTGATGAGTTGGTTCACTTGGTAAAAAAATCTTTTACATCTGAGCATATTTGGGACTTGGTACGTAATCCGCAATAAGTATGAAGTCAGCAGATACGTCTCCTTTGACCAACAAGGATTTGAGAAGCAATTAAAGCACAGTAATCACTATCAAAGGGTATGGCACACGTAAATAAATTTACTGACATCAAATTATGGAATAAACGCATTATTTGTTTTATCATGTAGATAATATAATTGATCTAGAACACAAATAAAAAGATGACTAGAGGGGAAAAAAAGGTCAGGAACATGACAACCCTGGATGACAATCGTGCAGCCTGCATGTACGCCTTTCTAGCAGTTCAAATTGAAATACGAAGGAAGGAGACTTGCGTTTCGGAGTGCAGGGAGTATCAGATGTCATTCTAGAATTCTAATGATAGCGATATCGAGAAAAAGCAGATGAATTCTTCGTCATCTATAGGTTGCACTTCATTTCTAAGCCCACCGATGTTGCATTACAAATTGACAGTGGTTGGTCAGGCATATTTGGGAGTTTGTTTATTAATGTTTAAGCCTACCCAAAAATATTCGAGATCAGTGACAGGAGATATGATATTTTAGATCGGATGGCAGGAGATCTTAGATCTGAGATCGATGGCACAGGTTTAATTGCAGAGGAGTCTGGCACAATAAAGTCTATTAAACGGGCAAGTATCTAGCAAGGCATATTTTGGTGTTCGTTTCAACTAGACCAGGCTGTAGGGTTCAGAGATTCCAAAAAAAATTAGGACTCCGTTTTGATTAATACATAACCCTGCCGACACAGACACAGTATTCCCGAGAGTTTTGGCATATATGGGAGTTTTTTTATCAATGTTTATGCCTAGCCAATAACATTTGAGATCAATGACAGATGATTAAACGACATAGATATCCAAGTCAGAGGTTTAATTACACAGAAACCTGACACAAGAAAGCCTATTAAAACGAGCAAGTCTACTCATGTTTCCTGCAAAGATCAGGCATCACATATGATTACGATATTCAATTACCCACAAGCCTGACACAATGACGAAGTTGCTATATGCAGGCTCAGCAAGTTTTGGTAAAAGATATTTAGGAGTTTGCTGTTAGAGTTTAAACCTACCCGCGGATATCACTGATAGAGCATGGAAGATCAATAGAGTTGAACGCTTAATCAGTAATGGAGTGTGTAAACTAGCTACCGTTGATCAGGCATCGATCTTTAGGAGTTCGTTTAGTACTTGGTAAGAAAAAAGACTTTTACACTCGAGAATGCATGGGAATAACTAGTTAGAGTGGGACTTTGTACATAACTAACATGATCCGCAATCAAGAAATTGCTACTCCCTCCGATCCAAATTAGTTGACTTGGTTTTATCTAGATTTGGATGTATCTAGCACTAAAACAAGTCTAGATACAATCGAATCTACACAAATCTAAATCAACTAATTTGGTTCAGAGGGAGTAATAAAACTCACCTAGCTAGGAGCCTGCACAACGATTTAGCGTCTTGAGCGGTCTATCGTTGTGTATTAGTTGCTTGTCCCGCCAATCGACGCGGAAACTGAGCTGCACGCCTTGTGGTTAACTGGGCCAGCAACAGCGCGCGCCATGGGAATACCGTGACTGCTTTGTGATGGGCCTCCCAAGTTTAGTCCGCTTCAGCCCGCATCTCCAATTCCTCGTTTATTCCTTTGTGGTGGAATAATCATATAGGCTATGAATATAATGATCCCCTTTTGTTGTTTTACACCCATATTCCTACTCCTACCATGCATAGAGCAGCATCATGTGAATTAACACGATCACCTCCAGTGACAGATAGGTTTGTGAAGTCGTTTTGCTTCTATCTGTAGAACGATAGAGAGAGAGGGATTGGCGAAATATGTTGAAAATATTATTAAGCCTCATGGACGAGTATATATAGGAGTACAAGACAAATTAGGATAGAATTATAACTATCCTAAACTACCACAATAACCGTTTACGTACAATACTCTAACACTATTGTCAACACGAACACGTCTAATCTAACATTGAATGTTCATCGGGGTCGTCCTGTGCTTGCGGATTGCTGGGTAGCAGGGGGTCAGGCACATTTCAACTGGACAGGCATGATATTCTGAATCATTAAGTGTGTTCTGGGCTCTTACCGAGAAAGCTTATGTGCAAAAACTTTAATAGTGCGTCTCATCACTGTGTCTTCTCATGTTGTTTAATAATTGACAATACAACAATGTTCCTCTTCTACGTTCAAACCTGATGGTCTCTCAATATGTTGCTATGACTTCGTGAACTACTAATGAGTTCGTATTCTTTTAGACAGTTGATCCACTGATGTGCTCAATTTCAGAAAAAAATTACTCATGAGATTATATCCGAGGTTGCGTAATGGTTACATTTAATTATTGTCTGCTTGTGGTAATAGTAACACATCAAGATGACTCATGGTGTACTCAAATATTGAGTATAGAAAGGAATAACTCAATACGACATCTTTGCTCTCACTAACATAAATCGGAAACTTTGCTTGCCCTATCGAGATAGATTACACGAGCTCATCTTGGAGAGTTTCTTCCTTCAAATATGAGAGCTTCAATTTTGGGTCTCGCTCACACTATATTGGCCATGTCATTTTCCTTGCCAAAATTTCAGGATAACTATCGCAATTGTTCTTTTTTTACTTAGCCCGGATACTAGGTTCGCATTGGTTTGACTAATTAATTCTTCTTGAAATTAATTCTTCCGGATAACGTGTAGTGATAGTTAATTGATTTGTCACCGAAATTCTACCGGATATAGACATTATCTTGCTACTTGCAGTAAAAAAACAAATTAATAAGTTATTGTGTTACTAGTACTACTAACTGACCTTGCATCGATCACAAGAAGCATATTTGTTTGCCAATTAATACTAGTCAATGTTGTATCTACTAGATCCGGATCTGCATCAACTGATCACACAATTGGGATCTGCATTAATTGATCCGTTAATTGGGATCTGCATTAATTGATACCCAGATCTAGATCGGGCAAGTCGTGTGAGATCAGATCCGGTTTTGAGTACCAATGCCGAGTGGTGTTAGAGCATCTCAACAAGTATTCCCAGGAGACCATTCTCAGCCACTTTTTCATCCGAATTGTAAAAAACGTATTAGTATCATTCCGAGGCCGACTTTTGCCCCAAATACGTCCGGGTTCCTAGGCCGATCCAAGGAAGAAATGCGCTGGAAACGGCGGACAAAGCCACCAACCACTCCGACTCCCCACGTGCCCCATATGACCCCATGGCCCATCTCTCTCCCCCACCATGACTTCTCTCACTCCTCCCACGACTCCTCTCTCTCCCCAGCTCGACCTCCCGCTCGCAACGATGTCACGCCGCTCCGAACCCTGCTTGTCGGCCATCGGCACCACCGGGCGACCCGCTTGCTCGGCAACCCGCCGGCCCTCTCCGCCGACCCCCGCGCAATTCCGCCCATGCCATCTCTCACGGCCGCGTGTGCCGGTGGCCAGGTCACGGCGCTCTCCATGCTCGGCAACCGCCAGCCCGACTAGGGGCTCTCCGTGATCTCCCGGGCGCCAAGCTCCTCCGACAACTACGTCCACGGCGCTGTCCCGAGGAAGCTCGCGCACATCCGCTTGCTAGAACCAGGCATGAGTAGCACGAGGAACTTTGCGGTGTGGGCGCAGCCAGCGTCTCAGCAGCTGATGCGGGGCGACAGCGCGAAGCGGCGCGTCGCGGCTCGCTGCTAGTATCCGCACTGCAACGCCCAAGAATGGCGGCACCGTCGCACGTTGTCCCCTTCCTCACACCGAATTGCAGATGGACTTATCCTTCTGCCCCCACGCGCGGCGGCTGGAGGAGGTTGGAGCTTGCGTGGCAGATGAGCTTCCGAGGCGGATGAGGTTGCGGCAGATGCGGGCCACGAGCGCTGGGAGATACGGGGTGCATCTCCTCGCCGCTACGACCACATACCGGCGTGGGCGCTGGGAACACAGCTGGAAAACCGTCATTCACAAGCCAAAAAAAGATCCATCCGGAGCTATTTACTCCATCTGGCGACGAACTTAGTCCTTGGAACCTCCAAGCAATTGGATATGCTCTTAGAGTTGTTGCACTGGTTAAAGGGACATTAATTAGCTTTGTTGTCTAATTAATTAATTTCTCTTTAATGTAAGTGTCCCTCCCACATGCAAAAATAACACAACTAATTAATGTCCCTCTTTTCCCTAAAACAAAGAATCACGCCACACCACGCTTTAATCATCGGCATTTCGAAGAAAGACAAAGAAAGCAAACCACAAGAAGTAGGGCGGCAATAACGAATGAAAAGCAACAAGCAGTTAAAATAGTTCATAACACAAATAACTAGCTAGTGTCGCTCACAATCAAGTTAAACGGTTGACGAAACATACTCTAGAGGTTTTGCTAGGCAAGTTTAACATAGTGATAAGAGGTAATAACACGAGTTTGGAACTAACAGCTAGCTACCCAGGCAATGCAATCATCAAGACTTCTTCGGCTGTTGAGTCAGCTTTGGGGAGGGATTGATGAAGCCCGACCGAGTTTTCTCCATCATCATGAACGTCCTGCGGTCACCCTGCTGCACTAATCGTTCGTCTGTCTCCCTGTTGGGTGGTGTATGGCTGCCGTAGAAGGTGCCCCCGGATTTCATGACTCCCTGGTGCACGATTGTCGCGATCTCCTCCTGGATGTCGAAGAAGTGTTGCCTGAGGTTGCGATCATGTATTATTGCAAGCCTTTCAGCCCACTTCTCGAGGTCAGATGTTAGCGTTTTGCTCGCCATGTCATTGAAGAACGCCTTCATATGGTAAATGGCGTAGAAGGCATCCTTCCTGCAGCCAGACGACTTCTTGACGCAGGCGAACTTGGTGTTGTGGCGGAACACGTGCGTGCCGAATTTCACATGTGGTGTTGTCGGTTTGACACCTCCCGTTGCGACGTAGCCGGTGAGAGCACCATCAAGAATTTTCTTGATATTGGTGTAGTTTTTCGGGATCACACTGTTTGAGTCGAGGTACACGGGCTGCTGAGTGTTTAAAATCCAAGCATATGAGCATGCAGCCTATCCGATCATTGATACATTGCAAATGTATTTATAATTTTTGATGTTCCATGCTTGGTTTTATCCACTTTCTTGTGTGTTTATTCCAACTTTGGAGTATTTTTCATATGATTTCTTGGACTAACCTATTAACAAGAGCCACAGTGCCGGTCATTGCTTTCCGCTGTTTTGGTTCGGAAAGTTAGAAAATGAATATTCTCGGAATTGGACGGGACAAAAGCCAAAGTGCCTATTTTTCCGAAGGATCAAGTACCGAGAATACGAGGCGGAGAAGGGAGGAGCCACCACACCACCAGTCGGCGGCCTGGCTCGCGCCAGGGGGTGGTGTGGCCGCTTCCGGCACCCCCTCGGCCTCTCCTTCCACCTATATATTTCCCTTGGGACGAAAACCCTAAGTACCCGATCAAAAATCCACGAAAGAGTCTGTAGCCGCCATCATCTCCATCCCTAGATGCGTGATGCATGAGTAGTTCATCCTGGAGGCCTTCTTCATCACCATGCAAGCCTCCGGTGTGATGCGTGAGTAGTTCATCCTTGGACTACAGATCCATGTAGTAGCTAGATGGTTGGTTCTCCTCCTTTGTGCTTTCATGTTTAGATCTTATGAGCTCCGTTCATGATCAAGATCATCTATTTGTAATTCATACATGTTGTGTTTGTGGGGATCCGATGGATATTGAGATGCTATTTCAGATTGATTATTGATTCTATCATGTCTTTGTTATTTGTGATCTTGCATGCTTTCCATTATTAGTAGCTATCTTGTCCAAGTAGATGCTAGCAACTCCAAGAGTTAGTATTTATGCTCGATAGTGTGTTCATGCCTCTGGTAATCTAGGGAAGTGACAGAAATCTCTAAGGTACTAGATGTGTTGTTGCTACTAGGGAGAAAACAACAATCCTTTATTCATAGAACAATCGTATTGTTTACTTTACACGTAGTTCGTAAAGAAATAATCTATTGCTTGCAACTTAATACTGGAGGGGGTTCGGATGATAACCTGAAGGTGGATTATTAGTCATAGATGCAGTTGGATGGCGGTCTATGTATTATGTTGTAATGCCCAATCAAGTCTCAAAGGAGTCAAGATGATTAGTATATGCATGTATTGCTTTTCTCGGTGTTTGTCAATTGCCCCGCTGTAATTTGTTCACCCAGCATGGATCCCGGTCCATTCTCTTTACATACAATCTACAACTGTTTATTGCTTTGTGTTTACTTTCTGCAAACTTTTACTTCTTTCCATTCGATACGTTTAATCCTTTGTTTTCCGCAAAACACGGTGAGATTGACAACCTGATCGCAAGTTGGGGACAAAGTTCTGTGGTTGTGTTGTGCAGGTCTCCATGTTGCTACTAGCACCGGTAGTGCGCCTTGCCAAAGCTCAGCTAGTAGCACCTTTGGGGTGTTTCCTTGCTCCTACTGGTTCGATTAAACCTTGGTTTCATAACTGAGGAAAAACTTGTTACTGTGCTCATGATACCTTTCTCTTGGGGTTCCCAACGAGCTCTACGTCGAATGACGAGCACATCAAGATCTTTTCTGGCGCCGTTGCCGGGGAGTCAAGGACATCTTCACAAGGGGAGTCCCTCATAACCAATCTCTTTACTTTGTTGTTTTTATTTTGCTTAGTTTCTTTTTGCTTTGTTTGCTTGTTTTGTTCTTCAAAAACACAAAAAAATTAGTTTTACTAGTTTGCTTTCTTATTTGAAAACCCAAAAAAATGATTACTCTTGAAAAGACTAAGTTGTGTGACTTCACTAGCACCAACAACAATGATTTTATGAGCACACCTATGGCTGAAAATACTTTCTTTGAGATAAAACCTGCTTTGCTCAATCTTGTTATGAGAGAACAATTTTCTGGTATTGGTAATAAAGATGGTGCTTCCCATCTAAATAGCTTTGTTGAACTTTGTGAGATACAAAAGCATAGGGATATAGATGGTGATATTATTAAGCTGAAATTGTTTCCTTGCTCTTTGAGAGGAAAAGCTAAAGAGTGGTTGAATTCCTTAACTAAGAACAGTATTGATTCTTGGACTAAGTGCAAAGATGCTTTTATTGGAAAATACTATCCGCCTGCTAAGATTATATCTATGAGAACTGAAATAATGAAGTTTAAACAACTTGATAATGAGCATGTTTCTCAAGCTTGGGAAAGAATGAAATCTTTGGTAAAGAATTGTCCCACTCATAGACTGACTGCTTGGATGATCATCCAAACTTATTATGCAGGATTGAACTATTCTTCAAGGAACCTATTGGATTCTGCTGCTGGAGGTACCTTTATGACCATCACTTTGGGTACTGCAACAAAACTTCTGGACAATATGATGGTTAATTATTCTGAATGGCATACTGAGAGAGCTCCACAAGGTAGGAAGAACGGTTGGTGCCATCATTGATATGAAAGAAGGCACCATTAAATATCAACTCCCACTCAAGAAAGGTATAGAACACTTCCCTAAAAAAGAGAAAAGATTTCTTTTGCTTCTCCTATGAAAATAAAATTTGGTCTTGATGCTTCTTCATTTGAGAACACTTGATTCTTTTTTGCTTCTTATGCCTAACTTAAAGGCGTTAAAGAAAAGTACTTATTGGGAGATAACCCAAAAGTTTTAGATGAGTCTTGGAAGTTATTACTTCAGTAATAACCTCTCCTTATCCTTTTTATTTGCTTTTTGTGCCAAGAGTAACCTCTAATGAGAGTGAAGTAATGATTGGGAAAGTTGCTGTCCCGAAACAGTTTTTTGTGCTTCACCGTAAACATTCGTAAGAGAGCTATGTATGTCGGATTGATCTGTAATTTGTTGTGCTTCTGCCCCAGGTTGTTATCTAACTTTCGTTAGTTCAGCACTTTTTGATTTGAGAAACAGAAGGTCTTCGAAAAAATTCGTCTTTACCTACTGGTCTGTTTTGACAGATTTCTGCCATTTTCTGCATTTGCTTCTTGTGCGTTCCTCTTTGAGTTCTTTTGGGGAATTGAGCTTTTTGAAGGAAGTGATACAGTAGCTAGAGTTCTCATGGAAGTTTATTTGGTGTTATAACTGAACCTTAAGACTTATTTATCTTAAGTGCACTAATGTTGCTAATAAAGATTGTGTGAAGTTTTGTATGAAGGAAAAAATTTAGGTGTATGGAAGGAATGAGTAATGAGATGAAGGATGAACTAAAGCTCAAGCTTGGGGATGCCACGCGTGTCACCCTAAGAAATATCCAATAAGTACAAGCGTCAAAGCTTGGGGATGCCTAAGGCATCCCTTTCTTCATCAATAAAAATCCTAGGTTTCTTCCAAACGCTTCATTTTTATTGTTTCATGCACAGTTGTGTTGTTCTTGGAGCGTCTTATTTTTCGTTTTTGTTTTGGTTTTTAGTTTGCTTGGTTTGCTTAGTTTTCTGAATAAATTGGTTGGACCCCCTCTTTCATACATTGGTTTGCAATTGGTTTGGTTTGGAAAATAGTAGGAAAGTTCATGCTTATGTGGTAAAAAGAGCTTGTTTTTGACTGTGGCATGTTCTCTATCATGCCATGCTTGATATTGTTTTGGCTTTATGCTTAGTATTCTTTGCTGTAGCATGACTTGTTATAAACAATTGAGATTGCTTAATGCGCCTTGGATGAATCATGCGTTGTTTTAGCATATTAAAGCATAGTATAGAGGTATTCTCCTTTGATGCTTTATTTGGGTTGACTTGGCACATGCTCACACCATGTTATGACTATCTCAAGTCACCTTAGCCTTTATTATCCTTTAGTTTTCGACTTGTAGTATCACTTTATGCTTTGATCAATGATGTTTTGTCGCTCTGCATGATTATGGCCATTATTGCTCTCTTAGTTGGTCGCTCCCAGTTTTTTGCTAGCCTCCATAACCAAGTATAAGTTCCACTCATGCATCCAACTCCCTAAACCAAGTTATTCCAAACAGTCCACCATACCTACCTATTAGCATATGCTATTCCAAGTATATTCATGTTTTTGTTTACCTTCCAAATTAAACTTGTTATGAGAAAACTAGTGATTAAAGCTCTTACGAACTTGATGGCACACTTTACTTTTCTTGCCCTTAATAAACTTGAACCATTGTGTCGTCTATGTTGTATATGCTTGCACTTATTTGTTGGGAATTAGCAGAACCATGCTTTCATGGGGAACGCTTTCAACATTGCACTTGGTACTTGTACCTAGTTGATATCATGCTCTTTTGTATATAGATGCCGTCGGTGTGAAATGAAAGGGGAGCTTGTAAGTCCATGGAGTTATGTATATGTGTTAGAGAAACGCCTGGGCCGCTGGTCTAATCCATGCTGACATGGTGGAAACCTACAGCATAACCATAGTGAGCTGTCTATGAAGCATTCTTATAAAAAAAGAGTCCTATATTGAGAAAAAAGAGAAAAGAAAAAAAAGATACTATGAAAAGAGGAAAGAGAGAAAAAAGCACCATATTCCCATGGTAAATAAGAAGAATGCTGAGATGCTTGTTGTCTGCTTGCCTTGTCATTTTGATATGGGGATTCTTCCGTATCATCGGGCAAGGGGTACCCCGTTGGCGGTTCTCAATTATACACATATACTTACGATGACAAGAACTTACCGGTGACTAAACTTGAGTAGCATGAAGAGCGGCCCTCGTATAGAAGGGACATGAGATTTCTGACTTATACTTCGTCAAGCATATACACCATAGTTTGTTCACTTTAACCTTAATCACTTCAAGATGCTTATGATAGGGGCAATGAGAGCTGAAAGCTATCAGTACCATAATTTTTGTAAGCTCTTTATGAGACTTGAATCCCTACTTCCTTTTACAAAGGCCTTTCTTCCACCATTATATTGAGTCTCCACCTTCTATCTTTATGCACCTACTTTGAGAGCATAGTGGCCATTCTTAGTTCTATGTGCATTGTCCCAAGACTAGTTGATTGATGCATACTTTGATTTTGCTTGTTTTAGACTATTGTATCTAGTCACTCTTATGAACTTTGAAGGTGTCCTATGCATTTATATTTGCTACTCTATTGAGGGATAAGCTAAATACTATTATGCCATGCTTTGTTTATGTGAAACAAACAAACGTCTTGGAAAGCATGTTATTCATGAATCTTTTGTTTGTGCCTTTTCATGTTGCATCATAGTTTCTTTGCTTATTGCTAGAACTTTGTCTTTCATGTTATGATTGAAGTACTATGATCCCAGCTTTGAATGTTTTACAAATACTTTGATCAAGTCTTTGATGGTGCATGTCACCTCAAAAATTATTCTTTCTTTTTATCACTTACCTACTCGAGGACGAGCAGGAGTTAAGCTTGGGGATGTTGGTACATTGCAAATGTATCTATAATTTTTGATGTTCCATGCTTGGTTTTATCCACTTTCTTATGTTTTGTTCCATCTTTGGAGTACTTTTCATACGATTTCTTGGACTAACCTATTAACAAGAGCCACAATGCTAGCTGCCTGTTTTTGGTTCGTGAAAGTCAGAAAATGAATATTCTCGAATTGGACGACAAAAGCCAAAGTGCCTATTTTTGGAAGGATCAAGTGCTGTATCGAGAGCGAAGGGCAGGAGCCACCACACACCTCGGCTGCGCTGGCAGCCCTGCGCCAAGAGGTGGTGTGGCCGCTCCCGGCACCCCCTCGGCCTCTCCTTCCGCCTATATATTGCCCTCGGGACGAAAACCCTAAGTACTCGATCAAAAATCCACGAAAGAGTCTGTAGCCGTTGTCATCTCCATCCCTAGATCGGGAGGGATCTGAAGCTCTTCCGGCACCTGGGAGAGGGAATTCACCCGGAGGCCTTCTTCATCACCATGCAAGCCTCCTGTGATGCGTGAGTAGTTCATCCTTGGACTACGGATCCATGTAGTAGCTAGATGGCTAGTTCTCCTCCTTTGTGCTTTCATGTTTAGATCTTGTGAGCTCCGTTCATGATCAAGATCATCTATTTGTAATTCATACATGTTGTGTTTGCGGGGATCTGATGGATATTGAGATGCTATTTCAGATTGATTATTGATTCTATCATGTCTTTGTTATTTGTGATCTTGCATGATTTCCGTTGTTAGTAGCTATCTTGGCCAAGTAGATGCTAGCAACTCAAGAGTTAGTATTTATGCTCGATAGTGGGTTCATGCCTCCGTAACTGGGAAGTGAAATCTCTAAGGCACTAGATGTGCTATTGCTACTAGAGAAAACAACAATCCTTTGTACATAGAACGATCGTATTGTTTACTTTACACGCAGTTCAGAAGCAATAATCTGTTGCTTGCAACTTAATCTTTGGAGGGGTTCGGATGATAACCTAACGTGGATTATTAGTCATAGATGCAGTTGTATGGCTGTACATGTATTATGTTGTAATGACCAATCAAGTCTCAAAGGAGTCAAGATGATTAGTATATGCATGTATTGCTTTCTCGGTGTTTGTCAATTGCCCCGCTGTAATTTGTTCACCCAGCATGTTTTCTATCTAAGGAGAGCCACCTCTAGTGAACTATGGATCCCGGTTCTTTCTCTTTACATACAATCTACAACTGTTTACTGCTTTGTGTTTACTTTCTGCAAACTTTTACTTCTTTCCATTCGATACGTTTAATCCTTTGTTTTCCGCAAAACACGGTGAGATTGACAACCTCATCGCAAGTTGGGGACAAAGTTCTATGGTTGTGTTGTGCAGGTCTCCATGTTGCTACTAGCACCGGTAGTGCACCCTGCCAAAGCTCAGCTAGTAACACCTTTGGGGTGTTTCCTTGCTCCTACTGGTTCGATTAAACCTTGATTTCATAACTGAGGGAAAACTTGCTGCTGTGCTCATAATACCTTCCTGTTGGGGTTCCCAACGAGCTCTACGTCGAACGACGAGCACATCAATCATCCTCCATGATGGGATGGTAGGGAAGGAGAATCACATCCTTGTCCGAGTATGTTGGCAGGAAGGTTGAGAGGTAGTCGGTCACCAGCGCTATGTCCTCAGCATCTTTCAGGACGACGTCACACATGAAGTAGGGCTCCACTATCTTGATGCCCGGGATCTTGTCTCTGGTGATCTGCATGGCCATATTGAGGGATAATAGCCGCACCAGGGTATTGTGCAGCCGGAACCCGGTCAACATGTCGAAGATGTCGGTATGCCGCAGGTAGAAGATATCTCTGAGGGGTACACTGATGAAGCACGACACGGAAGGCACCTTAGACTGGAAAACAAGGGACGACTGATCGTTCTCGTGAATGTGGCGCTCCTCAATTGTGAGGCGCACTAGGCTGAATTTGTCTCGCCTATTATCAAGTATAGGAGGCACATGTGATGATATGCGCCTCGCATATTGGACCACCGATCTCCTTCCGCGCGCACCCAACATATGCGAGGCACATTCTGCCCATATGCGCCTTGCCTATCTAACATATTGGAGGTACATATTATCAGAATGCCCCTCGCATAATATGGGGCTGCCAGATTTCGTCCGTACAGAGACTATAGGAGGCGCATCCTACAAATATGCGCCTCACCTATTTTTATACTAGAGGCACATGTCATTGCAGTGCGTCTCGCCTATTTTATCAGAGGTGCATATAGTATAAATGCACGTCAAATGAGCATGTCTCCTATAGCCTTCTCTAGTAGTGGGAGGGGTGGATGGGGATTTTATACCCCCTATCCAGACGGAGGCATTGAAGCCATTTGGGGCTAGATTATCCAACCCAAGTGAGAGCCGGATTATCCGGCCCGGGGAATACTCCGCCCCGGACTTGGATTATCTGGGGGAAAATCCGCCCCCAAACAGAAGCTCGCGCTAGGCGGTCCTTGGCATCTTCTCCTGGGGACCGGATTATCCGCCCCTAGAGGAGAGCGGGATTATCCGGCTGGGGGAAAAATCTGCCCCAGCAACGGATTGTCCGGGGGATAATCCACCCCCAGACAGAAGCTCGCGCCGATGCTCCCTTGGCCATTTTCCCTGGGGGTCGGATTATCCGACCCTAGAGGAAGGCCGGATTATCCGGCTGGGGGGAAAATCCGCCCCTAGACAGAAGCTCACACGCGACCAGCCCTGGCCAAGATGGTCAGGATGGATTATCCGGTCCTTGATGGGGGCAGATAATCCGGCCCCCAAACACCAAAAACTCTTTCCTACAACACTTAGCACACATGAGAAACTCCACGGTATTGTTATCTAACACAGAAAACACAGGGAACCATAAAATGTTCTATCAGCCTCTCTTCCAGTGTGGATCCGAATGACTCTGTTCTTTAGTTTCTTCCTTCTCTTCATCATCACAATCTTTCCTGCAAGAGTCATTTGTGGGAGGCATCGGCCCTGTACCAATGAGTAAAGTTTATTGAGTAGACACTCTGATTTTGAAGCCCTATATATAAAAATTCTGGTGACAGTGAAACAACATGCGGATTGGGCCATCACCAGGAAAGGACTCCTCGGCCACCATCCCAGGCCTTACAATCATTATGGTAACTTATAGTAGCATATCGGCTTTACGTAGGCACGCCAAGACATCAGCAAGGAGCACCCAGGTCTTCTCCAGCGTTGTCGCTGCCACGGGGCCGGCTTTAGGTTTCATGACAATCATTGACGATTTCTTATTGGGAGGACCAGGTTTTCAGCACCCTTGAATAGCCCGAGCATCACAGTAGAGGGGAAGGTGACCGCAAAATCGATGTCCGAAAGCTATTTGACCCTCCAATCCCAATCTTCCTCAACCATCTTGTTCAAGTCATCTTGCATAAGTTGCGGGTTCAGTTTCATATGGAGTTGCGCATCGTTGATAATGACTATGGCGGTGTTCACGGAGCTTGCCACACTGGCAACCCCGTTGACTCGTCCACCTCTAGGCAGTTGAAGCCAATCCCATCAAGGGCATACCCATACCACTTAAGCGAGGGAGGTTTGGAAGCCATGGGACACATGCCAGTGGTGTGACCATCAACCTTGCATATGCTGCAGTGTGCAGGGAAATGGCATCCCGATTGATAATAGCCCTCTCTGCGGTAGTTGAAGCACTTGATGTTGCTCTTTTTCCCCTGGATCCAGACCGGGGTCGCTCTGTGTGTGAGGAGAGGGCAGCCGACGGTGGAGGTGCAGATTGAACCTGGGACGGGGTCTTTGGACTTGTCCTTCTGTATTGGCCGCTTCTGGCCACAGATCTAATAAGCGTTGCTAGCACCGTAGGAATGATAGTTGGAGAGGCCAGGATCATATCTCCTATGATCCTCCCAGCCACCAACCTCCTCCCACCACCGCTCCGGTGAACGGGGTAGTCACTGTCTCTTTTGCGGCGCACAGCGTCTGGCGGAGGTCGAGCTCCAACCACCTACCCTCAGCGGGGGAGCTTTCTCGTGTGGTCACTTGTTGGAGGAGCGGCTGGAGCCATGCTCGCGATCCATGGGGAACGAGGACGAGAATGGGAGAGAGTGGAGAGGGAGAGGAGGAGTGGGAATGGATGGTTGGAGGGGGCGGGGAGCGCTGGATCTAGAGAGCCAGCGCCACACATCGGAGAGGGGGAAAGGAAAACAGGAGCTAGGGTTCCCTTCCGGACCCATCACTACTTATGTACCCAAGCGTGGCCACGGGTGGAATACGTGGGCCATGATGGGCCACCCGAAGCCAACGGCCCAGAAAACTTATCGTAGTTCGGACCCAGCATAGACCCGCCCACCGCTCTAGCTGGGCCGGATATCGACTGCCCTATCGAAGCCGATGTTTGAACCCACAAGCAGGCGCCTAGAAGGATCAACCCGGTCATATATTGGGCAGCTTCTGAAATCCAAGAGGAGATTGAATCGAAGAGGAGACTGGCCAGCTTCTGGAATTCAACTTTAACCTAACGAGTTTGAGACTGTTGCCAAAAATAGGATGAAACGATACAATATACTGAAAACATAAACGAAACAACAGATGACAGGTTTTATTATTATGCTATAACAGACAAATTTGAAGAGTAGAAAACATCATATCATTGTAAAAGAACAACATGTGATTCGATAAAATTAAGAGGACCCGGCCGAGGTGTTTTCTTATTTATTATTTCGTCATCTTGACGGATGGAGAGAGTTAATAATTAAGCAGCAGCAGCAGGCCTTGGGATGATGCGAGCACGGAGTGGGTTCTTCATGTTGATGGCCACAGCAAGCTCCTCCTTCATGTCAACACCTTGCGATGGCGGCAGCCACTGGAACTCCCTTACGAGGCTGCCGATGAAGTACTCGGCATGTAGTGTGGCGAGCACGTAGCCTGGGCACATCCTCCGACCGGCACCGAAAGGAGCCATCTTGATCTCCTTGGACCCCGTGATGTCCACGTCATGGTCGTGCAAGAACCGCTCCGGCTGGTACTCCCGTGCCGCCGTCCACGCGGTCTCATCGAGCCCAAAGTCGCCGACCAAGAAGTTGATGTCGGAGCCCTTGGGCACCATGTATCCGCCCACCTCCGCGTCGTTTTGCACGCCGTGCGGGAAGACTAGGTGCGCCACAGGGTGCCGGCGCAGCCCCTCCATTATGATGGCTTTGAGGTACGGCATCCCGTTCCCGCGCAGATCATCGTCGGTGAGCTCAGGCTTGTCCCTCACCTCCTCGTACACCTTGGCTTGGACGTCCGGGTGGTTCACCATGTCGGCCATGATCCACTCCAGCAAGGCCAGCGAAGTGTCCATGGAGGCAATCATGAACTCGGAGCAGAGGCTTACCATCTCCTCGTCTGTGAGCGGGCGGTCATTTTCCTCCGGCACGCGCAGCTCCAGGAGGGAGTCGGCGTAGCATCGCTCTCCCTGGCGGGGTGCGCGGATCAGCGGTAGCATCAGCTCTATCTGCCTCTTCCGTAGCGCCAACCACCGCTTCCGCACCAGCCTCCTGGCCATGTCATAGATGAAGATGCCCTCGAAGACGGGGAACCGGCTCACGGCGTCGGAAATCTGGAGCTGCATCTGATTGATCTCGTCCAGCGCCTCCTGACCAAGCCTCACGCCGAAGCACATGCACGCCAGCAGATCGAACATACAGCGCGACAACAATGGCCTCACCGTAACAATGCCGCCGCCCTGCTGAGCTTCTTGCCGCAACGAGCCAACGAAGGCGGTGCACACGCGCTGCCTTTCCGGAGCGAAAAGCTTGACTCGGGATGGCTGGAGGGCTTGCAGGTGCAGGTTGCGGCGGACGAGACGGAAGTACGCACCGAGGGGAGAGGCGGCCATGGAACCCCCTAGAAAAAGCTGGAACATCTCGCTGGGCGGTGGGCGGCTGTCGAAGTTGCCGCCGCCCTTAATGAGGGCGCTGTGCGTGAGGCGGCGGTCGGCCACGAACACGAAGGTTCGTCCCAGACGGACGGAGATGATGGGGCCATAGCGGGCGTGCAAGCTGCGAAGCACTGATCCGAAATGGTAGATCGGGCCCCGAAGCCGCAGCATCTTGGCTACGAACACCAGGGTCGGAGGACCTGGTGGGAGATTCTTGCCACCATGGCGGCTGCTCAGCGTAACGATGATGAGTGGAATGGAGAGGGTGATACACAGGAGGATGGTGAGCCACTCCATTATCTTTCGTCTCTCTGGCTACAGAGAGTTGGCTGGCTATGTGATGATAGTCATCCATCTTTGGTGGCCACTATATATATTATCGTTGATTGCCATTTTACAAAACATACCTCACATTTTTTCTTTATCATCAGCTTGCAGTCCACCATCTAGCTAGATCTGAGTTTCCTCTGGCTTGCTCCTACTCGGGCCCCCCGCCCATGTAGTACTGGCCTTCCCGTCACTTACCAGCGGTACTGTGGTCCTTTTGGGGAATTTGTAAAAAGCGCATGGCTACTAGTAGGAATATAGTACCACGCGTACTTACTTCATTGGTGGTGCCCAAAGTACCTTAATTGGTAGTACTTCCTACTCTGGTCACTTCATTGGTGGCCGCGGCAGTAGAAAAGGTGAATGCCGCTGGAAATTTGCTAATGCAAGCGTGGCAAATCAGGATGTCATAATCATCTTTGGTGGCCACTAGTATATATTATCGTTGATTGCCATTTTACAAAACAAACCTCACATTTTTATTCATCAGATCTAGATCTGAGTGCACTCTGCTCTCGCTCGCTCGCCCATACTTGGGGACCACGTACCTACTGGCCTTTGCCGCGACTTACTAATACGGTGCTCCTTTTGGGGAATAGTAGGGTTCCGTAAAAAGCGCATCGGTAAGTCGCGGCCAACTATAGATGGATAATGTACCTAGAATTATAGATTTACGAAAATAACTTCAACACATATATGAGCTATAGATGGAGAAGGAGGTATTATGTATTTAAGTGGTTGTGAATATTCTTATAATTTAAAGAGATAAGTGTATATTCAATTTCATTTTAAGAATTATGGGAAACCTTCCTAATTTATTTATAAGTTAGTTGTTTGAAAGCACCTGCCTGGATATTTACTGGTATGGAAAACGCATAACCCATTGATTTTCCCTTTAGGCCAGGAAAAAATACCAGGCTTAGGTCCTAGCAGCAGATATGTCCATTAAGATCCACGTGCATATCTTGATGGCGGCCTTGATGATATCGAAAAACAGATTATATGCAAATTTTGTGATCCTCCTTCGTGGGGCCTCTTATGTTTGATTTTTTGACAGACTTGGGGCCCATCAATAGGCCCATGTAGATCTGAGTTTCCTCTGGCTTGCTCGTACTTGGGGCCCATGTAGTACTGGCCTTCCCGTGACTTACCAGTACGGTGGTCCTTTTGAGGAATTGTAGGGTTCTGTAAAAATTTGCTAATGGCAGGGTGGCAAATCAAATCAAGACGTAGCGCCATTGAACTTGTCGGACCCAGAAATCTGACCACGTGATACTATTGTCGGTATGGACAGTTAACCCGCGCCACCCATCATTACTATGAAATGGTGGAGTAGAAAATCATGGTGCTGACGCGTGCCACCACACCGTTTTTAAAGTGGGCGTATCTCGTCATCGCCTTCCGCACACGGGTGCTACGTCAATCAGTAAATAACTTTTTTTTAGAGGAAAATGGCACACACCCCGGCTTCCATTATTGAAACCACCAACATCAAACACTCAGCATTTTTACAACGCTCAGGGAAAGATACCACATGCATCTCCCAGACATTGCCAAAGCAGAACCGACTAGCAAAGTACAGGGACCATCTACCTCAAATTGATCTACTTAGGGCTAGGGAAATCTTTTTTAACAGCAAAATGGCAACCACTACTAATTTCTTCACCCGTATCGCATCAGGAAAACGACACACAAGAGCTTCTTTTTTCCGGTCTCACATTTATGCACCACCCTGAACTTCTCGCCGTCGCCTACCATCATGAGAGAATTGGCTTGCAGATTACATGACAGCCCCCACGCTGCAATCCTCCAGGCCCCCCACCTAAGCGCTCCACATTCATCGGGTCAATCTTTGATTGAGTTTTAGCTTTCTTCTCGGGCCTCACCTAGGATCCGGCCACAGCAACATAGGCGGTGTACGCTGTAAGGCCTCCAGGTCAAGCACCATTCCGTTCATCTTTCTTTCTGAGCCTTCCACGAGCAAAACACCCCATTATGCAGAGCTATAAGAAACTTTTCTCCACAAACCATAGAAGTTAGCTCTATTGAAACAAATATAATTCCCATTAAACCAAATGGACCACAACGCTACAGCCTCTAGACCATTTACAACATAATTCTTCTTTTCATCATGCCATAGATTAGCAGTAGTTTCAAAATTAATAGAGGACAATTCCAACCCAGACATTTTCATTATTTCCACCCACGTAGCTTTAGCCACCACACGCTCAAAAGGAGGTCTGCACTGGTTTCTACTTCACTGCAGAAAACACAGGTAAGGTCATCTACATGTTGCCTTTTAACAAGATTGTCTCTAGTGAGCACCCTATTATGACTAATCAGCCACATAAAGAACTGAATTTTAGGAGGAACTTTAATACTCCAAACCTTATGAACATGAATAGGCAAAACCCCTCTAAAATTAACAACTGCATAAAGGGATTTCACACTATACACCCCACTACCCTCTAACTTCCAGAGCAATATATCCTCCTCGGCATTAATCTGCATAGATTGTACAATCTCCAGAAACTCATACCATTGCAACATTCACTTATGATCAAAACATCTTCTAAAGGCTAGTTTAAGATCCACACCATCCCAAACTTCATTAATGCAACAATTCTGCTCATTTCTAATAATATACAAATCTCAGAACTGCACAACTAAACTACAGGATCCAAACCACTGATCCTCCCAAAACTTAACTTTTTTCGCATTACCAACCTTCCATTGATATCCCATCTTAGCAACTCTAATTGCCCACAAAACCCCCTTCCAAAAAGGTGAGGCACCAATATCAATAGTCAAACACATTCTTTTGATCAATTTTGTATTCCCTAAACCCTAAACCCTTAACCTAAATCCTAAACCCTAAACCAATCAATGATCGTGTATTGTCATCACACCGTTTAAAGTGGGCGTGTATCGTCATCGTCGCCTTCCACAAATGGGCGCTGCACCAAACAGTAAATAACTGACAGTGGCTCATGGTGGGCTAATCCTAGCAGTGAATCGCGGTGCATGCGGTCAACTTTATTTACTACACCATTCACTCCTAAGAGGCACACTACATCTTCCCCACGTGGCGCAACGATAGAGCTCCCCCACTCGCCGACAGGTTGGTTTCTATGTCGGTGGTATTTAGTGCTGCGGCGAGCCTCTTCTTCCGCCCGACACAACCCTTTTAAAAGCATTTCCCTGCCGAACACTACCATCCCTATATGGCGCCAAAATATGAGTTGCAACTATACATATTGATTTGATAATATCTCATTCATAACCGGACCAATATTTTGTAATCAAATTTCAACGTGTGTTTATCAAACAAACATAAACATCGCTTAGATTTGCCTGTTTTGTTTCAACTGGCCTATTTTTTCCATCGGTGTTCTGTGCGGAAGAGCCACTGAGAACATGGTTAATTTACTTGTGTACCATCTAAAGTATAACCAAATTTAATGTCAATTTTCGAAAAATAGGTAATTCTTCTTCCTTAGTGGATAGCATGAATGTGTATTCGTCTTGTCAAGAATAATGTAGCCAGGATTATCGATTTACAAAAAAAATATTCAACACATGTAAGAACTATAGATGGAGAAAAAGGTATTATGTAGCTCAGTGGTTTGTGAATATTCTGTAGGGGTTCGTAGCATGGAAAACAAAATTTTCTATCGCATACAAACAAACAAGCCAAGATCTATCTACTAGATTGTAGCAACGAGTCGATAGAGGAACTCACCCTCGAAGATTCCAAAGCGGTTAACGAGAGCAGATTCTCGTGGGTGATGTAGTCGCATTTTTCCGATCTCAAGATCGCAGAGACGATCCTTCCAAATACTGCTCCCAAGAAGGCCTCAATGGTCACACGCTCGTACTGACGAAGACCTTCCTCTCCCTTGTTCCAGCAAATGGAGGTTGTAGCACTTCTCGCGATTCCGCAAGACAACGGCGTGGGTACCGAAGTAGAGGGAGATCCTAGGCTTCACTTAAGCCAAGTAGTATGGTGGAGCTTATGAGAGAGGCTATTAGTGGTCTAGTAATTAGACACACCAATTAGAAGGCTCTAAACCGAATAGCTCTAAACCGGGGTCTAGATCTAGGGTTTAGTTTAGAGGATAGGAAACTTGTGTGTGCTAGGAGGGAGCCCTGCCCCTCCTTATATAGGTGGGAGGGGCTGGCCAAGGGAGGGAGGAGTCCCTCCCAACTCGGCCTTGAGGTGGGCTGCTTGGGGAGGAGGAATCCTCCCCAACTCGGTTTCCACTTCTCCTCTTTCCACTTTCCAAAACTTGCTGCTTGACTTTCAAACTAGCCGCTTGACTTTTCAATTTAGGATTTAAATAAACCCTTTATTTTGGACAGCGAGAACACTTAGTACATGATGCAATCATTCCAACTTACAATGACACATTCATGTACCCTTCCCTCCGAGTGCCGGACATTCCGGGACCTTCTAGAATGTTCCCGATGAAAACACCTAACCATTCCCCAACTCAAATGGGACTTTCCTTATATGAATCTTATTCTCCTGACCATTCCGGATCTCCTCGTGATATCCCGGATCCCATCCGAGACCAACAACATTCGGTCTCTTTCTCATAATACCATAACTACTCAAACAACGTCAATCCTTAAGTGTGTCTCCCACGGTTCGTGAATTATGCGGACATGATCGAGACACTTCCTAACAATAACCAATAGAGGAATCTGGAAATTCATATGGCTCCTACATATTTCTACGATTACTGCGTCGAATGAACCACTTACATACGATACCAATTTCCCTTTGTCTCACGATATGTTACTTATCCGAGGTTATGATCGCTCAGATCTCCGCATACCTAGTTCAACCTCACATCGATAAGTACTCTTTTCTCGCTCCGTGATATGTGATCCCTTGTGACCAAGTCACATGCTTGCAAGCTAATTGGATGACATTTCACCGAGAGGGCCCAGAATATCTATCCGCATGTGGATGGACAAATCCCACTCTTGATCCATGTGTTTCAACCAATACTTTCCTAACACTCAATGCCACCTTTATAGCCACCACATTACGGTGTGGTGTTTGATGACATCAAAGCATCCATCCAGTAAAGGTGATATGCATGATCTCATGGTCGAAGGAATTAGGTTACTATGTATCGAAAGCATATAGCAATTGAACTATTGAAATGACTTGATCTTTATGCTACGCTTGTCTATAGGAGTATGTCCACCATATCATTCTCCTAACGATATGATCTTGTTGTTGATAACATCTCAATGTTCATGATATGGAAACCACAATCATCAATCAACCAACAAGCTAGTGAAGTATAGAGGCTATACTAGGGACTTCAAATTAAGTTTACAAATCACACAAGTATTAATGTTTCCGTTAATACAATTATAGCATGGTATGTAAACATTTATCATAAGTGAAGATATGATAATAACCACTTTATTATTGCCTCTTGGGCATATCTCCAACAGTCTCCCACTTGCACTAGAGTCAATAATCTAGTTTCAATCCTTTGTGTTTTCAACACCTATGGCTTTCTGGTGTTGTATGTACACGATTGCTAGTGGTTAATCGATCTCGGATCCGACACTTCCGTGTCCGTGTGTAATTGCATGTCTTTGCGTCTCTACGCATCACTCATTCTCTAATGAGATGGCTTTGTATAAATTTGGTCTTTCGTGTGACCTTTAGTTCTTTGGGGTTAAAACATGTTGACAATATTGTCGTACAATATATCTTCATAGTATTATCCCGTGAACTACACCTAGTTTGATAACAAACTACTTGACACAAATGCCCTCTTTTGCTGCTATAATAGCGTCATATACTTAGCCTTTTGTTGAAGTATCTGTCACAATGTCTTAACTTTGGAACTCATCCAAATCCATTATGGAACTCACTTTCCATTATATTGTGCCACCCTTAGTTTAGATTGAGATAAACTAAATTTGTATTTTGTGACAAAACTAGTATCAATGTAGTACTTTTACAATGAACTAACCATCTATTTGTCACTTCTACAAATAATATACTCTTAGTTCTTCCAAAAGATCATAAGAATATCCTTACTATTGTCCAATGATCATCTTACAAATCATTCTGGTATATGCTCACAACATTTAGAGCATAGGACATATCTGGATTTGTACATATCACAGTATGATTGATATAAATACTCTTTGTGATTTCATACATCAAGTATCAATCTATACTTGAATCTTTGTTTCACTTACCAAATGTCAATACACTTGAATATATCATCAACATTGAACTCTTTCAATCCTTTCTGTGCAACAAGAACCTTTCTTGTAGTTTCTATATTGAATTCATTCAATATCTCGTCTATGTACTTCTGGCACAACCATATTAGCGCCTATTGATGCCAAATATTTGGTTTTGCCTAAGTCTTTCATCGGGATGAAATTCTTAATATGTGTTAATAATAAAAGATACATTATTTCCAATCAACAATATGTCTTCCACATAATGTATTAGAAACATGTCTTAGCGCCCCACTTAATTTCTTGCAAATGCAAGCATCTTCATTGTCTCCGATGAAATTAAACTTTTTAACAGCTTTCATCATAGTGAAGATTCCAACTCCCCTATGCTTACTTCAACCATTGAAGTTTGCATATGTATTTAGCATCCTTTGAATTAACAAAACCCTTTGGACCGTGTCATGCACACGTCCTAGGTAACCATTCTATTAGAAGAACTTGTTTTGTTTTATTCTACTACCACATAACAAATTATATGTAGTGGTTGCTACATTAATCCGCCTAGACTAAAAATCGCTATGAAAGATCAAATCTTGTCATATACAACCTTTGAACATTGTTGTGAACTCTTTCCCAACATGTCGACTATTTCATAGATGTGAAACATCCATGTCTACTTCTTTATAGATCCAAACACAACTGCAAGGTCTTACACCTTTTTCGAGGGTCCTTCAAGTTCAAAACTTGATTTCGTGTATGGAACTATCACGGATTATATGGCTTCAAGCCATTTGACGAGTCAGGCCCATCATCGCTTCTTTGCATGTAGTAGGTTCATTATTCTCAAATAATGATTCAACCCTCAAATCTTGGTATTTGATTGTTCATCCGACCTACTTGTTTCAATAGAAACTTAGACCTCCGTGACCACAACCTTTGAGGCACGTGAGCCATGAGCATTGTTGTCGCCTCCTAACACTTTTCGGTGTCGCTTAACTTTGCACATATAGCTAAGGTTCTTTTAACCTTATCAAAGTTCTATTGTCCTCCCACTTCACTTTTCACGAAAAATTTCCTTCTCAAAGAAACTTGACGTTCTAAGCGACAAACACTTTTGTCTCCGGTGTTTATGGAGGAATACTTAACATTTATACAAAGACAGGTTCATCCGACTTTGGTTGCACACATCTTTCTTATGCATAGCATACCAATGTTTAAGAAAGGACTACTTGGGTTTTATCCCAAACCATAACCTTATATGGTGTCATTTCAGCGGATTATGATGAAGCTCTTTTAGGAAAACAAGAATCTCTAAAGCTTTTAATCTTTAAAATATAATGGCAGTTTTATGAATTATACCTTTGATCTTACCATGTCAAACAAGGTTTAATTACATATCTCGAATGCTCCATACTCTTATGGTGTTTCGGGAAATGCAAATCCACGGAACTATTCCATAAATCTTAGGTATTATGCTAAACTTGTAACTCAAATATCTTCCTTTATGATCTTATCATAAAATATTTATATTCTTGTTACAATGATTTTGCACTTCATCTTAAAATTCTTTGAACTTTTCAAATATTTCATACTTCATCCTTATTAAGTAAATATTCATATATTCACTCAAATTTTCGGAGAAAGCATATGAAGTTGAAATCCATCGCTCTTGACTACACATAATGGAGTTCGTACAACAATATGCACAAGTTCCAATAAGCTAGTCTTCGCTCCTTTTGGCCTATGAACGAAGTTTTAATTATCTCTAGGAAAGTTTCACAAACGTCATTTGATCAAAAATCAAAAGACTCCAAAATTCCATCCACATGGAGTTTCTTCATGTTTTCTTTCCAATATAATTTAAACGGCGATGTCACTTCCTAAGTGATCTTTCAATCAATTTGTCTTTCGACAATTTTAGCACTAGTTTTATGGATGTGATTTCTCCAACGAGATTTGTGAATCATCCATCTTTTATGGATTACGGCAATTATTTGAACAACCCTTTTGTTCTCATAATACCTGATAAAACAAATCTTGAAGGCAAGCTTTGATGTTTTAACGAGCAACACAATAACCCTTTATTTGTTTTTGATGAACATCATCACATATTCTTTTGCCAGTTACTTAGGCCATTGTAGTTCATGAATTGTGTTGTTTTGTATGACGATTCATACCAACAAATTCAGTATCAAATACTTAAGAACCACATTGTTTAATAAGCAAAGAATATAGCCATAACATGTATATCATCTATATACTTAAACTGAACAATTCTAGTCTTTTCTTTTCTGCCATATACTTATGAGATTCTCTTTCAGTATTTCCTTTTCTGTTTGAAAGAATCTATCAACATCAATAGTGGAGTCATACATATGACACATAATCCAAAGCGTGTATAATTAAATACAAATGTCTTTGGACTTGCACTTTGAAGTAGATCACCATCATCAAATGTTTGGTGTTCTTCCAAATTCCTTTCTTTAGTAATCTCTTGGTGTAGTAAACATTTTACCTACATCAAATATTCACTTTATCATGGAATCGTCCATGATCAAGCTACTTTTAGCTTATAACGATGAATTATGAGTATAATGTTGCTATCCAAAACCTTTTGGAGGATTAGGACAACTAGTGTCTCCAACCTTTTGCAAATTCTCATCAAAATATGAGAACATGAACTTTGCCATATTATACTCTATCATGTTGTAACCAAAACTTTGTTTCAGATATCACAATATCTTCCACACATCATGGTTTCTGAAACAACTCTTTCAGATCCTAGATAACCTTGATATTAAGACAATCTTTGAATATCAAGAATCATGGAGACAAACATGATACTTATATACTAACATTTGGAATTTTTACTCTTGATTTAATACTAATTATTAAACTTCATGGAGTAACCGGAACTTACTGAAAGTTTGCAATAGGACTTTTAAACTTTAGATTAACACTTCAATACAATACGATACCAGTCAGAAAGTAACTAACCAGAATTCTATAGTTTTATCATCTCAATTATAACTAAGCGCAAGGTGGTAAACGGATGCCAATGACTACAACAACTATGCAAATTCACTTTGATTTAGTTTATGATAAATTGAGTTCTAATTAATAATTAAATTAATCTAGGTGAACTCCCACTCAAAACAACATCCCTCACATTGTTTTAGTGATCACACGAACCAAATCCACCACATCAAAACCGATCATCACGAGAGTTGATATAGCTTCAATGGCGAACAATCAACATGTTCATCATATCTACTATATGACTCATGCTCTACCTTTCTAATCCGTGTTCTGAGGCCATGTCCGTACATGCTAGGCTCACAAGATCAAACCTTAGCTACCGCATAAGCAAATCTGGCTTGCTTACGTTGTATTCACCATGAATCAAAGACACCCGATCATCACGTGGTGCTTCGAAGCAGCAAGCTTTGGCAACGGTGCATACTAAGGGTGAACACTTTAGAACTTGAAATTTATGTGCATGAGGGATCATCTTATAATGCTACCGTCGTCTACTAAGCAATACAAGATGCATAAAGGATTAACATCACATGCAATTCATAATATGTGATATGATATGGCCTTTCTTCTTTGTGCTTCCGATCTCCATCTTCAAGCACGAACATGATCTCCATCATCACCGGCATAGCATCAAGGTCAATGATGCTTCTTCATGGTTGTCGTCCACCAGCTTCAACTATTACAACTATTTTGAATAGACACGCAGGTCTTAACAGAATTTAAAGACAACCATAAGGCTCCTGCCGGTTGCCAACTTACAATAAGGAACATTGCATACATCAAATATAATCACAATCATGGCCATATCACATCATCAAGACACCCTCGCAAAACAAAGTTAGACGCCTCTACTTTCTTTGCATATTTTACGTGGTTTGGGGCTTTCAATAAGTGTCGTTCTAACTTACGAACAAGAACCACAACATTGATACTAGCATTGTTGATTACCCGTTGTAAATTGGATCTTTACTATGCTAGGAGAAACAGGCACCCGCAAAGCCACTTATGCAATACAAGTTGCATGTCAAGCGTGGAGCAAGTCTCATGAACGATGTCATGTAAGGTTAGCCCGGGCCGCTTCATCCCAACATACCGCAAGATGCAAAGTACACAAAAAGCAATCTACAATAAAAGCATCAACGCCCACAATGACCATTGTGTTCTACTCGTGCAACAGATCTACATATAGACACGGCTCTGATACCCTCAGAGGGTTTCGTAGCATGGAAAACAAAATTTTCTATCGCATACAAACAAACAAGCCAAGATCTATCTACTAGATTGTAGCAACGAGTCGATAGAGGAACTCACCCTCGAAGATTCCAAAGCGGTTAACGAGAGCAGATTCTCGTGGGTGATGTAGTCGCATTTTTCCGATCTCAAGATCGCAGAGACGATCCTTCCAGCCATGCGTTCGGCAGCGCTCCCGCAATCGGTCACACGTTCTAAGATTTCGACGAAGACCTTCCTCTACCTTTTTCCAGCAGGCAGCGGAGGTTGTAGCACTCTCCTCGCGATTCCGGCAAAGACAACGGCGTGGTACCTAAGTAGAGGGAGATCCCGCAGGCTTCAGCTTTAAGCCGGTGCGAGTATGGTGGAGCTTATGAGAGAGGCTATTAGTGGTCTAGTAATTAGACACACCAATTAGAAGTCTCTAAACCAATTAGAAGGCTCTAAACCGAATAGCTCTAAACCGGGGTCTAGATCTAGGGTTTAGTTTAGAGGATAGGAAACTTGTGTGTCTAGGAGGAGCCCTGCCCTCCTTATATAGGTGGGAGGGCTGGCCGGCCAAGGGAGGGAGTGGAGTCCTCCCAACTCGGCCTTGAGGTGGGCGCCGCTTGGGAGGAGGAATCCTCCCAACTCGGTTTCCACTTCTCCTCCTCTTTCCACTTTCCAAAACTTGCTTTGACTTTCAAACTAGCCGTTTGACTTTTCAATTTAGGATTTAAATAAACCCTTTATTTTGGACAGCGAGAACACTTAGTACATGATGCAATCATTCCAACTTACAATGACACATTCATGTACCCTTCCCTTCCCGAGTGCCGCCGACATTCCGGACCTTCTAGAATGTTCCCGATGAAAACACCTAACCATTCCCCAACTCAAATGGGACTTTCCTTATATGAATCTTATTCTCCGACCATTCCGGATCTCCTCGTGATATCCCGGATCCCATCCGAGACCAACAACATTCGGTCTCTTTCTCATAATACCATAACTACTCAAACAACGTCAATCCTTATGTGTCTCCCTACGGTTCGTGAATTATGCGGACATGATCGAGACACTTCTCAACAATAACCAATAGAGGAATCTGGAAATTCATATGGCTCTACATATTTCTACGATTACTTATGCGATCGAATGAACCACTTACATACGATACCAATTTCCCTTTGTCTCACGATATGTTACTTATCCGAGGTTATGATCGCTTGATCTCCGCATACCTAGTTCAACCTCACATCGATAAGTACTCTTTTCTCGTTTCCGTGATATGTGATCCCTTGTGACCAAGTCACATGCTTGCAAGCTAATTGGATGACATTTCACCGAGAGGGCCCAGAGAATATCTATCCGTCATGTGGATGGACAAATCCCACTCTTGATCCATGTGTTTCAACCAATACTTTCCGAACACTCAATGCCACCTTTATAGCCACCCTGTTACGGTGTGGTGTTTGATGACATCAAAGCATCCATCCAGTAAAGGTGATATGCATGATCTCATGGTCGAAGGAATTAGGTTACTATGTATCAGAAAGCATATAGCAATTGAACTATTGAAATGACTTGATCTTTATGCTACGCTTGTCTATAGGAGTATGTCCACCATATCATTCTCCTAACGATATGATCTTGTTGTTGATAACATCTCAATGTTCATGATATGGAAACCACAATCATCAATCAACCAACAAGCTAGTGAAGTATAGAGGCTATACTAGGGACTTCAAATTAAGTTTACAAATCACACAAGTATTAATGTTTCTGGTTAATACAATTATAGCATGGTATGTAAACATTTATCATAAGTGTGAAGATATGATAATAACCACTTTATTATTGCCTCTTGGGCATATCTCCAACATATTCTTCCAATTTAAAGGGAGCGGTGTAACCTCAATTTCATTTTAAGAATTATAGGAAACTGACCAATTTTATTTATAAGTTAGTTTCGAAACCACCTACCTTGGATATTTATGGTATGGAAAACGAATAACACATTGATTTTTCCTCTAGGAGAAAAAAAATACCCGGCTTAGGCTTAGGTCCTAGCAGACAACCTACATATATGCCCATTGAGGTCCACGTGCATATCTTTATAGCAGCCTTGATGATTTTTTTTCAATTGATTATATGCATCTTTTGTGATCCTCCTTCGTGGGGTCTCTTATGTTTGAATTTTTGACAGACTTGATTGAATTGTGCCGAGAAGCCCATGAAGAGGATGTTAGATCCAACTATCGGCCGGTCCACTTGACCACCGAGCCTAGGAAGCAAGTTGAAAGTGAGATATGATTGTGTAAATCTAATAATAGGACCTTAGTGGCATCTAATTTTTATGTCCTGCACAATGAGATATTCATTGACTTATATTATAGTACAATCGATAATAAACCAATGTGACACAACAGTTAATAAAGTACACTACTAAGAAAACAGCTATAGGTAGAGGGCTATTCTGTCGCGCATATTTCAGTCCATGCGCCATAGAAGAAATCCAGTGGTGCAGGGCCGCGAAATGCACCACAGAAATTTCATCATTCTATGGCGCATATAAAACGCTATGCGCCACAGAAATATGGTGGGACCTGCCACCAGGTATCGTTGACCCATATTCCGTGGCGCATATAGCTATATGCGCCACAGAAATTTGTATTTCTATAGCGCATATTCTTATATGCACCACAGAAAGTAAAGAGGGTCCCACAATAGAACTTAGGTGACCCACTTTGTGTGGTGCATATGTGATATGCGCCACGGAAATGCTTGTTTTTTGTGGTGCATTTTAGTATATGTGCCACAAAAAGTTGATGCGTGTCCTACCGCAGAAAGTGTTGCACCTTATTTTGTGGCGTATATAGTAGTATGCGCCACAGAAAGATGCACTTTTGTGGCGCATATATGCAATATGCACCACAAAATAAGACTTTCGGATCTGTAAAAAGGTGGCAGCTTGCACCCCTCTACCTACCACTACCCATTTCATCCTTCTCCCCACCTCCACCCAGATCGTCTTCCTCCTCCCTCCCACCCCATTTTCCCCATATTTTTCTCTATTTTTTGTACTTAAACCTACTTTAGTTGAGATATTGGTAAGGTGAAGCCTCTCCAACTTGTAGATCTATTAAACCACACTTACTTTTTTCCTCCACATCTCTATTTGTCCACTATTTTCCTCCAACTTGTAGATCTATTTTTTCAAACTCTCCCATCGCGGTCTCGCCTCGGTATTTAATCTAGTGGGTGAGTAGTTGGCCATGAATATGCATGTTTTATTGGTGAAGCTTGTCGCGCGGTGGTATGTGATGGCGAGAAGATGTTTATACATGAAGATTGTTTGTTCATGAATGTTTCCACATGTGGTGCATGGATGTTTGCCGAAATGTTGATTCATTTCCATTTCATCAAATTTTTTGCACTACCCATATGTCCTACTTTTAGAAAAGGTAATGCCACTTTTTTTTGCGACCATGCGTTTGTGTGTGCATATGGTGTGGTTCTAACATACTCTCTTTTGCTCTATATGTCTATACCACGTAGGAAACCATGGTCGTCATGATGAGTGAAGGTCGGGTTGCTAGGTACAAGAAATATGCGAAGGCAGACATGATTTGGAACAACAAGACCTAGATAAGATGTCCATATCAAACATGCAAACTCCAACGCTGGATCGACCCTAATTATGGACAATTGGAGGGTCACCTGCTCAGGCGCGGTTTCATGCGCAACTTTAATGAGGCGCCGACTGGAAATGGTGCTCATGGTCGAGAAGGTCATCATGAAGAAAGAGATGCAGGCACACATGATCATCATGAATAAGGAGATGCCGACAGACATGATCATCATGAAGAATGAGAAGACGCGAGCACCCAGACGCTGCTAACTTCGGCCTTGCGGGACCCTCATTTTCAAGAACCTCTCCTCAAGGAGACGAGCAATGCCAAAGCTGCAGCCGGAGAAAGCTAAGCTAGCGCAAATGGAGATAGACGGGATGACTCCATTGTATCCTGCGTGTCAGCCCAAGGATACACGCTTGAGTGTAACGCTCAAGGCTTTGGAGGTAAAGGCGGAACACAAATGGACCGACCTGAGCTTCAACACTAACATGGAATTCTGGGACAATCGTCTTACTAAGGAGAACACAATTTCAACAAATGTCGAGGAGGCCAAGAAAATCATGTTCCCTCTCGACCTACCGCATGTTAAATACCACGCTTGCATCAATGATTTCCCTCTTTATCGGAATGAGTACGAGGAGAGAACCACATGCTCGGTGTGCGGCCAAGTACGATACAAGAGAGGGAACAAGAAAGTTCCTCAAAAAGTGCTATGGTACTTTCCTATCACTCCCTGTCTACAGCGATATTCCGTATATCCTAAGGAATCAAAGCTCATGCAATGGCACGCGAAAAGGGGTGTTCTCTAGCCACATATTTCGAGTCATGAAGTTTGACGAAGAAGAAAGACTACACCATAATAAGGGGTGTTCTCGATGATGCTCTCGAGGGCTACGCCAAAAAGGGATGCCCTTCTCCAATAAGGGGTATTTTTCCAGGAATGGCAAACACGTGTTCAAGCACGTGCTCGAGTTCCCTTGCGTCAAGCAACCAGCTAATGGTAGTGCCAATGAGACCTTCTACGTCCTCCATCACCTCGAAGGGTTTGTCCCGGATTGCCAGAATCTATCGCTGCCATTGTTGGAAATATGCCCTAGAGACAAATAGTAGTAAGGACTATTATCATATTTTATATAGTTTATGATTCAGTTTTATATCATGCTATAACTGCATTGAGTGGAAACATCAATACACGCGTGATATATAAACAACTAGGGGTTCCCAATGAAACTCTAGTCACTGGTTCATTGGTCAACAGATGATCATGTTTCTTGATCATGTGGCATTTATGCCAGTTGGAAATGGAGTCAACTCATTCTGAGAATGAGATGATGAACCAATACCCAACCTAAACATCATGACCCGATCATGTCACGAAGTTCAAGTTATGATGATTAGAAAAGGATCCTCGTAGACTATTCCTTAGACCGTGAGGCTATATCAATCACTGTCTCCCGAGAGTGCTTAGATAGCATCAAGCGCCACTTGGTAATACAGTGGTTATAAAGGTGTGTTCAGGTACTCGGAGGAAACCGTAGAGGCAATATATGTCAAGAGCGGGATTTGTCCGTCCATGTGAGGGGAAGATACTCAAGGGCCCACTCGGAGAGGTTATATCCAATAGTTGCGCAGCGTATGATTTTATCACGGGGATATCACTTGTCGGAACGAGTCAAGTAGCATTGTTTGGTAACAAGATTGAACACGACATGGTGATGTCATTGATCAGATCTCGGGCAATGCAAGTATCGAGAGACAAAGGGAATAATACACGACTGTCCTGGTTCAAACGACGAAAGATCTTCGTGGAACGCACAGGGGTCACATGGCCATCCAGGTCCCTCTGTTGATCATTGGTGCGGGAATGTCCCGACCATGTCTGGAGTGTTCCCGAACCATGGGGTATCACGCTTAAGGGCTTGATGATGCTTAGAGAGTGTTTATAGGATCGGTAGAATCGCCGAAGAACAGTAGGGAGAAAATCGGAAGGGTTTCGGTAAGTCTGGAGGATGTCCTGAGTGGAGGTGGAAGTGTTCCAAAACCACGGAGGTTGAATAATATGTGTATGAATGTTAAATATTGATTTAATTATTTATTTATAATTATTTAATAAAGAGAAAATCAATTTAAAAGGTCAAAAGGCTTAATGGGCCAATTCCCGGAGGGGAGAGGGCCCATTAGGGAAAGGCAAGAGGAGGAAGGGGCCAAGGGGGTGGCCGGCGGCCCTATTGGGCTAGCCCCCCACGTGGGGCCCATGAGGGGGTGGCCGGTGGCGCCTCCCCCCACCTCCTCTCCTTTAGTCCCACCCCGGGACTTTGAGGGAGGTAGTACCTCCCCTTCCCCTATATATAGTGGGAGTATTTTGCCAGATAAATACACCGAATAATTAATAAAGGTCTTCTCACTTTTGGGAGGACCTCCAATTGATATTCTCTCTCTCCCTCTCTCTCTCTCTCTCTCTCGTGACTGTGGTCCCAAGTTCGGACTGCACGAACGAGAGACATCTTCACCGCGGAGCGCCATGAGATTGGATCGAGCTCTACTTCGAATCGCTGCTGGATCGGGGAAGCGGGAGTCATCGCCAGGCACCGTACGTGTGTAACTCCCCACGAGGTGTCGCACTTGAGGCACTCAAGTTGTTGGAGCCGTTGGAGCGCAAGGACTTCATCACGACCTTGAGGTCGGCTTCGGCTCGTCTACATCAACCACGCTCTCCTGAGCGTTGACAACGATTTTCGGTCTTCAAGGGTAAGTTCGCGAAAATCCCCTCATGTTACTGTATTACTAATAGATAGGTCCTGGCAGCATTAGGGGTTCAGGGGCGTAGGGTAAAATATATTATTTTCATACGCGAAACCCCTACAGCCATCGAGTCTTCGAGGATAGGCCGAAAAGTTGGCGGAAATCGAGGATGATGATCTTAGAGAAGAGTTCCATCACATCCAAATGAAGTTGTCATAAATAATCATTGAATAAGTCAACATAAGGGGGGCCTACAACAAGACAGAGGGTTGACTAAGAGGCAGATCGAAGAACACCTCCATAAGTTTGGTGACATTAGGACGTAGATGACGAAAGAGGGCTATCAATTGTTCCCGAAGTCGAACGAGAAGAATACTTCATGATCGATGTGTGCCTAGCATGATCAAGTGTGTGTACTTTATCGATGGATGTGTGTAGTGGGTGTCATAAACTTTAATATCTTCACGAGTTTGTATCGATGGATGTGTAGTGTGTCATAAACTTAACTTTCCTATCTCGAAACGGTCGTTGTTGTTGGACTTAACTATATTTTGGTTGTTGTCGTTGAACTTACTTCTGTGATTGTGATCGATGCTATCTTTTAGGTTTACGAATCCTTTGCTTTAATTTTTGTAAACATATATGCATGTGAACCCTTTAATTCTTTCCGTTGCACGATTTACTAATATGCCTTGTCTATGGAGTGAAGAAGTGGTATGTGGTGTAGAAGGGTTGCGTTCCAGGAGTCTACGATGAGTGGGAGGACTGTCAGAAACAAGTGAACAAGTTCAGCGGTAACAACTACAAAGGGTACGCGACTAGAGAGGAGGTGGTAGCCAAGTGGAGGAACCACCTGCGGAAGAAGAACCGGATGAAGATATTGGTCGTGCTCCTGCTCTTGCTCACTATCATCGCAGTTGTATTCTATTTGATCCTAGTGTATGCGGTGACCACTTCATTTGTAATGTGAGATGATGAACTTTGTACCAACACTTGTGTAATATTCGGCAATTGTTACTATATATGTATCTCGATCGGGATCTAGGTGATGTGATGACACTATACTTGTGTTTGTATTATGTCGATTTTCATATACTATGTGAAATGTACTGTTTATACTACTCTGTATAAATCTTATAAAAATCCTGTAATATACCTGATTATGTACTAGGAATGCACTTTATTTCGAATACCTGTAACTTAATATGGGGCGCATATGTTTCACTTTCTGTGGCGCATGTAGTTTCTGTGGCGCATAGGGCAAAATATGCCATAGAAATTTGAGACTTTTGTGGCATGCGCCACAGACATACAATTCGGTGACGAGGTAACACTGGCGCATCCTATATGCACCACAAAATTCCAAAACCATGGGCCACAGAAGAGCCTTTTCCTTGTAGTGGTATCATGCTCTACTACGGTATCATGACACATAGATCCAGAAAAACTTATAAAAATAGACCTTGTAAATAGCTTTGCATTGAGATTTTATAAATTAATAAATCTGAAGTTAACAGTATACTATTTTGTAGTGTTATGTAAAGAGAGATCATATAAGTATCATGCTCTATTACAGTATCATGACACATAGATATAGAAATACTAATAAAATTGACCATGTAAATAGATTGGCATTGAGATTTTATAAATAAATAAATATGATGGTATTGGGACACTAGTTTGTAATGTTATGCATTATGGTATTAGTATCATAAACTAGCATCCTAAAAATTATACTGCCATATAATTTTTTGATGGTATCACGTCTTATGAAGTACCATCCCTATATGGCGCCAAAACATCAGCTTCAACTATACATATTGATCCGATAATATATCATTGGTAGATGGGAAAATATTTTTTAATCAAGTTTCAACGTATGACTTATCAAAAATACGTACACATCCCTTAAAATCGCCTATTTTCACTCCCGTTAGCATTTTGTTCTCATCATGTTTTTTCCAATTTAATAGACCATGGCTAGAAATTTCAATCATGCATTGAGAACATGGTTTATTTTATTTTGTACCATCTAAAGTATAACCAACTCGAACGATAAAATAGGTAATTCTTCTTCCTTGGTGGCTAGCATGCATGTGTATTTAACTTGTCAAGAATAATATTGCCAGAGTTATAGATTTACGAAAAATTACTTCAGCACATATAAGAACTATAGGTGGAGAAAGAGGTATTAGGTAGTTCAGTGCTTTAAATGGAGAAGTGTATTTTCAATTTAATTTAAAGAATTAAAGGAAACTTTCCAATATTATTTATAAGTTAGTTGTTGGAAATCACCTACCATGAATATTTACCGGTATGGAAAACAGATAACACGTTGTTTTTTTCCCTAGGAAAGGAAAAATACCAGGCTTCGGTCCTAGCAGCAGATATGCCCATTAAGATCCACATGCATATCTTTATGGCAGCCTTTATGATTTTGTACAATGGATTATATGCATCTTTTGTGATCCTCCTTCGGTGGGGCCTCTTATGTTTGATTTTTGACAGACTTGATTGCGTTGTGTTGACACGTCCACCAATAGGATGCCAGATCCAACAACCGGTTGGTCCGCGTGTCCATCGAGCACAAGAAGCAAGTAGCAACTTGATATCATTATGTGTGTCTAATAATATGACCTTCATGGCATCACATTCTTATGCCTTGCACAATGGGAGATTCACTGATTTATATTAGAGTACGACCGATAGTAAGCCGACCTAGAACAACAATTAATAAAGAGAGGTCATATAAGTATCATGCTCAATTACAGTATCATGACACATAGATCCAAAAAATAATAAAAATAGACCTTGTAAATAGCTTTGCATTGAGATTTAATAAATTAATAAATATGATGGTACTAGGATACTATTTTGTCATGTTATGTAAAGATAGGTCATATAAGTATCATGCTCTATTACAGTATCATGACACGTAGATATAGAAAAGCCAATAAATATAGACCGTGTAAATAGCTTTGCATTGAGATTTTATAAATAAATAAATATGATGATATTGGGATACTAGTTTGTAATGTTATGCATTATGGTGTTAGTATCATAAACTACTATCCTATAAATTATATTTCCATATGATCTTCTGATGGTATGACTCTTATCAAGTTACATCCCTATATGATGCAAAAATATCATTTGCTACTATACATATTGATTTGATAAGATCTTATTTTTAGCGGGTACAATATTTTGTAATCAAGTTTCAACATATGATTTATCAAAAAAAAGTAAACATTGTTTAAAATCACCTATCTTGATTCCATTAGCATTCTGTGTGGAAGATCCATAAGAGAGACCGCCAATCACTTTTTTGCCTGTTTAACAGATCATCGCGTGAAATTTCAGTCATCCATTGGAAATATGGTTAATTGTCTAATGTACCATATAAAGTATAACAAAGTTGAACGACAATTTTATAAATATAGGTCTTTATTCTTCCTTAGTGGCTAGCATGCACGAGTATTTAGCTCGTCAAGAATAATGTAGCCAGAATTATAGATTTACAAAAGATAAATTCAACACATATAAGAACTATAGATGGAGAAGGAGCTATTAGGTAGTTAAGTGCTTGTGAATATTCTTCTAATTTAAAGGGATCGGTGTATCTTCAATTTCATGTTGCGAATCATAGGAAATTTACCAAATTTATTTATAAGTTAGTTGTTTGAAACCACCTACCTTGGATATTTACCGGTACGAAAAGCGGATAAAACATTGATTTTTCTTCTATGTCGGGAAAAAACCAAGCTTAGGTAATAGCACTAGATATGCCTATTAATGTCATGTATATGTTGATGGAATCCTTGATGATTTCACAAAATAGATTATATACATCTTTTATGATCCTCCTTCGTGGGGACTCTTATGTTTGATTTTCTCACATACTTGATTGAGTTGTGTCGACACGCCCATCAATAGGATGCTATATTCAACTACCAGCCAGTCCGCTTGACCAGCGAGCCTAGGAAGCAAGTATCAAGCGTGATAACATTGTGTAAGTGTAATTATAGGATCTTCATGGCATAACATTCTTATGCCTCGTACAATGGGAGATTCATTAACTTATATTATGAATACAATCGATAATAAGCCAATGTGGCACAATAGTTAATAAAGAGAGGTCATATCAATATCATGCTCTATTACGGTATCATGACACAAAGAGCGAGAAAAACTAATAGAAAATAGACCTTATAAATAGCTTTGCATTGAAATTTTATAAATTAACAAATATTAAGTTAGTAGTATACTATTTTTAGTGTTATGTAAAAAGAGGTCATATAAGTATCACATTATATTATAGTATCTTGACACATAGATATAGAAATACTAATAAAATAGACCATGTAAATAGCTTTGCATTGCGATTTTATAAATAAATAAATATGATGATATTGGGATAGTAGTTTGTTATATTATGAATTATGGTGTTACTATCATAAACTAGTATCCTATAAATTATACTGCTATATGATTTTTTGATGGTATGCTGTCTTATCAATGACCATCCCTATATGGTGCCAAAACATCAGCTGCAACTACACATATTGATTTGATAATATATCATTAATAGCGAGACCAATATTTTGTACCCAAGTTTCAATGTATAACTTATGAAAAATACGTACAATCCTTTAAAATAGCCTATTTTGATTCCGTTAGCATTTTTTGTGTAAGATCCATTAGAGACACCTCTCACCACATTTTTCTTGTTTAATAGATCATGGCGAGAAATTTCAGTCATGGGTTGAGAACATGGTTTATTTTATTTTGTACTATCTAAACTATAACCAATTTGAACGACAAAATAGGTAATTCTTCTGCCTTAGTGTCTATCGTGCACGTGTATTTAGCTCGTCAAGAATAATGTAGCCGGAATTATAGATTTACAAAAAATTACTTCAACACATATAAAAAATATATATGGAGAAAGAGGTATTAGGTAGTTCAGTGGTTTTGAATATTCTTGTAATTCTAATGGAGAAGTGTATCTTCAATTTAATTTTAAGAATTATAGGAAACTCTCCCGTTTTTTATAAGTTACTTGTTGGAAATCACCTGCCTTGGATATTTACCGGTATGGAAAAGAAATAACACATTCTTTTTTCCTCTGGGATTGGAAAAATACCTGGCATAGGTCCTAGCAACAGATATGCCCATTAAGATCTACATGCATCTCTTGATGGCAGCCTTTATGATTTTGTACAACAGATTATATGCACCTTTTGTGATCCTCCTTCATGGGGCCTCTTATGTTTGATTTTTTGACAGACTTGATTGCGTTGTGTCGACACATTCATCAATAGTATGCTAGATCCAACTACCGACTGGTCCGCGTGACCACCGAGCACAGGAAGCAAGTAGAAAGCTTTATATCATTGTGTAAGTCTAATAATAGGACCTGCATGGCATCACATTCTTATGCCTTGCACAATGGGAGATTCGCTGATTTATATTACAGTACAACCAATAATATGCTGTGGTGGAACAATAATTAATAAACAGAGGTCATATAAGTATCACGCTCAATCACAAAAACTAATATACAGCTTTGCATTGAGATTTTATAAATTAATAAATATGATGGTAATAGGATACTATTATGTGATGCTATGTGGAGAGAGGCCATATAAGTATCATGCTCTATTATAGTATCATGACACATAGATATAGAAAATCCAATAAATATAGACCATATAAATAGCTTTGCATTGAGATTTTATAAATAAATAAATATGATAATATTAGGATACTAGTTTGTAATGTTATGCATTATGGTGTTAGTATCATAAACTACTATCCTATAAATTATATTGCCATATGATTTTTTGATGGTATGACGTCCTATCAAGTACCATACCTATATGATGCCAAAACATCAGTTGCAACTATACATATTGATCTGATAATATCTGATAGTTTGCGGGTCCAATATTTTGTAATCAAGTTTCAACATATGACTTATCAAAAAAAGTAACATTGTTTAAAATCACCTATCTTGATTCTATTAGCATTCTGTGTGTAAGATCCATAAGAGAGACTGTTGATCCCTTTTTTGCCATAACAGATCATCGCTCGAAATGTCAGTCATGCATTGGAAACATGGTTAATTTTATAATGCACCATCTAAAGTATAACAAATTTGAACCACAGTTTTATAAATATAGGTCTTTATTCTTTCTTAGTGGCTAGCATGCAATATTATTTATCTTGTTAAGAATAATGTATTCAGAATTATAGATTTACGAACGATAAACTCAACACATATAAGAGCTATAGAGGGAGGAGCTATTAGGTAGTTAAGTGGTTGTGAATATTCTTCTAATTTAAAGGGAGCGGTGTATCTTCACTTTTATTTTGAGAATTATTGGAAACTTTCCCAATTTTTTTATAAGTTAGTTGTTTGAAACTATCTGCCTTGGATATTTACCGGTATGGAAAGCGGATAAAACATTGATTTTTCCTATAGGCAAGGAAAAAAAATCCAAGCTTAGGTCCTAGGGCTAGATATGCCTATTAATATCATGCAAATGTTGATGGCAGCCTTGATGATTTCATACAACTGATTATATACATCTTTCGTGATCCTCCTTCGTGGGGACTCTTATGTTTGATTTTTTCATAGACTTGATTGAGTTGTGTCGACACGCCCATCAATAGGATGCTATATTCAACTACCAGCTATTCCGTATGACCACCCAGCCTAGGAAGCAAGTAGCAAGCGTGATAACATTGTGTAAGTCTAATAATAGGATCTTCATGGCATCACATTCTTATGCCTCGCAAAATGGGAGATTCATTGATTTATATTACAATACAATCGATAATAAGCCAATGTGGCACAATAGTTAATAAACAGAGGTCATATCAGTATGATGCTCTATTATGGTATCATGACGCATTGATTAAGAAAAAATAATAGAAAATAGACCTTGTAAATAGCTTTGTATTGAGATTTTATAAATGAATAAATATGAAGTTACTAGTATACTATTTTGCACTGTTATGTAAAAATAGGTCATATAAGTATCATGTTGTATTATAGTATCATGACACATAGATATAGATATACTTATAACATAGACCATGTAAATAGTTTGCATTAAGATTTTATAAATAAACAAATACAAAGATATTGGGATATGTAATGTTATGCATTATGGTGTTAGCATCATAAACTATTATCCTATAAATGGTTTTTTGATGGTATGACGTCTTATCAAGTACCATCCCTATATGACACCAAACATCAGCTGCAACCATACATATTGATCTGATAATATATCATTGATAGCGGGGCCAATTTTTTATAATCAAGTTTAAACGTATGACTTATCAAAAATACGTACACATCCTTTAACATCGCCTATTTTGATTCCGTTAGCATTTTCTGTGGAAGATCCATTAGAGAGACCGCTCACCACTTTTTTCCGGTTTAATAGACAATGGCGAGAAATTTCGGTCATGCATTGAGAACATGGTTTATTTTATTTTGTACAATCTAAACTATAACCAAGTTGAATGAAAAAATAGGTAATTCTTCTTCCTTACTGGCTAGCATGCACATGTATTTAGCTTGTCAAGAATAATGTAGCAAGAATTATAGATTTACAAAACATTACATCAACACATATAAAATCTATAGATGGAGAAAGAGGTATTAGGTAGTTAAGTGGTTGTGAATATTCTTGTAATTTAAAGGGATAAGTGTATCTTCAATCTAATTTTAAGAATTATAAGAAACATTCCCATTTTTTTGTAAGTTAGTTGTTGGAAATCACCTGCCTTGGATATTTACTGGTATGGAAAATAGATAACACATTGTTTTTTCCTCTAGGACAGGAAAAATACCTGGCTTAGGTCCTAGCAGCACATATGCCCATTAAGATCTACATTCATATCTTTATGGAAGCCTCTATGATCTTCTACAATATATTATATGTATCTTTTGTGATCCTTCTTCATGGGGCCCCTTATGTTTAATTTTTTGACAGACTTGATTGCGTTGTGTCGACACATCCATCAATAGGATGCTAGATCCAACTACCGACTGCTCCGCGTGACCACAGAGCTTAGGAAGTAAGTAGCAAGCTTGATATCATTTTGTAAGTCTAATAATAGGTCCTTCATGTCATCACCATCTCATGCCTTGCACAATGGAAAATTCACTGATTTATATTACTGTACAACCGATAATATGCCGAGGTGGAACAAAAATTCACAAAGAGATGTCATATAAGTATCATGCTCAACTACAGCATCATGGCACACATATCTAAAAAATAATAAAAAGAGACCTTCTAAATATCTTCGCATTGAGATTTATAAATTAATAAATATGATATTACTAGGATACCATTTTGTGATGTTATGTAAAGAAAGGTCATATGAGTATCATGCTCTATTATAGTATCATGACACACAGTTATAGAAAAGCCAATAAAAATAGACCATGTAAATAGCTTTGCATTGAGATTTTATAAATAAATAAATATGATGATATTGGGATACTAGTTTGTAATGTTATGCATTATGGTGTTAGTATCATAAATAATGTCCTATAAATTATATTGCCATATGATTTTTTGATGGTATGATGTCTTATCAAGTACCATCCATATATGATGCCAAAACATCAGGTGCAACTATACTTATTGATCTGGTAATATCTCATTGTTAGCGGGATCAATATTTTGTAATCATGTTTCAATGTATGACTTACGAAAAAACATACAATCCTTTAAAATAGCCTATTTTGATTATGTTAGCATTTTGTGTCGAAGATCCATTAGAGACACCTCTCACCACTTTTTTCCGGCTTAATAGATCATGGCGAGAAATTTCAGTCATGCATTGAGAACATGGTTTATTTTATTTTGTACCATCTAAACAATAACCAATTTGAATGACAAAATAGGTAATTCTTCTTCCTTAGTGTCTATCATGCACGTGTATTTAGCTTGTCAAAAATAATGTAGCCAGAATTATAGATTTAGAAAAAAATTACTTCAACACATATAAAAACTATAGATGGAGAAAGAGGTATTAGGTAGTTCTGTAGTTATGAATATTCTTGTAATTTAAATGGAGAAGTGTATCTTCAATTTAATTTTAAGAATTATAGAAAACTTTCCCATTTTTTATAAGTTAGTTGTCAGAAATCACTTGCCTTGGATATTTACCAGTAGGTAACACATTCCTTTTTCCTCTAGGACAGGAAAAATACCTTGCTTAGGTCCTAGCAGCAGATATGCCCATTAAGATCTACATGCATATCTTGATGGCAGCCTTTATGATTTTGTACAACATATTATAGGCATCTTTTGTGATCCTCCTTCATCGGGCCTCTTATGTTTGATTTTTTGACAGACTTGATTGCGTTGTGTCGACACATCCATCAATAGGATGCTAGATCCAACTACCGGCTGGTCCGCGTGACCACCGAGCACATGAAGCAAGTAGAAAGCTTTATATCATTTTGTAAGTCTGATAAGAGGACCTTTATGGCATCACATTCTTATGTCTTGCACAATGGGAGATTCGCTGATTTATCTTACAGTACAACCGATAATATGCCGAGGTGGAACACCAATTAATAAACATACGTCATGTAAGTATCATGCTCAATCATAGTACCATGACACATAAATCCAAAAAACTAATAAACAATAAACCTTGTAAACATCTTCGCATTGAGATTTTATAAATTAATTAATATGATGGTAATAGGATACTATTTTGTGATGTTATGTAGAGAGAGGTCATATAAGTATTATACTCTATTACAGTATGATGACACATAGATATAGAAAATCTAATAAATATAGACCATATAAATAGCTTTGCATTGAGATTTTATAAATAAATAAATATGATGATATGAGGATACTAGTTTGTAATGTTATGCATTATGGTGTTAGTATCATAAACTACTATCCTATAAAGTATATTGCCATATGATTTTTTGATGGTATGACGTCTTATCAAGTACCATCCCTATATGATGCCAAAACATCAGTTCCAACTATACATATTGATCTGATAATATCTCATTGTTAGCGGGTCCAATATTTTGTAATCAAGTTTCAACATATGACTTATCCAAAAACATAAACATAGTTTAAATTCACCTATCTTGATTCCATTAGCATTCTGTGTGCAAGATCCATAAGAGAGACTGGTGATCCCTTTTTTCCATAACAGATCATCGCTCGAAGTTTCAGTCATGCATTGGAAACATGGTTAATTTTCTAATGTACCATCTAAGTACAACAAATTTGAATGACAATTTTATCAATATAGGTATTTATTCCTTCTAAATAGCTTCGCATAATTTTATAAATTAATAAATATGATTGTACTTGGATACCATTTTGTGATGTTATGTAAAGAGAGGTCGTATAAGTATTATGCTCTATTATAGTATCATGACACACAAATATATAAAAGCCAATAAATATAGACCATGTAAATAGCTTTGCATTGTGATTTCATCAATAAATAGATATGATGATATTGGCATACTAGTTTGTAATGTTATGCATTATGGTGTTAGTATCATAAATACTGTCCTATAAATTATATTGCCATATGAATTTTTGATGGTATGACGTCTTATCAAGTACCATCCCTATATGATGCCAAAATATCAGTTGCAACTATACATATTGGTCTGGTAATATCTTATTGTTAGTGGGACCAATATTTTGTAATCAAGTTTCAACATATGACTTATGAAAAAATGTAAACATAGTTTAAAATCACCTATGTTGATTTCATTAGCATTTTGTGTTGAAGATCCATAAGAGAGGCCGCTGATCACTTTTTTGCCGGTTTAATACATCATCACGCGGAATTTCAGTAATGCATTGGAAACATGGTTAATTTTCTAATGTACCATCTAAAGTATAACAAAGTTGAGTGGCAATTTTATAAATATAGGTCTTTATGCTTCCTTAGTGGCTAGCCTGCACGAGCATTTAGCTTGTCAAGAATAATGTAGCCAGAATTATAGATTTACAAAGGATAAACTCAACACATATAAGAGCCATAGATGGAGAAGGAGCTATTAGGTAGTTAAGTGGTTGTCAATATTCTTCTAATTTAAAGGAAGCGGTGTATCTTCAATTTCATTTTGAGAATTATAGGAAACTTTCCCAATTTTTTTATAAGTTAGTTGCTCGAAACCACCTGCCTTGGATATTTACCGGTATGGAAAGTGGATAAAATATTGATTTTTCCTCTAGGCCAGGAAAAAACCAAGCTTAGGTCCTAGTAATAGATATGCCTATTAATATCATGCATATGCTGATGGCTGCCTTGATGATTTCGTACAACGGATTATATGCATGTTTTGTGATCCTCCATCGTGGGGACTCTTATGTTTGATTTTTCACGGACTTGATTGAGTTGTGTCAACACACCCATCAATAGGATGCTATATTCAACTACCAGTCGGTCCGTGTGACCACCGATCATAGGAAGCAAGTAGCAAGCATGATAACATTGTGCAAGTCTAATAATAGGATCTTCATGGCATCACATTCTTATGCCTCACACAATGAAAGATTCATTGATTTATATTACAATACAATCGATAATAAGCCGATGTGGCACAACAGTTAATAAAGAGAGGTGATATCAATAGCATGCTCTATTACGGTATCATGATACAACTATCGAGAAAAACTAATAGAAGATATACCTTGTAAATAGCTTTGCATTGAGATTTTATAAATTAATAAACATGAAATTACTAGTATACTATTTTGTAGTGTTATGTAAAAAGAGGTCATATAAGTATCATGTTGTATTAATCATGACACATAGATATAGAAATACTAATAAAATAGACCATGTAAATAGCTTTTTGTTGAGATTTTATAAATAAATAAATATGATGATGTTCAGATACTAGTTTGTAATGTTATGCATTATGGTGTTAGTATCATAAACTATTATCCTATAACGTATACTGCCATATGATTTTTTGATAGTATCACGTCTTATCAAGTACCATCCCTATACGACGCCAAAACATCAGCTGCAACTATACATATTGATATGATAATATATCATTGATAGCGGAGCCAATATTTTGTAATCAAGTTTCAACGTATGACTTATCAAAAATACATACATATCCTTTAAAATCCCCTATTTTGATTTCGTTAGCATTTTGTGTGGAAGATCCATTAGAGAGACCGCTCATCACTTTTTTCCCAGTTTAATAGACCATGGCGAGAAATTTTAGTCATGCATTGAGAACATGGTTTATTTAATTTTGGACCATCTAAACTACAATCAAGTTGAACGACAAATTAGGTAATTCTTCTTGCTTAGTGGCTACCATGCACATGTATTTAGCTTGTTCAGAATAATGTAGCCAGAATTATAGATTTTCAAAAAATATTTCAACACATATAAAAACTATAGATGGAGAAAGAGGTATTAGGTAGTTCAGTGGTTGTGAATATTCTTGTAATTTAAATGGAGAAGTGTATCTTCAAATTAATATTAAGAATTATAGGAAACTTTCCAATTTCTTATAAGTTAGTTGTTGTAAATCACCGGCCTTGGATATTTACCCGTATTGGAAAACAGATAACACATTGTTTTTTCTATAGGACACGGAAAATACCAGGCTTAGGTCCCAGCAGAAGATATGCCCATTAAGATCCACATGCATATCTTGATGGCAGCGTTTATGATTTCGTACAACAGATTATATGCATCTTTTGTGATCCTCTTTCATGGGGCCTCTTATGTTTGATTTTTTGACAGACTGGATTGCGTTGTGTCGACACTCAATCAATAGGATGCTAGATCCATCTACCGACTGGGCTGCGTGACCACCGAGCATACGAAGCAAGTAGCAAGCTTGATATCATTGTGTAAGTTTAATAATAGTTCCTTCATGGCATCACATCCTTATGCCTTGCACAATGGGAGATTCATTGAGTTATATTATAGTCCAACCGATAATAAGCCGATGTGGAACAAAAACTAATAAAGAGAGGTCATATAACAACTAGATGTGTAGGGGGTGTTGATGGTGGTGAAGGTGCTTCAACTAGATCTGGTGGAGCAGGCGGAGGAGGCGCCTCTCGTGGTGGCCGATATGTAGTGTTTTTCTGTGGTATTTCGGACTCGGGCGCCAGGAAAGTGGAGGTGCAGCCGTTGGCGTGGGCAGCAGAAGCCACGACCGGTGGATGCTGCGTGGCAGTGAAGTTATGCGGTCGAGCGTCTTTGCGTGTTTGCTGATGATCGGCCCGTTGCAATAAAGAGCACACCTCGATGAACAAGGGCATCAGCCGCATCGGAGGGATGAAGGATGCCTGTTTTTCAAAGCACTAGCTAAGCCTGATGACAAGAACGTTGATGAGTTGTCTGTCATCGGCTAGATTGCCATGCTCACGAAGTTCATCAGCAATCGCTTTGAGACGCTAACAGTACACACACACATGGCATCACCTTGCACCGTGTTACGGAGTTCGGTGTGAAGACTATTGACGTGAGCATCGACGTTGTCCTAGAAGAGTTGAGGAAGAGCCGCCCAAAGGTTTTCGGTTGTAGATCCACTGGATAATTGAAAGTTCATATTTGACTCAACGCGGATAATGGGGGCGAGGGACGGATTCATCTACAACTTGCATTGGCCAAGGTGGACGTCGAAGAGACGAACCAAGTGAGAGTAGGTTTGGGAAACTAGATCTAGGGTAATTGGTATGAAAGGGCTAACACCAGCTATGGTGTCTACTAACATGCCATTTGGGTGGAGGGAGTTGTGGAAGAAGAGGCTTTTTCTGTAGCAGAAGCTGCTTTTTGGGCGATGTAGCCCAGAGGCAGCGGCGGGGTGGGAGGAACACCCATGGCCTAGGATAGATAATCTGATACCATGTAAACTTTGTGTTAATTACATGATTGATTGAATCAAAAGGGGTACACGGGATTTATGTATTACAAAGCTTTGGTCGTGTCACAACCGACTTGGGCTAGATCAGCTTGCAGAACAAGTCTGTCTATAATCGTATCAAACTAGTCTAATAGTGGGCTTGTCTGGACGGTGAGCACCGCTAGCTCGTCCTATTCGAACGTTGCCGCCTTCTCTTTTGTACATCTTTCCTTCCATTGGTGTGGCGCCCCGCAAAAACCACTACTAGAAAATCGCTGTGTTTTTGTGCATTGCATCATCATGACCACATGCTCATGTCATCATGCCATATTGCATTTCAGCATCGTCATCATCATGCATGGTTGGTTTAAAAACTATTTTCGAAAAGCCTGGTTTTGTTTTCTAAACGCCCCGTTTTTAATCCAAATTAAAACCCGAATCTCCGAATTATTTTGTTTTGTCTACAAACGGTTTTCAAAAGCCCTGTTTTTAAATAATAAATATTTAAGTTGTTTTTTGGAGGCAGCCCGCCAGGCCCGAAAACCCGGCCGGCCACCTCCAAACCCTACTCTAAATACCCTGTCAAACCCTACCCTAATCCCTCCAACCTATGCCGCTGCCACCACCTAACCTACTCCCAGCTGACCTGCACAGCTAACCTCCCTGCCGCTGCACCCCGCCCGACCCGGTCAACACGACACGGCACGCTACACACACGCAGCGCGTGTCGCACCTGCTCCACACCGCACGCCAGCCTGCCCGCCCTTGCACAGCACGCCTCCCGCCCACCTGCACGACGCCCAACACCACCTGACCTTGGCCCACCTCTTTTTCCCGCCCAGCCGCACGCGACCCACCACCACCTGGTCCACCTACCACTCCACCCCAATCCCCATCTACCACACCCTCCACCTCAAGCTAGCCAACCACCGGTCGCCACCTCACCCTGCCAACGCCACCTCACCCCACCGGCAGCCCCACGTCGCCCTCCCCCTGGACCAACCCCCACAACCACCTGCATCGATTCCCACCCCCCACCTGCCGTTTCCTGCCCCGTCCCCGGTTCCACCGCCCCTGGACACGCCTCCCACGCGCGCTCCCCTGGCCCCGCGCCCCCAGGGCCACCAACCCCATCCCCACCATCCCGTGTGACAACCGCCTGACCACCTCGGTCTGTGTGTTCCCAGCCCCACCTAGGGAATCTCTCCCTCTCCCCTGGTCTCTTCCCGAGCGCCCTGTCTCCATCCTCCCTCCCTCTCGCCCCGCTCTCCGCCGCCGGATGCCCCGCCGCCAGGGCACTCTCGCCTCTCTCCTCTCCCCTACCTACCTCCCGGCGCTCTTCCACCCTGCGTCCCCGAGCCGCTTCCCCATCGAGCAGCCTCGCCGTCAAGGAATCCCGCCGTCGCCGCGTCGCCCTGGCACCTCCTCGAGCGCGAGCTCGCCGGCCCCGTCGCCTCCATCTACAGGCGCCACTTGGCTCTGGCCTATCAGCAGCTACCGCGGCCGCTCCTACGACCCTCCTCCGCGCTGGCCGCGACCCCTGCAACGCCCCGTCCCCTCTGTCTCCGGCGGCCACGGCCCGAGCTCGCCACGACGCCGCCCGAGCTCATCCCCCTTCCTGCAGAGCCGCCACCGCCGCGGCCCCGAGCCCCGCGACCCTGCTGCCGCGGCCCTTCTCCACCTCGAGCCTGGCTGTCGCCGTGCCGGCCAGGGCCTCCACGCGCGCCTCGACCTGTCATTAGCCGCCGCATCTCTCCGTCATCTGCGTCGCCCCGTACCACCTCGCCGTACCGCGTCGATCACGTGCGTGCTCGCCCGTGTTCCGCCGCATCGCTCCGTGCAGTACTGTACTAAGGAATGAGGGGCTCGAGCCTATTTCATTTTTTTTCTTTTGTGGTGTTTTGTTCCTGTTGATGCCGGAGTGCTTTGGAGTTGGGTGTTGTAGAGGTGGTGTTGATGCTGTTACGCGATGGTGATGCTACCTAGTACCCTCTCGGCGAACTTAAACTGCAAGTCAGATGGGCACCCCGAGAAGCCACCCGAAGTCCACCACAACCGAACTTGGTTCACCCTCGGCCACCGATGCTGAATCAAGTTCTCCTTGGACCCGAGAACGCCAACATATCCTTCCTGAACCCGAAGACCGGACCCGGCGCTCTTCTCCCTCCCGAGGATCTGAAGACCGATCCCGGCGCGCCTGAACCCCAAGACCATCGACACCCAAGATCTTCGAGCCCCGATGTGTGATCCCCTTTCTGAGACCCCTATTTTTATAATATATAACATACAACTTGGTGCATAATTAAATCATCATGCTTGCATACATGTCATCTGGTGGGTTGGGTTAAATAGTCAATTCACCTAAATTAAATATGAAGTGTTTATGCGGGATATCTTTGTCTTAATCCGGACTCCATTTAAATTTGTATAGCGAACGGATGCCATGTTTCGCCCTGTTAATACAACATTTAAATTGCGGGGTATCTAGATAACTTGAACCGCCTAATTAATTGTCGGGACCCCGGTTCGGCTTAATATTGCCTAATTGCACCGCATCTGTGTCATGCCATGCATCATATCACAAGCATGCCGGATCTTCTGCCGTAGTATTAAATATTGCATCTGGTGTTTCTTCTAGTGTTTGCTTCTTCGCGGATTAGGCCGATGAGTTGATGCGAGTATCGGCAAGTTCTCCGGATATGATCCTTCAGCAGTGTTTCCCAGGCGAGCATCTCTTCCCCTTGTACCTATTTTGCATTTTTAGTCTTTACTTTCTCCTGTTGATCTATTGCTATCCGTGGCGCGATGCTTTAGTTCCGTACCCGATATATTCCGTGCAGCCAATATATTGCCTTGGACACCTCCTATTACCTGTTGTTTGGTAGATACCCGGCCTTGCGAGTCGTAGTTGCTTGCTCAGGTGCGATCTCGTGTTGTCGAGTACCACAGTTGTTGGTATGCTGGAAGATGTTTATGGTGGAGATGATCATGACTTTAAATACAACTATTAAAATGCTAGATATAACTAATGCAGAGGCATCGGTGGGCAATAGATGTTATTTGGATCTTCCACGCTCACTTGTGTCCTGTAGGACCCCGAGTACTTGATGTAGGGGTTCGTAGCATGGAAAACAAAAAAATTCTATCGCATACAAACAAACAAGCCAAGATCTATCTACTAGATTGTAGCAACGAGTCGATGGAATAACTCACCCTCGAAGATTCCAAAGTGTTTAACGAGAGCAGATTCTCGTGGGTGATGTAGTCGTACTCTTTCCGATCTCAAGATCGCAGACGATCCTTCCGCGCCAGCGTTCCCGCAGCGCTCCGCAGTCGGTCACACGTTCGGTACTGACGAAGACCTTCCTCTCCTTGTTCCAAAGAAAATGGAGGTTGTAGCACTCTCCTCGCGATTCCGGCAGCACAACGGCGTGGTACCGGAGGTAGAGGGGAAATCCCGCAGGGCTTCGCCTTAAGCCGGTGCGAGTATGGTGGAGCTTATGAGAGAGGCTATTAGTGGTCTAGTAATTAGACACACCAATTAGAGGGCTCTAAACCAATTAGAAGGCTCTAAACCAATAGCTCTAAACCGGGTCTAGATCTAGGGTTTAGTTTAGAGGATAGGAAACTTGTGTGTCTAGGAGGGAGCCCTGCCTCCTTATATAGGTTGGAGGGCTGGCGGCCAAGGGAGGAGTTCCTCCCAACTCGGCCTAGGGAGGTGCGCCGCCAAGGGAGGAACCTCCTCCAACTCGGCCTCCACCTCTCCTCCTCTTTTCCCACTTCCCAAAACTGCCGAGTGACTTTCAAACTAGCCGTTTGACTTTTCAAGTTAGGTTTTAAATAAATCCTTTATTTGGGACAGCAAGAATACTTAGTACATGATGCACTCATTCCAATATGTAATGACACACTCATGTACCCTTCCCCTCCGAGTGCCGGACATTCCGGGACCTTCTAGAATGTTCCCATGAAAACACCTAATCATTCCGCCACTCAAACGGGACTTTCCTTATATGAATCTTATTCTCCGGACCATTCGGATCACCTCGTGATATCCCGGATCCCATCCGAGACTCAACAACATTCGGTCTCTTTCTCATAATACCATAACTACTCAAACAACGTCAATCCTTATGTGTCTCCCTACGGTTCGTGAATTATGCGACATGATCGAGACACTTCTCTAACAATAACCAATAGAGGAATCTAGAAATTCATATAGCTCCCACATATTTCTCGATTACTGCATCGAATGAACCACTTACATACGATACCAATTTCCTTTGTCTCACGATATGTTACTTATCCGAGGTTATGATCGCTTGTATCTCTCGCATACCTAGTTCATCCTCACATCGATAAGTACTCTTTCTCGTTCCTGATATGTGATCCCTTGTGACCAAGTCACATGCTTGCAAGCTAATTGGATGACATTTCACCGAGAGGGCCCAGAATATCTATCCGTCATGTGGATGGACAAATCCCACTCTTGATCCATGTGTTTCAACCAATACTTTCCTAACACTCAATGCCACCTTTATAGCCACCTGTTACGGTGTGGTGTTTGATGACATCAAAGCATCCATCCAAAGAAAGGCAATATGCATGATCTCATGGTCGAAGGAATTAGGTTACTATGTATCGTAAAGCATATAGCAATTGAACTATTGAAATGACTTGATCTTTATGCTACGCGTGTCTATAGGAGTATGTCCACCATATCATTCTCCTAACGATATGATCTTGTTGTTGATAACATCTCAATGTTCATGACAAAGAAACCACATCATCAATCAACCAACAAGCTAGTGAAGTATAGAGGCTATACTAGGGACTTCAAATTAGGTTTACAAATCACACAAGTATTAATGGTTTCCTTGTTAATACTATTATAGCATGAATGTAAACATTTATCATAAACACAAAGATATATAATAATAACTACATTTATTATTACCTCTAGGGCATATCTCCAACAGCTCCCACTTGCACTAGAGTCATCTAATCTAGATTACATGGTAATATACCGAACACCCATGGCAGTTTGGTGTTGGTCATGTTTTGCCCTCGGGAGAGGTTTAGTCAACGGATCCGCCACATTCAGATCTGTGTGTACTTTGCAAATCTTTATATCCCCATCCTGGATATGTTCTCGAATAGCGTGAAAACGTAGCTTGATATGCTTCAGCTTCTTGTGTGACCTTGGTTCTTGCGCATTGGCTATGGCGCCCATGTTATCACAGTAGATAGACATTGGGTCCACAGACTTGGAACCACACCCAGCTCAGAATGAACTCTTTCATCCATATCGCTTCTTGTGAAGCCTCTGCAAGCCATGTATTCCGATTCAGTTGAAGATCTCGCCACAACGCTTTGCTTCACTCCTCCAGCTAATCACTGCACCATTCAAAATAAATACGTATCCAGATTGTGATTTAGAATCATCCGGATCGGTGTTCCAACTAGCATCGGTGTAACCATTAACAACGAGCTGTTCATCACCTCCATAAGAAAGAACCATATCCTTAGTTCTTCTCAAGTACTTAAGGATGTTTTTGATCACGTCCAATGATCCACTCGATCACTTTGATATCTGCTAGTTAGACTAACAAGATATGCGATGTCGGGTCTAGTACATAGCATGGCATACATTAGAGATCCTATGGCTGAGGCATAGGAGTCTTACTCATCTTTTCTCTATCTTCGCCGATGTCGGACTTTGAGTTTTACTCAAGGTCGATATTGGCAACATGGGCAAGAACCCTTTCTTGCTATCTTCCATTCCAAACCTCTTTAGAACTTTGTCCAAATATGTACTTTGTGACAATGATATTTGGCGTTTCGATCTATCTCTATAAATCTTTATGCCTAATATGTAAGCTGCTTCGCCAAGATCCTTCATTGAAAAACTATTATTCAAATACTCTTTGACACTATTAAGAAGGTCTACATCATTCCCAATCCACATACAGTATTAAGAATGCTATAGAGCTCCCACTCACTTTCTTGTAAATACAAGCTTCTCCATAAGTTTGTATAAAACCAAAACTTTTGATTACCTTATCAAAACGTTGATTCCAACTTCGGGATGCTTGCTTCAATCCATAGATGGACCGTTGAAGCTTGCATACCTTGTTAGCATCTTTAGGATCGACAAAACCTTTGGGTTGCATCATATACAACTCTTCATCAATGTCTCCATTGAGGAATGCTGTTTTGACATCCATCTGCCATATCTCATAATCATAATATGCAGCGATTGCTAACATAATCCTCACAGACTTTAGCTTCGCTACCGGTGAGAAAGTCTCATCGTAGTCAACTCCTTGAATTTGTCGAAACCCTTTTGCGACAAGTCGAGCTTTATAGACAGTAACATTACCATCAGCATCTGTTTTCTTCTTGAAAATCCATTTGTTCTCGATGACCTTCCGCCATCCGGTAAGTCCACCAAAGTCCATACTTGGTTTTCGTACATGGATCCAATCTCGGATTTCATGGCTTCTTGCCATTTATTGGAATCGGCTCATCATCGCTTCCTCATATGTCTCGGGGTCATCGGTGTTGTCCACCAACATGACATTCATAACGGAATCATACCAACTGGAGTGGTACGAGTTCTCGCTGACCTCCGAGGCTCAGAGCAACTTCAACCGAAGTTTCATGATCACTATCATTAGCTTCGTCTCTTATTGGTGCAGCACCACAGAACTTCTTCCGTGCTGCGCTACTCGCAATTTCGAGAGAAGGTTCGACAACCTCGCCGAAGTTCTACTTTCCTTCCAGTCACCTCTTTCGAGAGAAATTCTTCTAGAAAGGATCCATTCTTAGCAACGAAGATTTTGCCTTCGGATCTATGATAGAAGGTATACCCAATAGTTTCCTTCGTATCCTATGAAGACGCATTTTTCCGCTTTGGGTTCAAGCTTGTCCGCAGTAACTTCTTTACATAGGCTTCGCATCCCCAAACTTTAAGGAACGACAATTTAGGTTTCTTCCCAAACCATAATTCATATGGTGTCGTTTCAACGGATTTAGACGGTGCCCTATTTAAAGTGAATGCGGCTGTTTCTAATGAATAACACCAAAATGATAGTGGTAGATCTGTAAGTGACATCATAGAACGAACCATATCTAAGAGAGTTCGACACGACGCTCGTACACACCATTACGCTGTGGTGTTCCGGCGGTGTCAACTGCGAAAGTTTTCCACATTTCCTTAAATGTTCGCCAAACTCGTAACTTAGATATTCACCTCCACGATCAGAACGTAGAAATTTAATCTTCTTGTTACGTTGATTCTCTACCTCACTTTGAAACTCCTTAAACTTCTCGAAAGTTTGGATTTATGTTTCATGAAATAGATATACCCATATCTACTCAAGTCATCCGTGAAGGTAAGAACATAACGATAACCATCACATGATGCTACACTCATTGGACCACACACATCGGTATGTATGATTTCCAATAAGTCCGTAGCTCGCTCCATCATACCGTAAAATGGAGTCTTAGTCATTTTACCCATCGACATGCCTCGCATCTTTCAAGTGATTCAAAATCAAGTGATTCAAGAAGTCCATCGAATGGAGTTTCTTCATACGTTTCACCCAATGTGACCAAGACGATAAAGCCACATATAGGTCGAGTTATCGCTGATTTCAATCGTTTAGCTTCAATGTTATTAATATGTGTATTTCTACTATCGAGATTCAACATGAATAGACCATCTATCAAAGGTGCATGTGCATAAAACACATTACTCATATAAATCGAACAACCATTATTCTCGGATTTAAACAAGTAACCGTCTCGCAATAAACAAGATCCTGATATAATGTTCATGCTTAACGCAGGCACCAAATAACAATTATTTAAGTATAAAACTAATCCCGATGGTAGATGAAGAGGTAGCGTCGATCGCGATCACATCAACCTTTGATCCGCTTCACGCCGATCGTCACCTCGCTCTTCACTAGCTTCCGCTTATTCTGCAGCTCATGTTTCGAGTTACAAATATGAGCAACCAACCAGATCAAATACCCGTGCACTACTACGAGTACTAGTGAGATACACATCAATAACATGTATATCGATATACCTTTCTTCTTGATGTTGCCGTTCTTCAAATCCGCCAAGTACCTTGGGCAATTCCGCTCAAAGGACCTTCTCCCTTGCAAGAAAAGCACTCGGTTCCAGGCTTAGGTCCAGCCTTGGTCTTCTTCGTCGGTATGGTAACTTTCTTACCACCCTTCTTGAAGTGTCCCTTTGCTTAGACTTGCCTTTCTTGAATTTGGTGGTCTTATTGACCATCAACACTTGGTGCTCTTTCTTGATCTCCACTTCGCAGATTTTAACATAGCAAACAGTTCGCAACTCTTTGTTCATGTTCGCATGTTGTAGTTCATCACAAAGTTCTTGTAACTTGGTGGTAGTGATTGAGGATGCGGTAAACCCCAAAGTATTAGGAATCACTATACCCAAACTTTGAAGTTTATTTGCGTGCCTGCACATCTTAAGCACATGCTCACCGACGAGCTACCCTCTTCCATCTTGCGGTTAAAGAACTTTTCGAAGCTTCATAACTTTCAATTGCCGCATGAGTCTCAAAGATTAATTTGAGATCCTCGACAATATCATATGGATCGACTCTTCAAATCTTTTCTCAAGCTCCGATTCTAAACTATACAAGATAGCACATCGAACTATGGAGTACTGATTCTTCCGAGCGAGGTAAACATTCTTTACTTCATCGGTAGCATCACCGCAGTGGGTCACCCAGCGGTGCATCCAGCACATAGGTCAAATTACCAGCTGTGAGGACAATCCTCAAATTGCGGAACCAATCCGCAAGTTGCTTCCATTGTTTTTCAACTTTTCTTTCTCTAGGAACGCATTAAAATTGATGGTAGGGGCTGCCATTGATCTACAACATATTTGCAATAGTTTAGACTAAGTTTAGGACAAATTGAGTTCAAATTAATTAATGAAATTAAACTAGGTGAACTCCCACCAAAACAACATCCCTCACATTGTTTTAGTGATCACATCTAACCAAATCCACTACATCAACACCGATCATCACGAGAGCTGATATAGTTTTAATGGCGAACAATCATCATGTTCATCATATCTACTATATGATTCATGCTTTGCCTTTCGCGATCCGTGTTCCCGAGGCCATGTCCGTACATGCTAGGCTCGTCAAGATCAAACCTTAGCTTCCGCATAAGCAAATCTGGCTTGCTTACGTTGTATTCACCGCGGAATCAAAGACACCCGATCATCACGTGGTGCTTGAAAGCAAGCTTTGGCAACGGTGCATACTAAGGGTGAACACTGTAGAACTTGAAATTTATGTGCATGAGGGATCATCTTATAATGCTACCGCTGCCTACTAAGCAATACAAGATGCATAAAGGATTAACATCACATGCAATTCATAATATGTGATATGATATGGCCTTTCTTCTTTGTGCTTCCGATCTCCATCTTCAAGCACCGAACATGATCTCCATCATCACGGCATAGCATCAAGGTCAATGACGCTTCTTCATGGTTGTCGCCCACCAGCTTCAACTATTACAACTATTTTGAATAGACACGCAGTCTTAACAGAAATTAAAGACAACCATATGGCTCCGCCGTTGCCAACTTACAATAAGGAACATTGCATACATCAAATATAATCACAATCATGGCCATATCACATCACGGCACACCGGAAAACAAAGTTAGACGCTTCTACTTTCTTTGCATATTTTACGTGGTTTGGGGCTTTCCATAGGTGTCGTATAACCTACGAACAAGAACCACAACATTGATACTAGCATTATTGATTACCCGTTGTAAATTGGATCTTTACTATGCTAGGAGAAACAGCACCCAAAGCCACTTATGCAAAACGAGTTGCATGTCAAGCGTGGAGCAAGTCTCATGAACGATGTCATGTAAGGTTAGCCCGGCCGCTTCATCCCAACATACCGCAAGATGCAAAGTACACAAAAGCAATCTACAATAAAAGCATCAACGCCCACAATGACCATTGTGTTCTACTCAGCAATGATCTACATATAGACACGGCTCTGATACCCTCGTAGGGGTTCGGAGCATGGAAAACAAAAATTTTCTATCGCATACAAACAAACAAGCCAAGATCTATCTACTAGATTGTAGCAACGAGTCGATGGAATAACTCACCCTCGAAGATTCCAAAGTGTTTAACGAGAGCAGATTCTCGTGGGTGATGTAGTCGTACTCTTCCCGATCTCAAGATCGCGTGGACGATCCTTCCGGCCAGCGTTCCTCAAGAGCGCCCCGCAATCGGTCACACGTTCGATTCGACGAAGACCTTCCTCTCCCTTGTTCCAAAGAAGCGGAGGTTGTAGCACTCTCCTCGCGATTCCCAAAAGACAACGGCGTGGTACCGAGGTAGAGGGAATCCCAGGCTTCGCCTTAAGCAAGTGCAGTATGGTGGAGCTTATGAGAGAGGCTATTAGTGGTCTAGTAATTAGACACACCAATTAGAGGGCTCTAAACCAATTAGAAGGCTCTAAACCAATAGCTCTAAACCGGGTCTAGATCTAGGGTTTAGTTTAGAGGATAGGAAACTTGTGTGTCTAGGAGGGAGCCCCGCCTCCTTATATAGGTTGGAGGGCTGGCGGCCAAGGGAGGAGTTCCTCCCAACTCGGCCTAGGGAGGTGCGCCGCCAAGGGAGGAACCTCCTCCAACTCGGCCTCCACCTCTCCTCCTCTTTTCCCACTTCCCAAAATCGCCGTTTGACTTTCAAACTAGCCGCTTGACTTTTCAATTTAGGTTTTAAATAAATCCTTTATTTGGGACAGCAAGAATACTTAGTACATGATGCAATCATTCCAATATGTAATGACACACTCATGTACCCTTCCCTCCGGAGTGCCGACATTCGGGACCTTCTAGAATGTTCCCATGAAAACACCTAATCATTCCGCCATTCAAACGGGACTTTCCTTATATGAATCTTATTCTCCGGACCATTCCGGATCACCTCGTGATATCCGGATCCCATCCGAGACTCGAACAACATTCGGTCTCTTTCTCATAATACCATAACTACTCAAACAACGTCAATCCTTAAGTGTGTCTCCCTACGGTTCGTGAATTATGCGGACATGATCGAGACACTTCTCGAACAATAACCAATAGAGGAATCTGGAAATTCATATAGCTCCCACATATTTCTGATTACTTTGCGATCGAATGAACCACTTACATACGATACCAATTTCCCTTTGTCTCACGATATGTTACTTATCCGAGGTTATGATCGTCGGTATCTCTCTGCATACCTAGTTCATCCTCGTTCTCGATAAGTACTCTTTTCTCGTTCCCGTGATATGTGATCCCTTGTGACCAAGTCACATGCTTGCAAGCTAATTGGATGACATTTCACCGAGAGGGCCCAGAGAATATCTATCCGTCATGTGGATGGACAAATCCCACTCTTGATCCATGTGTTTCAACCAATACTTTCCGAACACTCAATGCCACCTTTATAGCCACACTGTTACGGTGTGGTGTTTGATGACATCAAAGCATCCATCCAGTAAAGGCAATATGCATGATCTCATGGTCGAAGGAATTAGGTTACTATGTATCAGAAAGCATATAGCAATTGAACTATTGAAATGACTTGATCTTTATGCTACGCTTGTCTATAGGAGTATGTCCACCATATCATTCTCCTAACGATATGATCTTGTTGTTGATAACATCTCAATGTTCATGACAAAGAAACCACATCATCAATCAACCAACAAGCTAGTGAAGTATAGAGGCTATACTAGGGACTTCAAATTAGGTTTACAAATCACACAAGTATTAATGGTTTCCTTGTTAATACTATTATAGCATGAATGTAAACATTTATCATAAACACAAAGATATATAATAATAACTACATTTATTATTACCTCTAGGGCATATCTCCAACACTTGATACCTGTTCCTTGATTTTTCACACTATCCACATCCGGGAGGCCTTATGGACCTCCCCTGAGCCAGAGCTTGATTCATTTTTATTTCTTGGGGCCACAAGTAGTTTGGCGCTTTATTACTATCATGTACTTATGCCATGCTTTACTACTTTATTTAAGATTGTGCGTGGAGAATCTGTACTGTTTTGGATCGCGAAACGATTTCGCGGTATCGACAAGCCCAGTCACACTTTCGGGTTCCCGATGTTCTACCGTTCGCAAACCCTGGGTCCGTTCCGGAGCTGGCCAACTTCGTTGCGGGTAGCTTAGTGGGGTGGCCCACTGAAATATTTTATGAATCCTATGATCGCTTTGTCGTGAATGCCTCGTTGAGTTTTGAGTTGGTTTTTCCGAGGTTGATCGAGTGTGTGTTGCTATTTGTGCACCCCTACAGGGTAAAACTTTCTGAAAGCCGTGTCCGCGGTTATGGACGACTTGGAGCACAGTATCTCGATCATAGACAAGCATAACTAAAGTAGTGCTATAAACTTGACTTAATATATGACTAGTAATCAGATTCAACTATAACGGAATGGATATTAAAAAATACCAACAACTGGTGGATCTGTGATGATCTGTGTCATACTATACCTGCCTAGTAAGTATTGCAACTCTAATAGAATGTGATAAAAGTGCCAACAACTGTTGGGTTTGGGATTCCTCAGGACAATTATATCTGACAAGTAGATGTTCCAACTACAACGGAATGGTGATTAAAAACTGCCCACTACTTATGCTACCAGGATAACTCATGCTATCTATAGCCGCCAGGATGGCAGGATGGGTATGTTTGGTGTTAGAATCAGGTTGGATCTGAATATGTCTTTCTTATCCCTCTCCAATAGCCGCCAGTTGTACTGAGTCTCTATAGGTTGTTTAGTGCCGCTGCGCTGCCGCTTCAGTCAACCATACCTATGTAGGCGAGAGCCGCCGAATTCTAGCCTCGCCATGTACTAGCCTCACTACTGACGCTCCTCTTTTTTCTTTGCCTTTGTCGACACCCCTTTTATTTTAGCAGGTTTGAGATCGACGTCGTTACCAGGGTTACCCTTCTGGCTTGGCCTGGGCAGGGTTATGGACGCCATTGGTTATTCTTCAGGGCTCTTAGCCCAATTTGCATCTTGTCCGTACACGGACGCTGTATCGTTTTCAAGGTGATTTGGATCTTTGTATTGTATATCTGTATTCTTGACTCGTTGAGTCGCTATTGTATATATATATATATCTGTTCTGTGGGTCCCATCGAGGGTTGTTGTGTAATGGTATTACTTCGTTTTCCACCCATACGAAAGTGCCTGGTGGGCGTCCTTGAATCGTTTCTATGCGGGTTTGGCGAAAAGGGCTAAAACTTTCATAGGGCCAATTTGAGGGTGTTACAATTGGCTACACCTTTTTGTACTTAAGCCAGTGGCAGGGCCAGGAAGTTTACAGTAGAAGAGGAGGCGTCGCCAAAGAAGATGGATATGTCAGGACTCGGGAGCACTAGCGGTGAAAAAGCCGTAAGTCGTGAGATCGGGACACGGGATCATGATCGTTGCGAGAAGTAGACGATCATTGTCAGTGCCCTTATTCTAACCATTGTTCTTGTGTGTTGTTTTTTGTTTCTCGCTCTATGGTCCTGTGTTGGCACGAGAGCCTTCCTGGATAGTACCTCCATCCACAATATAAGCCTTCTTAGCAAGCTAAAATAACTTTTTAAAAAGGCTTATATTATAGAACGGAGGTAGAACAATACAAAGTTCTTGGCTCACTGCGTGGCTCGCCATGTCCTGGAATAGAATATGCATGCTGGTGCGCTAAAGCAGCAGCGACAAGTGGAAGATAGTCCAATCCAAGACGGTTGAATAATAGGAGGATGAAGGCAGACTAGGGTGAATCTCATGTGAGGCCATTTTTCATGAAGGGTTTTGCTTCGGTGCCCCCCTTCTTGAAACTTACGAAACTGATGACACAAGGACGACCAGAATTAGCCCATGCCCATTCGGTTCAGAATGTAATCAGGGTATTGGCCAATCCTATACATACTTGTGTTTTCAATTTCATAAGGTTGGGGGAGCGGATGGACGCCGAAGTACACTGTCTTTCACATATTTCCTTATGTATTGCAGCCATAGTTTTAAAAACCGGACCGGTGAGCGAACTAGTGAAGCAACTGGTTCAATGGTTTACTGGTCGAAACACGGATTCAGATGGTGATAAAAAACCATTATTATTAATTAAAATTTATTCAGATTTAGGAACAAAAGTAACATAAATGTACATATAGGGTATATTTCAATATATATTCACAAAAGATGGTGAGCCGAACTTCTTTTGAGGCTGACATAGCGCTATTTCTACATAGGAGAAGGTTGTGAGTTCTATTTTTGTTGTATCATATTTTTTTATCCTTTTTTGCTGTTTTGACCGGTGCATCTTAAAAAACTAGTGCGGCCGTCGACTTAGATTTTTTCTAGTCGGACCACCGAACTGGTCCGGATTTTAAAGCTATGATTGGAGCATACGGCCTGGGTGTCCCACGGTCGATTGCGTTGGTGACAGAGTTGAAGCAGCGGCGAGTGGTACTCAAAGCAAGGCAAGTTTAACAAATGGGCAATTGTAACATTTACTTAATCAACGGTAACGGGCCCATCCCTTGATTTATTTAACTGAGAAAGGAACATTAAAACAAGGAGGATGTTGTAGTTGAGCACAAAGTTACAATTGCAGCCCGCGTCTGCAGGGCCAAGCTAAGCGATAAAGCGCGAGGTGGGGTCAATGGCAAGGGAGCCAACGCCACCGGTGAGGACATAGCTCAAGGATATGCAGCTCAGTTCCTCATCCTTCTCCCCCAGCATCTCGAATCGAATGGTATAAACACCCTGCATCATCATCATCATCATCATCATCATCATCATCATCATATGAAACCGGAATGAACCTAACATCATCATAGTACGTGGTAGTAATTTACAATGAAACAAATAAATAGATTAATCTTACGTTTGGATCGGTTGATGGCATGTCTAGCTGGTGAGAGACCTGGAAGTCAGCAGTGGCCGGGCAGGAGGTGAGTGTACACATGTCTTCCGCTTCAGAGTGTACATCGAAGGACCCACACGTAATAGAACTAACGAGCTTCCCCCCATTGATGATGGTTTTATCTACATGCAAAGGGGGAGATTAATTGATAATTCATTCATGGCAGAACAAAGGAAATCCTAGCTAGGAGAAATGTAGGTAATTTACCAGTGGAAGCGTAGATGGTGAAGAAGTTTGGGTCGCCGCCGATGACCACATCCGGCATCATCTTCACGCCGCTCACTTTCACCGGGTAATCCTTGCCCTTATCTGCAACCAAACATTCACATGGAAAATGTCACCTCCATCTCCTCCTGTGTGAACCCAACCCAACCCAACCCAAAGGAGATAGGACGCTACTCACCGCAGTATTCGAAGGGGATGAGGGAGGATGCCGACGGGATAAGGACGAGGAGGATGCAGCTGGCGGCGGCGGCGGCGAGGAGGCTCTGCTTACTTGCCATGGCCGTCGATTGGGTTTGACTCTGAGACCTGAACGAGTGGTTTGTGCCTGCCTGCCGGGGTTTGATTTATACTAGTACTAATTATTATGAGGGAGGCGACCTACTAGTAGTGACGGAGGAGTTAAGACCAACAACTTGTGTCAGATTGACAATTTTGTATGATTTCTAGATGGAAGGACCAAAGTACTAGCGCTTTCTAGCCAAGTGACGTCCACCCTTAAATTTACACTGATTTCTTTTAGAGACCAAGTTTAGATTGATTTGTGAAACACATACTACCTCTGTTTCAAAGAAAGCTTAAGGTTTCTGAAAAAACAAGTTACGGAAAGTTTGATCAAACTTTGAGAAAAACTATCAAGAACTATATATATATGGTATTACATAGTTACTATATGAAATTATGTTTCATGATATATCAAACCGTATGGATTTCGTATTGTAAATATTAATATATTTAAGTAAAATTTGGTCAAACTTTACTATGTTTGACTTTTAGAAAAAAAATACAGTGGGCCGTCTTGTCAGAAACGGTTGCGAGCGCGGCGGCCGGCGAGCGCCGTGGATAAGGAAAAAAGAAGAAAAAAGTATATAATATAATAAAAGGAAATGAAATGAAAACTTTAATTAAACCATTTTTCTGTTCATATACATTAAAATAAAAAAATTGGGCCATAATATTAGAAGATAAAATATATGGATGTGTTTTTGCAAAAAAAAAACACCAACCTTCTCTTCAGCCTGGCAGTGAGCTCGTCTTGTCAGAAATGGTGTTAAATGACTTTAGATGGTCGATTACAACAAGTGGTAGTTTTTCGCGACTACTGCAGAAAAGTGGTAGGTTTTTGAAAAATTATCGAACTGTGGTAGTTTCTTGCAACCCTAGCCACAATTTTGGTACTAGCAAAATGCAATTATCTCGCTATAATGCTATACTCTCTCCTCATTGCACAACTTGAGTCGAGAGCCGCAGCATGCAGATTGTTTGTGATTGGATATGATTCTTGCATGCAGATGGTGGTCATTCCGGTCGCAGAGTAGTGGTGCCAAAACAGCGTGCCCTTCCGGCCGTTTGTGCGAGTTCTCAGCACCAGGGACAAAACACTTGGTCATTGTGTCGGGCTTGTCACTTGTGGGTAATCTTCTGTGCTCTGTGCAGATCTCTGCAGGAAACACAAGTAGACCTACTCATTTAATAGACTTTATTGTGCGATCTCAGATCTACGATCTTCTGCCAGCGATCTCAGATCTATGATCTTCTGCCATAAATCTCATATCTCCTTATCTCCTGTCACTGATCTGGAATAATTTTGGGTAGGTCGTAAGCATTAATAAACAAACTCCCAAATATTCCTGACCACCCGCTGTCAAAATTGGTAATGCAACATCCGTGGGATTTGAAATGAAGTGCAACATATAGACAACAAATAATTCATCCTCCTTTTTTCATCGCTATCACTAGAATTCTATAATGACATTTGATACTACCCACACTCCGAAATGTAAGTCTCTTTTGTATTGCAATTCGAACTGCTAGAAAGATCGTAATCCAGGGTTGTTATGTTCTTGACTTTTTTTTCCTCTAGTCGTCTTCTTATTTATGTTCTACTCCCACCGACCCAAATTAGTTGACTCAAATTTGTCAAGATATAGATGTATCTAATACTAAATCATGTCTAGATACAATCGAATCTAGACAAATCTAAGTCAACTAATTTGGGTCGGAGGGAGTAGATCAAATATATTATCTACACCATAATACATCTATTCTAGATTTTGATGTCCGTAAATTTATTTGCGTGGCATACCCTTTACGAGTTTTTTTTTGAGGGAAACGGGTGTACTTTACTGCTTTAATTGCTTCAATAATCCTTGTTGCCCATTATGTACCAAGTCCCAACTCTGCTGACTACATACTTATTGCAGATTATGTACCAAGTTTATTTACCAAGTGCTCCAACTTCCCAGTATGCCCCACAGCCGCTTGCTCGTTTATACTCCCACCGTTTCAACGAATGAGACGTCCTTGTTTTATGTGTTTTTCCTTTGATCAAGAATTATGCAAAAGATATAAATATTATTGATATAAAATTAGCATGAGTAAATGGAACTGGGGGTCATACAACTTATCACGGATGCGTGGACGATGCGCCACATCTCCGCTCGCCGCGCCTCCATGTCTCCTGCAGCTAGTACTGACCGTCACGGATGCGAGACCACGGCAACGCGCCTCCACTCAAGGCCTAACCGCCGCCACTCACGGGTGCCTCGCTGCGGCTACTCACAACCGCAACCGCGTCGCCTTTGCCACCCGCGACCGCGGAGCACACAACGGGTACTTCCCCGCCACCTCCCAAGGCACCGCCGTCACTGGGCACGTCAACCCCAGCCACTCCGCAGTCGGACATTGGGAATCAGTGGCCTCGATTTGGGAATCATAGCTAGGGATCGTTGATACAAACATGGGACATCGGGAATCAGTGCGATTCGAGTTGGGAATCATAGCTAGGGCTCGTTGATACAGACACGGGAATGATTGAAGTGCCACGTTTTTACATTTTCTTCCTCTCAATTTTAGTACTGGGGCTATCTCACAAAACTACGGTCCCTAAGATGCTCACTAAGATGCATGTGCCGGTTTTTTGTCAGAAACTGGACAGTTGACCAGTTTGTAACCCGTGGTGCACGCGTTTGACAACTAGTGTAACCAATTTGTCTATTTTACAAAAGTGTTTGATTTTTCAGCTATATTTTGATAAACTGGCAAATTGCGTCCATCATTGTTCACCTTGTCCGGCTTCTACTGTTGTAATTTTAATCCGTCCAAAACGTGTGCTAACACGGTTGCTCATTTATACTCCCTTGGTCCTTATTTTTGTTTTTTTAATCAAAAAATACGAAAAAGATATAGAAAATTGATACAAAATTAGCATTATTATAAAGTACTTTTCATTCAGAATCCAATGATACTAATTATGTGCAACATAATCAAGATATTATAGCTTAATTGTTTTTGTCAAATTTCACCTTGGAATGCTTGTCTCCCTTATTATTTGAAACGGAGGTAGTAGTAGACTTCATCTCCGCTCTCAGCGTAATTAAATAATCTATCTTCTGTCATCTCATAACTGTTTATACTACACAAGTAGGCTTCAACTCTAATTTATGTCAACTCCCAAATATGCCTGACTAGCGGTAGCTAGTTTACAGTCTCCATTATTGGTTAACGTTGTGTAAGACTTATGCATGTCTACCCACTGGGTGATTGTGACAGGACCGTGGTTAAGTAAATACTGTAATCTTCCGTAATCTCTGAAAATTAAACCTCTACCGATCTCAATCTTTTTTGAAAGCATAAATCTTTATTACAATAACAGGGGAAAATAACCATAACTCCAGACGCATTAGAATTTTCCCTAATTTCACTAGTTGGCGAGAAAACTTATTTGCAGATTTCTTTCATACAACTTGATGCTAAAAAACTAGGAGCACAACTGTATCTTCAAATTATCATGTGATGCCACCACTTGGGAGAAGTCTTGGTAACATCAACATAGAGCCAACGCCAGGAGATCTGAATCAGTCTCAAATACTACACAGATTCGGTAGGTATATAAACCTTGATGAATGAACTCCCAAATATGCATGAGTCTCCGCAATGCAGTGTCGGTACGCTGAAGCCTTAATTGAAAGAACTTCGACTCCATCCGATCCAAATTAATCTTCTCATACTTGTCTACATTCTAATGTATCTAGTCATATTTTAGTGCTAGATACACCATATAAATTTGAGAACAATAATTTGGATTAGAGTGAGTAACTCTATCCGCCTCTCTGGTCAGTGCCAGGAGCAATTTAAATGAACTGCTAGATATACTGTATTGTGTCAGTCTTCTTTGGAATTAAACATCTGCAACGGATCTCCAGTGTCTGATTTTCTGATGTATTGCTTGTTTAATAGACTGTGCAGTGTCAGTTTTGCAACGGATCTCAGATCGCTGAACTTCTACCATTGATCCCCGATGATACCTGACCTGGTTTCATGGATTTCCAATTTTGTTTGGTAGGTTTAAACATTAATAAAAACAACTCTTTTTTTTTCTCGAAATGGGGTTGACCCCGGCCTCTGCATCTTCAGATGCATCCATTTGTTAAATAGTATCAGAGTAATAGAAGATCACAAAAAAACATCTTATGGATAGGATAAGGTTGATACAAACACCAACCATCTGAAAAAAGTAGAAAACCTCACACGAGGATGCATGTTAAAGCTAGACGTCTGTCAATCTACTAGCATGCCGCCAGGAAGCCTGGCTGAAGATATCCGATGCAACCGCCACCAGGCGATGGCACCCAGAAACTATAGGTTGCCGCTGATGCTCAGGTAATAGAAAAGCCCAAAGCTGAATCCATTGGGATGCCATGTAAATAACCTGCAAAATAAAAACAACTCATAAATATCGAAAGGCTTAAGAGTCAATCATAGGAAATGTTGTCTATAAAAAATATTATTTTTTGATGCTCCCCAGGTTGTAATGGACTTAATTTTGATCCATCACTTATAAAACATGCTAAAAAAACATATCCAAGAAACTATAGATAAGATTCATACATGAATTAGACCCGAGGTAATGTAGCATGTTAGAGTAGGCATTGATATAGAGTAACTTTAGGGATCGGTACGTACGTACAGCCGCCGCCAGGAGAGGGCGACCGAAGGAGAAAAACCCATCTAGGGTCGGCACCCCTCGGGCCTTGGAGGTGTGATGGACCATGGCATGTCGCCAGTGAGAGGTTTTCCGTTTCTTTGTTTCGCCTGCTTTTAAGTGTCTTCTTCGGTATGTTGAGGCGACGGCTACATCCTAAAGTCAGAATAAAGTTCTTCCCGCTCTATCCTCGCTCTGGTGGTGCAACAAGCACTAATGAAGGCGTGTGGAGTCATTTGTCTGGCGGATCTATTGGGATTCTATCCATTTTCGTGTTCGCCGGTTTATTTTCAGGTCAGTCTCTTCCGTTCTATGGATGTCACCATTGGCGATGGTTTCTGCTCTAGTGCGCTGGTCCATTGCATGATAACTTCTCGTCTGTCTACTACAACAAGCTCTACTACGACAAGCTTTTCCCGGCTCTGGTGATGGAGGGGCGAGGACGGCGGCGTGCCTTCGGCTCGCGCTAGTGTTTGTAGTCGTCGTTATGTAATCTGACGACCTATTTGTAATTTTTATTACTTTTGGTTCTCTTTGTATTGATGTTGATGATTCTTAATAGATTGGTGGAATTTCGCAAAAAAAAAGTAGGCATTGATATATACAAAAATAGGTGGATTAATTGAGCTAAATGGTGGATTAATCTAAGATCTGGTGAAATGTGCAACAGAATAGATGTAGAGGCAGTGAAACTGTAAAAAAATTGTAGAACTGATAAGCTTTGCAAAAGCTTGAAGTGATAATCAGTTGCAGGCTGAAAATCAATTGGAGGGCAACAGGCCCGTGTCAACTTCATGGCAGTAGCAGATCACGTGCATATATATGCTGGGACCGACTCTAGTATGCGGACTGGACTCAATGTATTGCTTGGCAACCCATACGTATAATACGACTCGTACTCGTATACCCAACAAGTTGCTATGTATAAGGCCCTGAGATTACATGGAGTGAAACTTAAAATCTCAAGTGGTAACATCAATTTGCTACTAATTATTTTACGAGTATGTGTGTAACTCAACACACTCTCAGCGAGTAAGCCCTGACAATGAACTGACGTCACTCGCCGTACGGATGGAGTTTTCGTAGACACATGCGCTTAGTAAATTAAGGGAGCAATTATATTTCTTTGTATTGATTGTCAACTTCACGGCAGTAGACGGACTAAACTCAAGACAGACCTCAGTGTATTGCTTGGAAACCTATAGGTATAATACGACTCATACTCGTATACCCGACATGGAGTTGCTATGTATGGCCCTGAGATTACATGGAGTGAAACTTAAAACGAGTTTAATCTCCTAGTTACATAAATCTCAGGTGGGAACATCATTATTTTCCTAGTTATTTTACGAGTATGTATGTAATAACTCAACACTCTCGCTCAGGTCAGCCTCTTGTTGTAGTCTTTGTAGGCATAGTAGCTTGCTCGCCAGAGGAAGAGGGCAAGACCGGCAGCGTTAAGGCCGGCAAGCACCCAGTAGAAGTAGTCAAGGTGAGCACGATTGAGGTTGTCGGCGAACCAGCTTTCCCCGCCGGCGCTCCTGGTGATGCTCTCGATGAGGGAGATGAGGAAGACGCTGATAAAGTTTCCAATGCCCAAGACGCCGTAGTAGAGCGAGAGTCCCAGGCTACGCAGCTCGTGTGGCATCTGGTCGTAGAAGAACTCCTGCATCCCGACTTCGGCGAACACGCTCGCCGTCGCCATCATCACGTGCTGCGGCATCAGCCACACCCAGCTCATCGGCACCGTGGCACCGCCATCGTCCACTAGGTGATGATCGCGGGCCACCTTTAGGCGGCGAGTCTCCACTAGCGCCGCTGTTGTGACCGCCGCGAGCGAGAGAGCTATTCCTGTTCCGAGGCGTTGCAGCATGGTCAACCCCGATGGGTTGGCCGTCATGGAGCGAAGCATTGGCACCAATACCCTGTCGTAGAAAGGAACGAACACAAGGATTGTTGCTGGGCCAAAGAGCAGCATGGTGGCAGAGGGCAACTCTATGGAGCCAATGACGTGGCGGTCTAGGGTGCGACCCTGCTTGTTGAAGAGCGTCATGATCTGCGCGAATATCATACCGTAGGATAGGCACGCCGCCCAGATAGGTAGCAACTGCAGCAGGCTGCGTGCCTCCTCTACATGTTTGGCTATGGCAACTTCTTCTTCTTCCTGATCCTCATCATCTTCTACTTTCTTCTTCTTCTTGAGAAGCACAACAAGCAGGGTCCGAGCAAGGAGCGTGACGGGGTTGTCGGCGCCAGAGGTTGGCGTGTATAGGCGGTAGGTGGCGGTTCCGATGAGGAAGACGATGACGCCGCAGAGCACCGTGGCGCATAGCATGCCGTATCCAATTGCCCACCCGAAGTACTCCTGGACATATCCGACTCCACCGAGTGCGACGGTGGTACCAATGGCTAAGCAAAAGTACCAGAGGTTGAAGAAGGAGCTGCGGGCAGCGTTGTCCCGAGGGTCGTTGGGGTCGAACTGATCGGCGGCGAAGGCCAGTGCGCATGGATAGTCCGCGCCTTGCGCCAGGGCTACCAGGCACAGAGAGATGTAGAACAAGGCCAGTTGCAATGAACAAGGAGCTGTTGATGCTTCTTGTTCCGGCGGGAGCATGGATGCTAGAGTCATCATGCCATACCCCTGCACGTAACCACATGGATCTTAATATGGGACAGAAAAACAGAAAACAGAGCAGCGTGATGTGATATTACATACTACTACATCTGTTCCGAAATATAAATCTTTTTATAAAGTTAATTTAGCTATTTAAAAAAAGCTTACATTTTGGAACAGAGGTAGTACATACCAAGACGTAGAGCGTAAATGCGAGTATGATGGATCGGTATCGGCCCAGCCAGGAGTCGGCAACGAAGGCACCTAGCAGCGGCATGAGGCTGGCCGTGCCGACCCAGGCGTTCACCACCCTTGCTGCGGCGGCGTTAGATTGGCCTAGAGGCCCTGTGAGGTACATGATGAGGTTGGCCTGCACGCCGTAGAAGGCGAAACCGCTAGACACCTCCAGCACTGCATTCATTCATTCAATTCATGGCGTGCGTAGATCAGATAATTGCTATAGATGTATATATATGTATATAATTGGAACATACATATGTACGTACCGACGACGAAGAGGGCAGAGCGCCAGCCGCCGGAGGTGCTGCGGTTCACCGGGCGGCCGCGGTAGTCGCAGGCGCCAGCCAGCGGCGACTCATTATCCGTGCCTGCGCCATTAGCGAGAAACGGGACCTCGCTGTCCTCCTCCATTGCTAACCTCTCCTCCTCTCCTGGCTTGGCTTGCAGAGCGAGAGCGAGAGTGATGGAGCTAGCTAGCTCTCTAAAAAAAACAAAAGCATGCACATGCTAGCAAGCTACGAGTCCACCTCACCACCTGCTGCCCTGCCCTGCCCTGACCAGCCCAGATCTGGCCGCACCGTTTTGTAAGGATTACATGTATCATGGAAAACTTGTGGTTCACAACCTACCCGTGACTCAGTACATACTGTATTAATTTTGAACTAGTTAATATGCATGCGGAAGGTAACACATATCCATCTCATTATTTTTATTTAGGCAATACCGACATGTTGGAGCACATGTGAGTCTACCTGTGTTGTTCCCTTTTCAAATTAATATTTTTTGATTTGTCTAGATTCGAACGTATCTACCACAAAAATATGATTAAATACACCTGATTCTAGACAAATCTGAAAACCTTAATATGGACTAAAGAAAGTAGGAAGAAACATGATCTCACCGTTCCTCATTCACACTAGTTTAAAGCACACTAGCTAGTTACTAGCTGCTGCAAGCGTAACCTAGTGCTCAACCCCGTCCCATCTCGGCAACGTTTACGATGTCGAGAAGCTTATGGGTTTGTGTCTTCGGTAGGCATGTGCTCCGGCTTTGTGTGGTGTTGATATTGTTGCTGATATGGTCCTAGTGGCCTTGGAGTGCGGCCTGCTGCTGGTTAGCGGTGGATAGTGGAGGATCCGACAGCTTGATAGGCGATGAAGATGCTCGGAGGGCTTTTTCTACCGACGTTTCATAGTAGCAGGCTAGATCCTGTCTTTCGGAGCTAGTGGTTATTGTGACTCACGACGCCTTATGGCTAGGGGTTTCTTCAGTGGCAAAGTGTGGACCAGCTGTTGGTGATCTTCTAAGGCAAGAATGATTCACGTAGGTTGGTTTGGAATTTTATAGATTGAAACTAACTTAATTCTTCACCTCTAGTACTTTTCAACTAGGTACAGCAATGCCCACCTCAACCGGTATCAACCTTTGGAGATTCATGTCATAGTCACAGATCATGTAGTTTGTGAGCATGTGAAAGAACATTTCATGTTTTCCTATGTTTTGCGTGTTAGATAACAATACTATGGAGACTTTTCATGTGTGCTAAGTGTGCAGAAAGTTTTGAGGGGGGCCGAATAATCCGCCCCTCCAAGGGCCGGATACTCCGGCCTATCTCATCTCTCAAGGAAGCCAAGGCGCGTCGCTCTGTGTCCAGTCGGATTTTCTCGAAAATCCAGGCTGAAGCGATTTCCTCCCGGGCGAATAATCCGGGTTTCGCAAGGGCGGATAATCGGCCCCAGTTTTCGAGCAAAAGCAGGCCAAGGGCGTCGCTCGGTATCCGGTCGGATTTTCTCTAGGAAAATCCCTGAAGCGTTTTCTTCCCCAGGCCGGATAATCCGGCCTTCGCATAGGGCCAGATAATCCGGCCCCCAGAAGTTGATCAAGGGCAAGCTCGACGCGACGCTCAGAGAGGGGCGGATTTTCTGCCGGATATTCCGAGTCTGGGGCGGAGTTTCCCCATACCGGATAATCCGGCCCTCACTTGGGCCGGATAATCCGGCCCCCAAAGTCTTAACTGGTTTTGGAAGGGGTATAAGTACCTTCTTCCCCAACGTCGTAACTCTTGATTCATTTGAATTGACCGGACCACATGCAAGAGCTCTAAATCTCGATCTCCCACTTCAACCACCCTAAGGTCTTGATCTTTGGTGGAATTGAAGGAGGAGAAGTTCATCATCAACATCAAGAATCAAGCGCTTCAACTCCTCTCCATTCACTTGGAGAAATCCATGATCTAGTATTCTCGTTAATACCTAGATCGTGTTATTGTATTTGACAACTTTGTTCTTGTGGCAGCTTGTTGTCATTTCGGGAGCCTCCAAGCTGTTGTGGAGTTGTTGCCCCGCTAGTTGTGTAAAGGCGCCGGTGGCCGCCTCTAAGGGTACCTATAGTGGAAGGTGGATCAGGCCTGCTGTGGCGAGGTCCATCGGAGAACAGGGTGAGGCCTTTTGTGGCGTGGTGGTCTTAGTACCGCCCACCCCTCCAACGCAGACGTACTTCCCTTAACAAGGAAGGAACTGCGGTCAAACAAATCCTGTGTCTCCGCGTGCTTCACTTCGGTTCACTCGTTCCTCTTCCACTCGCTCCTTACTCACTAGTAGATAGGTTTGCATATAGGGAAATTCCACACATTAGTTTATCTAGAGAATTTACCTTTGTGCTAAGCCTAAAATTGAAAAGAATTAAAAATTGGTGTAGCACCTATTCACCCCCTCCCCCTCTAGGTGCCGATACAATCCATTTCAATTGGTATCAGAGCCCCGGCTCTTAATTCGGGCTTAACCGCCTAAGAGTAGTATGGGTACCAGGGATGATGGAAATGAGGCTGTGGATAAGGTCATAATGGATGATCTCAAGTCGTTGGAAACAACCTTGTTGAAATCCTTTGAGGCCAAGATGGAGGAGATGAATCAAATGATTGCTCGCCTTACATCATCCATAGCCCCATCTCCATCCTCCTCTGAGGCTCCCTCACCATCATCTAAGGAAAAGGGTAACACCGGATCTAAGGATGATGATGTGGAAGGTGAAAAACTAAATGGTTCCACCTCAAAAAAGGGAAGTGGTAAGGAGGAATATAGTGAGGTTCGCCACGTATATTCCCCCGACCCACCTATCCCTCATCCTCATATAAACAATAGGGGTGATCCACCCAAGCTCACTACATCTTCTTTTAACCAATGGCAATTTCTAATGAAATCTCATGTTTGCAGCTCCTCTATTGAATTGTGGAGGATTATTGAAGAAGGTCTTCATGTTGGAGATCAAACCAATCTAACAAGAAGGGAAGTTGTGGATAGCCAGTTGAATGCCACTACTCTCCACATGATACAACTGGGTGTGGGTCCCAAGGACATGCCACACATTGAACATCTCAACACGGCTAAAGAGGCGTGGGATGCTCTTACGGACCATTTTGTTGGAAATGAAAGCATGAGAAGAAACCGGTATGATGCCCTTAGTAACTTGGTGAGGATTCTACATGTTGGATGGTGAAAACCATGAGGACATGTATAGAAGACTCAAGGGCATCGCAACAACATTTCGGAAGCATGGGGCCACTCACATTGATGATGCATGGATAAAAAGAAAGTATGTGAGTGCCTTAATGCCTTTCGAACCAAACGTTTGAAGAGCTTGCAAGGTAGACACAACTATCATCAAATGACATCCAATGAAGTCATGCAAGAAATGGCGTCATTCAAAGTGGCGGCAAAGAATGCTGAAGATGGCTGTGCTCGGGCCATTGGAATGCAAAAGGGTGTCAATATGGCTCTCAAAGACAATGTTGTTGAGCAAGAGGATGATGAAGGAGCATTTGAGAGGGGATCCATGGACTGTCCCGATGAGGTCAAACGTGCTCATGGTGAGTACATGGCATTCTATGCAAGGAACTTTTGGAAGGACCCTGCCAAAGCCAAGTCTGAACTTGAGCGCAAGAACGGGTCAAATGGAAGAAGAGAAAGTGGCCCAAGATTGAGAACTTGCTTCAACTGTGGATATATACTGCACTTTGTAGCCGAGTGTCCTTATGAAAATAGAGAAGACAATGGTGGCAGGCTCATTCTCAAAGAGAAATCCAAAGTTCCTAAGAAGAAGCCATTTGCTAAGAAGAATGGCCCTTTCAAGAAGCAACACAAGATGGTCCTTGTAGCTCAAGAGGAATACTCCTCCGCAAGTGAAGATGAAGAGGATGATGATAGTTCCCGCGAAGTGGCTGCTATAGCCACCACATCGACTCCCTCCTCTCTCTCTTCGACTCGCCGAACGAGAACGCCATCAACAACAATGCCACTTGCCTAATGGCAACAGGTTCCGAGGTATCGACTTCTAACTCCTCATTTTCTAAGACTAACATAATTTTGGATATGGATGATCATGAAAGTCTTGAAATGAAAGAAGAAGTTATCGCCTTGGATACTTTTTTCACTAACCTACAAGGTGAGAACAAACTCCATTTTGATACTGTTATGAGTCAACTTGCTCGAGCCGAAGATCTCCTTGAAGAAAAGGGCAGAATTGAAAGAGAAGATGCCTTGGAGATAGCCTCTTTGAAGAATGCCTTGGAAGAGGAAGAGGAAACTCGAGTTTCTTTGGAAGAAAGACTCGAATTCCTAGAGGAGTCACAAGAAGAAGTTGTAGCTCAGCTCATTAAAGAACATGACCATGCCCTTGCCAAGGTAAAGAAACTAAAGAAAGAAAAGATTGATTTTGGGGCTGTTCATGCTAGACTTTTGGAGAAGTTTGATGATCTTGAAAGTGCTCACAAGGCATTGAAGAGTGATCATTATACTCTAAATGAGTCTCATGAACAGCTCCAAACTCAATTGAAACGGTATAATATACCAAGTACCTCATCTCCATCCTTTGGAAAAGAAGATCTTGCAAGGAGTTCTCAACACAAAGGTAAAGGGGTTATTGATGAGACACTGAGCAGGCAAAGGACAAACAACAGTAAAGAAGGTCTTGGTTACATACCCAAGATAAAGAGCAAGAAAAACAACAAGAAGAAGAAGAACAAGACTGCTCAATCGAAAACTAGCAACATTATAAATGACAAGACTAATTATGATGGTTTTGCAGGGATCAACAATCCTAACTTCGAACTATATTGTGATGCTTATGGTGATGTTTATGCTAGTTATGTAGGGCCTTATGATTGTTACATTCCTTGGTCTATTTGGGTTCCCAAGACCCTTGTTACTAACATGAGAGGACCCATTGAAAAATGGGTACCTAAAACCAAGAAGTAATTTTCTTGCAGGGTTATGCTTCCGGTGGTTCTAAATGGGTGCTCGATAGCGGTTGTACGAGTCATATGACCGGAAGCAAGGAGATCATCACGGAGATGCGGCCAAACCTTGAACACATTACCGTCTCCTATGGTGACAAGTCAAAATCTGAGGTATTGGGTCTCGGCAAAGTTGTGGTGGCTCATGATATCTCCCTCGTAGACGTCATGCTTGTTGAGACCCTCGGGTATAACTTAATTTCAGTTCGTGCCCTTGGTAAGATGGGATTTGCAGTTTAAATTGATGCTGATTTGGTGGTACTCTTGTAGAGCAAGTCTCTAAAAGTCGCTTTCGTGAGATATGTCGAAAACGACCTGTACGTGGTAGACTTTTCGGGGAAAACCACTACAGGTCCGATGTGTCTGTTCGGAAAGGCTGACGCGGGTTGGCTATGGCATCGCTGACTAGCCCACGTCAATATGAGAACTTTGCAAAGTCTCCACAAGGGTGGCCACATTTTTGGACTAAAAGAAAATGTGTCTTTTGCCAAAGATCGTGTCTGCAGGGCGTGAGTTGAAGGGAAAATGCATGATTCTCCTCATCGAAGGAAAACTATTATATCTTCAAAAAGGATCTTGGAGCTTCTTCATGTGGATCTTTTCGGACCTCCATCTCATGCAAGCCTCGGTGGGAAGAAGTATTGTCTAGTGATTGTTGATGATTACTCAAGATACACTTGGGTTTATTTCTTCAAGTTGAAGAGTGAAACTCAACAAGCATCATCGACTTTGCCAACGAGGTTCAACGTCAACACAACGTCCCCATTCTGGCTATAAGGAGTGATAACGGCTCGGAGTTCAAGAACTACACCTTAAATGAGTTCCTAAGTGAAGAGGGGATAAGACATCAATATTCCGCTGCGTACACCCCTCAACAAAATGGTGTAGCCGAGAGGAAGAATCGAACTCTAATGGACATGGCAAGATCAATGTTGGCCGAATTCAAATCTCCATATAACCGGGCTGAAGCAATCTCTGCTTGTCATTCATCCAAGCTTTTATACCTCATAAGATTTTGGACAAGACTCCGTATGAAATACTTACCGGTAACAAGCCAAACATCTCATACTTTCGGGTATTCGAGTGTAAGTGTTTCTTTCTTATTAAAGGAGTTCGTTTATCTAAGTTTGAAAATAAGGCTCTAGAAGGTATTTTTGTTGGTTATGGTGCCGAATCCCACACTTATAGAGTCTACAATAAGCTCTCTGGAACTGTTGTAGAATCTTGTAGTGTGGTGTTCGAGGAAAATGACGGTTCCCATGAGGAGCAAGTTGGTGTTTGTGATGCAGATGTTGAAATACCCCAAGATGCCATAAGAAGAATGGGCGTGGGATTCTTCCGTCCCATTGAGGAACCCCTTGTGGCGGACCGGGAAGGACAATGCTCTACTCATATAGAGCCCTCATCTACACATACGCAACATGCTCCAACCACGGGGGCAACTTCTACACCATCTCCATCAACTGCTGAAGGTCAAGTTGCTCCCGAAAGCTCCATGCCGGATTTTCCGGTGGATACCAGATTATCCGGCCACCCCGCTCCAGCTGTCCATGTAGCTCCTGGTGGTGAAGATATCAACACAAGCTCCATGCCGGATTTTCCGGCTGACCCCAGATTATCTGGCTCCTTGCCAGTTCAAGCGAGTCCCAGGCTTCCTGATGATGCTGCTGCAAGTCCTCCCAGGCCGGATTATCTGGCCTCTTCATCGGCCGGATTATCCGGCTCTGACTCTCCAGTTCTGTAGCCTCCTGTTATGGCTACGGACTCACCTCAAGGGCATGCATATCCACCACCTACTACTGATGTTCCAGCTACTGATCAAGGCAGAGAAAATGCCTCCAATGAAGACTCAAGTGATGAATCTCCTCCACCAAGAGACAACAAACTTATTGACCTTCGTCGCAAGGCTCAGGCTGATCGTAACCTTGAGTTGAGGGGTCACACTCTCGACAAGGTTGTTGGTGATCTTCGACGAAGGGTGTCTACTAGAAGAGAATTGGCCAGTTTTGGTGAGCATCAACCTCATATCTCCATGGTGGAACCTAAGAAGGTCTTTGAAGCTCTTAAAGACCCAGACTGGGTTGTTGCTATGCATGAAGAATTGAACAATTTCGAGCGCAACAAAGTCTGGAAACTAGTGGAGAAACCCAAAGAGTGCCGCAATGTTATCGGCACCAAGTGGATTTTCAAGAACAAGCAAGATGAGAATGGCATTGTTGTGAGGAACAAGGCAAGACTTGTGGCACAAGGTTACTCCCAAGTTGAGGGCATCGACTTCGGCGAGACCTATGCTCCTGTGGCTCGTATTGAGTCCATCTGTATCCTACTTACTTATGCTGCTCATAACAATTTTAAGTTGCAGCAAATGAACGTCAAGAGTGCCTTCCTTAACGGTCCTCTACATGAGTTGGTATACGTAAAGCAACCCCCGGGGTTTGAGGATTCTAACTTCCCGAACCATGTCTACAAACTCGATAAGTCACTCTATGGCCTTAAACAAGCCCCACGTGCGTGGTATGAGCACCTTAAAGAGCTTTTGTTAGATCGTGGCTTCGAAGTTGGGCAAATCGACCCCACTCTTTTTACTAAGAAGGTTAAGGGGGAGCTCTTCGTATGCCAACTATATGTAGACGATATCATTTTTGGTTCTACTAACAAAGCTTTTAACGATGAATTTTCAAAGCTTATGACTGACAGGTTTGAGATGTCTATGATGGGGGAATTACGGTTCTTTCTTGGATTCGAGATCAAGCAACTAAGAGAAGGAACCTTTATTAATCAAGCAAAGTACATCCAAGACATGCTCAAGAGATTCAAGATGACGAATCTAAATGGTGTCGTTACTCCGATGCAAACAAAGTGTCATCTCGAACTCAACCCTCATGGTAAACATGTGGACCAACAGGTATACCGGTCCATGATCGGCTCTCTTCTTTACCTCTGCGCATCTAGACCCGATATTGTGTTGAGTGTGGGAGTGTGTGCAAGGTATCAAGCAGCTCCTAAATAAAGCCACTTAGTGGTGGTCAAGAGGATCTTTTGATATTTAGTTCATTCCCCCAACTTTGGTCTTTTGTATCCCAAGGGCTCCAATCTCTTTATGTGGTTATACTGACTCAGATTGGGCTGGTGATAAGGATGATCGGAAGTCAACTTCTGGACCTTGTCAATTCTTGGGAAGATCTCTTGTATGTTGGTCCTCCAAAAAGCAGAATTGTATATGTCTCTCCACCGCCGAAGCTGAATATGTTGCTGCTGCCAGCGCTTGTACTCAATTATTATGGATGAGGCAAACTTTAAAGGAATACGGTGTCAATTGTGACAAAGTGCCTCTTTTATGTGATAATGAAAGTGCTATCAAAATTGCGTACAATCCAGTTCAGCACACAAGGACGAAGCATATTGAGATTCGGAATCATTTTATTCGTGACCATGTTGCTCAAGGTGATATTGATCTATCTTTTGTGAGCACGAAGAACCAACTGGCGGATATTTTTACAAAGCCACTTGATGAATCAAGATTCTGCTATTTGAGGAATGAGCTAAATATCATTGATTCCGGGAGCTTGTCTTGATTACCCATGCACCCACTCGTACATCTCAATCCTTGTTTGGTCTAGGTGTGGGCATGGATATAGGGGGAGTGTGGTCCTAACTTATTGGGCTAACCCTCCCCCCATAATGCCAATAGCAAGTTATATCATTCCTCTTAATATCATGTTGTGATATGTGAGCTTATTGATGAGTATTGGTCGTGAACCCAAGATATATCTTCGCGGTGTCACACCATTCACTCCAACAAGGTGGCTTCGGCCACCGCCCTCTCCTTTGTGGAGAATTGGATCTTTTTGGATGTTATTTGCTCTCTCTTGTTCTTATGGGAATCACACTCAATCTTGGCTTTTATTTGCTTTGTTTTTTTGCAATTTTGAGTGTCTAGTACCATCCCAGTTTGGCTCTCTTAACCCTAAACCCTAGCATCGCTCTTCTCCCTTTTTGGTGTCTCGATGCCAAAGGGGGGGAAGTAGTTCTATTAGGTTGTTCGTGGATTTGCATGGGTCGGGCATAAGCACTTGCACTTTTTATTCGTTATTTCTTGCTTATGCCCATTTAGCGTTGAACTTTTATATTCGTGGTTTGTGATTTGTGGTTGAGACTTTATGTGGTTGTCTGGATGATACCTATGGACTTCATATCATGGATTATGCTCTTGGTTATATCTATTCATATCCTATTGCTGGTGGTTTATCACGGAAGGCGCGCGCTCATAATGGTTATCCAATAATAATTGTGATTTATGTCAAGGATGCCTATTCTCAACTTCGGTGGTATGTGTTTTTGCCCTTTTGTATATGGAATAGATTCACCTATTTGTGTGCATTTGTATTCCAATGCAAAACTCTATTATGCACAAATTGAGGGGGAGTCCCTTCCATAGTTATCTCTGTTTGTCTTGTGTCTTTCTCCTGCAAATCCTGGTATTGTCATCTAACACCAAAAAGGAGGAGATTGAAAGAACATTTCATGTTTTCCTATGTTTTGCGTGTTAGATAACAATACTATGGAGACTTTTCATGTGTGCTAAGTGTGCAGGAAGTTTTGAGGGGGGCCAGATAATCCGCCCCTCCAAGGGCCAGATAATCCGGCCTACCTCTTCTCTCAAGGAAGCCAAGGCACGTCGCTCTGTGTCCAGTCGGATTTTCTCCCGGAAAATCCGAACTGGGGCGGTTTTTCCTCCCCAGGCCAGATAATCCGGGTTTCGCAAGGGCCGGATAATCCGACCCCCAGTTTTCGAGCAAAAGGATCCAAGGCGCGTCGCTCGGTATCCGGTCGGATTTTCTACCGGAAAATCCGAACTAGGGCGGTTTTTCTTCCCCAGGCCGGATAATCCGGCCTTCGCATAGGTCTGGATAATCCACCCCCCAGAAGTTTATCAAGGGCAAGCTCGGCGCGACGCTCAGAGAGGGGGCAGATTTTCTGCCGGATATTCCGAGTCTGGGGTGGAGTTTCCCCAGACCGGATAATCCGGCCCTCACTTGGGCCGGATAATCTGGCCCCCAAAGTGTGCAACGGCTGTTTTTGGAAGGTGGTATAAGTACCCCTTCTTCCCCAACATCCAGAACTCTTGATTCATTTGAATTCGACCAGACCCTGTGCAAGAGCTCTAAATCTCGATCTCCCACTTCAACCACCCTAAGGTCTTGATCTTTGGTGGAATTGAAGGAGGAGAAGTTCATCATCAACATCAAGAATCAAGTGCTTCAACTCCTCTCCATTCACTTGGAGAAATCCCTGATCTAGTATTCTCGTTAATACCTAGATCGTGTTATTGTATTTGACAACTTTGTTCTTGTGGTAGCTTGTTGTCATTTCGGGAGCCTCCAAGTTGTTGTGGAGTTGTTGCCCCGCTAATTGTGTAAAGGCGCCGGAGCCCGCCTCGAAGGGTACCTATAGTGGAAGGTGGATCAGGCCTGTTGTGGCGAGATCCATCGGAGAACAGGGTGAGGCCTTTTGTGGCGTGGTGGTCTTAGTACCGCCCACCCCTCCAACACAGACGTACTTCCCTTAAAAAGGAAGGAACTGCGGTCAAACAAATCCTGTGTCTCCGCGTGCTTCACTTCGGTTCACTCGTTCCTCTTCCAATCGCTCCTTATTCGCTAGTAGATAGGTTTGCATATAGGGAAATTCCACACATTAGTTTATCTAGAGAATTTACATTTGTGCTAAGCCTAAAATTGAAAAAGAATTAAAAATTGGTGTAGCACCTATTCACCCCCCCATCTAGGTGCCCATACGATCCATTTCAGCATGTTCAGTTCATCCAAGGCAAGAATGATGTTTCCCAGATGAAAAGCAACCTATTCAAAGGTCTTCGACTCTTCTTGAATCAAAAAGCTGGATTTTCATCTTCTACTATTTTGATGAGCACATATCTAGCTTCATGTGTCATGTTATTCGCCTGAAATGAGGACATAAAGTCTCTGGTTATGCTGGTTGGATGTGTTACCAGTGAACTCGTAGTCAGTTTGGAATTGTATGTGAACCTGATTGTCTACTTGTTGGTTTGGAATTCTACGTGAATCTGGTTGTCTAGTTGGTTTGGAACTGTATGTCAACCAAGTTCTCTGTATATTTGTAAGATTGTGTGATATATCCATGATGATATATGTTGTGTTGATTATTGTTGTAATTTACTGTACTTTCACAATTTTTTTCCTCATGTGATTGAGACCATGTTACTAGTTTAGATCGAGAAGCGTCATAGGAAAGAGCCGGATCCTGAGACGGGCTCGATGCGGGTGAGCGGTGGCAATGAGCTCCGGGACACGAGGTATCGGTCAAAGTTTGCGGAGTTGAATGGTGACACGGGGGACCCTCTCACCTTGTACAGCGACACCAAGGTTGTCGTGCTGGTGCAACAAGGCAAGATGAATGGTCGCTTATAAATTGGTGATGGCTTCATCCGTTCTTCGAAGCTTCTGTCTATGAGACATGTCAGTTGTGGCAGGATGATCTCCTAGCCTCAAGTAGAGACCCGCCCAACAATTTTAGCTGTAGCTATTGACCATATTCGGGTATGTTATTCTTCCTCGGTCATCCACACTTTGTTGCATATTTTGCATTGCAACATTCATGACCTTCCGATGAAGAAACATAGCTTGAGGTGAAAAGACAGAGGGAGGAGGCTAAGGCTAATACTCAATGAATGGAGGATCAGATGAGTCAGCAACATTAGACGTTGAGTGTCGTGGTGGTGTCACGGCAGATGCCATGGATAGGCTAAAGGTGGGGCCAATATGCACTAGAGGAACCTAGGGAGGGATAGTGTGGTGATTCCACACACGGATGCTTTGTATTCTCCAAGCTAGATTAGTTTACAAGTGCTCCTTGAGCTGTATTGGGGAGAGGAGGAAGAAGGAACTCTCTTACTCTCACCGCTACCAATCTCCCAGGAACCAACTACTCAAATGCCAACCAACCCCTTTCTACAGAGGCCCTAGCTCTCCTTATAAAGGAGAGGCTAGGTCTTCCAAAAATAGTAAACCGACCGAATCACTTTTCACCGTCGTAAGCCATGCAGAGGCTACGTAAGCCTCTGCGGCGCCAGCGTCATCCGACACAGGGCGCGTCACCCTTGTCGGCCACGCCTTGGTGGTCCTTCTCTCTGTCCGCTTCGCTCATGCTCCTGCGTACAGTGACCACCTTTTGACCAGCGAGATACCTTCCTTCTCTTGCAAGCCTAATATAACCCGGATCGTGCCTAGTTAATCCGGCCACGTGGGTACCTGCATACAAGTTACATACATCCTGCAGGCATACGACATACGTCGGCCGGGACTCAGTTAGGTGGACATCCTCCGGTCCGGGTTACTCCATGATTCGGCCTTCCTTGAGGTGACTCGGCCAACACTTGCTTTGACCTTGCCGTACATCGGCTAAGTCGGCCTTTATACCCCGGCGTGACCCTACCGGGGGTATCCCCCCAACATTAGTCCCCGAAGATGGTGCGGTCTTAGCAGCTTCAATCATAAAGGCAGGTTTCAATTTACCGAACCCTTTGCTCCCTTTTCTGAGTTACCTCATATCCCGGATTTCATTGGCTAGCTTTTCTCTTGGCACATTCCGAGTTTTCACTCGCTGGCCGGGTCACCCTTTAGTTATCCGGGTTATCCTTCCATCTCTCGTACGCTTCCCCACGTGGAAGGTAATAATTATCTTGCCTCATTTTAAGGGCCTGCGCGATTCTTCGCTGCGATTAATGTCGTGTTCTTGTTGCACACGCCACGTCGCTTTGTCTCCTTGTTAACTGTATCATCACGTCGCGTCGTGGGATCTCCCGCGCCCTGTGGCCTTTCCTGTGGCCCGCCTCTGATTGGCTGACCCGGCAGATACACGGCCACACCGTGTGGCCTCGCCGCATCGCACGATCCCACTACCCCCGCTGGGGCGTGGTTAAATAGGGGAGGGGCGCGCCCCTTGGTCTTTTTCACCTTCTCGCGCCCCTCTGCCTCTTCTTCTTCTTCCTCTTCCTAGCGACAGCGCCGCCGCCGCCGCATCTGCTTAGCAGCGCCACCGCCGCACCGCTTCTTTTCGCACCTACATCGCTACCGCTCACTGCGGCTTCACGCCCGCAGGTCGTGCTAGTCCAAGGTTCTGCCCCCCACCTCCAATAGGGCCGGTGAGGACAGCGATATACACATGACTGAAGAAGAGCTCGCCGTCGCTGAAGCAGAGATGGAGGAGGGAGGGGAGAACGCGGAGCGTGGTGCCTGGGCCGGTTCCGGGGTGTGCCAAGACGACCTGGACTGGCTCTACCGCACCCGACGCATCCCTGAGGGCGTGATTTCCTGCCTCGCCGCCGAGGAGCTCGCTCCCTCACCCAATCTAGGTGAGTTCGTCGTATTCCTCTGCCATTTCCAGCGGGGCTTCGGCCTCCTCGTCAGCGATTTCTTCCATGACTTCCTCGATATCTATGAACTTCAACCACACCATCTCCCGGCGAATGCCATCACATCCCTTTCTTCCTTCGCCTCCACCATAGAAGGATATGTCGGATTGTGGCCCACTAAAGATCTCTGGATCCGGTTCTTCGGTCTACGACGGAACGTGATTCCGAATAAACAGCTTGACCTAGAGGACAAACATCTGACTCAGTTCGGTGCTGCCTCTATTTGTCGCTGGAAACAATCCGTATTTCCCTGGGTCATGGGGCTTGATTCCTGCAAGGGCTGGGCCTGAACTTTCTTCTATGTCAGAAATGGCACGAATGAAGATTTGATCCGGCTGCGCCCCTATGCTCCGGGTCCTCCTAATCTGGATTTGTGGGACCGGGTTTCCAAGAAACCCACTGTCTTGGCGAATCAAGTCAACAAACGGTTTCAGGAGCTGAAGGATGCGGGCTGCGCAACGAGGACGCGATGATCACTTTCGTCCGCAGCCAGATCTCCCCTCTCCAGAAACGCACACACAAGCTTTGCCACATGAGCTGGCGCCTTGACCCCAACCGGACCTCTTCCTTTGAACTGAACAACACCGAGATATTCCGCCAGGTCAAGGCCCTTTTCACGACCGACTAAAACTTCTCTGCTGATTGGGAGTGGGGGATAGAACATTTCTGCCGGGACAAGCCTCCTCCTATGGTAAATCTCGTGACTCGGTCTTTTTCCAAGTTATATTCTATGTCAGAGTATGTTGTTTATCTGATCCTTTTATATTTCCTTCTTAGCTATTTCTTCAACAAACCCTCGAAGATGGCACCGAGCCTTCGCTCAAATGGGCGAAGGATCGACTTGTCTCGGACGAGGAGGAGCTGGATCAGGAGATGTTCCTGTCGTTCCCTGATGCAACCAAACGACCCACTGGTAATTTCTCTTCTTTAAGAGATTGGCCTGATGATGAAGATGATTCCGACGTTGAGGTGATGGAAGCATTTGACGATGTACCCCTTTCTTACGCCTTTCCGGCTTCAGCTAACCCGGCTGGGCAGATCCACAAAGATCCTCCTCTTGCCACGGGTGAGCCGATCCCAGCCGCGTCAAAGAAACGGGCGGCTGCATCTGCTGCTTCTTCCAGACCTTCTAAACCGACCAAGAGGAGGAAGAAGTCCGCAGATAAGACCGCCACCAGGCCTCCGACAAAGGCCATAGTACGGAGAGCTCGAAAGCCCAAGGAGCCTTTGACTTCTAACGAGTAAGTCATTTCTCCCTTTGTCTAATTCTTTACTTCATGTTTTTCTATCTATATGCTTTTCCTTTGTTATAACTTGTTATTCATCATTTGATTCGGTAGGGCTGCGGTGGAGGTTCCCCAGAGCGGATCCAACATTGCTTCGCCTCTCCGGCATACCCTTCTCCCCCTCGTGGCGATGATACACGCCCGCTGAGCCCCATTCAGGAGGGTTCAGTGGCTGCTCCGGGTTCTAGCCCACCTCGTCCAGAGGAGGACAACCTTGGAGCAGGGGAAGTGGCTCTGCCGAGGCAGCAGATGCCCCCAGCTCTTCTTCGGCTCAGACGCAACCTGCCACCTCCGAGGTACCCACAGCACCCCCGCCAAAACCAGCACCAACACCAACACTAGCACCAGCACCATCAGCAACACCACAAGTATCAGCAGCACCAACTCCTTCCGCCTCGTCCGAGTCTTCCAAGACTCGGCGAGAAGACGCAGCTAGCCCCAAGGTTGCGCCCAAGACCAAATCCGCAGCTCAAACCTCAACCTCTCAGCAACAGCCTAAGACCAAGAAAACTTCTGACGCCGCTAGGGCAGCATCCATCGAGGCTGGACAGCGCACGCTCGCGTCCATGCTTCTGAAGAAAACTCCACCGAAGAAAGATGCCCCCTCCGGATCAGCTGACACACAACTTGCATTGCACACCAGCCCTGTTGCTGCCCAAGTTGAAAGGAGGGAGGCCCATGCCAAGGGTTTGATTGCGCCCCATATGCTTAGCGGAGAGCGATATCCTCCTGCCCTAATTGAGTTTGTCAATAACTGGAACAAGGCGGAGTTCGTCAATAACGACGATCTCCCGGAGAAATTTGGGCCTGCCGAGTTTGCCGCACAAATTAACACAGCCGCCAAGGCTATCAACCTTGCCGGCCGGATGATGGAGGTACGCTACTTCGTCTTTTCTTTAACATGTACCAGTGCTTAGTGATATATCCACTAGTCCCCGAGCCTCAGGGGGAGTAACTTGTTACTCGGTCGGATGCTTCTTAGAGAAGTATCCTAGCTCCTTAGTAACTTCAGATATGCACACACCTAGAGCCAGGTTAAGTTCCACTTGTCCCGGCGGGAGGGGGGGGGGAACACTTCGAATATGCACACACCTAGAGCCGAGTTAAGTTCCACTTGGCCTGGATTTTGTACGCTTCGAATATGCACACACCTAGAGCCGGTTAAGTTCCACTTGGCCTGAATCTTGTACACTTCGAATATGCACACACCTAGAGCCGGGTTAAGTTCCACTTGGCCCGGATCTTGTACACTTCGAATATGCACACACCTAGAGCCGAGTTAAGTTCCGCTTGGCCCGGATCTTGTACACTTCGAATATGCACACACCTAAGTCAACTTTGCTTTTTTCATGTCACCACCAATCGTCGAAGTGCTGAGTTTCAGCGCCTCCTCGACACACACAAGGGGCTGCGCTCAAAACATTCTACACTTCTTGCTGAGTTCGAGAAAAGGGGTAAGTTTTCACTTTGACTTTTTTCTATCTTTTTGAGTCTTTTCTCGTCGAACTAATCCTCCATTCGAATTTGTGCAGCCGAAGTGGATGCCGAAAACAAAATCATGAGGAAAAACTTAGTCGAGATAAAAGGTAATTCGTTTTGATTCCTCAATTTCCATGCCCTCTCTCCTTTCTCTTGAGCTCGGCATATATTCATACCTCGGCTTTGCCGGGTAAACAAACTATTTCAGCATCCCTTGAAGATAGTGTGCCCGTGCTTGATATGATGCTGCATTTTCTCGAATAAGCAGGGAAACACCAGGCCAAACTTAAGAAGAAGGATGATGAGCTCTCCCAACTCCGAGCCAAAGACAATGAAATTGCCAAGCTCGAGGCCGAGATGAAAAAACTTAATGAGCCCCATAAGGTTGAGATGGACAAGGCTGGCCAGGATTTCACCGAGGAGCAAGAACGCCTCAAGCTTCAACTCGCAAAAGACCAAGAGCTACTGAAGTAGGCTGACGCCAAGCTTGAGTCGGCAAATGCTAAACTTGAGATACTTCGGAAGAGGCGTGCTAATTGCACCAATAAGATGATCCGGATCCACAGTCATATCTCTCGTAAGTTCTTTTCCTTCAGTCGACATGAATTTCGTCGGGTTAATCTCTTTTACTCATTTCACTTGTCTTGTTATCAGGCAAATTCCTAGAGGGTAATGCCATTGCGGCTACTGCCGTTGCCAAGTTCCGCCAGCAGAGGGGTACTCCAACTGGTCCTGGATCTGAAACCATTCCCTTTGACATGGAGGACTTGCTGGTCAGCCTATCCTCTCGCCTTGAGATTATAAAAAACTATCGTTCGGATATCCTAGACTCAGCCGTCCCGATCTTTAGTGCCCTTTGGCCTGGTGAAGATACTCTGGAGGGGACCACTGCTCTGATTACCAAGTTAATGCAGTGCGAGACCCAGCTTAACCTCTGGAGGGAATCCACCGCCCGAGCCGGAGCTGAAACTATTCTCCATTTCGTGCTCACATGGTATGAGAAAATAAATCTGGATCTTCTCGAGCGCTTGCGCACCAGATCAAGGTGGTCAAATGATCCGGATTGGATAGCTCGGCGCAAGGCTTGCACCCATAACCTCATTCAGTTTTCCCCTATCCATCAATGGATCGAGGGACCAAGCTTTCTCGGCGCTGTTGACGATGAATACGTCGAAGATGGTTCGGGAGATGAGGAAGAGGACGAAGCTTCAGATGTTGAAGAGAATGAAGACGATGATGAGGCTGAAGCCGGAGTTCCACCTGCTGCTGCTCCTTGAGGGTGAAAAAACACTTTGAAATTTATCAGATCCCTGGTATGCCGGGTGCAGATGTATTAAGCACACAAATTATATTTTGCTACTAAGTTGCTCATGCCGGATTAACTTGGGCGTAGTCCCCGAGTTTCATTTTCTTGTTTCTCCAATTTCCTGGCTCGGCTCGTGTCTACCTTGATTCGGTTTTGTGACTTACGAGTCCGAGTTTCAAAAATTGACTTAACAATACATGGAAACTTTAGGACTAGCTCAAGGTAATTAAGCATAGTAAAAACTAGGTAAACACAAAGTTTGTCCGAATAACAAATGTCGGCTCGATTACGTTCTTTCCCTTAGTCGTCTTTCGTGTGCTACGCAATTCCAAACTTGTTCTCTTGCTTGCCATGAAGCCAAATCTTGTTGGACAGCAGCAAATCGAAGAGTTGAGTTTTTGGTGCTCACACACTACTAATCCGGCTTAGGTAGAAGCAACTTAAGCCAGCCGACATAAAAATAAATAACAAGTACAGAAGATAACAAATATTATTATGGCAGTCCTCGAGTTACTGCTCGAGGTGCCAAGATTTCATTAATAAACTCATTGTTGGCATACATACCGACGTATGAGAGACTCGGATACACACACTTCTTTGTTAAGTGTAGAATGGACGAAGTAGAGCTACATTCCATGGACGCTTAGATTCTTCGCCGGACCTGTCCGCCTTGTTCTTCTCCTGTGGTTTTGCATCGATGAGATAATAAGAGTCATTGTGCAATGCTTTTCTCACAATGAATGGCCCTTCCCATGGGAGGGATAACTTATGCATGCCAGCAGTATGTTATACCAACCAGAGTACCAGATCACCTTCCCAGAAGACTCGGGGGTTAACTTTCCGGCTATGATAACATCGGAGATTTTGCTGATATATGGCGGATCTGGACAATGCCAATTCTCTCGCTTCTTCCAGCAGATCAACATCATTTTGCCGGGCTTCTCACACTTCGGCTTCTATGTATTGGGTGACCTTAGGCGAATCATGCTCTATGTCGGGTAGTAATACAGCTTCTGCCCCATATACTAGAAAGAATGGCGTATAGCTTGTTGATCGATTCGGAGTTGTTCTTAAACTCCACAATACCGCTGGTAGTTCTTCTATCCAGCACCCCGCTGATCTTTGCAGCGGCTCAATGAGCCGGGGTTTTATCCCGGATAATACTAATCCATTGGATCTTTCCACTTGTCCGTTTGATGCGGGGTGGGCTACCGAGGCAACGTCCAGCCGGATCTTTTTATCTCGGCAGAATCGCGCAAATGCTCCTTCAGCAAAATTGGTGTCGTTATCTGTTATGATACTGTGAGGATAGCCATATCTCAAGATGATATCTTTGAGGAATGTCACGGCTGTAGCTCCATCGCATTTCTTATTAGCTTTACTTCAATCCACTTTGTAAACTTGTCAACCATGACCAAGATATGGGTCATGTTTCCTCTCGCTGGTTTAAATGGGCCAACCATATCCGAACACCATACGGCAAATGGCCAGGTAATTGGTATGGTCTTGAGCTCCGACATTGGCATATGTGTCTTGGTTGCATACCTTTGACAGCCGTTGCATTTTCTTACTAGAGCTTCTGCTTGTTCCAAGGCACTTGGCCAGTAGAACCCATGCCGGAAAGCTTTTGCCACTAATGCTCTGGATGAGGCGTGATGCCCACATTCCCCTTGATGTATATCTCCGAGGATGTCAAGCCCTTCTTCTGGGTCAACACATCACTGCAGGACATTCGTGGCACTACTTTTGTATAGCTCGGCATTGATAATCATGTATGCCTTTGCGGGCCTCTGAACTTGCCTTGAAAGCACTTCTTCATCGGGCAAGGATCCATCCTTCAGGAACTGGAATATGGGCAGTGCCCAAGCTGGTATGGCTCGCACATGAAACACATCCTCGTCCACTTCCATTTGATCTACCGGCATAACTTCTGCCGGGTCAGGCTGCATAGTCCTCGGGTCTCCTGAGGCACTTCCCACATCAATGTTCAAGGGCACAGCTTCCGACTTCGGATTTTCCGGGATATAGATTGACTCGGATTCTGGGGGTGGCCTAATAGATGGCTTTCTGAGGTGCTCTAGTGCTACACCTGGTGGAATCGCTTGTCGGGTGGATCCGAGTTTCGATAGTACGTCGACAGCCTCATTTTCCAGCCGGGGTACATGATGGAACTCACATCCCTCGAAGTATCCCGATATTTTCTCCACATGAAATCTGTACAGTGCCATGTTTTCATCCAAAGCATCCCATTGCCCCGAGACTTGCTGAACTACCAAATCCGAGTCGCCAAAGCATTGGATCCGACGTATTCCAATTTCTTTTGCTACTTTGAGCCCATGCACACGTGCTTCATATTCTGCAACATTGTTTGATGCTGCGAAGTGAATCTGTAGCACATACTTCAGCTGGTCCTTCTTGGGAGAGGTAAGCACAACTCCGGCGCCTAACCCGGTTTTCGTTTTTGATCCGTCAAAATGCATTCTCCAGTAGTTCGGATCTGGCAATGGTGGCTCATATTGCATCTCGGCCCAATCCACAAAAAAGTCGGCCACGACCTAAGACTTGAACGCATCTCTCCTGTCGGATTGTGGAGCATAAGGGGCTAGTTCAATAGCCCATTTCGTGATCCGGCCACTTGCATACTTATTGCTCATTATCTCGGATATGGGGGCTTCACATATCACTTTAATGCGGTGTTCTTCAAAATAGTGCTCCAGCTTCTTTGTTGCCATATATACACCATATGCCATTTTCTGATAGTGAGGATAGTTCTGCTTTGATGCTGATAATACCTCGCTCAGGTAATAGACTGGCCTCTGCACCGACTTACCCTCTTCGTCGTGCTCTACCACTATTACTGCACTTACAACTCGGTTGGTTGCGGCTACGTAGGGCAACATTGGCTCTTTTGATAGTGGAGAGGCTAATACTGGTGCAGTGGCTAACATTTTATTTAGTTGAATGAAGGCTTCATTGGCCTGCGGCGTCCATATGAATTTGTCTGACTTTTTCATTAGTTGATAGAGAGGCCAACCGACATATAAACCGACTTAAGGATGCCAGGCAACCAGTGAACTTTTGGACATCATTAAGACACTTCGGCAATTCCATTCGTTCTATGGCTCGGATTTTTGTTGGGTTAACTTCGATACCTCGGCTAGAGACAAGAAATCCGAGTAATTTTCCAACCGGGACACGAAAGGTACATTTCTTAGGGTTAAGCTTCATCCGTAATCTCCTTAGGTTCGCGAATGTTTGCCTGATATCGTCAAGGAGCGTTTTGCTTTACTTGGTTTTTATAACCACATCATCCACATATACTTGCACATTTCCACCAATTTGATCATGCAAACATTTTTGCATACATCTTTGGTACGTTGCCCCTACATTACATAAACCAAAAGGCATCCTTTCCTATTTGTCAGTTAACCCGGCACCAATTGTTACAGTGCACTCTGGGAACAGATCATCAACAAGCACTTTCTTTGTATCCTTTGTTGCTTGAAATGAGACACTTCCATGCGGGTTACTCAGCGCCGGCATATACTGCTGTGCGAATTAAGCCAATGCCGCTACTTCCTAGATCTTTCTCTTTTCTTGTGCGATCACAAGTGACTCAGCTAGGTTAGACCCGGCCGACGCACACTCAATGGAACGTCGGAAATCTCCTGCTATGGTAATTACTCCATTTGGCCCAGGCAACTTCATCTTCAGGCAACTGATGTGACAACTTGCCATGAATTTGTTCAGGGCTGGCCTACCGAGTAACGCGTGATATGCGCTTTCTAAGTTCACAACCTCAAACTCCAAATTCTCAGTTCGGCAGTTATCTCGCGTGCCGAATAATACGTCAACCCGTACCTTGCCAATGGGTTCACAAGAAAGGCCTGGCACAATACCATGGAAAGTTGTCCTTGTGGTCTGGAGCATGTTCTCCGAGATACCCAACTTGCACATGGTATCCACGTACATGATATTAATTCTGCTGCCATTGTCAATCAGCACCTTAGAAAATCTCACATTGATATTGGGCCCGATGAACGTTGGGTCTAGCACTAGTGCATATGAACCAGGACCTGGCATAAGCTTGGGATGATCCTTGATATTCCAGGTAATTTCCTGATCCGACCAAGGCATATACCTCGTCATTGCCGGCATAACCGCATTCACTTCCATATGTCGGTGTTGCAAGCTTTTTCTATCAGTTTCCTCCGTGGTGAACACGCAATAACTCTGGTGATGCTCTCTGTATTCATTTCTCCCCTCATTTCTGGGGTATCTTTGATCTGGTTGATGCTGATTTTCCACCTGATGCACCGCATCCCTTCTCTCATGGTTTTCATACCTCGGCGGAGGTGGTGGCAACATTAACTGTTGCGTGTTCGCTCCGGAGAGCAATTGAAACCGGGGTAACTCCTGCCGAGATTGATCATTCCGAGGTGCCTGAGCATTCCCCAAACCACTTTGTTCAATCTTCCTCATCCATTCGCATTGCTGAGTCGTGTGACCCGCCGGGTTACTCGGATTTGGCATGTGAAATTTGCACGGCTGATCCAGCATTGCCTCATATGTATACCTCAGCCGGTCTTTCTTTTCTTGCCATTGTTTCTTCTGCTCTAGCGTCCAAGTTTTTTTGCCATCGTTTCTCGGAGTCCATTGTTGCCCTCCAGTTTTCTGACGCTGATTGCTTCCTGCCCCGGGTTGATCTTGATTTACAACAGCAACTTGCTGTGAACTGTATCTGTAATCCGGTCTATCATCTCTTCTCTTACCCCGGTAATCATTCCGCCGGGATGATCCGGCTCCATCTCGTTGGTAATACTCCTCATTTGACTCGTTTGACATAAGCCGGGGTTGAGTCGGATCCCCCAAAGCATATGAATCAGCAATTCGGATTGTCTCTGCCAGTGTAGTTGGCATATCCCTTTGTAGACTTTGCCATAGCATGCTTGCATATCTACACTCTTGTGCAAACCAAGCTATTGCTTGTGACTCAATCACGCCCTCACACGAGTTTCTCACGGTGCACCAGCGGGTCAAGAACTTCCTGTCTATTTCATTTGGTCTCTGTTTGCGCATTGCTAAGGTCTGTGGCCTATTCGGCCTCTGATACGTGCTCGAGAAGTTACTGACAAACATTTTCTCAAAATCAATCCAACAGTTGATACTTCCGGGTGGTAAATTGTTTAACCATACCCTCGCTGGCCCCTCTAGCATCTGAGGCACGTACCTCACAGCCCATCTCAAGTTGCCTGTAGCAATTTTCACTGTCGTTGCGTAGTTGATCAACCAATCCTCCGGCTTGGTGCTACCGTCATATGTTTTCGTGCCTCTGGGTAACTGGAATTTAGGTACTGGAGGCACTTTCATGATCCGGGGCCCAAAGCATGCTGGACCCGGAGGACCCTGCCCCTCAATCTGCTCCGACCTATAGAGCCGATCCAGTTTTAACCTGGCGTCATCAGGCATCAAGTTCCTGCTTCCCAACCTTGACCCTATCACATGATAGTCCGGCCTAGGGTATCCTGCGTTTACCATTTCCGAATCACCATCATTGTATCTGTCTTGCTCTTGTGGAGCGCATCTCTGTTGCATACCTTGGCCGGCACTTCGCTCTTGCCGTGGTATATTCCGCTGCTGCGGTTGCCCAGCACCCGCCAAGTTGCGCTGTCCGGCATTGCCGTTTACAGCGTTTTCCTGACCGGCATTGCCTTGGTCGCGGTTACCTCGGCCAGCTTACCTCGGCTGACACTTCATCGATCCTCGTTTTCCTGCACTACTTTTCCTTTCCCTGCTCTTGCCGGGTCATCAGGGACTATATGTTTGTTTCTCCTCGCCGAGGTTACCACTTCCTCTCTTCTTGGGCCACCATGACGGGATGATGCAGCTCTAGCAGATTTCTCCGGGTTACCTACCGCTGAATAAACGACTTTGGAAGCCCCAGCCCTCGCCGGGTTAGCCCTGAGAAACTCTTCATTTTGTCTGTTAGCGATCCGAACTAACTCGTTGACCCTCTCCTGCTGTCTTTGCCGGGCTTCACCTGTTAAACCCTCTAACTCGGATGCAGCTGCATCCGCTGCTCTGAGGTTTTTTGCCGGGGTACTGTACTTCGGCAGCCCCACGGACAAAATGTACTCTGACTCCTCAACTCTGGTATCGCCCTCTTTGTTCATTTCACTGATAAGGTTTCTCCCCTTTACTTTCACAACATCTACCTTATTCGCTTTTGCGTACTCACGCAGCGTCATGTTCAATGACTGCTGAGCTGCGGCTATCTTTTTCGCACCTTCTAGTATTTTTTGCCTAGTTTCTTCTAACTCGGCCTATGCCCGAGCCGGATCTACTGCAGGTGCTATGGGGCTCTCTAGGCTATCTATCGCCTGCTGCAGCACGTTCTCTGGCCTCTCTAGTGGAGGACCTCTACTTTTCCTTGGTGCCTTGGGTGTTACCTCCGGATCTGGTGCCGGATCTTTGCTCGTGCCAGCGCTAGGCGCCGTCATCATCACCTCGGTGCGGTCAGAGGAGCGAGTGATACGCGCCCCGTGAGCCGCGATAAGAGGTGGCTCGCCTCCCTCGATGACGTGCCGCGGGTGAACGCACGACACATCGACCGCGACGTAGATCTTGTGAGTGCCAAGCTTGACAAAGAGGCTGTTACGCGGAAGAGGTCATTTGCCGAAGCAGCCAGTATTGTCGCTGACGAAGTCCAGCCCTCCAAAGCGTTGAACGAGCCCTGAGACGATGTGCTCGCCGTTGCCGATGAGGTTTCCTGTCCGGATCTTCACTCCTGCTAGCGCCACTAGCCCCATGGTGGGTGCCAACTGTCGTGGTGGTGTCACGACAGATGCCATGGATAGGCTAAAGGTGGGGCCAATATGCACTAGAGGAATCCAGGGAGGGATAGTGTGGTGATTCCACACACAGATGCTTTGTATTCTCCAAGCTAGATCAGTTTACAAGTGCTCCTTGAGCTGTATTGGGGAGAGGAGGAAGAAAGAACTCTCTTACTCTCACCACTACCAATCTCCCAGGAACCAACTACTCAAATGCCAACCAACCCCTTTCTACAGAGGTCCTAGCTCTCCTTATAAAGGGGAGACCAGGTCTCCCATTAGGGCATACGTGGAGGCATATTTCTAGGAATATGCCTCTTTCCAAAATAGCAAACCGACCGGATCAATTTTCGCCGTCGTAAGCCATGCAGAGGCTACGTAAGCCTTTGTGGCGCCAGCATCATCCGACACAGGGCGCGTCACCCTTGTCGGCCACGCCTCGGTGGTCCTTTCCCTGTCCGCTTTGCTCATGCTCTTGCGTACAGTGACCACCTTTTGACCAGCGAGATACCTTCCTTCTCTTGCAAGCCTGATATAACCCGGATTGTGCCTGGTTAATCCGGCCACGTGGGTACCTGCATACAAGTTACATACATCCTACCGGCATTCGACATACGTCGGCCGGGACTCAGTAGGTGGACATCCTCCGGTCCGGGTTACTCCGTGATTCGGCCTGCCTTGAGGTGACTCGGCCAGCACTTGCTTTGACATTGCCGTACCTCGGCTAACTCGGCCTTTATACCCCAACGTGACCCTACCTGGGGGTATCCCCCCAACATTGATGCAGACGTAGCAGATGAGGGAGTGGATGACATAGAGGATGTCATCCTACATTGTATGTACTTAGGGTTTCGTGGAAAAGGAAACACTCGATATTTCACCGGCTGATCGGATAAACAAGGGAGTCGAAGTCGTCTGATTGTTTATGGACAAATCGATTACATATTACTCAAGGCTTTTTCCCGGTCCCTCTCCGTTGGCTCCTCCTAGCATATATATAATACGCTGGGTACTGGGGCCGTATACGGATAGGTTTACAAATTACAATTACAATTGTAATACAATGTCGATTTCTATTGCCTCATTTAGCAAGCTATACCTTCCTTAACGGTCCTCTACATGAGTTGGTATACGTAAAGCAACCCCCAGGGTTTGAGGATTCTAACTTCCTGAACCATGTCTACAAACTCGATAAGTCACTCTATGGCCTTCAACAAGCCCCATGTGCGTGGTATGAGCACATTCAAGAGCTTTTGTTAGATCGTGGCTTCGAAATTGGGCAAATCGACCCCACTCTTTTTACTAAGAAGGTTAAGGGGGAGCTCTTCGTATGCCAAGTATATGTAGACGATATCATTTTTGGTTCTACTAACAAAGCTTTTAACGATGAATTTTCAAAGCTTATGACTGACAGGTTTGAGATGTATATGATGGGGGAATTACGGTTCTTTCTTGGATTTGAGATCAAGCAACTAAGAGAAGGAACCTTTATTAATCAAGCAAAGTACATCCAAGACATTCTCAAGAGATTCAAGATTACGGATCTAAATGGTGTCATTACTCCGATGCAAACAAAGTGTCATCTCGAACTCAACCCTCATGGTAAAGATGTGGACCAACAGGTATACCGGTCCATGATCGGCTCTCTTCTTTACCTCTGCGCATCTAGACCCGATATTGTGTTGAGTGTTGGAGTGTGTGCAAGGTATCAAGCAGCTCCTAAAGAAAGCCACTTAGTGGGGGTCAAGAGGATCTTTCGATATTTAGTTCATTCCCCCAACTTTGGTCTCTGGTATCCCAAGGGATCCAATCTCTTTATGTGGTTATACTGACTCAGATTGGGCTGGTGATAAGGATGATCGAAAGTCAACTTCTGGACCTTGTCAATTCTTGGGAAGATCTCTTGTATGTTGGTCCTCCAAAAAGCAGAATTGTATATCTCTCTCCACCGCCGAAGCTGAATATGTTCTTTCTTTGCCAGCTTGTACTCAATTATTGTGGATGAGGCAAACTTTAAAGGAATACGGTGTCAATTGTGACAAAGTGCCTCTTTTATGTGATAATGAAAGTTTTCTCAAAATTGCGTATAATCCAGTTCAGCACACAAGGACGAAGCATATTGAGATTCGGAATCATTTTATTCGTGACCATGTTGCTCGAGGTGATATTGATCTATCTTTTGTGAGCACGAAGAACCAACTGGCGGATATTTTTACAAAGCCACTTGATGAAGCAAGATTCTGCTATTTGAGGAATGAGCTAAATATCATTGATTCCGGGAGCTTGTCTTGATTACCCATGCACCCACTCGTACATCTCAATCCTTGTTAGGTCTAGGTGTGGGCATGGATATAGGGGGAGTGTGGTCCTAACTTATTGGGCTAACCCTCCCCCCATAATACCAATAGCAAGTTATATCATTTCTCTTAATATCAAGTTGTGATATGTGAGCTTATTGATGAGTATTGGTCGTGAACCCAAGATATATCTTCGCGGTGTCACACCATTCACTCCAACAAGGTGGCTTCGGCCACCGCCCTCTCCTTTGTGGAGAATTGGATCTTTTTGGATGTTATTTGCTCTCTCTTGTTCTTATGGGAATCACACTCAATCTTGGCTTTTATTTGCTCTATTTTTTTGGAATTTTGAGTGTCTAGTACCATCCCAGGTTGGCTCTCTTAACCCTAAACCCTAGCATCGCTCTTCTCCCTTTTTGGTGTCTCGATGCCAAAGGGGGAGAAGTAGTTCTATTAGGTTGTCCGTGGATTTGCATGGTTCGGGCATAAGCACTTGCACTTTTTATTCGTTATTTCTTGCTTATGCCCATTTAGCGTTGAACTTTTATATTCGTGGTTTGTGATTTGTGGTTGAGACTTTATGTGGTTGTCTGGATGATACCTATGGACTTCATATCATGGATTATGCTCTTGGTTATATCTATTCAAATCCTATTGCTGGTGGTTTATCACGGAAGGCGCGCGCTCATAATGGCTATCCAATAATAATTGTGATTTATGTCAAGGATGCCTATTCTCTACTTCGGTGGTATGTGTTTTTGCCCTTTTGTATATGGAATAGATTCACCTATTTGTGTGCATTTGTATTCCAATGCAAAACTCTATTATGCACACATTGAGGGGGAGTCCCTTCCATAGTTATCTCTGTTTGTCTTGTGTCTTTCTCCTGCAAATCCTGGTATTGTCATCTAACACCAAAAAGGAGGAGATTGAAAGAACATTTCATGTTTTCCTATGTTTTGCGTGTTAGATAACAATACTATGGAGACTGTTCATGTGTACTAAGTGTGCAGGAAGTTTTGAGGGGGGCCGGATAATCCGCCCCTCCAAGGGCCGGATAATCCGGCCTACCTCATCTCTCAAGGAAGCCAAGGCGCGTCGCTCTGTGTCCAGTCGGATTTTCTCCCGGAAAATCCGAACTGGGGCGGTTTTTCCTCCCCAGGCCGGATAATCCGGGTTTCGCAAGGGCCGGATAATCCGGCCCCCAGTTTTTGAGCAAAAGGAGCCAAGGCGCGTCGCTCGGTATCCAGTCGGATTTTCTACCGGAAAATCCGAACTAGGGCGGTTTTTCTTCCCCAGGCCGGATAATCCGGCCCCCAGAAGTTTATCAATGGCAAGCTCGGCGTGACACTCAGAGAGGGGCCGGATTTTTTGCCGGATATTCCGAGTCTGGGGCGGAGTTTCCCCAGACCGGATAATCCGGCCCTCACTTGGGCCGGATAATCCGGCCCCCAAAGTGTGCAACGGCTGGTTTTTGGAAGGGGGTATAAGTACCCCTTCTTCCCCAACGTCCAGAACTCTTGATTCATTTGAATTCGACCAGACCCTGTGCAAGAGCTCTCTCGATCTCCCACTTCAACCACCCTAAGGTTTTGATCTTTGGTGGAATTGAAGGAGGAGAAGTTCATCATCAACATCAAGAATCAAGCGCTTCAACTCCTCTCCATTCACTTGGATAAATTCCTGATCTAGTATTCTCGTTAATACCTAGATCGTGTTATTGTATTTGACAACTTTGTTCTTGTGGTAGCTTGTTGTCATTTCGGGAGCCTCCAAGTTGTTGTGGAGTTGTTGCCCCGCTAGTTGTGTAAAGGTGCCGGTGCCCGCCTCGAAGGGTACCTATAGTGGAAAGTGGATCAGGCCTGTTGTGGCGAGATCCCTCGGAGAACAGGGTGAGGCCTTTTGTGGCGTGGTGGTCTTAGTACCGCCCACCCCTCCAACGCAGACGTACTTCCCTTAACAAGGAAGGAACTCCGGTCAAACAAATCATGTGTGTCCGCGTGCTTCACTTCGGTTCACTCGTTCCTCTTCCACTCGCTCCTTACTCGCTAGTAGATAGGTTTGCATATAGGGAAATTCCACACATTAGTTTATCTAGAGAATTTACCTTTGTGCTAAGCCTAAAATTGAAAAAGAATTAAAAATTGGTGGAGCACCTATTCACCCCCCCCCCTCTAGGTGCCCATACGATCCATTTCAGCATGTTCAGTTCATCCAAGGCAAGAATGATGTTTCCCAGATGAAAAGCAAGCTATTCAAAGGTCTTCGAGGCTTCTTGAATCAAAAAGGGGGATTTTCATATTCTACTATTTTGATGAGCACATATCTAGCTTCATGTGTCATGTTATTCGCCTGAAATGAGGACATAAAGTCTCTGGTTATGCTGGTTGGATGTGTTACCAGTGAACTCGTAGGCAGTTTGGAATTGTATGTGAACCTGATTGTCTACTTGTTGGTTTGGAATTCTACGTGAATCTGGTTGTCTAGTTGGTTTGGAACTGTATGTCAACCATGTTCTCTGTATATTTGTAAGATTGTGTGATATCTCCATGTTGATATATGTTGTGTTGATTATTGTTGTAATTTTCTGTACTTTCACAATTTTTTTCCTCATGTGATTGAGACCATGTTACTGGTTTAGATCGAGAAGCATCATAGGAAAGAGCTGGATCCTGAGACGGGTCGATGCGGGTGAGCGGTGGCAATGAGCTCCGGGACACGAGGTATCGGTCAAAGTTTGCGGAGTTGAATGGTGACCCGGGGGACCCACTCACCTTGTACGGGGACACCAAGGTTGTCGTGCTGGTGCAACAAGGCAAGACAAATGGTCGCTTATGGATTGGTGATTGCTTCATCCGTTCTTCGAAGATTCCGTCTATGAACATGTCAGTTGTGATAGGATGATCTCCTAGCCTCAAGTAGAGACCCGCCCAACAATTTGAGCTGTAGCTATTGACCATATTCGGGTATGTTATTCTTCCTCGGTCATCCACACTTTGTTGCATATTTTGCATTGCAACATTCATGACCTTCCGATGAAAAAACATAGCTTGAGGTGAAGAGACAGAGGGAGGAGCCTAAGGCTAATACTCAACGAATGGAGGATCAGATGAGTCAGCAACATTAGACGTTGATTGTCGTGGTGGTGTCACGGCAGATGCCATGGATAGGCTAAAGGTGGGGCCAATATGCACTAGAGGAATCTAGGGAGGGATAGTGTGGTGATTCCACACACTGATGCTTTGTATTCTCCAAGCTAGATCAGTTTACAAGTGCTCCTTGAGCTGTATTGGGGAGAGGAGGAAGAAGGAACTCTCTGACTCTCACCGCTATCAATCTCCCAGGAACCAACTACTCAAATGCCAACCAACCCCTTTCTACAGAGGCCCTAGCTCTCCTTATAAAGGGGAGGCTAGGTCTTCCATTAGCGCATACATGGAGGCATATTCCTAGGAATATGCCTCTTCCCAAAATAGCAAACCGACCGGATCACTTTTCACCGTCGTAAGCCATGCAGAGGCTACGTAAGCCTCTACGGCACCAGCGTCATCTGACACAGGGCGCGTCACCCTTGTCGGCCACGCCTCGGTGGTCCTTCTCTCTGTCCGCTTCGCTCATGCTCCTGCGTACAATGACCACCTTTTGACCAGCGAGATACCTTCCTTCTCTTGCAAGCCTAATATAACCCGGATCGTGCCTGGTTAATCCGGCCATGTGGGTACCTGCATACAAGTTACATACATCCTGCAGGCATACGACATACGTCGGCCGGGACTCAGTTAGGTGGACATCCTCCGGTCCGGGTTACTCCATGATTCGGCCTTCCTTGAGGTGACTCGGCAAACACTTGCTTTGACCTTGCCGTACATCGGCTAAGTCGGCCTTTATACCCCGGCGTGACCCTACCAGGGGTATCCCTCCAACATTAGTCCCCGAAGCTGGTGCGGTCTTAGCAGCTTCAACTGTTAAGGCCACGGCAGGTTTCAATTTACCGAACCCTTTGCTCCCTTTTCCGAGTTACCTCATATCCCGGATTTCATTGGCTAGCTTTTCTCTTGGCACATTCCGAGTTTTCACTCGCTGGCCGAGTCACCCTTTAGTTATCCGGGTTATCCTTCCTTCTCTTGTACGCTTCCCCACGTGGAGGGTAATAATTATCTTGCCTCATTTTAAGGGCCTGCGCCAGTTACTGCTGCAGTTAATGTCAGGTGTTACTGTTGCACACGTCACGTCGCGCCTGTCTCCTCGTTAACTATATCATCACGTCGTGTCGTGGGATCTCCTGCGCCCTGTGGTCTTTCCTGTGGCCCGCCTCTGATTGGCTGACCCGGCAGATACACGGCCACACCGTGTGGCCTCGCCACATCGCACGATCCCACTACCCCCGCTGGGGCGTGGTTAAATAGGGGAGGGGCGCGCCCCTTGGTCTTTTTCACCTTCTCGCGCCCCTCTGCCTCTTCTTCTTCTTCTTATTCTTCTTCCTAGCGACAGCGCCGCCGCCGCCGCATCTTCTTAGCAGCACCACCGCCGCACCGCTTCTTTTCGCACCTACATCGCTACCGCTCCTGCACAGCTTCACCGCCACGGGTCCGTGCTAGTCCAAGGTTCTGCCCCCCACCTCCAATAGGGCCGGTGAGGACAGCGATCTAGACATGACTGAAGAAGAGCTCGCTGTCGCTGAAGAAGAGATGGAGGAGGGAGGGGAGAACACGGAGCGTGGTGCCTGGGCCGGTTCCTGGGTGTGCCAGGACGACCTAGACTGGCTCTACCGCACCCGGCGCATCCTTGAGGGCGTGATTGCCCACCTCGCCGCCGAGGAGCTCGCTCCCTCACCCAATCCAGGTGAGTTTGTCGTGTTCCTCTCCCATTTCCAGCGTGGCTTTGGCCTCCTCGTCAGCGATTTCTTCCATGACTTCCTCGATATCTATGAACTTCAACCACACCATCTCCTGGCGAATGCCATCACATCCCTTTCTTCCTTCGCCTCCACCATAGAAGGATATGTCGGATTGTGGCCCACTAAAGATCTCTGGATCCGGTTCTTCGGTCTACGACGGAACGTGATTCCGAATAAACAGCTTGACCCGGAGGACAAACATCTGACTGAGTTTGGTGCTGCCTCTATTTGTCCCCGGAAACAATCCGTCTTTCCCTGGGTCATGGGGCTTGATTCCTGCAAGGGCTGGGCCCGAACTTTCTTCTATGTCATAAATGGCACGAATGAAGATTTGATCCAGCTGCGCCCCTATGCTTCGGGTCCTCCTAATCTGGATTTGTGGGACCGGGTTTCCAAGAAACCCACTGTCTTGGCGAATCAAGTCAACAAACGGTTTCAGGAGCTAAAGGATGCGGGGCTGCGCAACGAGGACGCGATGATCACTTTCGTCCGTAGCCGGATCTCCCCTCTCTAGAAACACACACACAAGCTTTGCCACATGAGCTGGTGCCTTGACCCCAACCGGACCTCTTCCTTTGAACTGAACAACACCGAGATATTCCGCCGGGTCAAGGCCCTTTTCACGACCGACAAAAAATTCTATGCTGATTGGGAGTGGGGGATAGTGAAGGAAATATGCCCTGAGAGGCAATAATAAAGTTGTTATTATGTATTCCTTGTATATGATAGATGTTTATTTTGCATGCTATAATTGTATTGATAGGAAACATCAATACATGTGTGTTTAATAAACAAAAAGGGTTCCTAGTCATGCCTCTCTTATAGACTAGCTTGTTGATTAACAGGATGATCAAGGTTTCCTGATCATGGACATTGGATGTTGTTAATAACAAGGTCACACCATTGGTGGAATGATGTGATGAACATTCATCCGAAGTATAGCATTACGATCAAGTCATTGTGTTTATATTGCTATAACATCATACGAAGTAATCTTTATCCTTAGACCATGTGATCATGTTAATTGCTAACACCGGAAGAGTATCTTGATAACATCAAACGTCACACCGTAACAGGGTGACTATAAAGATGGGTTCAGTGCTACGAAGGTGTTATGTTGAGGCTCATGGATCAAGAGTGGAATTTGTCAATCCAGATGACGGATAGATATACTCTGGGCCCTCTCGGTGATATCACATTAGTATAGCTTGCAAGCAAGTGATGTGATCACTAGAATGTTATATCACGGGAACGAGAAAAGAGTGCATGTTGGTAACGAGATCAAACTAGGTATGGAGATACCGACGATCGAATCTCGGACATGTAATATATCGAGATACAAAGGGATTTAGTTACAAGTGTTAAAGGTTCTCACGATCACAAGAGTCATCGTTGAATGTGTAGGAGTCAGTACGGATCTCCAGGTCCCGCTACTGATTATTGATCGGAGAAGGGTCTCGATCATGTCTGCATTATTCGCGAACCATAGGGTGGCACACTTAAGAGTTACCGGACACCATTTTGGAGCACATAAGTTTCAGACAAAAGAATTGCAAAGCGCAGGAATTGTTTCAATAAAAACTAGAAATTGTTTCGGGTGAAATTGCAGAAGGTGGTTCTGCATGTGATATTGAAATATTGCAAGGGGCTATATGTGAATGTTTGTTAATTAAAGTAATTAACAAAATTCTGAATAAATTTAATAAAAGGGTTTTATTAAATGAGAGAGCATTAAATTTGGAGAAACTTAATGCATTTAAAGTGGAGACTTTAAAAGGGAATGTGAAGAGGCATTTTAATGTGTAGGAGTTACCACCACATGAATGGGGGAGGTGAGGGGTCACCCCCCATGCACCGGACATGGAGAGAGGGGGCACCCCCTCCTCCTATAAAAGGCCACCCATTCCCTCCTTCATCCACACACCTCCTTGTGAAGGATCTCTCTCCCCTTCTAGAATTATTCCCCCATGGTCTCGGATTAGCGAGATACATGTTCCCAGTGGCATTTCGTCTGGAAGGAGTTACTGCTTCCGCTGGATCGCTGGAGCGAGGAGGTGGAGGTTGTCCGGTGGCTTGAACGTGTGTGCGATTGTGGATGCGCTGCTGAGTTGCGGCGCTTGGACTTCCTCACGATCTTGAGATCGGCAAGTGTACGACTACATCAACCACGAGTTCCTACTCGTTAACAAAGCTTGTTGTCTTTGAGGGTAAGTTCTCTATGGATGTATGTCCACCCGTTTGCTTTGTACCTAGTAGATAGATCTTGGCATGTAGTTCACACCGTAGGAAATTTTTTGTTTTCTATCTTTGCGGACCCAGTGGTATCAGAGCCTGATCTATGCGTAGGTGCTTTGCACGGGTAGTACACATATGCTTATATGTGGGTGATGATGATCATGTTATTGCATCTTCTATGTACTTTGGATATTGGTGGCATAGTGGGATGAAGCGGCCCATACCAACCTTACATGTCATCGTACATGAGACCGGTTCCACGACTGACATGCAACTTGTTTTGCATAAGTGGCTGGCGGGTGTCTGTCTCTCCTACTATAGTCAATATCTGATTTACAACGAGTTGCTAATAACTTGGTTATCCTCGTTGTGGTTCATGTTCGTAGGTTAGACAGGTTCTATCTCCGAAAGACCTAAGCCACGTAAAACTTGCAATTCATAAATTAGAGGCGTCTAGTTTAGATCGTTGCTGGGCTAGTGTCTTGATATGGTATTGTTGTAAGTAGATGTATGATAGATACTCTTACAACTCACTTAACATGTAAGTTCCATAGACCTTGTCCTTACACACAAAGGAATGATAGAGATCATACCACGATGCAAATGATAGAGATCAAATGCATGGACCATATCATCTCACTTCACACATTAGATGTTAGCATCTTATACTGCTAGTTTGGCGCGTTTGATAGCATTATAAGATGATCCCTCATTTAGATATCAAGATAAAATGTGTTCTTCCTTAAGTATGCACCGTTTTGTGGATCGTGTTTTGAGGCATCACGTGATGATCGGGTGTTTTCAACTCTACGCTTTCATACAACGGCTGTAAGACAGTTTTACACACGCAAATACTAAGGTTCTTACTTGACGAGCCTAGCATGTACAGACATGGCCTCGGAACACGGACCGAAAGGTTAAGCATGAGTCATATAGTTGATATGATGCCCATATAGATGCTTGCCTTTGAAGCTACACTGACTCACGTGATGATCGGACTTGGTGTAGTGGATTTGGTTCATGTAATCACCAAAAGGACACGAGGGATGTCGTTTTTGAGTGGGAGTTCATTAGTAATTTGGATTAGTTGAACTTAATCTATCATAAACTTAGTATAAATATACTTTACAAATTCTGTTGTAGATGGCACCACCTGCTTTTAATTTCAATGTGTTCATGGAGAAAGAGAAACTTGCTGCGAATGGTAGCAACTTCACCAACTGGGCTATGAATTTGAGGATTCTCCTCATCTTTGCACAAAAGCAATATGTGCTAGATGCTGCTAGGCCCCCACCAGCTCTGATGCCCCGGACGAGGAAAAGAATGTCTATATAACTCGTCAGAGGACCACAACTTAGTTCATTGCGGCATCTTGTATGGGCTAGAGCCGAGAACTTCGAAGCGTTTGAAAATGGCAATGCCTTTGATACCATGGGAGAATTGAAAATGATTTTGATACCCATGCTGCCGTGAGAGAGTTATAATGCTACTGAAAAGTTCTTTAGCTGCATGATGGAGGAAAACAGCTCGTTAGTGAGCACGTACTCAAAATGTCCGGGTACTGATAAGCTTGTGTCCTTGGGAATAACGATTCCCATTGGCTTAGGCATACATCATGTTCTCCAATCTCTGCCACCTAGCTACAAGAGCTTCATGATGAACTATAATATGCAGGGCATGAAGAAGTCTCTTCGAGCTTCTCACAATGCTTAAGACTGCCGAAGTGGAGATTAGGAAAGAACATCAAGTGTTGATGATCAATAGGACCACCGGTTTCAAGAAGGACAAGAAAGGCAAGCACAAGGGAAAGAAGGGTGGCAAGTCTATTGCCACGCCTGAAAAGAAACCCCGAGCTGGCCCTAAGTCTGACACCGAGTGCTACTATTGCAAGGGGCCAGCCATTGGGCATCGCCCCAAGTATTTGGCGGACAAGAAGTCCGGCAAGGAAAACAAAGGTATATGTGATATACATGTTATTGATGTGTACTTGACTAGTACTCACAGTAGCACCTGGGTATTTGATACGGGATCGGTTGCTAATATATGTAACTCGGTTCAGGGGCTGCGGAACAAGCGACAACTATCAAGGGATGAGGTCACTATGCGGGTCGGCAATGGATCAAGAGTTGATGTGATCGCCGTCGGAACGCTGCCTCTCCATATGCCATTGGGATTAGTTATAAACCTAAATAATTGTTATTTGGTGCCTGCACTGAGCATGCACATTGTATCCGGATCGTGTTTGATGCAAAGTGGTTATTCATTTAAGTCTGAAAACAATGGTTGTTCGATTTATATGAATAATATCTTTTATGGTCATGCACCTATATTGAATGGTTTATTTCTGTTGGATCTTGATAGCAGTATTATGCATATTCATAATGTTGATGCTAAAAGGATTAAACTTGATAATGATATATCTACATATATGTGGCACTGCCGTCTAGGTCATATTGGCGTTAAACGCATGAAGAAACTCCATTCTGATGGACTTTTGGAATCATTTGATACATGTGAGCCATGCCTTATGGGCAAGATGACTAGAACGCCGTTTTCCGGTTCAATGGAACGGGCGACAGATCTATTGGAAATCATACATACTGATGTGTGTGGACCAATGAGTGTGTCGGCAAGTTGTGGATATCGTTATTTTGTTACTTTCACGGATGATTTGAGTAGATATGGGTATATCTATTTGATGAAACACAAGTCTGAAACTTTTGAAAAGTTCAAAGAATTTCAGAATGAAGTGGAAAATCATCGTAACAGAAAGATCAAATTTCTGTGGTCCGACCGTGGAGGAGAGTATCTTAGTTACGAGTTTAGCACATATATGAAAGACTGTGGAATAGTTTCACAACTCACTTCTTAGGAACACCACAACGTAATGGTGTGTCGAACGTCGTAATCGTACTTTATTGGATATGGTTCGATCTATGATGTCTCTGGTGACTTGCTGCTTGTCATTTTGGGGTTATGCCTTTGGAAACAGCTGCATTCACTTTAAATCGGGCACCATCTAAATCCGTTGAAAAGACACCGTATGAATTATGGTTTGGAAACAAACCTAAGCTGTCATTTCTTAAGGTTTGGGGATGCGATGTTTATGTGAAGAAACTTCAACCGGATAAACTCGAACCCAAAGCGGAAAAATGCGTCTTCATAGGATACCCTAAAGAAACGATTGGGTATACCTTCTATCACAGATCCGAGGGCAAGGTCTTTGTTGCCAAGAATGGATCCTTTCTAGAGAAGGAGTTTCTCGCGAAAGGTGTGAGTAGTCGCAAGGTAGAACTTGAAGAGGTTATTGAACCTTCTCTTCATGAAATGGCGAGTAGCGCAGCACCGGAAGTTGTTTCGGAGTTGACTTCACCTAATGAAGAGAGAGCTAATGATATTGATCATGAAACTCCAAAAGAGGACACTACCGAACCTCGCAGGTCAAGCATGACACGTGCAGCTCCTGAACTGTACGGCAATCCTGTTGTGAATTTCATGGTTGATGAAATGGATGATCCTTCGATGTATGAAGAAGCGATGATGAGCCCGTATTCCAACAAATGGCTAGAAGCCATGAAATCCGAGATGGAATCCATGTACGAGAACCAAGTTTGGAACTTGGTGGACTTACCTCACGACCGAAAGGCCGTTGAGAATAAATGGATTTTCAAAAGGAAAACTGATGCTGATGGTAATGTGACCATCTATAAGGCTCGACTTGTTGCAAAGGGGTTTCGACAAATTCAAGGAGTTGACTACGATGATACATTCTCTCCCGTAGCGATGCTTAAGTCGGTTAGGATTATGTTAGCAATTGCTGCATATTTCGATTATGAAATATGGCAGATGGATGTCAAAACTGCATTCCTCAATGGTAATATTGAAGAAGAGTTGTATATGATACAACCTAAGGGTTTGGTCGATACTAAGGATGCTAATAAGGTGTGCAAACTTCAGCGATCCATCTATGGACTGAAGCAAGCATCACGAAGTTGGAATCTCCACTTTGATGAGGTGATCAAAGAGTTTGGATTTGTCCAAACTTATGGAGAGGCTTGTATTTACAAGAAAGTGAGTGGGAGCAATGTGGCATTTCTAATATTATATGTGGATGACATATTATTGATTGGAAATGATTTAGATCTTTTAAACAGTGTTAAAAGTTATCTAAACAGCAAATTTTCGATGAAGGACCTTGGTGAAACTTCATATATATTAGGCATTAAAATCTATAGAGATAGATCAAGACGCCTAATTGGGCTATCGCAGAGTACATACCTTGATAAGATATTAAAGAAGTTTAATATGGACGGAAGTAAGAAGGGGTTCTTACCTATGTTGCAAGGCAATACATTGAGTAAGACTCAAAGTCCCGACTCTGCCGGAAGAAAGAGAGATAATGGATAAGATCCCCTATGCCTCAGCCATAGGCTCTATAATGTATGCCATGCTATGTACAAGACCGGATGTGGCACATGCAATTAGTTTGACTAGTAGGTACCAATCTGATCCAGGTTCGGAACACTGGATGGCGGTCAAGAATATCCTTAAGTACTTGAGAAGAACTAAGGATATGTTTCTTATATACGGAGGTGAAGAAGAGCTAGTCGCTAAGTGTTATGTCGATGCTATCTTTGACACTGATCCGGATGACTCTAAGTCTCAATCTGGATACGTATTTCTCTTGAACGGAGCAGCAGTTAGTTGGAGGAGCTCCAAACAACCTGAATGTGGTTTGGATGAAGGAGTTCATAACGGAACTGGGTGTGGTTCCCAGTGCGTTGGACCCGATGGTGATCTATTGTGACAACAATAGAGCCATAGCCAACGCAAAGGAACCAAGGTCTCACAAGAATTCCAAGCATATTAAGCGCGGTTTCACTCCATCCATGAGCATGTCAAGGATGGAGATATAAAGATTTAGAAGTGCACACGGACCTGAATGTAGCAGATCCGTTGACTAAAGTACTCCCTAGGGAAAAACATGATCAACACCAGAACTCCATGGGTGTTAGATTTATCACTATGTGAACTAGATTATTGTCTCTAGTGCAAGTGGGAGACTGAAGGAAATATGCCCTGAGAGGCAATAATAAAGTTGTTATTATGTATTCCTTGTATATGATAGATGTTTATTTTGCATGCTATAATTGTATTGATAGGAAACATCAATACATGTGTGTTTAATAAACAAAAAGGGTTCCTAGTCATGCCTCTCTTATAGACTAGCTTGTTCATTAACATGATGATCAAGGTTTCCTGATCATGGACATTGGATGTTGTTAATAACAAGGTCACACCATTGGTGGAATGATGTGATGAACATTCATCCGAAGTATAGCATTACGATCAAGTCATTGTGTTTATATTGCTATAACATCATACGAAGTAATCTTTATCCTTAGACCATGAGATCATGTTAATTGCTAACACCGGAAGAGTATCTTGATAACATCAAACGTCACACCATAACAGGGTGACTATAAAGATGGGTTCAGTGCTACGAAGGTGTTATGTTGAGGCTCATGGATCAAGAGTGGAGTTTGTCAATCCAGATGACGGATAGATATACTCTGGGCCCTCTCGGTGATATCACATTAGGATAGCTTGCAAGCAAGTGATGTGATCACTAGAATGTTATATCACGGGAACGAGAAAAGCGTGCATGTCGGTAACGAGATCAAACTAGGCCACCCATTCCCTCCTTCATCCACACACCTCCTTGTGAAGGATCTCTCTCCCCCTCTAGAATTATTCCCCCATGGTCTCGGATTAGCAAGATACATGTTCCCGGTGGCATTTCGTCTAGAAGGAGTTACTGCTTCCGCTGGATCGCTGGAGCGAGGAGGTGGAGGTTGTCCGGTGGCCTGAACGTGTGTGCGAGTGTGGATGCGCTGCTGAGTTGCGGCGCTCGGACTTCCTCACGATCTTGAGATCAGCAAGTGTACGACTACATCAACCACGAGTTCCTACTCGTTAACAAAGCTCATTGTCTTCGAGGGTAAGTTCTCTATGGATGTATGTCCACCCGTTTGCTTTGTACCTAGTAGATAGATCTTGGCATGTAGTTCACACTGTAGGAAAATTTTTGTTTTCTATGCTGCAGACCCAACAGATAGAACATTTCTGCCGGGACAAGCCTCCTCCTATGGTAAATCGCGTGACTCAGTCTTTTTCCGATTTATATTCTATGTCAGAGTATGTTGTTTATCTGATCCTTTTATATTTCCTTCTTAGCTGTTTCTTCAACAAACCCTCGAAGATGGCACCGAGCCTTCGCTCAAATGGGCAAAGGATCGACTTGTCTCGGACGAGGAGGAGCCGGATCAGGAGATGTTCCTGTCGTTCCCTGATGCAACCAAGCGACCCACTGGTAACTTCTCTTCTTTAAGAGATTGGCCTGATGATGAAGATGATTCCGACGTTGAGGTGATGGAAGCATTTGACGCTGTACCCCTTTCTTATGCCTTTCCGGCTTCAGCTAACCCGGCTAGGCAGATCCACAAAGATCCTCCTCTTGCCACGGGTGAGCCGATCCCAGCTGCGTCAAAGAAACGGGCGGCTGCATCTGCTGCTTCTTCCGGACCTTCTAAACCGACCAAGAGGAGGAAGAAGTCCGCAGATAAGACCGCCACCAAGCCTACGGCAAAGGCCATAGTCCGGAGAGCTCGAAAGCCCAAGGAGGCTTTGACTTTTGACGAGTAAGTCATTTCTCCCTTTGTCTAATTCTTTGCTTCATGTTTTTCTATCTATATGCTTTTCCTTTGTTATAACTTGTTATTCATCATTTGATTCGGTAGGGCTGCGGTGGAGGTTCCCCAGAGCGGATCCAGCATCGCTTCGCCTCTCCGGCATACCCCTTCTCCCCCTCGTGGCGATGATACACGCCCGCTGAGCCCCATTCAGGAGGGTTTAGTGGCTGCTCCGGGTTCTAGCCCACCTCGTCCAGAGGAGGACGACCTTGGAGCAGGGGGAAGTGGCTCTGCCGAGGCAGCAGATGCCCCCAGCTCTTCTTCGGCTCAGACGCAACCTGCCACCTCTGAGGTACCCACAACACTCCCGCCAAAACCAGAACCAACACCAACACTAGCGCCAGCACCATCAGCAGCACCACAAGTATCAGCAGCACCAACTCCTTTCGCCTCGTCCGAGTCTTCCAAGACTCGGCGAGAAGACGCAGCTAGCCCCAAGGCTGCGCCCAGGAGCAAATCCGCATCTCAAACCTCAACCTCTCAGTAGCAGCCTAAGACCAAGAAAACTTCTGACGCCGCGAGGGCAGCATCCATCGAGGCTGGACAGCACACGCTCGCGTCCATGCTTCCGAAGAAAACTCCACCAAAGAAAGATGCCCCCTCCGGATCAGCTGACACACAACTTGCATTGCACACCAGCCCTGCTGCTGCCCAAGTTGAAAGGAGGGAGGCCCATGCCAAGGGTTTGATTGCGCCCCATATGCTTAGCGGAGAGCGATATCCTCCTGCCCTAATTGAGTTTGTCAATAACTGGAACAAGGCGGAGTTCGTCAATAATGATGATCTCCTGGAGAAATTTGGGCCTACCGAGTTTGCCGCACAAATTAACACAGCCACCAAGGCTATCAAACTTGCCGGCCGGATGATGGAGGTACGCTACTTCGTCTTTTCTTTAACATGTACCAGTGCTTAGTGATATATCCATTAGTCCCCGAGCCTCCGGGGGAGTAACTTGTTACTCGGTCTGATGCTTCTTAGAGAAGTATCGTAGCTCCTTAGTAACTTCAGATATGCACACACCTAGAGCCGGGTTAAGTTCCACTTGGCCCGGGGGGGGAACACTTCGAATATGCACACACCTAGAGCCGAGTTAAGTTCCACTTGGCCCGGATTTTGTACGCTTCGAATATGCACACACCTAGAGCCGGTTAAGTTCCACTTGGCCTGAATCTTGTACACTTCGAATATGCACACACCTAGAGCCGGGTTAAGTTCCACTTGGCCTGGATCTTGTACACTTCGAATATGCACACACCTAGAGCCGAGTTAAGTTCCACTTGGCCCGGATCTTGTACACTTCGAATATGCACACACCTAAGTCAACTTTGCTTTTTTCAGGTCACCACCAATCGTCGAAGTGCTGAGTTTTAGAGCCTCCTCGACACACACAAGGGGCTACGCTCAAAACATTCTACACTTCTTGCTGAGTTCGAGAAAAGGGGTAAGTTTTCACTTTGAATTTTTTCTATCGTTTTGAGTCTTTTCTCGTCGAACTAATCCTCCATTCGAATTTGTGCAGCCGAAGTGGATGCCGAAAACAAAATCAGGAGGAAAAACTTAGCCGAGATAAAAGGTAATTCGTTTTGATTCCTCAATTTCCGTGCCCTCTCTCCTTTCTCTTGAGCTCGCCATATATTCATACCTCGGCTTTGCCGGGTCAACAAACTATTTCAGCATCCCTTGAAGATAGTGTGCCCGTGCCTGATATGATGCTGCATTTTCTCGAACAAGCAGGGAAACACCAGGCCGAACTTAAGAAGAAGGATGATGAGCTCTCCCAACTCCGAGCCAAAGACGATGAAATTGCCAAGCTCGAGGTCGAGATGAAAAAACATAAGGAGCCCCATAAGGGTGAGATGGACAAGGCTGGCCAGGATTTCACCGAGGAGCAAGAACGCCTCAAGCTTCAACGCGCAAAAGACCAAGAGCTACTGAAGGAGGCCGACGCCAAGCTTGAGTCGGCAAATGCTTAACTTGAGATACTCCGGAAGAGGCGTGCTAATTTCACCAACAAGATGATCCGGATCCACAGTCATATCTCTCGTAAGTTCTTTTCCTTCAGCCGACATGAATTTCGTCGGGTCAATCTCTTTTACTCATTTCACTTGTCTTGTTATCAGGCAAATTCCCAGAGGGTAATGCCATTGCGGCTACTGCCGTTGCCAAGTTCCACCAACAGAGGGGTACTCCAACTGGTCCTGGATCTGAAACCATTCCCTTTGACATGGAGGACTTGCTGGTCAGCCTATCCTCTCGCCTTGAGAATATAAAAAACTATCGTTCGGATATGCTAGACTCAGCCGTCCGGATCTTTAATGCCCTTTGGCCTGGTGAAGATACTCTAGAGGGGACCACTGCTCTGATTACCAAGTTAATGGAGTGCGAGACCCAGCTTGACCTCTGGAGGGAATCTGCCGCCCGAGACGGAGCTGAAACTATTCTCCATTTCGTGCTCACATGGTATGAGAAAATAAATTTGGATCTTCTCGAGCGCTTGCGCACCGGATCAAGGTGGTCAAATGATCCAGATTGGATAGCTCGGCGCAAGGCTTGCGCCCATAACCTCATTCAGTTTGCTCCTATCCATCAATGGATCGAGGTACCAAGCTTTCTCGGCGCTGTTGACGATGAATATGTCGAAGATGGTTCGGGAGATGAGGAAGAGGACGAAGCTTCAGATGTTGAAGAGAATGAAGACGATGATGAGGCTGAAGCCGGAGTTCCACCCGCTGCTGCTCCTTCAGCGTGAAAAAACACTTTGAAATTTATCAGATCCCCGGTATGCCGGGTGCAGATGTATTAAGCACACAAATTATATTTTGCTACTAAGTTGCTCGTGCCGGATTAACTTGGGCGTAGTCCCCGAGTTTCATTTTCTTGTTTCTCCAATTTCCTGGCTCGGCTCGTGTCTACCTTGATTCGGTTTTGTGACTGACGAGTCCGAGTTTCAAAAATTGACTTAACAATACTTGGAAACTTTAGGACTAGCTCAAGGTAATTAAGCATAGTAAAAACTAGGTAAACACAAAGTTAGTCTGAATAACAAATGTCGGCTCGATTACGTTCTTTCCCTTAGTCGTCTTTCGTGTGCTATGCAATTCCAAACTTGTTCTCTTGCTTGCCATGAAGCCAAATCTTGTTGGACAGCAGCAAATCAAAGAGTTGAGTTTTTGGTGCTCACACACTACTAATCCGGCTTAGGTAGAAGCAACTTAAGCCAGCCGACATAAAAATAAATAACAAGTACAGAAGATAACAAATATTATTACGGCAGTCCCCGAGTTACTGCTCGAGGTGCCAAGATTTCATTAATAAACTTATTGCCGGCATACATACCGACGTATGAGAGACTCGGATACACACACTTCTTTGTTAAGTGTAGAATGGACGAAGTAGAGCTACATTTCATGGACGCTTAGATTCTTCGCCGGACCTGTCCGCCCTGTTCTTCTCCTGTGGTTTTGCATCGATGAGATAATAAGAGTCATTGTGCAATGCTTTGCTCACAATGAATGGCCCTTCCCATGGGAGGGATAACTTATGCATGCCAGCAGTATGTTATACCAACCGGAGTACCAAATCACCTTCCCGGAAGACTCGGTGGTTAACTTTCCGGCTATGATAGCATCGGAGATTTTGCTGAAATATGGCGGATATGGACAATGCCAATTCTCTCGCTTCTTCCAGCAGATCAATATCATTTTGCCGGGCTTCTCGCACTTCGGCTTCTGTGTATTGGGTGACCCTAGGCGAATCATGCTCTATGTCGGCTAGTAATACAGCTTCTGCCCCATATACCAGAAAGAATGGCGTATAGCTTGTTGATCGATTAAGAGTTGTTCTTAAACTCCACAATACCGCCAGTAGTTCTTCTATCCAGCACCCCGCTGATCTTTGCAGTGGCTCAATGAGCCGGGGTTTTATCCCGGATAATACTAATCCGTTGGATCCTTCCACTTGATGCGGGGTGGGCTACCGAGGCAACGTCTAGCCGGATCTTTTTATCTCGGCAGAATCGCGCAAATGCTCCTTCAGCAAAATTGGTGTTGTTATCTGTTATGATACTGTGAGGATAGCCATATCTCAAGATGATATCTTTGAGGAATGTCACGGCTGTAGCTCCATCGTATTTCTTATTGGCTTTACTTCAATCCACTTTGTAAACTTGTCAACCATGACCAAGATATGGGTCATGTTTCCTCTCGCTGGTTTAAACGGGCCAACCATATCCAAACACCATACGGCAAATGGCCAGGTAATTGGTATGGTCTTGAGCTCTGACATTGGCATATGTGTCTTGGTTGCATACCTTTGACAGCCGTTGCATTTTCTTACTAGATCTTCTGCTTGTTCCAAGGCACTTGGCCAGTAGAACCCATGCTGGAAAGCTTTTGCCACTAATGCTCTGGATGAGGCGTGATGCCCACATTCCCCTTGATGTATATCTCGGAGGATGTCAAGCCCTTCTTCTGGGTCAACACATCGCTGCAGGACATTCGTGACACTCCTCTTGTATAGCTCAGCATTGATAATCATGTATGCCTTTCCGGGGCTCTAAACTTGCCTTGAAAGCACTTCTTCATCGGGCAAGGATCCATCCTTCAGGAACTGGAATATGGGCAGTGCCCAAGCTGGTATGGCTCGCACATGAAACACATCCTCATCCACTTCCATTCGATCTACCGGCATAACTTCTGCCGGGTCAGGCTGCACAGTCCCCGGGTCTCCTAAGGCACTTCCCACATCAATGTTCATGGGCACAGCTTCCGACTTCGGATTTTCCGGGATATAGATTGACTCGGATTCTGGGGGTGGCCTAATAGATGGCTTCCTGAGGTGCTCCAGTGCTACACCTGGTGGAATCGCTTGTCGGGTGGATCCGAGTTTCGATAGTACGTCGACAGCCTCATTTTCCAGCCGGGGTACATGATGGAACTCACATCCCTCGAAGTATCCCGATATTTTCTGCACATGAAATCTGTACAGTGCCATGTTTTCATCCAAAGCATCCCATTGCCCCGAGACTTGCTGAACTACCAAATCCGAGTCGCCAAATCATTGGATCTGACGTATTCCAATTTCTTTTGCTACTTTGAGCCCATGCACACGTGCTTCATATTCTGCAACATTGTTTGATGCTGTGAAGTGGATCTGCAGCACATACTTCAGCTGGTCCTTCTTGGGCGAGGTAAGCACAACTCCGGCGCCTAACCCGGTTTTCGTTTTTGATCCGTCAAAATGCATTCTCTAGTAGTTCGGATTTGGCAAAGGTGGCTCATATTGCATCTCGACCCAATCCACGAAAAAGTCGGCCACGACCTGAGACTTGATCGCATCTCTCCTGTCGAATTGTGGAGCATAAGGGGCTAGTTCAATAGCCCATTTCGTGATCCGGCCGCTTGCATACTTATTGCTCATTATCTTGGATATGGGGGCTTCACATATCACTTTAATGTGGTGTTCTTCAAAATAGTGCTCCAGCTTCTTTGTTGCCATATATACACCATATGCCATTTTCTGATAGTGAGGATAGTTCTGCTTTGATGCTGATAATACCTCGCTCAGGTAATAGACTGGCCTCTGCACCGACTTACCCTCTTCGTCGTGCTCTACCACTATTACTGCACTTACAACTCGGTTGGTTGCGGCTACGTAGGGCAACATTGGCTCTTTTGATAATGGAGAGGCTAATATTGGTGCAGTGGCTAACATTTTCTTTAGTGGAATGAAGGCTTCATTGGCCTGCGGCGTCCATACGAATTTGTCTGACTTTTCCATTAGTTGATAGAGAGGCCAACCGACATATAAACCGACTTAAGGATGCCAGGCAACCAGTGAACTTCTGGACATCATTAAGACACTTCGGCAATTCCATTCGTTCTATGGCTCGGATTTTTGTTGGATTAACTTCGATACCTCGGCTAGAGACAAGAAATCCGAGTAATTTTCCAGCCGGAATACCAAAGGTACATTTCTCAGGGTTAAGCTTCATCCGTAATCTCCTTAGGTTCGCGAATGTTTGCCTGATACCATCAAGGAGCGTTTTGCTTTCCTTGGTTTTTATAACCACATCATCCACATATACTAGCACATTTCCACCAATTTGATCATGCAAACATTTTTGCATACATCTTTGGTATGTTGCCCCTACATTACGTAAACCAAAAGGCATGGTGCGATAGCAATAAGCCCCATACGGGGTGATAAACGCAGTATTTATTTGATCACTTGGGTTCAGAGGTATCTGGTGGAAACCAGAATATGCATCTATGAATGACAACAGTTCACACCCAGCAGTAGAATCTATGACCTGATCTATCCTTGGCAGTGGGAATAGATATTTTGGACACGCCTTATTCAGGTTCATGTAATCGATGCACATACGCCAAACCACTGCCACATTCGGATCATCTTTCTTCTTTTCCACAAGCACCAGATTAGATAGCCAATCCGGGTAAAGCACTTCCATGATAAACCCGGCTGCGAGGAGCCGAGCTATCTCATCCCCAATGACTTTTCTCCTATCTTCGACGAAGCGGCGGAGAGGTTGCTTCACCGGCTTTACTCCGGGTCTCACATTCAAAGAGTGCTCGGCCAACTCCCTCGGAACACCTTGCAAGTCCTGTGTGGACCAAGCAAAGATATTCCGATTCTCACGGAGGAAGTTGACGAGCTCGCTTTCCTATTTGTCAGTTAACCCGGCACCAATTGTTACAGTGCACTCTAGGAACAGATCATCAACAAGCACTTTCTTTGTATCCTTTGTTGCTTGAAATGAGACACTTCCATGCGGGTTACTCAACGCCAGCATATACTTCTGTGTGAATTAAGCCAATGCCTCTACTTCCTAGATCTTTCTCTTTTCTTGTGCGATCACAAGTGACTCGGCTAGGTTAGACCCGGCCGACGCACACTCAATGGAACGTCGTAAATCTCCTGCTATGGTAATTACTCCATTTGGCCCATGCAACTTCATCTTCAGGTAACTGATGTGACAACTTGCCATGAATTTGTTCAGGGCTGGCCTACCGAGTAACACGTGATATGCGCTTTCTAAGTTCACAACCTCAAACTCCAAATTCTTAGTTCGGCAGTTATCTCGCGTGACGAATAATACGTCAACCCGGACCTTGCCAATGGGTTCACAGGAAATGTCTGGCACAATACCATGGAAAGTTATCCTCATGGTCTGGAGCATGTTCTCCGAGATACCCAACTTGCACATCGTACCCAGCGTTTCCCTGACCGGCATTGCCTTGGTCACGGTTACGTCGGCCAGCTTACCTCGGCTGACACTTCGTCGATCCTCGTTTTCCTGCACTACTTTTCCTTTCCCTGCTCTTGCCGGGTCATAGAGGACTATCTGTTTGTTTCTCCTCGCCTCTTCTTGGGCCACCATGAGGGGATGATGCAGCTCCAGCAGATTTCTCCGGGTTACCTACCACTGAATAAACGACTTTGGAAGCCCCAGCCCTCGCCGGGTTAGCCCTGAGAAACTCTTCATTTTGTCTGTTAGCGATCCGAACTAACTCATTGACCCTCTCCTGCTGTCTTTGCCGGGCTTCACGTGTTAAACCCTCTAACTCAGATGCAGCTGCATCCGCTACTCTAAGGTTTTTTGCCGAGGTACTGTACTTCGGCAGCCCCACGGACAAAGTGTACTCTGACTCCTCAACTCTAGTATCGCCCTCTTTGTTCATTTCACTGATAAGGTTTCTCCTCTTTACTTTCACAGCATCTACCTTATTCGCTTTTGCGTACTCACGCAGCGTCATGTTCAACGACTGCTGAGCTGCGGCTAATTTTTTCGCACCTTCTAGTATTTTTTGCCTAGTTTCTTCTAACTTGGCCGATGCCCGAGCCGGATCTACTACAGGTGCTATGGGGCTCTCTAGGCTATCTATCGCCTGCTGTAGCACGTTCTCTGGCCTCTCTAGTGGAGGACCTCTACTTTTCCTTGGTGCCTTGGGTGTTACCTCCGGATCTGGTGCCGGATCTTTGCTCGTGCCAGCGCTAGGCGCCGTCATCATCACCTCGGCGCGGTCAGAGGAGCGAGTGATACGCGCCCCGTGAGCCGCGCTAAGAGGTGGCTCGCCTCCCTCGATGACGTGCCGCGGGTGAACGCACGACGCATCGACCGCGACGTAGATCTTGTGAGCGCCAAGCTTGACAAAGAGGTTGTTGCGCGGAAGAGGTCATTTGCCGAAGCAGCCAGTATTGTCGTTGACGAAGTCCAGCACTCCAAAGTGCTGAACGATCCGAGAGACGATGCACTCGTCGTTGCCGATGAGGTTTCCCGTCCGGATCTTCACTCCTGCTAGCGCCGCTAGCCCCACGGTGGGCGCCAACTATCGTGGTGGTGTCACGACAGATGCCATGGATAGGCTAAAGGTGGGGCCAATATGCACTAGAGGAATCCAGGGAGGGATAGTGTGGTGATTCCACACACAGATGCTTTGTATTCTCCAAGCTAGATCAGTTTACAAGTGCTCCTTGAGCTGTATTGGGGAGAGGAGGAAGAAAGAACTCTCTTACTCTCACCACTACCAATCTCCCAGGAACCAACTACTCAAATGCCAACCAACCCCTTTCTACAGAGGTCCTAGCTCTCCTTATAAAGGGGAGACTAGGTCTCCCATAAGGGCATACGTGGAGGCATATTCCTGGGAATATGCCTCTTTCCAAAATAGCAAACCGACCGGATCAATTTTCGCCGTCGTAAGCCATGCAGAGGCTACGTAAGCCTTTGTGGCGCCAGCGTCATCCGATACAGGGCGCGTCACCCTTGTCGGCCACGCCTCAGTGGTCCTTCTCTCTGTCCGCTTTGCTCATGCTCTTGCATACAGTGACCACCTTTTGACCAGCGAGATACCTTCCTTCTCTTGCAAGCCTGATATAACCTGGATCGTTCCTGGTTAATCCAGCCACGTGGGTACCTGCATACAAGTTACATACATCCTACCGGCATACGACATACGTCGGCTGGGACTCAGTTAGGTGGACATCCTCCGGTCTGGGTTACTCCATGATTCGGCCTGCCTTGAGGTGACTCGGCCAGCACTTGCTTTGACCTTGCCGTACCTCGGCTAACTCGGCCTTTATACCCTGACGTGACCCTACCTGGGGGTATCCCCCAAACATTGCTTGGGACGTAGCAGATGAGGGAGTGGATGACATAGAGGATGTCATCCTACATTGTATGAACTTAGGGTTTCGTGGAAAAGGAAACACTAGGTATTTCACCGGCTGATCGGACAAACAAGGGAGTCGAAGTCGTCTGATTGTTTATGGACAAATCGATTACATATTACTCAAGGCTTTTTCCCGGTCCCTCTCCGTTGGCTCCTCCTAGCATATATATAATACGCTGGGTACTGGGGCCATATACGGATAGGTTTACAAATTACAATTACAATTGTAATACAATGTCGGTTTCTATTGCCTTATTTAGCAAGCTATGCCTTCCGTCGGATGTTTCCTGGGCCTTCTTCTTTGGGTTTTGTGGGCTATGAGCCATCAGGGTAACTAATCATAAGAACCCAAGTAGTCATACCCATGTCAGTAGCCCCCGAGACTCCATCTAAATAGCATATTCGGGTTGAGTCTCAAGGACAGTTTTACCATAAACCAAATTTTATCTTTTGTTTAAATCATTGTAGGGATTTGGTACAACAGGCGTGATGCATCCGACGGATCAGGAATCAGTTAATTGCTCGCAGGGCAAAAATACTATGAACCTACAGCAAATTCAAGTCCCCGGGCTTGAAATTGAAGTTTGCTGGCGTAATTCAGTTCCGGCCGTTGAGGCCTTATCGAATCTTGAATTCCAGTTCTATTATTTTAGGTACCCCATACGTCCATCAGGATTTTTCATCGTATCATTGATAGGAATAATTTACTGGAAGAGCACATTCATGTGCGATTACCAGACCACACAGGATAAATCATGAGGTCTTACCTTCATGTCGTGGACACGGCATTCAAACTTATTATCTCTTTAGGCGCGGTCTGAGATTTTTGAATTTTTATCGATTGCCTTGTTTGGCTGTTGGAGTTGCTCAAATTATCAGCTGACAATGTTTCTTTGGGTGATGTTCGTAAACACTCCCGATGGGAGAGGATGTTTTGAGGATACGATGATGTAACACTCATAGGTTCATATCCTTTTGACTATATTGGAGTTTTTATTTTATCGGGTGTGCTTTCAACACACGAGGATAATATTTCTTCAGGTCACGCTTTGCCCTTATAAGTAGAGCGAATTCTGTCTATCGGATGCGCGACTGCGCTCTCGATGGGAGTAGCCCCTAAGGCTCATGTCTCTAGTAATCCGAGGAAATTTTCAACTCATGTCTTCTTTTTCTAAAATCATCATAATGTTTTGCGAGCGAAGACTTTCTCCAGGGTGAAACCTATGAGCTTTGATCAACGACGGCGTTTGTGCAATGTTTCTTTCTTGAAGACGTTGCTATTGGAGTGGTTGGACTACTGGTGTTGTTCTGGTAGTGTTAGTGTCGTTGTTTTGAGAAATAGTTCTCTGTAGCGTGACTTTTCTTTTTTGTAATTCTTCTTCCTTATTTCTGGGATGTGGGTATCCGTAAGGCCGCTACGACATGCGTTTTTGCAGAGGCTGAGTGTAATTGGTATCCCGCGAAATTAATATATACTCTTTTCCAAAAATAATAATAATATACGAGTCTAGACAAGTCATTTTGGTGGAGGACTGGAAGGGCTACAGGCTACAAGGACGGGACATGTATCCATTGATCGATCTAGACATGTCTCCGATAGATTGGCCCAAGCTGGGATTTTATGGCCCTATGCGGCTGCACAGTTGGCAGCCCTGGCGGCCGGGCCTACTTATTTGTACTGCGAGACTAAAAAGGACCTTCTCCTATCCCTACCCAAAACATATGGGACAAAAGGCCCGCTAGCTCAACACAAGTTGGGTGAAAAGAACCATCAATCGTACTAGCTGGAAATTAATAATTGGATCATATCCTAAAAGAAAAAACAAATTGATAAGTTGTTGGGCTAGTGCCTCACCTTGCATGGTGACAAGATGCAGATTTGTTTGCCAATTAATGTGAGTCAATGCTGCATTTACTAGCTAATTATTTAGTCAGGATCTAGATCGGGATCTGCAATAATTGATCCCTAAGATCTAGAGCGGGCAAGTGGGTCATGACTACGAATCCCGAGTAGTGTTAGATTTGTTGCATTCGTTAGCTATGTTGTTCTTGTAGGCAGGAGGGACCGTTACATATACTATAACCGTTCAAAATTACCTCGCGTGCTGGGTTTGAACTTTGCAAACATGAAACAAAAAATATAAGCAAAGAAATCAACAATCATAATTCCAATTGCATATCATATAAAATTATAATTTTGACAATTCTAATATAATAGATTTTATATTATATTTGTTGATTTTTTATAAGTAAATGGTCAGAGATTGCAAAAATTGACTTTGACTGAACCGACGATGCGAGGTAGATGTGAATGGAGGGAGTGCGTTACTCCCTCCACATCAATTTATAGGGCTTGCATGTAGTACTAGATTGCATATTTTACCAACATAATACACGATATACATTAAATAAAATATACCATTAGAAACTTTAGATGCTATATTTTTAAATGATATATTTTTTATAATATACTGGATCTTAGGTCAAATTAATTAACTAGAACTACATGCAAGCGATCCGGAGGGAGTATGTCCTTTGCTAGTAGTATTCTTTTTTCGAACCTGCTAGTAGTATATGTTGCCACCTTGCGTTTCCTTCATATTTTTATATTAACTCCTAAATATGCCTCGACGACCGGCGGAAATACACTATTGGAACCCGGCTCCTGGTGGACGTATTTATTTTGAAAATAGAAAAAATATATTTTAAAGCTTCGAAAAAATTGTATTAAAATCTTCCATGTAATATTATCTTTGTACCTGGTCGTGAAAATTATGAAGAAAATATATAATTGTATGTGTCCTACACAAAAATGTAAATTTTTCCAGGTAACACTATAATTATTGGATTTATACTATTCAAACAAATACAAATTTCCATTTTTCTCTTTTTTTGTGCAGGCCACATGTGGTCATATTTTTCCTTGAAAATTTGCACAAGTTCCGAATCTTCCAACACCGAACAAGTATTAAGAAGAGGAGATGACACTAACAACAACCAAAAAAAAAAAACACTGTGGGCCGGTGTTCCGAATCTTCCAACACCGAACATAGCACTTTATTAGCGGCAGCGTGGGCGACGGATGCCACCGAAATCATGCACATGTATATTAGACATGTACAAAATTGTTATGTACATAAACGAACCACACTTAGGCTAGCGTACACAAGGCATCAAAAACGACCAATGCCTCTTCCTGTATTGCAGGGAACGCAGGATCAAGCAAGTGTGGTCTGAAAGGACAGACGCGGAAAACCTCTTCAAGGATGAAAACAGTTTGGAGATGTCAAATTCCATGGTAGCACGGTTAAATTCCAAGAGAAGCAACTTTTCTTTTGGTTTGTCAGAACTGAAGACATAGCCAGCGCTGCTTTGACGCTGCGAAAATGTAACCCCTCAATAATCCAAAGCTCAAAATGTTTAACAAGAAAATTTCTGTTAATCTCAACTGATGTTTTAGCAATCTGAAATTGCATCTACCTGATGATCAACAGCTCTGGCGCTTCCTGTGCAGAAGCCACCATCGTTAGCTGATGCAATTCCCATTCCAGCTGTGGTGATATCAATTTTGTCAATCTACACGGTGTAAGGAAATTTCAGAACTAGAAATAACAAGGCTAGGAGTAAACACCAAGCACTCGGTGGATTGCCATAATGTTCAGCAAGGCCTCATCCGGACTTGCCAAGAACACCAAATGAATGGCTCTCCTTCAGAATAACAAGAAAACTTATATTTCTCCCTTAATTTGATTATCTCATCCAAAGGGGGAATGTGACAAGAATTCTGCAGTTCACCACCACAGAGTGTTTCTCCCCAAGGTTTATATCTAAAATATTTCAAGGGTTTACAAGCAACTTCATTATTTGAAGTTGAAAGCCTGAAAGAATAAGGAAAATGCTACACTTATCTAACATAACATTGTCACCAAAAGAAGAACACATGGTACATAGAGTCCACAACAATGTAGCATCTAATCTTCTCAGTACGTTTGTTTCCACGAGTAAGTGTTTCCAAAGTGCTGGCGTCTAATCTTAACTTGTAGTATCTGTATACACAATATATATATATATATATATATACACACACACACACACACACACATGATATTCCATTTTTTCACGGGCTTTGTGGATTCAATTAGGTAACTCGGCGTTGGTATTAACTATTTTCTCTATTCCACAATACAGTATGTTTTTGCAGGCTAAAATAATTTACTAAAACATACTATATATGTTGTGGAATGGAGGAAGTAGAAGAAGAAGCATCCATGTTACCATGAATGCCTAAGGGGATTCGTCGATGCAGCTGGATCTGTTTATAAATATTTGGACTAGTAGAGTTTTATTATGTCAAAGAAGAAGCATCGACATTGAGACTTATTTTTCTCTGCACAACAAATGTTGAACGGTAAAATCTAGCATTTACCGTGGCATGTTTATCACGGAAAAAACATTTCACCTTGCGATGACTCACTTGTATCTTTTAACAATCGAAAGCATAACCAGTATAGAAGCACGGGTTAATGAGTAGTATCAATAAAGATGGTGGGTGAGCATCATTTTGATGCAAATGCCAGGGGGTTGAAGCTCCATTTTATTATAAAGGAATAGTAGCAGCAGCACCGCAGAATGTCTACGTTTATTACAAAGCAAGCAAACTGGAAATTTAAAGGGAATGGACTGAGTGATGCATATGGCCTCTTACTACTGAGCACTAGGTAGTAGTAGGATAGGTTATATGTAGAGTTCAATGACCGATCTTAGACCTAGGATAGGTTGGATTTTGTAATTAGTAAATCCTGCTTCCTTGATTATCTTGCTCCACTCGTGCTCATATCGTTCTTTGGCCATGAAGAGCGACATCATCTCCATGTCCATTAAGAGTTGGGTTTGGAGAAGGTCTAGGCCTGGCGAGGGAGTCCCAACCACCGCATCGATGATGATGACCTTCCCATTCCCAGCATGGGAAATGACAGCCTCTCTGCATCGTTTCAGGATCCTCACGGAGTCCTCGTCGGTCCAGTTATGCAGCACGTACTAAGTAGGAACCAAAAAATCCAACAATAACAGTTGGTTAAGAATGTCAACAAATTAAACTAGGAGTAGTAACTAACTTGAGCAGCAGCAGTAGTAGTAGTTACCTTGAGTAAGATGACATCGGCAGGTGGAATGAACTCCATCATGTCCCCAGCAATGAACTCGACATTATTATTATTGTCGGCCTCTGGAGATATTTCCTGAATGACATGTGCGAGGTCAAGCACCGAACACTTGACATGTGGGAAGGCCTTGGCAATGGCCCTGGCCATGGTCCCCGTCCCGCCGGCGACGTCGACGAGCGATCCAATCCCCTTGAACACCTCGGCGCACTGGCGGACCACGAGGTCCGCGACGAAGCGGCTGTCGGCGGCCATGGTCTTGTTGAAGATGGAGTTGAACTCTGCGTCCACGCCCCCGGTGTCATGTGGGTTCTGCCCGTTGGCCATGATGAAGGCCGTGACCTCGACATCCTCCTCGCTCGTGAACCACTCCCCGATGCGCATGGCGGATCCCATGAACTGCGGCGTGGTCGCCAGCAGCACGCCCGGCCAGATGCCGCGCTCGTCGTCGAGGAGGAGGCGGGACATGGTGTTGAGCTGGTACACGTCGCCGTCGCCGCCCTTGGCCACGAAGACGCCTTGCATGGCCAGCACCTTCATGAGGCGCCACAGGTAGGGCTGTTTGGCCGGAGGGATGGGCACGGCGAGGGCAGCGAGCAGCTCTGCCATGGAGGCGCTGCCGCCGCAGCGGTGGATAGCATCGGGGATCCTGAGCTTCACCGCGCACTGCAATGCGATGGACGTGAGGTAGCCTACGGAGTGCCGGATGATGTCGGCCTCCGCTTGCAGAAGCTCAGCGCTACTCTCACTATCAATTGAATTGGACCCCATCTCGATCGATCGTTTCCCTAAGGAGATCAGTATTTGTTTCCAACCAATGGCTGATGACACAATCTCAACTAGGAGCGCACAGGATTTATAGACGGTACGTGCGTGTGCGTGCGTGGTGGGCGAGCCAGCAAGCTAGTGTTGTGTTGCTCTCAACATATTACCTCACAAGTGGTGCTATTCTGTCACCAACTGCCCCAATTGGGGTGGTTTTTTATCACCAACATATTAACCGTTAAGGGCCGTCCGGTACGATCCATGACCCAACTGCCACATCAGCCTGACACAGGGGACCATATGTTATAATCACGTTTAAGACGAGCGTTAGGACGGAGTGGTGAGTATTTGTCAGGTTGTTACGAGGGAGTGGTGGTTTTTCGTTACGACCCCCGAAGCCCCAATTGTGGTGGGTTTTTGTAGTTTTCTCCGGCAAGAGGATGCTCTAGATCCAACTACATGCTAAGTAGAACCGATAATTAACTCATGTACCAAACCAATTAATAAAGAGATGTCAACGTGGATGTACGCTCTTGCCATCATACCGTGTGTCTCTTTTTACCTGCACTGAGTAGACTGAAAGTGGCAGTCTGAATCTTGTCGGAGGTTGGCTCTCCGGGCGCATGATCCCTTGGACTCCCAGCCGGGACCTTGGAGGCAACTCCGATCAGGACCCCGCTAGCCACATGGCTTGCATGGCTGCAACATGGCCCGCGGGTTCTACTAGAGGGTGCGACGTGGCATGGGCATGCTGTCTTATATCCAGGGTGCGTCGGACAAAGCATGGCCAGAGGGCAGTATGTCCCCTGCGTTAGGCATCGTCATCCATCTTCCCCTCTTCCTTCTCCAGGGCAACCGTTGACTCCCTGTCCTCGAGACTTGTACCCGGGGAACTCTTCTCGGGCTAGTGACCTGAGCGCCCGACATCACATCCTGCGGAGCACCCGGTTCGAGGCCTCAGAGGGGATGCCCCGACCAAGTTCCCGTGAGGGAACTATGCAAGGGTCGATGCGTGCCTACCATCTCTGGGGTACCCCGGACCCACGGATGTGACAGTAGCCCCCGGGCATGCCACAACCAAAACGAGTCGGGCTAGGGCCGCATCCTTAACCCAGGTGGGCCCACGACCTTCATCATAACTTTATCACGTGAGTCTCTGCTTTCCTGCCTCAGAGGAGTCACATCTGCCATGAAAGGCATGATAGGATGGCCCGTCATTCACTAGTCGGTTTTGATAGTAATAGTGAGTAGCAGGTGGGCAGATAGGTTTCCTAGGGCTAGGCCTATAAAGCTACGACATCACCCCCCCTACTCATCACATTCTTCGCTCTCCATTTCTTCTCTTTTCTTGGACGTCGACCTAACATATCTTCATGATGTCGATGCTGATTTGAGGAATCAAGGGGTCTTCAACTAGGACTCGATCTAGAGCCTCGGGGCATCAAAATCCCTCTAGAGCTTGTTTTCCTTCCACTATATATCAGCACAAAATTTCGTCCCTAAGGATCCATGTGGCCGATGAGCACCATGAGAATGGAGCCACCATGCTCTGATCCCTAGAAGGAGACATAGGGGAAGGGGAGATACCCATATATAACTGCTTCCTTAAGATAGCGTTGGTTCCCCATTTCTCTAATTTTTTCCTGGAGGTGATGGCGGCATATGGCTTCTGTCTGATTCAAATCCATCACAACGCCATGTTCGCTCTGGCATCATTTGCCCATCTATGCGAAGGATTCGTCGGGGTGATGCCTTTGGTGGCATTGTTCCACCATTTTTTCGCCCCTTGGGATGATGAGAAACTGAGGATAGCGGTTGGTATCACCTTTTTCCTCCGAAACAATCTTTCCAAGAGGTACCTCCTAGGGATGTTCAAATCCGAATGGGAAGAGTGGCGCCATGAGCACTGCTTGGTGCGTGTGGATCGCCACGTCCCATGTATGTATGACCCTCGGGCGGTAGCACAGCCCCACCTTAGGTGGGAGAGGCTGAGTGCCCAGGACACAAATCTGAAGCCTGTGACTGATAGGGTTCAGGTCCTCGTGAACAAGAGCCTAATGATGCATGCCCTCATCTCGGACTATCTTTGGCACCGCATTGTGCCACTGTAGAGAATGTATCGTCCAGCCTGGGCACACCGAGGCCTAGAAGAACCAGTTGGCTCTGACCCAGGAAAGATCAGGATCTAACCGGGGAGGAATACGTCGGGTTGATGAAGGACCTTCTTTTTCCTGCGGCCACAGGTGGTTACCCCAAAGGGCTTCTCCCTCTGTTCTTCGACAAGCGCCGGGATGAGATTTTCATTGGGCTTGTACCTTGCAGCGCCAGAGGCCTCATAGGTTGAAAGGAGACATCCTCGAATGCAGCCGGCGTGTCGGAATATGGTGGAGTGCCTTTGGATGACAATGCAGATTCATCGCCCGCTATTCACTCTTCTACAGAGGCGGGTCTTCCAGGGAAGAGTCCCCTCCGTGGGCTAAGAGCAAATCAGGCGGCGATGCTGCCCTCGAATATTTCTTCATCATTGTCACAAGTTCGAAGCTTCCCAAGGCGGGGGAGCAGCCTGCTTGGGTGGTCCTGACGCCCACTCCTTACCAGGTTCACCTTAATTCGCCTCCTAGGGAGCAACATGAGGAGCTCGGGAATTCCTAGAGATCCCCCTTCATCCGCTACAAACGGACTGTTGCATCACGAGGGTGTCTTGCGGTCCCCTCCCCTGATAAACGAGGGAGGCGAGACATTGATATAGCGTTCTAGTGAATTTCCCAGTGTCCATCTTCCTCATAGTTTGGCTCGTATTCTGATCTTAACTAGAATCTTCAAAAAGATAAGACCCCCGTGCAACCCAGACCTTTCCTGAATGGTCCGAGCGCTCTCCCTGACGGTGCCACCTGTCTTTCCGGTGGATATGATCCCTTGGTCCTAGATGAGGTCCGTCTCGGGTCAGCTGGAGAGGGTCATTCTCGGCTCGTTACTTTGCCTTGTATCTTTTGCTTCTTTCTCATTCTTCTCCTCTTACTTCCCAAGATAACTTGATTAGGGGTGGGACCCTAGCGCACTAGTTTGCTCATTAGGAGCAAACTATTGCTCCCGAGGAGGCCTCCCGCTGACTCTACTTTGAGGCGGGGACGGACAAGGGGTCCGTCTGGTCCACAACCCCCCTTGGAGGGACAGTGGCTTCATGGACCCTCATCTGATGACGCGTGCTTCGGCCCTGACTAGGAGTTAGCATGTTTCCTCATGGGGATGCTTGGGCCACGGTCCGAAGAGCGATGGCGATGTGCGACATAGAGCGTCTTTCCTTCCAAGCCCAGTTGGGGTCATCCTATGCCCCTGAGGGATTGGGTCGGGTCTGCCCCCGTGAGGTGGAGAGGGTTGGACCCCTGGTTGTCGAGGAAGTTGATACGTTGCTAACGTATCTATAATTTTTGATGTTCCATGCTTGGTTTTTATCTACTTTTTTATGTTTTGCCCACACTTTGGAGTACTTTTTATACACTTTCTTGGACTAACCTATTAACAAGATGCCACAAAGGCCTACTGCTTTTACGCTATTTTTGGTTCCAGGAAAGTCAGAAAATGAATATTCTCGGAATTGGACGGGACAAAAGCCAAAGTCAATATTTCACCGAGGGGGACACAGAGCCAGAATACGAGACGGAGAGGGGCCAGGGGCCGCCCACACTAGCTTGCCGCGCGGCCAGGCCTGGCCCGCGCCAGGGGGGTGGTGTGGCCGCCTAGGGCACCCCCTCGGCCTCCCCTTTCGCCTATAAGATGTATCCAATACAGAAACCCTAAGTACCCGATAAAAATTCCACGAAAGAGTCTGTAGCCGCCGTCATATCCATCCCTAGATCGGGAGGGATCTGAAGCTCTTCCCGGCACCCTACCGGAAGGGAGAATTCACCCTGGAGGCCTTCTTCATCACCATGCAAGCCTCCGGTGTGATGCGTGAGTAGTTCATCCTTGGACTACGGGTCCATGTAGTAGCTAGATGGTTGGTTCTTATCCTTTGTGCTACCATGTTTACATCTTGTGAGCTCCGTTCATGATCAAGATCATCTATTTGTAATCCTACATGTTGTGTTTGCGGGGATCCGATGGATATCGAGATGCTATTTTAGATTGATTATTGATTTTATCATGTCTTTGTTATTTGTGATCTTGCATGCTCTCCATTGTTAGTAGATATCTTGGCCGAGTAGATGCTAGCAACTCCAAGAGGGAGTATTTATGCTCAATAGTGGGTTCATGCCGCTAGTAATTTGGGGAAGTGACTAAAATCTCTAAGGTACTAGATGTGCTGTTGCTACTAGGGAGAAAACAGCAATCCTATGTTCATAGAACAATCATATTGTTTACTTTACACGCAATGTGTAATGCAATTCTCTGTTGCTTCTAACTTAATACTGGAGGGGTTCGGATTGATAATCTGAAGGTGGATTATTAGTCATAGATGTAGTTGGATTACGGTCTATGTATAATGTTGTAATTCCCAATCAAATCTCATAGGAATCAAGATGATTAGTATATGCATGCATGCTTTCTCGATGTTTTTCAATTTCCCCGGCTATAATTTGTTCACCCAACATGTCATCTATCTTAAGGAGAACCACCACTAGTGAACTATGGACCCCAGTCCTTTCTTTTACCATCAATCTACAACTGTTTACTGTTTTCTATTTACTTTCTGCAAGCTTTTACTTTCTTCCACACAATACGTTTAATCCTTCGTTTTCAGCAAAACTGGTGAGATTGACAACCTCACTGTAAGTTGGGGGCAAAGTTCTATGGTTGTGTTGTCTAGGATTCCAAGTTGGAAACAACACCTTGGAGGTGTTTCCTTGCTCCTACTGGTTCGATAACCTTGGTTTCATAACTGAGGGAAAACTTGCTGTTGTGCTCATCATACCTTCCTCTTGGGGTTCCCCAACGAGCTCGATATATTTTGGGCCAACAAGCAGAAGTGCATTACCGAAAGCAGCTCATGGCCGGGGATGGATTTTCACGGCAGGTGTGCCTCGAAGACTGTCGCTCGCCCAGGAAAAGGATCTCCCTACCCCGAGAGCCCTCTTCTAACTTGGCATAGATGTTCCATCGGCTAAAGACTCAACTGGAGGAGTCCCAAGGGGAGACCGATAAGGCGCTGGTAGCTCCCCGCGAGGAGCGGAAGGAAAGAGACGCGAACTCTACTCCTGTTGGGGTTACCTCCCTGTAGAACTGGTTCCTGGACTCTCTTCACTTGATCCCTCTCGAGCCCCTGGGCCCGTGAGTCGACACGGGCCTTCATCTTCTGTCTTCATTGTTGACTCGACTTGAAGGATTCAGTGCGTTCATGGACTCGCTAATGTAGAAGGAAGGCAGGAAGGTGGCCTGTGATTTTTCCCAGGTAGTGTTGGCCCGGTTCCACCATCACATCCCTAGCTTCTACGCCGAGGTGATCTTCAAGCCCCTAGCCCCTGCAGGAGCCTCCAGGCTTCACAGAAGGCTGTGGAGGAATCCTTGGCCAAGGTGGTCGGGTGCCTCTATCGGGAATTTGCCGCCTTAAGACGCTTCTTCTTATTTTCTATTCAAACATAAAAATAGAGTGCTAAGAGTTTCTTAACTTGTAATCTTTCATTTTAACCCGCCAACTTGGCGGTTCTATTTATTAATGAATTCTTCTAGCACATACTTTTCCCTATTGCCTAATAGCTAAGCGTACATATCTCCCTACGTCATTCGGGGTGATCGGTTAGCGTGACTAGAGCAACTGTAGGACTAAGAGCCGGGCTATATAGTACCGACTACGGTGTGTAGCCCCACCTCGCGACCTCTTCACCTTCCAGTCGGGAGCTCCCCAGCACTGAGGACCCTAGGCCGGGCCCAGGAGATGACTCAAGGGGATGCTCCCTTCCTAGGGAGCCCTTTGTACGGTTAGGAAGACACCAAGACACAATGGTTTAAGGTATAGAGTGCGACAAAATCATTATGTGCTTACAAAGATATCTTTTGACCTAGCTCTACACGATACTTACCTTTTGGATGAGTTCATAGGCCATGGATAATATCCAAACTGAAGGTACCCGGGCTCATTTTCCAGGGCCCGGGATGCATTCTCGGTTGGGTCCTAGGGAGGTGCCAGACTCGAAGTAGTGTCTGGTCTCAGGGCCGCCCATTTGACATAATAGCTCAAGTAGACCGCCCTCCCTATCGACCTACAGCGGCCAATCCGAGGCCGCTCCGATGATGGGTTGTGAGGTTAGTTTCCCCTTATGTTTCCTCAAATGCGTACCTTCGGGCATGGCAAAGCCATGCATCAGGAAAGGTTCTCCTTCATCGAACACACGACTAGTGTCGGCATCCCTCTATATTTCTGGTTTCCTGGAGAAAACTCCCGGGCGAGTTTCGTAGGCCTACCTCACGCTTGCCCGGGTTCCTCCCCTGGGTAGGTCTCATGGCGGAGCCTTGGTCACAATCCCCTTTGCCTTTGCCTCCACACGAGTGATAACTCATCTTCTTCAATTCTTGTGCAGAGATCTGCTAGGTTGAATGGTCCTAACACCGTGCGGATATGGTTGATTCATATCTCCCTCTGAAGGAGCAAATAATGTCCGTCCTTCCGGAGGGCTTTGATAACGAGCAATGGAGGAGCATCAGGGATGGTGTCAAGGATCAGTCGGAAATGACACAGGTAGTCTCACAGGTGCTCTCTTGGCCACTGATGAAACTCATTGAGGTCGTTGACACAACATGGCCGCCACCTCCACCTGGGTTGCCATGTCCCACACGGGGGCCGCGTAGAAGCGCATGGGACCGGGAGCCCCAGGAGAACGCCACTCCGCGGGCTGGGGGTGCTGGCTAGGGCCGTGCTTGTAGGCAGCCATGGGTGTGCCTACTTTGTTGTGTTCGCAGCATAGAACACAAAAAAAATCCTATGATATAAAAAACTAAGCACCAAGATCTATCTACCTAGATACAATCAACGGGTTGATATACATCCATAGAGAACTTACCCTCGAATACCGAATAGCGTTATGATATTTATTCTAGTGGATGATCTAGTCATACACTTGTCGATCTCAAGATCGTGATGAAGTCCAACGCCGCAAACCAGCGGCGCATCTGTGATCGAACACACATCCAACACCCCGACAACCTCTGATTCCTCGCTCCAGAAAAGCAGTGGAAGCAGCAAATCCTTCCAGAGAAACCACCGAGAATATATACTTCGCTAATCCGAAGCCATGGAGAACATTCTAGAGGGGGAGAGAGATCCTTCACAAGGAGGTTCCCCCACCTCTCTCTCATTCATGTGGGTGAATGCTCCACTCACATAAATCCATCTCCACTGATACGTCGTAAACGTATCTATAATTTTTGATGCTCCATGCTTGTTTTATATCAACTTTCTTATGTTTTGTTTACACTTTGAGGTATTTTTTATACATTTTCTGGAACTAACCTATTAACAAGATGCCATAGTGCCAGATGCCTGTTTTCTGCTGTTTTTGGTTTCAGAAAAGCTAGAAAAGAAATATTCTCGGAATTGGAGGAAACAAAAGCCGAAGTTCCTATTTTTTCCGACACGACACGGAGTCCAAAGGGGAGACAGAGCCAGGGGCAGGCACACCCTAGGGTGGCGCGGGTCACCCCTGGCCACGCCACCAGGTGGTGTGGCCACCCTGGCCCACCTCTGGCATCACCTCTTCGCCTATATATTCCTCCCAGGACGAAAATCCTAAGGACCAGATGTGATTTCCACGAAAAGTTCCGCAGCGCTGCCGCCACTGAAGAGGAGATTCAGGGGACAGAAGTCTCTGTTCCGGCACCCTTCCGGGATGGGGAAGTGCCCCCAGAGCCATCTCCATCAACTCCACCGTGATCTCCATCGCCGTTGTTGATTGCCATGATGAGGAGGGAGTAGTTCTCTCCCGAGGCTAAGGGCTCTACAAGTAGCTATGTGTTCATCTCTCTCTCTCGCTATGCATGATCTTATTGAGATCATGAGCTTTCTAATCTAGGATCTATTCTGCTACTCAAGTGCTTTAATTAATCTCTGCTTATCCCCACGTGTGTGAAGTTGACAGTATGCACCCCGTGTGGCACTTTGGCTAAGGTTATATAAATACTTATCATGAGTATAATTTGAGTTGGATGTCTCTACGAGATTGTGGTGTTTGTCGGAACCATCTAGCGCTCAAGGTGACAGTGAGGGGTTATCTAGATGGGGAATGCGAACTTTAAGGTGTGCTGTTATTGCCCTACATCGTCCAACCGGAGAGTAGTTCAGGGTAGCATCATGAAGAGAAGATATTTATATGAGAGTTGAAGGAAATATGCCCTGAGAGGCAATAATAAAGTTGTTATTATGTATTCCTCATATATAATAGATGTTTATTTTGCATGCTATAATTGTATTGATAGGAAACATCAATACATGTGTGTTTAATAAACAAAAAGGGTTCCTAGTCATGCCTCTCTTATAGACTAGCTTGTTCATTAACAGGATGATCAAGGTTTCCTGATCATGGACATTGGATGTTGTTAACAACAAGGTCACACCATTGGTGGAATGATGTGATGAACATTCATCCGAAGTATAGCATTACGATCAAGTCATTGTGTTTATATTGCTATAACATCATACGAAGTAATATTTATCCTTAGACCATGAGATCATGTTAATTGCTAACACCGGAAAAGTATCTTGATAACATCAAACGTCACACCGTAACAGTGTGACTATAAAGATGGGTTCGATTACTGAAGGTGTTATGTTGAGGCTCATGGATCAAGAGTGGAATTTTTCAATCCGGATGACAGATAGATATACTGGGCCTCTCGGTGATATCACATTAGGATAGCTTGCAAGCAAGTGATGTGATCACTAGAATGTTATATCAAGGAACGAGAAAAGAGTGCATGTCGTGCGAGATCAAACTAGGTATGGAGATACCGATGATCGAATCTCGGACATGTAATATATCGAGACAAAGGATTTAGTTACAAGCGTTAAAGGTTCTCACGATCACGAGTCATCGTTGAATGTGTAGGAGTCGATGCGGATCTCAGTCCTGCTGATTATTGATCGGAGAAGGGTCTTGATCATGTCTGCATTATTCACGAACCGTTGGGTGGCACACTTCAGAGTTACCGTACACCATTTTGGAGCACATATGTTTTGACAGAAAGAATTGCAAAGCGCAGAACTGTTTCAATAGAAACGGAAATTGTTTTGGGTGAAATTGCAGAAGGTGGTTCTGCATGTAATATTGAAATATTGCAAGGGGCTATATGTGAATGTTTGTTAATTAAAGTAATTAACAAAATTCTGAATAAATTTAATAAAAGAGTTTTATTAAATGAGAGAGCATTAAATTTGGAGAAACTTAATGCATTTAAAGCGGAGACTTTAAAAGGTAATGTGAAGAGGCATTTTAATGTGGAGGAGTTACCACCACATGAATGGGGAGGTGAGGTCACCCCCATGCATGACCATGGAGAGAGGGGCACCCCTCCTCCTATAAAAGGCCACCATTCCCTCCTTCATCCTCACACCTCCTTGTGAAGGATCTCTCACCCCATCTAGAATTATTCCCCAATGGTCTCGGATTAGCGAGATACATGTACCCGGTGGCAGTTAGTCTGGAAGGAGTTGCTGCTTCAACTGGATCGCTGGAGCGAGGAGGTGGATGTTGTCCGGTGGCAGGCGTGTGTGCGAGTGCGGATCTTGCTGAGTTGTGGCGCTCGGACTTCCTCACGATCTTAAGATCGGCAAGTGTACGACTACATCAACCACAAGTTCCTACTCGTTAACAAAGCTCGTTGTCTTCGAGGGTAAGTTCTCTATGGATGTATGTCCACCCGGTTGCTTTGTACCAAGTAGATAGATCTTGGCGTGTAGTTCACACCGTAGGAAATTTTTTGTTTTCTATGTTGTGGACCCAACAGTGGTATCAAAGCCTGATCTATGCGTAGGTGCTTTGCACAGGTAGTACACATATGTTTATATGTGGGCGATGATCATCATGTTATTGCATCTTCTATGTACTTTGGATATTGGTGGCATACTGGGATGAAGCGGCCCGGACCAACCTTACATGTCATCGTACATGAGACTGGTTCCACGACTGACATGCAACTTGTTTTGCATAAGTGGCTAGCGGGTGTCTGTCTCTCCTACTATAGTCAATATCTGATTTACAACGAGTTGCTAATAACCTTGTTATCCTTGTTGTGGTTCATCTTCGTAGGTTAGACAGGTTCTATCTCCGAAAGCCCTAAGCCACGTAAAACTTGCAATTGATAAATTAGAGGCGTCTAGTTTAGATCGTTGCTGGGCTAGTGTTTTGATATGGTATTGTTGTAAGTAGATGTATGATAGATACTCTTACAACTCACTTAACGTGTAAGTTCCATAGACCTTGGCCTTACACACAAAGGAATGATAGAGATCATACCACGATGCAAATGATAGAGATCAAATGCATGGACCATATCACCTCACTTCACACATTAGATGTTAGCATCTTATACTGCTAGTTTGGCGCGTTTGGTAGCATTATAAGATGATCCCTCATTTAGATATCAAGATAAAATGTGTTCTTCCTTAAGTATGCACCGTTTTGTGGATCGTGTTTTGAGGCATCACGTGATGATCGGGTGTTTTCAACTCTATGCTTTCATACAACGGGTGTAAGACAGTTTTACACATGCAAATACTAAGGTTCTTACTTGACGAGCCTAGCATGTACAGACATGGCCTCGGAACACGGACCGAAAGGTTAAGCATGAGTCATATAGTTGATATGATGCCCATATAGAGCTCGCCTTTGAAGCTACACCGACTCACGTGTTGATCGGACTTGGTGTAGTGGATTTTGTTCATGTAATCACCAAAAGGACACGAGGGATGTCGTTTTTGAGTGGGAGTTAATTAGTAATTTGGATTAGTCGAACTCAATCTATCATAAACTTAGTCTAAATATACTTTACAAATTCTGTTGTAGATGGCACCACACCTTTTAATTTCAATGTGTTCATGGAGAAAGAGAAACTTGTTGCGAATGGTAGCAACTTCACCAACTGGGCTATGAATTTGAGGATTCTCCTCACTGCTGCACAAAAGCAATATGTGCTAGATGTGCCGCTAGGCCCCCCACCAGCTCCTGATGCCCCTGACGAGGAAAAGAACGTCTATATAACTCGTCAGGAGGACCACAACTTAGTTCATTGCGGCATACTGTATGGGCTAGAGCCAGAACTTCGAAAACATTTCGAAAATGGAAATGCCTTTGATACCATGGGAGAATTGAAAATGATTTTTGATACCCATGCTGCCGTAGAGAGTTATAATGCTACAGAAAAGTTCTTTAGCTGCATGATGGAGGAAAACAGCTCCGTTAGTGAGCACGTACTCAAAATGTCTGGGTACGCCGATAAGCTTGTGTCCTTGGGAATAACGATTCCCATTGACTTAGGCATACATCGTGTTCTCCAATCTCTGCCACCTAGCTACAAGAGCTTCGTGATGAACTATAATATGCAGGGCATGAAGAAGTCTCTTCGAGCTTACATCAATGCTTAAGACTGCGAAGTGGAGATTAGGAAAGAACATCAAGTGTTGATGATCAATAGGACCACCGGTTTCAAGAAGGACAAGAAAGGCAAGCACAAGGGAAAGAAGGGTGGCAAGTTTGTTGCCACGCTGAAAAAAAACCGAGCTGGCCCTAAGTCCGAATCGAAAAGCTACTATTGCAAGGGGACTAGCCATTGGAAGCAATCGCCCCAAGTATTTGGCGGACAAGAAGTCCGCAAGGCAAACAAAGGTAAATGTGATATACATGTTATTGATGTGTACTTGACTAGTACTCGCGTAGCACTGGGTATTTGATACAGATCGGTTGCTAATATATGTAACTCGGTTAGGGCTGCGGAACAAGCGACAACTAGCAAGGGATGAGGTCCACGATCGGGTCGGCAATGGATCAAGAGTTGATGTGATCGCCGTCGAACGCTGCCTCTCCATATGCCATCGGGATTAGTTATAAACCTAAATAATTGTTATTTGGTGCCCGCATGAGCATGAACATTGTATCCGGATCGTGTTTGATGCAAAGTGGTTATTCATTTAAGTCTGAAAACAATGGTTGTTCGATTTATATGAATAATATCTTTTATGGTCATGCACCTATGTTGAATGGTTTATTTCTTTTGGATCTCGATAGCGGTATTCGCATATTCATAATGTTGATGCTAAAAGTTAAACTTGATAATGATATATCTACATATATGTGGCACCGCCGTCTAGGTCATATTGGCGTTAAGCATGAAGAAACTCCATTACGATGGAATTTTCAATCACTTGATTTTGAATCATTTGATACATGTGAGCCATGCCTTATGGGCAAGATGACTAGAACGCCGTTTTCGGTTCAATGGAGCAGGCGGATCTATTGGAAATCATACATACCGATGTGTGTGGACCAATGAGTGTGTTAGCGAGGTGGATATCATTATTTTGTTACTTTCACGGATGATTTGAGTAGATATGGGTATATCTATTTGATGAAACACAAGTCTGAAACTTTTGAAAAGTTCAAAGAATTTCAGAATGAAGTGGAAAATCATCGTAACAGAAAGAACAAATTTTTGCGGTCCGACCGTGGAGGAGAGTATCTTAGTTACGAGTTTAGCACACATATGAAAGACTGTGGAATAGTTTCACAACTCACGCCTGCCGAAACACCACAATGTAATGGTGTGTCAGAACATCGTAATCGTACTTTATTGGATATGGTTCGATCTATGATGTCTCTGACTGACTTGCCTGTCATTTTGGGGTTATGCACTGAAACAATTGCATTCACTTTAAATCGGGCACCATCTAAATCCGTTGAAAAGACACCGTATGAATTATGGTTTGGAAACAAACCTAAGCTGTCATTTCTTAAGGTTTGGGGATGCGATGTTTATGTGAAGAAACTTCAACCAGATAAACTCGAACCCAAAGCGTAAAAATGCGTCTTCATAGGATACCCTAAGGAAACGATTGGGTATACCTTCTATCACAGATCCGAGGGCAAGGTCTTTGTTGCCAAGAATGGATCCTTTCTTGAGAAGGACTTTCTCGAGAAAGGTGTGAGTAGTCGAAATGGCGAGTAGCGCAGCTCCAGAAGATGTTTCGGAGTTGACTTCACCTAATGAAGAGAGAGCTAATGACATTGATCATGAAACTCCAAAAGAGGACACTACCGAACCTCGCAGGTCAAGAAGGACACATGCAGCACCTGAACTGTACGGCAATCCTATTGTGAATTTCATGGTTGATGAAATGGATGACCCTGCAACGTATGAAGAAGCGATGATGAGCCCGGATTCCAACAAATGGCTAGAAGCCATGAAATCCGAGATGGAATCCATGTACGAGAACCAAGTTTGGAACTTGGTGGACTTACCTCACGACCGAAAGGCCGTTGAGAATAAATGGATTTTCAAAAGGAAAACTGATGCCGATGGTAATGTGACCATCTATAAGGCTCGACTTGTCGCAGAGGGGTTTCGACAAATTCAAGGAGTTTACTACGATGAGACATTCTCTCCTGTAGCGATGCTTAAGTCGGTTAGGATTATGTTAGCAATTGCTGCATATTTCGATTATGAAATATGGCAGATGGATGTCAAAACTGCGTTCCTCAATGGTAAGATTGAAGAAGAGTTATATATGATACAACCTAAGGGTTTTGTCGATCCTAAGGATGCTAATAAGGTGTGCAAACTTCAGCGATCCATCTATGGACTGAAGCAAGCATCACGAAGTTGGAATCTCCGCTTTGATGAGGTGATCAAAGAGTTTGGATTTGTCCAAACTTATGGAGAGGCTTGTATTTACAAGAAAGTGAGTGGGAGCAATGTGGCATTTCTGATATTATATGTGGATGACATATTATTGATTGGAAATGATTTAGATCTTTTAAACAGTGTTAAAAGTTATCTAAACAGCAAATTTTCGATGAAGGACCTTGGTGAAGCTTCATATATATTAGGCATTAAAATCTATAGAGATAGATCAAGGCGCCTAATTGGGCTATCATGATACATACCTTGATAAGATATTAAAGAAGTTTAATAAGACAGAAGTAAGAAGGGTTCTTACCTATGTTGCAAGGCAAGACATTGAGTAAGACTCAAAGTCCCGACTACGGCGGAAGAAGGAGATAATGGATAAGATCCCTATGCCTCGACCATAGGATCTATAATGTATGCCATGCTATGTACAAGACCAGATGTGGCACATGCTATTAGTTTGACTAGTAGGTACCAATCTGATCCGAGTTGAACACCTGGATAGCGGTCAAGAATATCCTTAAGTACTTGAGAAGAACTAAGGATATGTTTCTTATATACGAAGGTGAAGAAGAGCTAGTCGCTAAGTGTTATGTCGATGCTAGCTTTGACACAGATCCGGATTACTCTAAGTCTCAATCCGGATCGTATTTCTCTTGAGCGAAGCGATTAGTTGGAGGAGCTCCAAACAACTTTGTGGTGGCTGGATCAACAACGGAGGCGGAATATGTTGCTTCTTGAAGCAGCGGAAGCGGTTTGGATGAAGTTCATAGCAGGCGGGTGTGGTTCCCAAAGTCGTTGGACTTGATGGTGATCTATTGTGACAACAATGGAGCCATAGCCAGCGCAAAGGAACCAAGGTCTCACAAGAATTCCAAGCATATTAAGCACCGGTTTCACTCCATCCGCGAGCATGTCAAGGATGGAGATATAAAGATTTGTAAAGTGCACACGGACCTGAATGTAGCAGATCCGTTGACTAAAGTACTCCCTAGGGCAAAACATGATCAACACCAGAACTCCATGGGTGTTAGATCTATCACTATGTGAACTAGATTATTGTCTCTAGTGCAAGTGGGAGACTGAAGGAAATATGCCCTGAGAGGCAATAATAAAGTTGTTATTATGTATTCCTTGTATATGATAGATGTTTATTTTGCATGCTATAATTGTATTGATAGGAAACATCAATACATGTGTGTTTAATAAAGAAAAAGGGTTCCTAGTCATGCCTCTCTTATAGACTAGCTTGTTCATTAACAGGATAATCAAGGTTTCCTGATCATGGACATTGGATGTTGTTAACAACAAGGTCACACCATTGGTGGAATGATGTGATGAACATTCATCCGAAGTATAGCATTACGATCAAGTCATTGTGTTTATATTGCTATAACATCATACGAAATAATCTTTATCCTTAGACCATGAGATCATGTTAATTGCTAACACCGGAAGAGTATCTTGATAACATCAAACGTCACACTGTAACAGGGTGACTATAAAGATGGGTTTAGTGCTACGAAGGTGTTATGTTGAGGCTCATGGATCAAGAGTGGAATTTGTCAATCCAGATGATGGATAGATATACTCTGGGCCCTCTCGGTGATATCACATTAGGATAGCTTGCCAGCAAGTGATGTGATCACTAGAATGTTATATCACGGGAACAAGAAAAGAGTGCATGTCGGTAACGAGATCAAACTAGGTATGGAGATACCGATGATCGAATCTCGAACATGTAATATATCGAGAGACAAAGGGATTTAGTTACAAGCGTTAAAGGTTCTCACGATCACAGGAGTCATCGTTGAATGTGTAGGAGTCGATGCGGATCTCGGTCCGGCTGATTATTGATCGGAGAAGGGTCTCGATCATGTATGCATTATACACGAACCGTATGGTGACACACTTAAGAGTTACCGGACACCATTTTGGACCACATACGTTTCAGACTAAAGAATTGCAAATCGCATGAATTGTTTCATTAGATTGCGGAAATTGTTTCGGGTGAAATTGCAGAAGGTGGTTCTGCATGTGATATTGAAATATTTCAGGGGGCTATATGTGAATGTTTGTTAATTAAAGTAATTAACAAAATTCTGAATAAATTTAATAAAAGAGTTTTATTAAATGAGAGAGCATTAAATTTGGAGAAACTTAATGCATTTAAAGTGGAGACTTTAAAAGGGAATGTGAAGAGGCATTTTAATGTGGAGGAGTTACCACCACATGAATGGGGGAGGTGAGGGGTCACCCCCCCATGCGCCGGCCATGGAGAGAGGGGGCACCCCCCCTCCTCCTATAAAAGGCCACCCATTCCCTCCTTCATCCTAACACCTCCTTGTGAAGGATCTCTCTCCCCTTCTAGAATTATTCCCCCATGGTCTCGGATTAGAGAGATACATGTTCCCGGTGGCATTTCGTCTGGAAGGACTTGCTGCTTCCGCTGGATCGCTGGAGCGAGGAGGTGGAGGTTGTCCGGTGGCTTGAACGTGTGTGCGAGTGCGGATGCGCTGCTGAGTTGCGGCGCTCGGACTTCCTCACGATCTTGAGATTGGCAAGTGTACGACTACATCAACCACGAGTTCCTACTCGTTAACAAAGCTCGTTGTCTTTGAGGGTAAGTTCTCTATGGATGTATGTCCACCCGGTTGCTTTGTACCTAGTAGATAGATCTTGGCGTGTAGTTCACACCGTAGGAAAATTTTTGTTTTCTATGCTGCGGACCCAACAAGAGTGTCCACTATTGAAAGTATGATCCCTAGGCGTTGTTTCTATGCATTGAAACACCGTTTACAATCAGTCATGTTACATGTTTGCTTGCTGCCACTCTTATTTCAGATTGCAATTACCACTTATAATCATCCATATTACTTGTATTTCAGTATCTCTTCGCCGAACTAGTGCACCTATACACCTGACAAGTGTATTGGGTGTGTTGGGGACACATGAGACTTCTTGTATCTTGATTGCAGGGTTGCTTGAGAGGGATACCTTTGACCACTTCCTACCTGAGTTCGATAAACCTTGGGTGATCCACTTAAGGGAAACTTGCTGCTGTTCTACAAACCTCTTCACTTGGAGGCCCAACACTGTCTACAAGAATAGAAGCATGAATAGATATCAAGCTATTTTCTGGCGCCGTTGCCGGGGAGGTAAGGTAAAAGGTACTCACATCCTCTGGCTACTAAGCTATCTTCTAGTACTGTTGCTGGTGTGTAAGTTCTCGAAGTTATTTCCTTTAGATTCTGCAATTATATCTTTTTGTTTCTTGTTTTTATTTTCACTAGTTAGAATTAATGGAAAACAACAACAAAAATTAGAGAGCTTTATAGTATTTATCTTGAGTTAGGACATGAAGTGTTTGAAAAGAAAATTAAAAAACTTATGGAACTTTATTTGCATTCTAATAGCAATGTTATTAGTATGAATTCTTTGAACACCATTATTGCTAATGCTATGGAAAAGTCTAAGCTTGGGGAAGCTGGTTTTGATGAGCATGATATTTTTAGTCCCCTAAGCACGCAGGAGAAAATTTACTTTGATGATACTATACCTCTAATATATGATGAATATGATATTTTTAGTCCACCTACTATTGAGGAGAAAATTAATTATGATTACAATTTGCCTCCTATATTTGATGATTATGGTGATGAGAATAATAATGATAGCAATTTTGTTGAATTTGCTCCCACTACAATTAATAAGAATGACTATGTTTATGTGGAGAGTATTAATTCTTTTATGCATGTCGCTCATGATAAGAATGTTTTATGTGATAGTTATATTGTTAATTTTATTCATGATGCTACTAAAAGTTATTATGAGAGAGAGAGAAACATGGTTTTATGTATCTCAACAATATTAAGTTTCCCCTCTTTATGTTGAAATTTTTGAAGTTGCACTTATTTTGCTTTCCTATGGTTGTTGCTTTGTGCCTTCATGACTTGTTTTTTTACAAGATTATTTTTCATAGGAAGTGGGTTAGACTTAATTCTTTTTCCATATTTGCTTCTCGATGCTCTCTTTTACTTCAATTCATATTTCTTATGTGAGCATCATCGAAATTATCATGCCTATCTTAATGACTATAAAGAAAGAGCTTTTGGGAAACAACCCATTATATTTTTACTTTCAGGTTATTTTTGTTTTGTTGAGTCTTGGAAGTTATTGCCTCTGTAATAACCTCTCCTTATCCTTTTTGTTTGATTTTTGGGCCAAGAATAACCTCTAATGAGAGGGAAGTAAGACTTGGGAAAGTTGGTGTCCCGAAACAGATTTTTGTGTTTCACTATAAAAGATCGTGAAAAATCCCTATAAGTCGGATTGAGCTGTAATTTTCCATGCTTATGCCCCAGGTTATTATTTAACTTTCATTAGTTTAGCACTTTTCGATTTGAGCAACAGAAGGTCTTCGAAAAAAACGGTTTTTACCCGCTGGTCTGTTTTGACAGATTTCTACCATTATTTGCATTTGCCTCTTAATCTCTTTCTCTTTGAGTTCTCTTTGATCACTTGATCTTTTAGAAGGAATTGCTACAGTAGCTTGTGTTTTAATGGAAGTTTTACATGTGTTGAAACTAAACCCAGAGACTTATTATCTTGAATACACTAATGTTGCTAATGAAGATTGTGTGAAGTTTTGTATGAAGGTAAATTTCAAGTGTAGGGAAGAATAATGCGATGAGATGAAGTATGGACAAAAGCTCAAGCTTGGGGATGCCACCTGTGTCACCCCAAGAAATATTCAAGAAGTACAAGCGTCAAAGCTTGGGGATGCCCAAGGCATCCGCTTCTTTATCAATAATCTCAGGTCTTCTTTCAAGACACATTATTTTTATTACCTTATGCACTATGTGTTGTTCTTGGAGCGTCTTTTTTTCTTTTGCTTTCTTTGCTACAATAAGTTGGTTGGAACCCAACACACTTCTTTTGGAGAGAGACACACCCCGTTATTCATTGCCTAGAACACTCTAGTTTTCACTCTTATTATTCTGTGAGTGTTCTCCTGTGCTAGCACTGTGTTTAGCTTTAGTTTTCTATTGGTGTTGGAAAAGAGTAGGAAGTTTTCAAGCTTATAAGTGGTACAAAAGGAGCTTGTTTTGACCGTGGCCTAGACTCTATCATGTCATGTTTGATGTTGCTTTGACCTTATGCTTAGCAATTATTGATGTAGCATGACTTGTTCCAAACAATTGAGATTTCTTAATGTGCCTGAAAAGAATCATGTGTTGTTTTATCATACAAAAGCATAATATTGTGGTATTATCCTTTGATGCTTTATTTGGGTTGACTTGGCGCATGCTTACACCATGTTAAGACTATGAAACAGTCACTTTTGCCTCTATGATCATTTAGTTTTCTGACTTGTAATATCACTTTATGCTTTAATTAATAATGTTTTGTCGCTTTGCATGATTATGGCCATTAGTGCTCTCTTAGTTGGTCACTCCCAGTCTTTTGCTAGCCTCCACATGTACCAAGTATGAGTTCCACTCATGCATCCAACCCCCAAGAAAACCAAGTTGTTCCATAGAGTCCACTATAAATTCCTATGCATGGTGTGTTACACCATTCCAAGTATATTCATGCTTTTTATCTACCTTTCAAATTGAATTTGTTATGTGAAAATTAGTGATTAAAGCTCTCACAAACTTGATGGCACACTTTATTTTCTTGCACTTAATAAACTTGAACCATTGTGTCCATCTATGCTGCTTATATGCTTGCGCTTTATAAGTTGAGAATTAGAAGAACCATGCTGTCATGGGGAACACTTTCAACATTGCACTTATTATTCAGTTGATATCATGTTCTTTTGCTTATGGATCCCGGCGGTGTGAAATAAAAGGGGAGCTTGTAAGCTCATGGAGTTTGTATGTGTGTTAGAGAAACGTCTGGGCGGCTATCCTAAGCCATGCCTAATCATGGTGGAAACTTGCAGCATAACCATAGTGAGCATTCTATGAAGAATCCTAAATAAAAACCTATGCAAATATCAAATAAAAAGATTGCTGAGATGCTCATTGTCTGTTGCCTTGTCATTTTGAGATGGCATAGCTCCTGTATCATGGGAGAAGGGGTACCCGTTAGCGGTTCTCTATGATACACATGTACTTACAATGACAAGAACTTACTTGTGACTGAAGTTGAGTAGCATGAGGTTTGGTACTCGTAAGCACGGGGCATGAGATTCTCAACTTATAACTTGTCAAGCATATCCTCATATTTGTGTCATTTTAACCTTAATCACCTCAAGGTGCTTATGATAGGGGCAATGAGAGCTAAAATCTAATAAGTACCACAATTTTTGGAAGCTCTTTATGAAACTTGAATCTATACTTCCCTTTATGAAGGGCCTTTCGTTTTACTTTTATGTTGAGTCTCCATCTTCTATCTTTATGCACCAATTGAGAGAGCATAGTGGTCATTCTTAGTTTAATGTGCATTGTCCCAAAACTTGTTAATTGATTCATAACTTTGATATTGCTTGCTCATAAATTATTTATATCTAGTCACCCTGATGAACTTTGAAGGTGTCTTATGCATTTATGTTTTGCTATACCATGAGGGGCAAGCTGAATACCATTCTTATTATGTTTTCTATATGTGAAACAAACAAATGTCTTTTAATGCATGGTTATTCATGAATCTTTTGTTTGTACCTTTTTCATGTTACAACACAGTTGCTACGTCTTATTGTTAGAACTCTGTCTTTCATGTTCATGTTAGAGTACTTTGATCCCAGCCATCAATGATTTACAAATACCTTGATCAAGATTGTGATGGTGCATGTCACCTCAAAAATTATTTTTTTATCACTTACCAACTCAAGGACGAGCAGGAGTTAAGCTTGGGGATGCTTGATACATCGTAAATGTATCTATAATTTTTGATGCTCCATGCTTGTTTTATACCAACTTTCTTATGTTTTGTTTACACTTTGAGGTATTTTTTATACATTTTCTGGAACTAACCTATTAACAAGATGCCGCAGTGCCAGTTGCCTGTTTTCTGCTGTTTTTGGTTTTAGAAAAGCCAAAAAACAAATATTCTCGGAATTGGACGAAACAAAAGCCAAAGTTCTTATTTTTCCCGACACGACACGGAGTCCAAAGGGGAGACGGAGGGGAGCCAGGGGCCGGCACACCCTAGGGTGGCGCGGGTCACCCCGGACGCGCCACCAGGTGGTGTGGCCACCCTGGCCCACCTCTGGTATCGCCTCTTCGCCTATATATTCCCCTCGGGACGAAACCCTAAGGAACAGATCAGATTTCCACAAAAAGTTCTGCAGCACCGCCGCCACCAAAGAGGAGATTCTGGGGACAGAAGTCTCTGTTCCGGCACCCTGCCGAGACGGGGAAGTGCCCCCAGAGCCATCTCCATCAACTCCACCGCCATCTCCATCGTGGTTGCTGATTGCCATGATGAGGAGGGAGTAGTTCTCTCCCGATGCTAAGGGCTCTACAAGTATCTATGTGTTCATCTCTCTCTATGCGTGATCTTATTGAGATCATGAGCTTTGTAATCTTGGATCTATTCTGCTACTCAAGTGCTTTAATTAATCTCTACTTATCCCCACATGTGTGAAGTTAACAGTCTACACACTGTGCGGCACTTTGGCTAAGGTTATATAAATACTTATCATGAGTATAATTTGATTTGGATGTCTCTATGAGATTGTGGTGTTTGTTGGAACCATCTAGCGCTCAAGGTGACAGTAAGGGGTTATCTAGATGGGGAATGTGAACTTTAAGGTGTGCTGTTATAGCCCTACATCATCCAACCGGAGAGTAGTTCAGGGTAGCATCATGAAGAGAAGATATTTATATGAGAGTGTCCACTAGTGAATGTATGATCCCTAGGCCTTGTTTCTAAGTATTGAAACACCGTTTACAATCAGTCTTGTTACATGTTTGCTTGCTGCCACTCTTATTGCAGATTGCAATTACCACTTATAATCATCCATATTACTTGTATTTCACTATCTCTTCGCCGAACTAGTGCACCTATACACCTGACAAGTCTATTGGGTGTATTGAGGACACAAGAGACTTCTTGTATCTTAATTGCAGGGTTGCTTGAGAGAGATACCTTTGACCACTTCCTCCCTGAGTTCGATAAACCTTGGGTCATCTACTTAAGGAAAACTTGCTGCTGTTCTACAAACCTCTGCACTTGGAGGCCCAATACTGTCTACAAGAATAGAAGCGTGCGTAGACATCATCCACTCACAAGTACAGTCACACGCATTAATTTTCCACCAAAACTAATATCAACTCTCATTTAATAAAACTATTTTATTTATTTTATTCCGAATTTTTTTAATTACTTTAGTTAAAAAACATCTTCATAAAACCCCTTACAATACTTCGATATCACATCTGAAACAATTTTCAGCAATTTGATCCGAAACAATTTCGATGTCCATCGAAATAATTCCAACGCATTCAAATCCTTTCTATGAAATTATATTTGCTCCATTTGGTGTCAGTATACCTTATGTGTGTCATCCTTCGGTTCGCGAATAATTAGCAACATGATAGGTCTGTACTGACTCCCACATATTTAACGATGACTCTAGTGATCGTGAGAACCTTTTACATCGTAATTAAATCCCTTTGTCGCGTGATACATTACAGGTCCGAGATTCGATCATCGGTATCCCCATGCCTAATTTGATCTCGTTACGGACAAGTACTCTTTTCTTGTTCCCGTGATATAACATTCTTTGTGATCTTATCACTTGCTCGCAAGATATGTCAATGTTATATCACCGAGAGGGCCCTAAGTATATCTCTCCGTCATCAGGATAGACAAATCCGACTCTTGATCCATGAGCCTCTACATAACACTTTCGGAGTATCTGAATCCACCTTTGGTGTCACCCTGTTACGGTGTGAAATTTGTTGTTATCAAGTTACTCTTCTGCTGTTAGTGATAGACATGATCTCATGGTCTAAGTACTAAGGTTACTTTGCATGATGTTATAAAAATGTAAACATAATAACTTTGATCGTATTACTATACTTTGGATGAATGTTCATCACATCATGCCACCATTATTGTGACCTCATTATTAACAACATCCAATGTCCATGATCAGGAAATGTTGATCATTTTGTTAATCAACGAGCTAGTTTTTATGAGAGGCATAACTAGAAACTCTTTACTTTTTTGTTAACATACATGTATTAACGTTTCTAATTAAAAAATTATAGCATGAAAAATAAAAATCTATCATATACTTGGAATAAGATAATAACAACTTGATTTTTGCCGCTAGGGCATATTCCCTTCAGTCTCCCACTTGCACTGGAGTTAATAATCTAGTTTACATTGTGATAAATCTAACACCCATAGAGTTCTAGTGTTGATCACGTTTTTCCCTAGGGAGAGTTATATTCAACGGGTCAGTTACATTCGGATCCGTATGTACTTTACAAATCTTTAAATATCCATCCTTGACATGCTCGTGGATGTAGTAAAACCGACGCTTGATATGCTAGGAATTCTTGTGAGACCTCATTTTTTTGGCATTGGCTATGACTCCATTGTTGTCACACCATATCACCATTTGGTCCAACACACTGGGAACCACACCTAGTTCAGATATGAACTCTTTCATCCAAACCGTTTCCTGCGTCGCTTCTGAAGCACGTTGATCCAGCCACCATGTGTTGTCTGGAACTCCTCCAAATAACTGTTGCTCCATTCATGAGAAACACATACCCGGATGGTGACTTAGAGTCATCCCGATTGGTGCCGAAGCTAGGATCGATGTAACACTTAGCTATGAGATCTTGTTCACCTCCGTACACTAGAAACATATCCTTAGTCCTTCTCAAGTACGGAAGGATATTCTTGACCGCTATCTAATGTTCCAAACCTGGATTAGATTGGTACCTGCTAGTCCAACTAATAGCGTATGCCATGTCTAGTCTTGTACATAGCATGGAATACATAATAGAGCCTATGGATGAGGCATACATTAGAAGGAAAAGGCTTATAGTCACACAGGTTACAACCTACGAACCAAAAAAGTTATTCGCTGGTGCACCATTCACTCCATGCATCGGTGATAGGCTGAGTAACGCTGGCGCACAAGATTTTGGTTCACTAGTTGTAAGCATCGGCCACCCTTCCTCGTTCCCCCACACGTACCCCGATGAAAAAAATTTGGGTGCGCCAGCGGTTCCGTCCATCAAATGCCTGCCCATCCAACGTGCCTCCCACCCTCCCGAAATTATCGCATCATCAGCCAGGGGCACATCGTCGGCGAGTTTGATCAGTGAGCTAGACAAGCACACACACAGAGAGACACAAGGTTTTTACCCAGGTTCGGGTCCGTGATGTGGGGATCCCTACGACCGGTAACTATCAACTATCTAGTGGATGATTACGGTTACGATGGTTCTTTCTCCGGGACATGGGGATACCATAAGGGTTGATCACCACGCGGCATGTGGTATAGAGTGCATGCTCTCAACGTGGTTGTGGGCTCCTGCCACCATACCGCGTGTCACTTGCTACCTGCACCAAGAAGACTAGCATGTCGCATGTTTGTTAGTCTCTATATTGTCGGTGGTTGGCTGCCTGGACACATGATCCCCAATCTCCAAACCAGGGCCCGGGAGGCAACCCCGATCAGGACCCCGCGATCTGCATGGCTGCAACATGGCACACTGGTTCCACCAGCGGGCGCAACGTGTCCTTGTCGTGCTGTTGATATCTAAGGTGGGTCGGACAAATCATGGCGAGAGGGCAGTCTGTTCCCTGGGTGAGGCATCATCATCCCTATGTCCCTCTTCCTTCTCTGGGACAACCGTTGTCTCCCCGTCCCCGAGATCTGTACCCGGGGAACTCTTCTCGAGCTGGTGACCTAAGCGCCCGACGTCACGCCTTGTGGAGCACCTGGTCTGAGGCCCCTTGGCGGATGCCCTGATCAAGTTCCCGCAAGGGAACTATGCAGGGGTCATGGCCCGCCCGTCAGCTCCAGGGTACCCCGTACCCACGGCTGCGACAGTACGTAATAATTACTTCTTTCTTTGACCTCAATCAGCAAGCATACAACAGATGGACGCGCTGACACTACTCAATCAAGTATGTGCATAAATCAAACATAATGGAGGCGGAGGAGAAATAAAACATATAATAAGTTGTATGAAATCATCGAGGCTACCATCAAGCTCATGCATGTGGACTCCAATGGGCATTTGTGACGCTTGTCTGCGAGGAATTGAGCCTATTATTTTTCCTAGCCTAGAGGAAAAATAAACGTGTTGTTCATTGCCCATAACAGTAAATGTCCAAGGTACATGGTTTCAAACACCTAACTTAGAAAAAAAATTGGAAAAAAAATCATAGAGTTCTTAAAATGAAATTGATGATAGTATTGCTCCCTTTAAATTCCAAGAATAGTCACATCCATTAAACTACCTAATACCTCTTTCTCCATCTATATTTCTTATATTTTTTTGGTAAATCTATAATTCTAGTTTTCTTCATTATTCTTGGCAAGCTATATACACATGCATGCCAACAACTAATGAAGAAGAATTACCTAATTGTCAAACCTTATGATTACATCTGTTTCTTTGGATGGTACAAAAATAATAAACCATATTATTAATGCATGGCTAAAATTTCGCGTGAACATCTATTAAGGCGGCAAAAATGGTAAGTGATCTCTCTTATGGTCTTCTGCACATAAAGCCAATGGAATAAAAATAGGCCATTCTAAGCATGTTTATTTGATTTTTATAATCCCACATTGGAACTTTCTTACAAAAAATTGCCCTATTATTAATTAGGGATCATTAGATAAATATGTCTAGTTTCAACTCATATTTTGGCACCATATAGGTATGGTACTTGATAAGACGTCATAGCATAAACAGTTATATAATAGTGTAATTTGTATGGTAATAGTTCATGGTACTGATACCAGAATGCATAACATTACAAACAAGTATCCTACTATCATCATATTTATTTATTTATTTATAAAATCTTAATATAAACCTATTTACAAGGTCTATTTTATTTTCCATAATACTCTAATAGAGCAAGGTACTTATATGACCTCTATTTACCAATGAATCTCCCATTGTGTGAGTCATAAGAATGATATGCCATGAAGGTACCATTATTAGATTTACGCAATGATATCACCCTTGCTACTTGTTTCCTAGGCTAGATGGTCAGATCAGTTGGTAGTTGGATCTAGCGCCCTCTTGATGGGTGTGTTATGTCTAGAAATGAAATATAAGAGGCCCCACCAAGGAGGTCCACAAAATATGCATACAATAGATTGTACAAAATAATAAAGGCTGACATAAAGCTATGCACACCCAAAACCCTAAAACACAAAACCCTTAACCCAAAACCCTAATCCATAAACCCTAAACCCTTAAACTTAAAAAATAAAACCCTAAAATGTAAATCCCTAAACACTAAACCCTGAAAAACCCTAAATCCTAAAACCGTAAATCGTAAACCCTAAACCCTAAACCATAAACCATTTAGTTGTTTTTTAAGAATTCAACACTAGTAGGAATACACTTACCATGTACACTTAGTTGGTGGAAGATATAGCTACTACAACGACGATGCTCATTTCCGCGGTGTGGAGAAGAAGTGAACACCGCCAATAATTAGCTACCGCCGGCCTAGCAACTAGAGGCGCAGCACCGGCGAACATAAGAGGCCCACATCCGCGACCACGCGATAAGTATACTGGCGTGGAAGGTTGGCTGATGTGCCACCCATTAATATTTAATGGTGGCATGGAAACCTCCCGTGCACCACTATTAATTGCACGTTTACTAGTGATGGCGCATGCCACCGCACCACTGTAAGTGGGCGCGGTCACCGACTTCCACACGATAAATAAAGCTTACCATGGCTCGTGTTGGGCTAATCCTGTCAGCCACTCACGACACCACCGGTCAGCTTTATTTACTGCGCCACACAACCCTGAGATGCACACCGCGTATTCCCCATGAGGCGCGGCGATTGAACTCCCTCACTCACCAACTTATTTACGTTTTTTCTGCACTATACTTTATTTTTATGTGTTCAGTTATACTCCATTTTTTGTGTATGTATAGTCTGTTTTTCGTGATTTTACTCCTGTTGCACTTGTGCTTAATTTGAACGTGGTCTTATGGACTATAATGTGTACTTCTAGTTAATTGGAATCTACATTAGTTGATGTGCAGAGAGGACGGGTGTTGTTCCCTTTTAAAAAAAACAAACATGATCTGATCCTGATATATTATATTACCATGTATTAGTTAATTGGGATCTGTATTAATTGATACCAAGATCGGGATCTGAATTTATTGATTCCTTTATTAGGATATGCGTTAATTGATCTGAAGAGGCCGGGTGTTGTTTCCTTTAAAAAAAAGTGAAACATGATCTGAACCTGGTAAACTAGTATAGATCGGGGCTATTAAGGCCTCTGTTGCATACCGAATGACTTTTGCGTGTGTGGGGTGAAAAATGGATGATGCTACAAAAACTCGACTTTCCACCCGCGGCCCAGACCCCTTCGCGGGTTTGTCGCATAATGAATGGTTTCCGGAACCGTAATAAATATTACACACACGGCTCAAAACAGGAAAAACCGTTTTCTTATAAGCAAAACATCCTCCTTGTTTATTTTCTCATGAACCGCGTGCCTCGTATATGCGACGCTGCCTCACTTTTCCACTATTTTATTTCTTTGCCCTTTCTCACACGCTGAGTCATAAATGATCGTTTGCTTTTCTCGAATTCCATAAGTCGCGGGTCTAGCCTCTTCTCCTTCGACCGTGTGCTACACATTGGGGACGATGCAGCTTCCCAGACGTGTGGCATAAAACCTCGCGCCGTCTTGGCACGTGCTCTACGGTAGACACAATTTAATATGGCTCAACCCAAGAAGACCGCTCACCTTGATTGCGTCTAGCGGTGCCCGTCGGTAAAGCGCCACCGTGTTGAGCAAGACTATCGGATTTTGAATGGGGAGGAAAAGCTCCATAGGATGGGGAGGAGGAGAAACCTGTCCCGCCGCAGAACCACTATGAAGGCTCCTCCCTCTCGTCCTATGCCGGCTGGTCCTCCCTAGACGACGAATGTAAAATCAATTTAGAGGACCATTGTTCATACCCTCACAACGGCAACGCGTTTATTGAATTATTTGTGTGCAACCTCTCACGTCCAATTCTTGCACACGGGTGTAGCTATAGGAACCGTCGGAGATGGCTCGAAATACCTACAAAGCGGTGAATGGATCTAAAAATACCATACCTGCCCCTTCTCCTTTTTTCAGTATGCGGCCTCGTCTTCTCTTCTCCGGTCAGTGGGAAACAAACTGAGTATCGAAGCCACTTCATCTCATATGCATGTACATTAGATCAACTACGCAACTCTGCATATCGGTAGCACAAGGTTGCTGACCAAATGAAGCTATGTCGCAAATGTTCATAAACAAACGATATATCCCATGTGCAATCTACTAAAGTTGAGGTTTAGTATTGTATTTGTATAAATGTACCACTAGTAACCTAGGTCTGCACTAGCACCAGTAAAACCGTTTGCAATTGCTTGACTAGGAATACTGCTGGATCTAACAAATCGTTTGCGAATTGAGATGAGGACATATGACGAAGGACCTCAAAACGTTTGCGAACATCTAAGAACATAGACCTCAGTGAGGAATAGACGTTTCCGAAAGCTCCACATTTTGCAGATGGTCGGAATAGTGCTATCGTTTGCGACTTCACACATGGTACCAAGAACTGTTTTTTAAGTAGATCTCATCATACACCCTTGGGTAGCAACGGTTAAATTCACCTAGTGTGAAGGGCCATTTCTATTGTGCGAAGGGCCGGTCTGTACTAGTAATATGTGGTTACGAGTTTCAAGTGAAAAACAATAAAGTAGAAAGGATGTCATCATTCACATTGGTTTAAAGCACATTAGCTGGCTACTAGCTGCTGCAAACCTAACATAGTGTCTAGTCCTTACTTAAGTTCTTAATTTGAACTTGGTCCTATGGACTATAATGTGAACTTCTATCTTGTTTGTACGTGTAAGAGTAAAAAGGAAAAAACGTGGAGACCTTTAGGATGCATGTCAATCAGCCTTCTCCTATCGCTACCAAAAAATGGAACGAAAATCCATGGATGCATGTCAACTAGCAGAAAGAGCGTGGAAACAAAGAGACCCGCTAGGTTAACACAAGATGGGTGAAAAGCACCATCGATCATACTAGCTGCACATTATAAGTTGTTGCATATCCAAAACAATAAACAAATTAATAAGGTGTTGTGCTACCGAATTGACCTTGCGCTAGTCATAAGGCTAGTCACAATGGTAGTATCATACTACTAGTATCATGCATATGATACTAGCGTATGATACTATCTCCACAGTACATGGTATCATAGATAGTATCATAGTAGTACTGTATTTCATGATTTGTAGAATCTCAATTTAAACTTGTTTACAAGATTTATTTGCATTAGGATTTCTATTTTGCGTGCTATGATACAGTATCTACTTATGATACTCTAATAGCAAGTTCTATAATATAGCCAGCTCTATAGTCCACTTGTACAATAGTTAGCTACAAAAATCTACTACTTAATCAATATGTGTCCTATAATTCACTCTCACAATATGTCTAGAAGCACGTGCTAGGGCTGGCTTTTAAATTGTAGCCCGCTTAGAATCTCTCACCTCTTCTCTCTCCTCCATGTCACCAAACTACAATATTTTATCTCCTATAGCTAGTTGACTGTACCCTATTGTACTTGCTCTAACCATCCATTTTTTATTAATTATTGTGCCATATTAGATTTTTACCAACATGGCATGCATGATACTAGTTATACTCTCACTATTGCTAGAAGATGCAGATTTGCTTGCCAGTTGATGTGAGTAAATGTTGCATACATTTGCTAATTAATTATTCAACGCCTAGATCAGGATCCGCATTAATTGATCCATTAATTGGGATCTGCATTAATTGATACCCAAGGTCCAGGTCGGGAAAATTAGATCTGGTAATGAGTATGAATCCCAAGTGGGGTTAGGCTGGTCCTAGTAGGAGGATCATAGGTAAATACCGTATCATAGCATGTAAAACTAGAAAATTCTCATTTAAATAAATCTTATACACAATTTTGCATTAAGATTCTACAAATCATTAAATATAGTACTAGTATGATACTACCGTATGATACTACCACTATGACCAGCCTTAGAGTTGTTGCATTGGTTCAAAGCACATTATTTGCTATGTTGTTCTTGCATCCTAAAGGTCTCCACGTTAATGGGTACTACAATTAATAAAGTCAGCTCTAGATTGCATAATTGACCAACATAATACACGATATATGTTATATAAAATATACTATTTGAAATTTTAGGTTTCTTATTTTTAAATGATATATTTTATGTAATATATATCTTATATTATGTTGGTCAAATTATTGATCTAGAACTACATGCAAGCTCTATAAACCGATTCGGAGGGAGTATGTCCTCTGCTAGTATCTCTTCCACCGGTGGACAACCTTCCTATTTTTATACAAACTCCTAAATATGCATCGAAGACCACGGGAAATACCCTGTGGAACCCGGGTGCTAGTAGATCCATTAATTATCTTGATACTTAGTCGTGCAAATTATTAATAAAATATATAATTGTATGTGAACAACACAAAAATGATAAAATGTCCAAGTAACTCTATAATGATTGGATTTGTACTATTCAAAGAACTACAAATTTCCATTTTCTCTTTTTTATAGGCGTATTTTTCCTTGAAAAATTGCACGAGTAAGTACCAAGTATTAAGAGGAGGCGGCAACACTGTGGGCGAGAGTTCTGAATATTCCAACACCAAACATAGCACTTTATTAGCGGCGGCATGGATGATGTATGGCGCCGAACTTGTGCCCCATGCATACCCACATATAGTAGACATGTACATAATTTTTATGTAGATAAGCCAACCACACTCAGGCTAGCGTACACAGTGTAGCGAAAACAACCAATGTCTCTTCTTGTCTTGCAGGGAACGCATGATCAACTGTGGTCTGAAAGGACCTCCGCGGAAACCCTCTTCAAGGATGAACACACTTTTGAGATGTCTGATTCCGTGTGACCCGCTGATACGAACAGGCGGATCCCAACCGGGAGCTTGCACCTATCCAAACTTGACCTCTTCAATGGGACGACGAAAACTGAATCTTCCTTCAATGCCTGGTGGAGAAAAGATGCATGAATACATGATTATTAATATTCTTGTTAATTGCATCTCCAAGTCTAACTTACCTTCTCCGCAATGGTTTCAAGGAGATCTCGGTCAGTGGCAAGAGAGCCTGTCGATTTATTCAGCCTGAGGAAGACGATAGGTGACAGGACATGGCTAGAAATATGAAGCCCAGGTGTATCTGACAGTCCTGCAATCAAATCAAATACATCAAGGTGGGTGACTATATAACATGTAATTGGCTTATGCCAAGAGAAGCATATTTACCTTTATGTAGAAGAGCAACATTGCTCCTTAGCTTGGTCAGAACTGAAGGATTCTCCTCTAGGTAGTTGACACCAGAAATTGCTGCCCTGGCAAGATAGGGTGGCAGAGAGGCAGAGAAGACATAGCCAGCGCTGCTTAGACGCTGCAAAAATATACCCCCTTAATCATGCAAACCTCACAATATTTAACAACAAAAATTCGGTTAACCTACACGGATGATTTAGCAATCTGAAATTGCATCTACCTGATGATCAACAACTTTGGCGCTTCCTGTGCAGAAGCCACCATCGCTAGCTAATGCAGTTCCCATTCCGGCAGTGATGATATCAATTTTTTCAATCTGCACAATGTAATTAAATTTCAGAAATAGAAAGAACAAGGCTAGGAGTAAACACCAAACACTCACTGGAATGCCATAATGTTCAGCAAGGCCCCGTCCAGACTTTCCAAGCACACCAAATGAATGGCTCTCCTCCAGAATAACACGGAACCTATATTTCTCCTTCAATTTGATTATCTCATCCAAGGGGGCCATCTGGCCAGAATTCTGCAGTTTACCACGAGAGAGGGATTCATCCCAAGGTTTATATCTAACATATTTCATGGGTTTACAATCAAGATCATTGTTTAAAGTTGAAAGCCTAAAAAATAAGGAAAATCAAAAGAAGCACACCTGGTAGATAGATTCCACAACAATGTAGCGTCTAATATTCTCAGTATGTTTGTTTCCATGAGTTAGCTTTTCCAAAGTGCTAGCAAGTGCTGCCATATCATTATGCTTGAAATAAACAACTGTACTTTTAGAGAGATAGAGTCCATTTTGCACTGCCCAGTGAACTCCCTCATCACTGCAATGCACATAGAGAAATGAAAAATGACATCCATGCAAAGTACTACTCCCTCCGATCCATATTACTTGTCGTTGAAATGGATGTATCTAACACTAAAACATGTCTAGATTCATCTATTTTAGTGACAAGTAATATGGATCAGAGGGAGTAGCTAGGTTTAAGTTGCCAAACTCAAAAGTGAGAACAACTGCATGTCTGGATAAAATATGGTATAATTCATATATATTCACAAAAATTTGAAAAGGGAAGATTTACTCACGCCACTATGATATCTCCTTTCTTACAAAAGGCAGGTATCACACTGAATATGGTAGATATCCCATATGAATACAAAATAGAGTCCGGTGTTCCCAGGAAATTAGCTATTTTTGCTTCACAATCAAGGTGGACATCTGCAAGTGATAAACATTCAAAAACTAAGTTCCTTCATATGTGCAATAGAGGTAATTGGCTATGAACATGAACAGACAATATACAAACCAATTGTTCCATAAAACCCACGTGGACCGCATGATCCAACACCATATTTTTCCAAAGCACCAACACAAGAATCCTACAATTCAGTCTCACGGATCATATATTCCGGACATATATAGTTGTCAAAAACAACGCATTTTCTCTTACAGTAATTTTCTCGTTGCCAATTAAACCAAGGTAGTTTGCTGATGCAAAGTTCACAACTTCCTTCCCATCAATGGTCGTATGTGGTCCGGCAGCACTGTGTAAGAAATCAACTGATACCATTTATAATTATGACCCTCAGAAGTCAGAACAGATTATAGATCCCCTACAAATAAAGTACATATTATACATGCCGAGTAACTGAACATATCATGTAGTCACTACTTCATCAAGTTAGTTATTTATGTATACATATATCTTCATTTCATATTCCATCGATCTCAGTAAATGAATTTAAAATATATTGACAATCACATACAATAAAAAAAACTCTAGAATAATATGTGGCAATAGAGAGCTTTTGTAAAATAATAATACCATTTTCATATACTTGGGTGAGGGATTCTCTTCCATTATCTATTTCTTTTTGCATAACCGAGATAAAGGAAAACAATATAAGATGTTCTAGGGTAGGAACTACTCAACGGAGTAGTGCCAATATGAGGAGTTTGCAAATTCCTAATATCTATAGGTTTGCAGGCACTTGAGGCATTGTTGTAGTAGCAAAACAAAGAAAAGAAGAAGAAAACACTATTTTAAGAATGAAGACATCGCACAAACCTTTCTAAGATTGGTGTGTCAATTCGGGGGCCCTCTTTGATTGGAGGACATAAAGGTTCTGGTTCCCATTCATGACATAGCTCATCAACTTCCTACGGAGATAAAATAGGAAAATCTTACCAAAATATTTCATGGAGCTATGACCAAAATCAGCACTGCACTCTTATCATGTACATAATCAGTCAACGGACAGAGAACGACACTACCTTTTCGGAAAGTGGCTTCTTTGGCGGTTTGTAGCTCTTTCTGGAAAGCTGAAACACTATGACCGCAATAAGAATTCCTTGAACAACCAATTGACCTACAAAATTACACCACTCAAAGTTTCAAAAATGGTATTACATCACAAAGTTTTAGTTGATAGATAGAAGAGGCTAGCTTACCATTGATATGGACCCCGAAGACGAATGCACGGGCAAGAGGTGCCTTGAATCCTGTTGAGACAAGAGCGAGCACCGCTGTGGTGGCATTCACAATTGGAAATGCAAAGTCCATGGCCAACGTCCTAATAACTCTATGCGAGCTCTTTCTAACACACCATGAAAACTTGAGCTTTTCAAACCTACCAAGCAAACAGTTTTGTTTGGTTTTGTTATGTTGGGATGGATTCCAGAGAACAAGAAACAGAAGCCCTCCTCACCTGATCTTATAGTCTCGGCTAGGAAAAAACCGGGCTCAGATCCTAGCACAGAACCGGAAGATATGCGCGCAGTAGAGTCCACATGCATGACTTGATGGCAGCATTAATGGTTCGTAAATTGTATTATATGCATCTAGTGTGGATCTCAATCATAGGGCCTTATGTTTAAATGCTGGAAAGAATTGATTGAGATTTGTTGGCACGCCCATCAAGAGGATGCTAGATCCAACGACCGGCTGGTCCGCCTTACCATGAAACCTGCGAAGCAAGTAACAATCATAATATCATTCTGTAAATCTTGTGATGAACCTTCGTGGTGTCAGGTTATTAAAAAACTAATAAAAATAGGCCTTGTAAATAGTTTTACATGGACATTTTAGAAATAAATAAATATAATTATTCTAGCATACTAATTTGTAATGTTATGCATTATGATATTAGTATCCTAAACTAGTATGATTTTTTATCCTATGGTGCCTTTTCTAGTACTATACTCCCTCCGTTTCAAAATATAAGATGTTCTAGCTTTGTGAAAGAAGTGTATCTAGACCCTTTTAGTGTGTAGGTTCACTCAAAAACTAGATGAACCTACATACTAAAAGGATTCTAGATACACTCTTTTCACAAAGCTAAAACATTTTATATTTTATAACGGAGGGAGTACATATATAGAACCAACGTACCAGTTGGAGCTAGACATATTTATATGATGATATCTAATTAATAATGGGGCCAATGTCTTGTAATCAAACTTTGACGTAGCGTAGAATGTCTAATTTTCATTACATAGTCGTTCTATGGGGAAGAACCATGAGAATGACCGATGAAAACCCTTTCGCCGGCTTAACAGATGGGCATGTGAAACCATGGGCTAGAGCATATTCTCGCAACATATCCTCCAGAATCTGATTTAGTGGCTCTGTCTGTCCATCCGTTTGGGGATGAAAAGTTGTACTGAACTCTAACCTAGTCCCCAATGACTCATGTAGCTGGCGCAAAATTGCGAGGTAAATTGGATGCCTCTATCTGACATGATACTTTTAGATACTCCATGCAGGCACACAATTCTGTTCATGTAGATTTTTGCTAGTTTAGCGCTTGTGTAAGTGGTCTTCACAGGTATAAACTGAGCTACCTTGCTCAAGTGATCAACCACTACCCAAATAGAATCATAATTAGATCTAGTCCTAGGCAATCCTATAATAAAGTATATTCCAACTCTATCTCTCTTCCAATCAGGTACTGGTAACGGCTGTAGCAGTCCTGCTGGCTTCTGATGCTCGTCCTTGACTCTGCTACAGACATCACACACAACAATATACTCTGCAATTTCCCTCTTCATATTAATCCACCAAAACCTTTCCTTCAAATCCATATACAACTTCGTGTTACTAGTATGTATAGAATGTGGTGAGTCATGGGCCTCTTGGAAAATCAACTTCCTAATCTTCAGATCATTGGGCACACATAAACGATCCTCTAACCACAATTTACCTTGCTCATTCTCACGAAAACCTTCTTCCTTACCCTTGGGTATATTATCTTTTATCTCTACAGTATCACTATCCCTCTCCTGAGCTTCTCTGATCATATCCAGTAACATTGGCTTCACTTCCATCATTGCTAAGTATCCCTCGGATACTACTTCCAACCAAAGGTCCTAGAATTGTTCACACAAATCCTTAGATAATTTCCCCAGGGTTAAGCCATTAGCATAAACCATGCGACTTAGTACATCCGCTACAACATTAGCCTTTCCTGGATGATATTGTAGGCTCATATCATAATATTTTATGAATTCTAGCCATCTCCTTTGCCTCATGTTTAATTCGTTCTGAGTGAATATGTACTTCAAGATTTTGTGATCTGCTAACACATCATAATATTTCCCCATCAGATAATGTCTCCACACCTTGAGTGCATGCAGAACTGATGCCAACTCCAAGTCATGCGTAGAGTAATTACTCTCAAGGTGTTTAAGTTGGCGTGAGGAATAGGATACCACTCTTCCATATTGCATCAACACACTACCAAGTCCTTGGCAAGAGCCATCACAATACACTTGGAAATCCTTCTGAATATTAGGCGAACCAAAGATAAGTGCGGTCACTAGGCATTGCTTTAGTTCCTGGAAACTAGCTTCGCACTCCTCTGTACATTCAAACTTCTTCTCCTTCTTTAGTAGCTCAGTCATTGGCTTCGCAACCTTGGAGAAATTCTCTATGAAACTTCTATAATATCCAGCATATCCTAAGAAACTCCAAAGATCCCCCTCATTTTCGGGAGATCTCATTCTGTGACAGATGATACCTTGCTTGGATCAACTGCAACTCCTTCACCTTGGATCAACTGCAAATCCTTCACATGACACTACGTGTCCAAGAAAACCCACAATGTTCAACCAAAACTCACACTTGCTAAACTTAGTATGTAACTTATGCTCCCTCGACTTCTCCATAATCAAGCGCAAATGTTTCTCATGCTCATTAGCACCCTTTGAATAAATCAATATATCATCAATGAACACCACTACGAATTTATCCAAGTACTCCATGAATACCTTGTTCATCATGGTCATAAAATATGCCAGAGCATTCCTTAGTCCAAAAGACATAAGAATACACTCATATAATCCATACCTAGTGGCGAAGGAAGTCTTAGGTATGTCTTGCTCATGGATCTTCAATTGGAAATACCATGATCTTTGATCGATCTTGGAAAACACCTTCGCTACCTTCAACTGATCAAACAAATCATTTATATTGAGCAGAAGGTATTTATTCTTGATGGTTACTTCATTAAGTGAACGATAGTCTACAACCAATCTCTTGTTGTTGTCCTTCTTCTCCACAAACATAATAGGCACACCCCTGATGAAGAACTAGGCTAAAAAATCCCTTATCCAACTACTCTCTAAGTTGCTTCTTCAATTCCTTGAATTCATCCGCATCCATCTTGTATGGTCTCTTGGCTACAGGTCCAGTTCCTGGCATTAAGTCAATGAGAAACTCCACATCTCTATCAGGTGGCATCCCTGGTAGTTCCTCTGGAAAAACATCGGGGTATTATTTTACTACAAACACATTGATACATTGCAAATGTAGGTATAATTTTTGATGTTCCATGCTTGGTTTTATCCACTTTCTTGTGTTTTGTTCCAACTTTGGAGTACTATTATTATGATTTCTTGGACTAACCTATTAACAAGAGCCACAGTGCCAGCTGCCTGTTTTCTGTTGTTTTTGGTTCCAGAAAAGTCAGAAAATGAATATTCTCGGAATTGGACGGGACAAAAGCCAAAGTGCCTATTTTTCGGAAGAGATCAAGTGCCAGAATACGAGACGGAGAAGGGTTGGGGGCCGACCACACCACCTGGCCACGCGGCTAGGCCTGGCCCGTGCCAGGGGGTGGTCTGGCCGCCCCCAGCACCCCCTCGGCCTCTCCTTCCGCCTATAAGATGCCCTCGGGACGAAAACCCTAAGTACCCAATCAAAAATCCACGAAAGAGTCTGTAGCCGCCGTTATCTCCATCCCTAGATCGGGGGGATCTGAAGCTCTTCCCGGCACCTCCGGAGGGAATTCACCACGAGGCCTTCTTCATCACCATGCAAGCCTCCGGTGTGATGCGTGAGTAGTTCATCCTTCGACTACGGATCCATGTAGTAGCTAGATGGCTGGTTCTCCTCCTTTGTGCTTTCATGTCTAGATCTTGTGAGCTCCGTTCATGATCAAGATCATCTATTTGTAATTCTGCATGTTGTGTTTGCGGGGATCCGATGGATATTGAGATGCTATTTCAGATTGATTATTTATTCTATCATGTCTTTGTTATTTGAGATGTTGCATGCTTTCCGTTGTTAGTAGCTATCTTGGCCAAGTAGATGCTAGCAACTCCAAGAGTTAGTATTTATGCTCGATAGTGGGTTCATGCCTCTGGTAATCTGGGGAAGTGACAAAAATCTCTAAGGTACTAGATGTGTTGTTTCTACTAGGGAGAAAACAACAATCCTTTGTTTATAGAGCAATCGTATTGTTTACCTTACACGCAGCTCGTAAAGCAATAATCTGTTGCTTGCAACTTAATACTAGAGGGGGTTCGGATGATAACCTGAAGGTGGATTATTAGTCATAGATGCAGTTGGATGGCGGTCTATGTATTATGTTGTATTGCCCAATCAAGTCTCAAAGGAGTCAATATGATTAGTATATGCATGTATTGCTTTCTCGGTGTTTGTCAATTGCCCCGCTGTAATTTGTTCACCCAGCATGTTATCTATCTAAGGAGAGCCTGAAGGGAATATGCCCGAGAGGCAATAATAAAGTGGTTATTATCTTATTCCATGTTTATGATAAATGTTTATTTTGCATGCTATAATTGTATTGATCGGAAACATTAATACATGTGTGTTTAATAAACAAAAAGGGTTCCTAGTTATGCCTCTCTTATAGACTAGCTCGTTGATTAACAAGATGATCAAGGTTTCCTGATCATGGACATTGGATGTTGTTAATAACGAGGTCACAACATTGGTGGAATGATGTGATGAACATTTATCCGAAGTATAGCATTACGATCAAAGTCATTATGTTTATATTGCTATAACATCATACGAAGTAATCTTTATCTTTAGACCATGAGATCATGTTAATTGCTAACACCGGAAGAGTATCTTGATAACATCAAACGTCACACCGTAACAGGGTGACTATAAAGGTGGGTTCAGTGCTACGAAGGTGTTATGTTGAGGCTCATGGATCAAGAGTGGGATTTGTCCATCCCGATGACGGATAGATATACTCTGGGCCCTCTCGGTGATATCACATTGAAATAGATTGCAAGCGAGTGATGTGATCACTAGAATGTTATATCACGGGAACAAGAAAAGAGTGCATGTCAGTAACGAGATCAAACTAGGTATTTGGATGCCAATGATCGAATCTCGGACATGTAATATATCGCGAGACAAAGGGATTTAGTTACGACGTTAAAGGTTCTCACGATCACAGAAGTCATCGTTGAATGTGTAGGAGTCAGTATGGATCTCCAAGTCCCGCTGCTGATTATTGATCGGAGAGGGGTCTCGATCATGTCTGCATTATTCGCGAACCGTAGGGTGACACACTTAAGGGATACCGACACCATTTGGAGCAAATATGTTTCAGATAAAGATTTAAGAAAGCGCTGGAATTATTTCAATAGACATCGAAACTGTTTCGGGTGAAATTGCTGAAATTGTTTCTGCATGTAATATTGAAATGTTGCAGGGGGTTTTATGTGAATGTTTGTTAATTAAAGTAATTAAAAAAATTCTGAATAAAAAATAATAAAAGAGTTTTATTAAATGAGAGAGCATTAAATTTGGAGAAATTTAATGCATTTAAAGTGGAGACTTTAAAAGGGAATGTGAAGAGGCATTTTAATGTGGAGGGGTTACCACCACATGAATGGAGGAGGTGAAGAGACACCTCCTCCATGCGCCGGCCATGAAGGAGGGGCACCCCCTCCTCCTATAAAAGGCCACCCTCTCCTCACTTCTCAAACACACCTCCTTGTGAAGGATCTCTCTCCCCCTCTAGTATTATTCCCCCATGGTCTCGGATTAGCGAGATACATGTTCTCGGTGGCTTTATCTGGAAAGAAGTTGCTGCTTCCGGTGCTTTGCTGGAGTGAGGGACGGAGGTTGTCGGGGTACCGGACGTGTGTGCGATCACGGATGCACCGCTGCTTTGCGGTGCTGGACTTGGTGGTGTTGGAGCTGGATCTGATCGACGTGCTGGAGCTGGACCTGCTGGACTTCATCACGATCTTGAGATCGGCAAGTGTACGACTACATCAACCACGAGTTCCTACTCGTTAACAAAGCTCGTTGTCTATGAGGGTAAGTTCTCGTTGGATGTATGTTCACCCGTTGCTTTGTACCTAGTAGATAGATCTTGGCGTGTAGTTCACACCGTAGGAAAATTTTTGTTTTCTATGCTGCGGACCCAACAGTGGTATCAGAGCCTAATCTATGCGTAGGTGCTTTGCACGGGTAGTACACATATGTTTATATGTGGGCGATGATGATCATGTTATTGCTTATTTCATGTATTTTGGATATTGGTGGCATAGTGGGATGAAGCAGCCGGACCAACCTTACATGTCATCGTACATGAGACCGGTTCCACGACTGACATGCAACTTGTTTTGCATAAGTGGCTAGCGGGTGTCTGTCTCTCCTACTATAGTCAATATCTGATTTACAACGAGTTGCTAATAACTTAGTTATCCTCGTTGTGGTTCATGTTCGTAGATAAGAACGATTCTATCTCCGAAAGCCCTAAGCCACGTAAAACTTGCAATTGATAAATTAGAGGCGTCTAGTTTAGATCGTTGCTGGGCTAGTGTCTTGATATGGTATTGCTGTAAGTAGATGTATGATAGATACTCTTACAACACATTCAACGTGTAAATTCCATAGACCTTGGCCTTACACACAAAGGAATGATAGAGATCATACCACGATGCAAATGATAGAGATCAAATGCATGGACCATATCATCTCACTTTACACATTACATGTTAGCATCTTATACTACTAGTTTGGCGCTTTCTGTAGCATTGTAAGATGATCCCTTATTTAAATATCAATATAAAATGTGTTCTTCCTTAAGTATGCACCGTTCTATGGATCGTGTTTCGAGACATCACGTGATGATCGGGTGTACTCGACTCTACGCTTTCATACAAACGGGTGTAAGACAGTTTTACACACGCGAGTACTAAGGTTCTTACTTGGCGAGCCTAGCATGTACAGACATGGCCTCGGAACACGGACCGAAAGGTTAAGCATGAGTCATATAGTTGATATGATGCCCATATTGATGCTCGCCTTTGAAGCTACACCGACTCACGTGATGATCGGACTTGGTGTAGTGGATTTGGTTCATGTAATCACCAAAAAGGCACGAGGGATGTCGTTTTTGAGTGTGAGTTCATTTCTAATTTGGATTAGTCGAACTCAATTTGTCATAAACTAAATTGAAGTGAATTTGCATAATTTGTTGTAGTCATTCGCATATGTTCACTACCTTATGCTTAGTTTTTATTTGAGATAATAGAACTATATAATTCTAGATATTTACTTTACGAACTGGTATCGTATTGTTTTGAATGTCAATTTAAAGTTTATAAGTCCTATTGCAAACTTTCAGCAAACTCTATTTACTCCATGAAGTTTAATAAGTAGTATTAAATCAAGAGTAAGAATTCCAATGTTAGTATCTAAAGTATCATGTTTGCCTCCATGATTATTGATATTCAAAAAGTTGTTTTAATATCAAGATTATATTGGAGCTGAAAATTGTTTCAGAAGCCATCATGTGTGAAAGATATTGTGATATCTGAAACAATGTTTTTGGTTGCATTATGATAGAGTATAATTTAGCAAAATACATGTTCTCATATTGTATGAGAATTTGTGAAGGATAGAGATGCTAGGCATCCGAATCTCCCAAAAGGTTTTGGGAACTAAAATTATACTCGTCATTTTTCCTTATAGGCCATAGTAGCTTGATCATGAAAGTTGTCATGATAAGGATGAATAGAAGATGTAAGTAAAATGTTTACTACACTAATAGATTACTAAAGAATGGATTTTTGAAAGAATACCAAACATTTGATGATGGTGATCCACTTCAAAGTGCAAGTCCAAAGGTATTAGTATTTGACTATATACGCTTTGTACTATGTATCATATGAATGACACCACTATTGATGTTGATAGATTCTTTTAAAGGAAAAAGGAATTGCTGAAAGAGAATCTATAAAATATTTGGCAGAAAATATAAGGTTGGAGATGTACAACTTGGGTATATAGAAGATATACATGTTATGGTTGTATTCCTTGCTTGTTAAAAAAATGTGGTTCTTAGGTATTGGATACCGAATTGGTTGGTATGAAGTGTCATACAGGACAACGCAATTCATGAACTACAATGACCTAAGTAACCAGCAAGAGAATGAGTGATGATGTTCATCGAAAACAAATAAAGTGTTATTGTTTTTTTCGTTGTCATCAAACTAAGCCTTCAAGATTTGTTTAAATAATTGTTATTTTTTTCCGGTATTACGAGAACAATAGTTGTTCAAATAAATTACCGTATTCCATAAAGGATGGATGAACTTTTACAAGTCTAGTGGGAGAAATCACATCCATAAACACTATTGCTAAAATGTCGCAAGACAAATGATTGAAAGATCACTTATGAAGTGACATCGCTGTTTAAATTATATTTGAAAGAAAACATGAAGAAACTCCATGTTGATGGATTTTTGGAGTCTTTGATTTTGATCAATTGACGCATGTGAGACTTTCCTCGAGATAATTGAAACTCCGTCCATAGGCCAGAGAGGAACGGATGACTAGCTTATTGGAAATTGTGGATGCTGATGTGCATAGTCCATTATGTGTAGCCATATGCGATGTATCTTTTTGCTTCATATGCTTTCTCCGAAAATTTGAGTGAATATACTATATATTTACTTAATAAGGAAGAAGTATGAAACATTTGAAAATTGTTCAAAGTCTTTCAAGATGAAGTGAAAAATCATTGTAACAAGAAAATAAAGAGTTTATGATTCGATCATAAATGAAAATATTTGAGTTACATGTTTAGCAAAACACCTAATATTTGAGGAATTGTTCCATGATTTGTGTTTCCCGATAAACCATAGGAGTATGGCATATTCGAGAGTTGAAATCAAACCATGTTTGACATGGTAAGATCAAAGGTGTCATTTATAAAACTGCCATTATGTTTTAAAGATTGAAGCTTTAGAGACTACCGCTTTTACACTGAAAAGAGCACCATCGTGATCCATTGAAATGACACCATATGAGTTATGGTTTGGGATAAAACCTGAATTGTCTTTTCTTAAATTTTGGTATGCTATACATAAGTAAAATGTTTACAACCAAAGTCGGATAAGCACGTCTTTGTAGGTTATAATAAAGAATTTGTTGGGAATTTCTCCATAACACCAAGGACAAAAGAGTTTGTCGCTTGGAACGTCAAGTTTCTTGAGAAGGAACTTTTCGTGAAAAGTTAAGTGGGAGGACAATAGAACTTTGATAAGGTTGTTGAACCTTAGCTATATGTGCTAAGTAGCGCAGCGCCGTAAAGTGTCCCGGTGGCGGCCACAATGCTCATGGCTCTCGTGATTACAAAAGGTGTGATCTCGGAGGTTAGAGTTCCTATAGAACCGTGTGGGTCGGTAAGAATCAAATAGTAAGATTTGATAAGCAAGTCGTTATTGTTTTGACAATGATGAACCGATTACATGCAAAGAAGCGATGATGGACCCTGACTCCATAAAATGACTAGAAGTCATTGAATCTGTGATAGTATCTATACACGAGAAATGAAGTTTCTGAACTTGAAAGACCCTCCGGAAAGGCGTGAAGCCTATCGGTCGTGTTTGGATCTATAAAGAAATAAGACATGGATGTTTAACATCTATGAAATAGTCGACATGTCGGAAAGAAGTTTACGACAATGTTCAAGGAGTTGACTATGACAAGATTTGATCTTTCATAGCGATATATAGTCTTGACGGATTAATATAGCAACCACTACATATAATTTGGTATATGGTAGTTGAATAAACAAAACAAGGTTCTTCTAATAGAACGGTAACCTAGGACATGTACATGACATGGTCCGAAGGGTTTTGTTAATTCAAAGGGTGCTAAAAGGGCATGTAAACTTCAATAGTTGAAGTAAGCATAGCGGAGTTGGAATCTTCACCATGATGAAACTGTTAAAAGAGTTTAAATTCATCGGAGATGATGAAGATGCTTGCATTTGCAAGAAATTAAGTGAGAGCGTTGAGACATATTTCTAATACATTATGTAGAGGACATATTGTTGATTGGAAATGATGTATCTTGTATTGACACAAGTTAAGAATTTCATTAAAATAAGATTTCGATGAAAGACTTGGGCAAACCAGGAATATTTGGCATCAATATCTATATGGATAGATTAAGGCGCAAATATGGTTGTGCCAGACATACATATATGAGATATTGAAAGAGTTCAATATGGAAACAACAAGAAAGGTTCTTGCTGCATGGAAAGAATTGTATCAAGATTCAAGTGTTTTGAAACTTGGTGAGTAAAATCACATGAAGATTTTGATCGATTATACCATGATATGTATATATCCAGAATGTCCTATGTTCTAAACATTATGAGCATATACCAGAATGATTCGTAAGATGATCATTGGACAATAGTAAAGATATTCTTATGATCTTTGGAAGAACTAAGAATATATCATGTATAAGTGACAAATAGTTAAAGGTAGTTCATTGTAAAGTGTTACATTGATACTAGTTTTGTCACAAGATACAAATTAAATTTATCTCAATTTAGACTATGGGTGGCACAATATAATGGAAAGGATGTTCCATGATGGATTTGGATGAGTTCCAAAGTTGAGATATTGTGACGGATACTACAACAAAAGGCTAAGTATATAACTGCTATAGTAGCAGCAAAGGAGGGCATTTGTGTAAAGTAGTTTGTTATGAAACTAGGTGTGGTTCAAAGTGGGCTAATACTATGAAGATATATTGTGTGACAATAATATCAACATATTTTGAGCCGAACAAACTAAAGGTCTCACCAAAGGACCAAATTTATACAATGCCATCTCATTTGAGAATAAGTGATGCGTAGAGACGCAAAGACATGCAAATACACATGGACCTGAAATTGTCAGATCCGGAGATTATGTTAACCACTAGCAATAGCGTATATGCAACACCAGAAAGCCATAGGTGTTCAATACACAAAGTTTTTCAAACTAGATTATTGACTCTAGTGCAAGTGGGAGACTGAAGGGAATATGCCCGAGAGGCAATAATAAAGTGGTTATTATCTTATTCCATGTTTATGATAAATGTTTATTTTGCATGCTATAATTGTATTGATCGGAAACATCAATACATGTGTGTTTAATAAACTAAAAGGGTTCCTAGTTATTCCTCTCTTATAGACTAGCTCGTTGATTAACAAGATGATCAAGGTTTCCTGATCATGGACATTGGATGTTGTTAATAACGAGGTCACAACATTGGTGGAATGATGTGATGAACATTCATCCGAAGTATAGCATTACGATCAAAGTCATTATGTTTATATTTCTATAACATCATACGAAGTAATCTTTATCCTTAAACCATGAGATCATGTTAATTGCTAACACCGGAAGAGTATCTTGATAACATCAAACGTCACACCGTAACAGGGTGACTATAAAGGTGGGTTTAGTGCTACGAAGGTGTTATGTTGAGGCTCATGGATCAAGAGTGGGATTTTTCCATCCCGATGACGGATAGATATACTCTGGGCCCTCTCGGTAATATCACATTGAAATAGCTTGCAAGTGAGTGATGTGATCACTAGAATGTTATATCACGGGAACGAGAAAAGAGTGCATGTCGGTAACGAGATCAAACTAGGTATTTGGATGCCAATGATCGAATCTCGGACATGTAATATATCGCGAGACAAAGGGATTTAGTTACGATGTTAAAGGTTCTCACGATCACAGAAGTCATCGTTGAATGTGTAGGAGTCAGTATGGATCTCCAGGTCCTGCTGCTGATTATTGATCGGAGAGGGGTCTCGATCATGTCTGCATTATTCACGAACCGTAGGGTGACACACTTAAGGGATACCGACACCAGTTGGAGCAAATATGTTTCAGATAAAGATTTAAGAAAGCGCTGGAATTATTTCAATAGACACCGAAACCGTTTTGGGTGAAATTGCTGAAATTGTTTCTGCATGTAATATTGAAATGTTGCAGGCGGTTTTATGTGAATGTTTGTTAATTAAAGTAATTAACAAAATTCTGAATAAAAAAATAATAAAAGAGTTTTATTAAATGAGAGAGCATTAAATTTGGAGAAATTTAATGCATTTAAAGTGGAGACTTTAAAAGGGAATGTGAAGAGGCATTTTAATGTGGAGGGGTTACCACCACATGAATGGAGGAGGTGAAGAGAAACCTCCTCCATGCGCCGGCCATGAAGGAGGGGCACCCCCTCCTCCTATAAAAGGCCACCCTCTCCTCACTTCTCAAACACACCTCCTTGTGAAGGATCTCTCTCCCCCTCTAGTATTATTCCCCCATGGTCTCGGATTAGCGAGATACATGTTCTCGGTGGCTTTATCTGGAAAGGAGTTGCTGCTTCCGCTACTTTGCTGGAGCGAGGGATGGAGGTTGTCGGGGTACTGGATGTGTGTGCGATCACGGATGCACCGCTGCTTTGCGGTGCTGGACTTGGTGGTGTTGGAGCTGGATCTGATGGACGTGCTGGAGCCGGACCTGCTGGACTTCATCACGATCTTGAGATCGGCAAGTGTACGACTACATCAACCACGAGTTCCTACTCGTTAAGAAAGCTCATTGTCTACGAGGGTAAGTTCTTGTTGGATGTATGTCCACCCGTTGCTTTGTACCTAGTAGATAGATCTTGGCGTGTAGTTCACGCCGTAGGAAAATTTTTGTTTTCTATGCTGTGGACCCAACAGAGCCACCTCTAGTGAACTATGGATCCCGGTCCTTTTACTTTACATACAATCTACAATCTTTTACTGCTTTGTGTTTACTTTCTGCAAACTTTTACTTCTTTCCATTTGATACGTTTAATCCTTTGTTTTCCGTAAAACACGGTGAGATTGACAACCTCATTGCAAGTTGGGGACAAAGTTCTGTGGTTGTGTTGTGTACGTCTTCATGTTGCTACTAGCACCGGTAGTGTGCCCTGCCAAAGCTTAGCTAGTAACACCTTTGAGGTGTTTCCTTGCTCCTACTGGTTCGATTAAACCTTGGTTTCATAACTGAGGGAAACTTGCTGCTGTGCTCATCGTACCTTCCTCTTGGGGTTCCCAACGAGCTCTACATCAACACCGCCATCAAGCATTTTTCTGGGCGCCGTGCATTGAGCCATCACACATCCTCCAAGCTAACCCCTTGAGAGAATTCAACTTAGCCCCTCCAAAGTATGTGGAAGACCTATACCTATTCCTCTTTCCCTCTAGCATGGTGAGTGTAATTACTTGTTGAGCACAGTCTATCTAACCTTTATACCTTGACAACAAATCCATCCACAAGATGACATCTAAACCTTGTGAATCTAGTATGACCAAGTGATGTCTACGTATGCTTCTATTCTTGTAGATAGTGTTGGGCCTCCAAGTGCAGAGGTTTGTAGAACAAAAACAAGTTTCCCTGAAGTGGATCACCCAAGGTTTATCGAACTCAGGGAGGAAGTGGTCAAAGGTACCCCTCTCAAGCAACCCTGCAATCAATATACAAGAAGTCTCTTGTGTCCCCAACACACCCAATACACTTGTCAGGTGTATAGGTGCACTAGTTCGGCGAAGAGATAGCGAAATACAAGTAATATGGATGATTATAAGTCGTAATTGCAATCTGAAATAATAGTGGCAGCAAGGAAAAATGCAACGGGACTGATTGTAAACGGTGTTTCAATGCTTAGAAACAAGGCCTAGGGATCATAATTTCACTAGTGGACACTCTCATATAAATATCTTATCTTCATGATGCTACCCTGAACTACTTTCTGGTTGGACGATGTAGGGCTATAATAGCACACGTTAAAGTTCACATTCCCCATCTAGATAACCCCTCACTATCACCTTGAATGCTAGATAGTTCCAACAAACACCGGAATCTCATAGAGACATCCAACTCAAATTATACTCATGATAAGTATTTATGTAACCTTAGCCAAAGTGCCACACGGTGTGCACAATGTTAACTTCACACATGTGGGGATAAGTAGAGATTAATTAAAGAACTTAAGTAGTAGAATAGATCTATAGATTACAAAGCTCATGATCTCAATAAGATCACACATAGAGAGAGATGAACACATAGCTACTTGTAGAGCCCTTAGCCTCGAGAGAGAACTACTCCCTCCTCATCATGAGAGTCAGCAACGGCGATGGAGATGGCGGTGGAGTTGATGGAGATGGCTCCAGGGGCACTTCCCCGTCCCGGCAGGGTGCCGGAACAAAGACTTCTGTCCCTCGAATCTCCTCTTCGGTGGCGGCAGCGCTGCGGAACTTTTCATGGAATTCTGAGCTTGTACTTAGGGTTTTCGTCCCGGGGGGCTTTTATAGGCGGAAGGGCAAGGTCGGTGGAGCATCAGGGGTCCCACACCCCCTAGTGGCACCCTCCCAGGCCATGTAGGCACCAGGTGTGGCCGACCTATTGCGCCACTTCGTCTCCCCTCCGGACTCCGTGTTGCTTTGGGTAAAATATTGACTTTGGCTTTTGTCGGGTCCAATTCCGAGAATATTTACTTACTAGCTTTTCTGAAACCAAAAGGGGCAAAAAACAGGCAACTGGCACTATGGCATCTTGTTAATAGGTTAGTTCCAGAAAATGTACAAAAATACCCCAAAGTGTGGACAAAACATAAGAAAGTAGATACTAAACAAGCATGTAACATCAAAAATTATAGATACGTTTACAACGTATGTACATCCCCAAGCTTAACTCCTGCTCGTCCTCGAGTAGGTAAGTGATAAAGAAAAGAATAATTTTTGAGGTGACATGCACCATCACAATCTTGATCAAGGTATTTGTAAAACATTGATACCTGGGATCATAGTACTCTAACATAGACATGAAAGATATAGTTCTAACAATAATACATAGCAACTATGTTGTAGCATGAAAAGGTACAAACAAAATATTCATGAATAACAATGCTTTGAAAGACGCTTGTTTGTTTCACATATAGAAAACATAATGAGAATGGTATTCAGCTTGTCCCTCATGATGTAGCAAAACATAAATGCATAGGACAGCTTCAAAGTTCATAAGGGTGACTAGATACAAATAGTTTAAGAACAAGCAATATCAAAGTTATGAATCAATCAACAAGTTTTGGGACAATGCACATTAAACTAAGAATGACCACTATGCTCTCTCAATAGGTGCATAAACATAGAAGATGGAGACTCAACATAAAAGTAAAAGAAAGGCCCTTCATAGAAGGAAGCATGGATTCAAGTCTCATAAAGAGCTTCCAAAAATTATGGTACTTATTAGCTTTCATCTCTTATTACCCCTATCATAAGCATCTTTAGGTGATTAAGGTTAAAGTGAACAAATATGAGGATATGCTTGACAAGATATAAGCTGAAAATCTCATGCCCCTTGCTTATGAGTACCGAACCTCATGCTACTCAACTTTAGTCACAAGTAAGTTCTTATCATTGTAAGTACATGTGTAGCATAGAGAACCGCCAACAGGGTACCCCTTGCCCCATGATACAGGAGCTTTTCCATATCAAAATGACAAGGCAACAGACAATGAGCATCTCAGCGATCCTTTTATTTGCTATTTGCATAGGGGTTTCCCCTTTTTTATTGAGGATGATTCACAGATTGCTCACTATGGTTACGCTGCAAGTTTCCACCATGATTAGGCATGGCTTAGGCTAGCCGCCCAGGCATTTCTCTAACACATATACAAACCCCATGAGCTTTACAAGCTCTCGTTTTATTTCACACCGCCGGGATCCATAAGCAAAAGAACATGATATCAACTAAATAAAGTGCAATGTTAAAAGCATTCCCCATGGTAACATGGTTCTGCTAATTCACAACTTACAAAGCGCAAGCATATATGCAACTTAGATGGGAAAAATGGTTCAAGTTTATTAAGTGCAAGAAAGTAAAGTGTGCCATCAAGTTTGTGAGAGCTTTAATCACTGATTTTCACATAACAAGTTTAATTCCGAAGATAGATAAAAAAAAGAATATACTTGGAATAGCAATAATGCTAATAGGTAGGTATGGTGGACTCTTTGAAATAACCTGGTTTTATTTGGAGTTGGATGCATGAGTGGAACTCATACTTGGTACATGTGGAGGCTAGCAAAAGACTGTGAGCGACCAACTAAGAGAGCAATAATGGCCATAATCATGCAAAGCGATAAAACATTATTAATTAAAGCATAAAGTGATATTACAAGTCGAAAACTAAATGATCATAGAGGCTATGGTGATTTGGTATAGTCTTAACATGGTGTGAGCATGCGCCAAGTCAACCCAAATAAAGCATCAAAGGAGAATACCACAATATTATGCTTTTGTATGCTAAAACAACGCAGGATTCTTTCAAAGCACATTAAGTAATCTCAATTGTTTGAAACAAGTCATGCTACAACAATAATTACTAAGCATAAAGTCAAAGCAATATCAAACATGACACGATAAAGTCTAGGCCACAGTCAAAACAAGACTCCTTTTGTACCACTTATAAGCATGAAACTTCCTACTCTTTTCCAACACCAATCGAAAACTAAAGCTAAATGCAGTGCTAGTAAAGGAGAACGCTCACAGAACAATAAGAGTGAAAAGTAGAGTGTTCTAGGCAATGAATAACAGGGTGTGTCTCTCTCCAAAAGAAGTGTGTTGGGATCCAACCAACTTATTTAAGAAAACTAAACAAAATAAAACTAAAAACAAAAACGAAGACGCTCCAAGAACAACACAATTGTGCATGAAACAATAAAAATGAAGTGTTTAGAAGAAAACCTGAGATTTTTATAGATGAAGAAGGGGATGCCTTGGGCATCCCCAAGCTTTGATGCTTATACTTCTTGAATATTTCTTGGGGTGACACGGGTGGCATCTCCAAGCTTGAGCTTTTGTCCATACTTCATCTTATCACATTGTTCTTCCCTACACTTTAAAATTTCCTTCATACAAAACTTCACACAATTCTTCATTAGCAACATTAGTGTACTTAAGATAATAAGTCTTTAGGTTCAGTTTCAACATAAGTAAAACTTCCATTAAAGCACAAGATACTGTAGCAATTCCTTTTAAAAGTTCAAGAAATTGGCAAGAACTGAAAGAGGCAAATGCAAATAATAGTAGAAATCTGTCAAAACAGACCAGCAGGTAAAAACCGATTTTTTCAAAGACCTATGTTGCTCAAATCGAAAAGTGTTAAAGTAACAAAAGTTAGACAACAACCTGGGGCATAAGCACAAACAATTATAGCTCAATCCGACATACAGATATTTTTCACGAGTTTTTACATTGAAGCACAAAAATCTGTTTCGGGACAACAATTTTCCCAAGCATTATTTCTCTCTCATTAGAGGTTATTCTTGGCGCAAAAACCACACAAAAAATGATAAGGAGAGATTATTACTGAGGCAATAACTTCCAAAACTCAACAAACCAAAAATAAACTGAAGGTAAAAATATAATGGGTTGTCTCCCAAAAGCTCTTTCTTTATAGCGATTAAGATAGGCATGATAATTTCGATGATGCTCACATAAGAAATATGAACTGAAGTAAAAGAGAGCATCAAGAAGAAAATATGGAACAAATTTAGGTCTAACCCACTTCCTATGAAAAATAATCTTGTAAAGAAACAAGTCATGAAAGCACAAAGCAACAAGCATAGGAAAGCAAAACAAGTACAACTTCAAAATTTTCAACATAAAGATGGGAAACTTAATATTGTTGAGATACATAAAACCATGTTTCCCTCTCTCATAATACCTTTCAGTAGCATCATGAATAAAATTAACAATATAACTATCACATAAAATATTCTTATAATGAGCCACATGCATAAAAGAATTAATACTCCCCACATAAACATAGTCATTCTTATTAATTGTAGTGGGAGCAAATTCAACAAAATAACTATCATTATTATTCTCATCACCATAATCATCAAATATAGGAGGAATATTGTAATCGTAATTAATTTTCTCCTCAATAGTAGGTGGACTGAAAATATCATATTCATCATTGTAATCATCATATATTGGAGGTATAGTATCATCAAAGTAAATTTTCTCCTCCGTGCTTGGGGGACTAAAAATATCATGCTCATCAAAATCAGCTTCCCGAAGCATAGACTTTTCCATAGCATTAGCAATAATGGTATTCAAAGAATTCATACTAATAATATTGCTATTAGCATGCAAATAAAGTTCCATAGGTTTTTTAATTTTCTCTTCAAACACATCATGTCCTAACTCAAGATAAATACTATAAAGCACTCTAATTTTGTTGTTGTTTTCCATTAAGCCTAACTAGTGAAAATAAAAACAAGAAACAAAAAGATATAATTGCAGAATCTAAAGGAAATAACTTCGAGCACTCACACACCAGCAACAGTACTAGAAGATCGCTTAGTAGCCAGAGGATGTGAGTACCTTTTAGCTTACCTCCCCGGCAACGGCGCCAGAAAATAGCTTTATGTCTACACACGCTTCTATTCTTGTAGACAGTGTTGGGCCTCCAAGTGCAGAGGTTTGTAGAACAGCAGCAAGTTTCCCTTAAATAGATCACCCAATGTTTATCGAACTCAGGGAGGAAGTGGTCAAAGGTATCCCTATCAAGCAACCCTGCAATCAAGATACAAGAAGTCTCTTGTGTCCCCAACACACCCAATACACTTGTCAGGTGTATAGGTGCACTAGTTTGGCGAAGAGATAGTGAAATACAAGTAATATGGATGATTATAAGTGGTAATTGCAATCTGAAATAATAGTGGCCGCAAGCAAACATGTAACAGGACTGATTGTAAATAGTGTTTCAATGCTTAGAAACAAGTCCTAGGGATCATACTTTCACTAGCGGACACTCTCATATAAATATCTTCTCTTCATGATTCTATCATGAACTACTCTCCGATTGGACGATGTAGGGCTATAACAGCATACCTTAAAGTTCGCATTTTCCATCTAGATAACCCCTCACTGTCACCTTGAGCGCTAGATGGTTCCAACAAACACCACAATCTCATAGAGACATCCAACTCAAATTATACTCATGATAAGTATTTATGTAACCTTAGCCAAAGTGCCACACGGTGTGCACACTGTCAACTTCACACACGTGGGGATAAGCAGAGATTAATTGAAGCACTTGAGTAGCAGAATAGATCTATAGATTACAAAGCTCATGATCTCAATAAGATCACGCATAGAGAGAGATGAACACATAGCTACTTGTAGAGCCCTTAGCATCGAGAGAGAACTACTCCCTCCTCATCATGGGAGTTAACAACGGCGATGGAGATGGCGGCTGAGTTGATGGAGATGGCTTCGGGGGCACTTCTCTGTCTCGGTAGGGTGCCGGAACAGACACTTCTGTCCCCCAAATCTCCTCTTCGGTGGCAGCGGCGCTGTGGAACTTTTCGTGGAATTCTGATCTTGTACATAGGGTTTTCGTCCCGGGAGGATTTTATAGGCGGAAGGGCAAGGTCGGTGGAGCACCAGGGGGCCTACACCCCCTGGTGGCGTGCCCCCCAGGCCATGCCGCCACCAGGTTTGGCCGCCCTGGTGCGCCACTTCGTGTCCCCTACGGACTCCGTGTTGCTTCGGGTAAAATATTGACTTTGGCTTTTGTCCAGTCAAATTCCGAGAATATTTCTTTACTAGCTTTTCTGAAACCAAAAACAGCAGAAAACAGGCAATTGGCACTGTGGCATCTAGTTCATAGGTTAGTTCCAAAAAATGTATAAAAATACCCCAAAGTGTGGGCAAAACATAAGAAAGTAGATACTAAACAAGCATGGAACATCAAAAATTATAGATACATTTACGACGTATCACCAAGTATGAGGGAAAAGCATACACACCAATCACTAATGTCAACCCTCGACATCATGCACTAGCTATCATCTCTACTCCAGGAGAACTTACCCTAATGGGTCCTCTAAGAGCCTCAGTAGGTAACTTATTCTTATCCACAAATGCCATTGATATGATTGAATGTGATGCACCAGTATCAAAAATAACAAGTGCAACATGGGTATTGATTGGAAACTTACCAATCACAAGATTTGGCTCATCCTAAAACTCCTCCACATTCCCGTGGTTAACTGCCGCCTTCTAGGTTACATTTGGCTTGCTTCCTACATCCACCTTATTCTACTAGCAATTATCAACATAGTGCCCCGTCTTCCTGCACTTGAAGCATTCCACTTGGCTGAGATCCCTCTTAACTCCATGGTTGTTTCAATTGTTCCTCCCAAAGTTGTTTTTGTTGCTCTTGTGGCCATTATGGTGGTGGCCATTTCCTCCATGGTGGTGATTATTGCCCCTCTGACCATCATGTTGATGTCCATTACCTCCATGGTTGTGATGACCATTACCTCCATGATAGCCGTGGTCTGTCCCTTCATGCCTTGAGTGCCGAGAGTGTCGATCATAAGAAGTGTGAGACTGGTGGTGTGATCCTGAGTGGTGATTGTTCTGCTTCCTCTTGCGATTTTCCACCTGCTTATGCTTCCCTTCCAGAATTCTGGGCTTGTCCATCAACTCGTGAGTAGGGAAATAGACCACTGACAACTACGGCGAGAGCTCATCACTAAGACCATCCATGACCCTCGGTCTCCTCTTCGCATGTGTATAGCGAGATAGATTGTTAAACTCCTCTATGTAGTCTACCATCGTGCGATTGGTTTCACGCAGATTGCAGGTGACATGGTTGGTCTTGAAACTCATGGTCCTTGAAGAGACCTTGTTGGTTTTGAAACCTTCCTAGACATATCCTAGGTGACAATAGCAGTGGGATGGGTGATCTGGAAAGCATCCCACCAGGAAGTAGCTCGTCCCTCCAATAGGTGAGCAGCAAATCTCACATTCTCAACATTGGTACAACCAACAGTCACTAGATCCTTGTTCAACGAGTGCAGCTAGTCAAGAGCAATCATAAGCTTAGGTGAAGTGGAAACAAATGTGATTATCCGTGACACACATTATGTGACGATTCAGTTAAAAATGACACATTTATGGAAAAACTTCATAATTTGGATGAATCTCTAATATTTTTTACTGTATCATGACAGAATGTGCGTCATAGATAATCACATTTGTTGTAGTTTGCTTGCACTTCAATGAATTACAGCTACATGTGTCGTTACGATGTTTGGACATCAAAGAATTTTCTCATCACACGAATTTGATGCTAGTCGTGCCTCGGTGCGCAGAGATAAGGCTATTGATACATATTCCCACATATTTGCATCATATTAGTAGTTATTACCAATGTTCTTAATGATTTCGGGGATTTTCTAAAAAATCCCCTCTCCTCTGGTTCTAACTCTGTCTGGCAGAATATACCTTCTGTTAGTATTTTTGACATTACATGAGCTGTGGGACTCGGCCAAAAGGGAAAGGTCAGAGGCCACAATTTACAAATTGCGAGACACATGATCCAGTAATACAAAGAAACGTGAGAGGGGCTTAATCGGATGGGAACTAGGCCCAGTGGCGCGTCCAGCCCAGTAGGGCGCGCCACCTGGTGCCTTTTCCCCTGTAGCCTTCCCATTCGCTTCATTATTTCACCCACTGCTTGTTTTGACCTAAAATCCTCTATATATATACTCGCACACATACGGAGGCATAGATTGAAAACATGAAAACAGAGAGTCTGCATGGCATTGTCAGAGGAAGATTCGAGGCGGAACCGCTGCCAGAATCGCCTCAATGGACCTATTAAACATGGGAATGGAGGAGCACCACACTAATATCTATCTAAGAGCTCTCCAAGAGTGGAGGAGCTACCCACCGGAGCCTCAGGCACTATCCTCGGCTTCTTCGTGGCGTCTTGAGCTTTCTTGGGCACCATTGCTCGAGCGAGTCGAATTGGTTGGAGAAAGGTGCAAGACTAGAAACAGATGGTGTGGGAGCACGAAGTTGAGAAGTGGTGGTGTAGAAGTAGAAAAAGGAAGAAAGAATAATTGCAGGAATGGGCTCTACTTTTGAGGTGTGCATGGTAGTTACAGAGGCACCGCCATTATTACGGAGGTTCCCAATCCAACGGAGTGTGTCAATGTTGCTGTTTGTCCTCCATGGCCAGTACTTGGGAATAACAACCATGTTCCGCAACCCTTGAGCAGTCAGCAAGGAGAACCGTTGGTGTGGGGGCCCTCTTTCGATGATAGGGACCTAACTACCGCTTCGCCTTCACGGTTGCGATGAACCATACCCTCATAATTTTCATGCACCATTGGTGTGGTCCAGCATTTTTAGTGCCCCTGTGCCTTTTCATACTAAAGGATGCATGTAGCCCAGCCGCCCACGGGCTACTATCGTGCCAATGGTAATCATTGTACCCTGGCCAATCTACTACTGGACCCTCAAGACAAGGTAGTTACCCAGCCTCGGAGAGACACCACCATTCAGCGTCAAAAGGGGGCCTCTACAAGGACACTAGGCGGGGCCTCCCCCAAGGGCATCTCCATGAGGCATGAGGCAGCTCAGCAAAGGTGCTGGACGGAACACATCCTCGCTCTAGTACCTAAGTCACAAAAGGTGTGGAATGGTATTAATACTTCAAGATAAGTAACGACAATTGGCTTCGTCAAGACAACTATCACATTACCTCCCCATCACATAAAGGGGTCCTCGACATCCTCTCCAGGGAAGGGCTTTCCCCTTCTCCAATCCTGGAGTGTCTGACAAGACAGCAACGCAAGGGTCCCACCTTCCTTTCTGTAGAGGCATAATGATCACGACAAAGTCGGAGAAGAGCATATTTGACTCACTTTCCCCATCCTTGTTACCATGTGGGAACCCTTCCCGACACTTTGGCAGGAAGAGGACTTGGGCACCTAAATAAGGAGGGGTAGGGAACCATAGGAAGGGACCTTCTTCCATCTCGAAATACCTACCTTTCTTGTCCCAGGAGCAACCACCTGATCTCCAGATCATCCTCATGTATCTATAACCTGACCAACCAGTGCAAGCAATGCAACAAAGAAGGAGTAGGGTTTTACACTGCATGGTGGCCTGAACCTAGGTAAACTCCCCGTGTCATCCTTGCCATGTTTCTGTTGTTCCAGACCAAAGTCACTAAGAGGTTTTGGAGAGGTCATGTCCAGCCCCTTGAGTTTGATTCATCCTACTTTGAGAGATAGCGTGCCGGGACAAATCTCTGACACTATCGAAGTAGTTTGGGTAGCATTTTTGGCAAAGTACATGAGTAGGTTTCGGTTCAACACTAAATTTCACGTACAACATTTTATGTATATCTGTCTTAAACTTCTCGAATCCCGGATCAAAATTTGATGAAGACCTTTACGGCAGGGCCAGACTGGAAGGCCATGGCACGGTAGAGGGGTTGTAGATCAGGATGGTACTCAGGACAAGAGGATAAATAGGTGTGCTAGGTCTAGCCAAGTAAGGTCTCTTTGCCATTGGTTCTAGAGAAAATACCAATGCTGACTACGATTTCGGATTGGACTCAATGGATAAACTGGTGGCCTAGAGTTTGAGCTAGACGTGTTGGTGATGTTTTTCATGGTGTCGGTATATTCGAAAGATGCTATAAGGATCTACTGGTTTGACCCGTTAATGCGTAGATCTAGGGTGGCTAACTAATCATCTGATATAACTTTAAGACTTGACAGTTCAGTCGTCGATGAGAGGAGTGAATTGGGGGTGTTGGTTGATATGATCTTGCCCGAGTGATCTTCCTCAAAGGTCCCCAAGAAAGCTTCCCGATCCTCCTCTTCCTTCTTATCCGGGAGTTGTTGGATCTCTTCCAAGAGTTTCTCTTTCTTATTTCAAAATTCTTCGATCTTCTCAATACGATGAGCTCTCAGGACCTTGAAGGATTTGCGTTGATCGTTCGACAACTCATCACAGGTGGTTCATATGATGTTAGCCACATCGATCTCGCCTGGCAGAGCAATAGTAGGACCGGTTATCGCTTTCCGATCTATGTACTTCCCAGCAGAGTCACCAAAAAGTGTGTTGTCCTTTAAATGGGTACTCACACTTGCACAACGGATCCTCCTAGTCGGAGGACTGGAATTGCCAATACATTTGACCGGATAACGTATAAGGACTTACTTAGGTGCCTAGGATGAAAAGGGTGATGCACCTCAATGCGTTCCTAGGAGGCCAATCTTATAGCACGATACGCAAGACAATAAGCCGACACTCTTTGAACCAGAAGCCCCGATTTCTCAGCAGGGACACGTGTGAGATTCCAGAGATTATTGGCTAAGTTAGTCGGCCTGACCGTCCTAATTCGGTTGTCGATCCTTTGAGAACATAGATTCCCCGAAGAAACGGAAGTAGTGACAAGGGTGGTATAGTCGAAAGTAATATGGAAAAGTAGTGCGAAAAGTAGATGAAAGTAAATTGTATTGGTTTACCGATTGTGTGATTAAAGTCAATCGTCCATCACCCCTCACATATAAATGGGGCAGTTGGTCTTCCTGTGCAAGTCTTGGAGACTATTACATGAGTACATTACGGAATCGTTAGTAGGAAAGTAACTCTAAACTAGACAACTAACACCAGCTTTGTATTGGATCTGCTCTCCAAGCGTCTGGTAAACCCTTTGTTTAGTCTCTCTCCTTCCGTGTTGGTGCAGTCGTTGGTCATCAAGCTTTCTTTCCGGCTAAGTCATGGTATAGGGAATGAATTCACCAACTTCTAGAGCCTTCTCTCTTACAGGCTTTCATCGATGTTAAATGTGTTGGGCCATCTTGCAATAGCTAAATGCTGGTAAATAGACAAAATGCGTCCATTTGTGGCTCACCTTTCTCCGGCTTCCACCTTTGTTATTTTAATCGTCCCAAAAAAGGTACTAACACATCCGAACCCAACCACCTCAAAGCTGATGTCCTTTTGACAGCTGTTTTCCTGATATCCATATCTGATTGCTAGCCTTAGTGTTCCATTTGATTGAGCATGTACTCTTGGGATTACCCCTAAATGTGTACCAGCTGATGTGTGCACACCCCATGCCAACGGATACCTAGTCGGTCGAAGACGGGGCGGTATAGTCGATTGAGGTTGCTTCCCTCATCCACAAGTACCTTGGTGAGCCTCTTCTCGGCTACAGTCGTGTCCACTAGGTGGTATCTTTCGGACCATAGAATCACCCTCTAAGTCTCTTGACTATACTACATATGCCTCCCCTTTGGCATGTAGGATTCTTGAACATAAGGCCTGCAACATCCGGCAATCTACTGACTGATGGTGAGAAGTCAACCCATGCAACAAACAAGGCTAGGTAGGAACGCGCCTTCCCATCCACTTCTGTTGAAATACCAAAGCAATCATCCTATGGCACCTCCCCCTTTCGCTTAGAAATACGGTAAGATGCCGATCTTGCTCTTCTGACTCACTTTTTGTGTGGGGGGGACCAGACAGCGTACCCCTAACTCCATGCTCGCCCTTCTCCTGGAGTGTGTTTGAATTGGGTATACAAGGGTACTTGTTTCATTACCTCATGACTCTTGTATCTCTCCCTTCTCGGACTCAGGGAGGCAATTGTTAGTATTAGATCAGGTTGTTATTTTCTGTCTGTTAGAACCTTGACACGTTTGGTGTCGTAGCAATAGGAATAAGCCTGACACGTGCTCGTTCACGTAGAGGCCCTAGTTTCTCGTTGTTTTCAGTTGTAACCTGGACACGGTCAGCTCCGTGGGATGGCGCGGACTAAGTGGATCGTGGACAGCTTAGGAATAGGTCACGATCGCTACGACGTCGTTGGCCTGGAATAAAAGGAAGCAGGCGAAAAGGGCGCAAGCAGAACGCGTCGCAAAACTCTGTCTCTCTGTTCGTTTCAGTGTGTGTTTCGTCAGAGAAAGTTCAGAGCGTCGTAGCTAGTTCATACCCACAAAATTCACCAGATCGTGTTGTGTTTCTTGGCCTGAGATCCAACATTTGGTATCAGAGCCACTAGGTTCTAGGAGGCGATCGGGGAGGCGGTGATTGTTGGTGGCGTTGAGGCGGGGGTGATCAAGAGATGGGCGACGTCTCGCCGAAGAAGAAGGCTCTGGGCGAGGCAAGCAGCGATGCCGGAGCTGTCGTCGTTCGCTCTGCCTCAAGGGGTGGAATCCCGGTGCACTACCCACAGCTCACCGACACCAATTATGGTGTGTGGGCGGTGAAGATGAAGATCATCATGCGTACTCTCGGCTGTTGGTCGGCGATCGACGGCAAGAGCGTGTACGATCAAGCCCGCGATGAGGACGCTTTTACCGCGCTCTCCCAGTCGCTCCCAGATGCAATGGTCATGGCTATTGCGGAGTTTGACACCGCAGCGCAGGCGTGGGAAGCGATCCGTCAGATGCGCGTCGGTGAGGACCGCGTCAAGAAGGCAAGGGTGAAGCAGCTGAAGAGGGAGCTCGACAGGATGCAGATGGGTGACACTGAAACCATTGCAATCTTTGGACAGAAGCTGACAACGCTTGTCGCCGAGATCCGCTCCCTAGGTGAGAAACTTGATGATGAATCTGTAATAGAAGTATTGTTCAATGCAGTACCAGACAGGTTTGCAGACGTTGTCAACACCATTGAGCAGTGGGGGGATCTGACCAAGATGCCGCTATCAGAGGCACTTGGAAGGCTGGCATCGTTTGAGAATGGCCAGCGTGGACGTCGCCGCAGCACCGTTGGCAAAGAGGATCAACTGATGCTCATGACACGTGCATTAGAACAGTTGATGCAGAAGAAGGGTAACTGGACAGCAGGCAGCTCAGGAAACTCCACTGTGAAGAAAAACAATGGTAAAGCTGATCACTCAAAGCCCGGCAAAGACTATGGTGGTGACCGTAGCAAAGGGAAGAAAAAAGGAAAATTTGACATCACTAAAGTTAGATGTTACAATTGCAACGAGAAAGGGCATTTTCAGTCAGATTGCCCGGGGCCCAAGCGAGAGAAAGCAAATCTCGCTGAAAGGGAGGACGATGAGCCTGCTCTCCTGATGATGGAGACATGTGAGCTGATGGTGTCTGAACCTGAAACAGGGGATCATGTACTTCTCAATGAGGAGAATGTGGTGCCCAAGCTTACTGGAGATTATGAGATGTCATGGTATCTTGATACAGGGGCAAGTAACCACATGACTGGCAAATCAGAAAAATTTGCTGAGCTAGATCGAACAGTGACAGGAAAGGTTCGATTTGGAGACGGATCTGCAGTTGAAATTTGTGGCCGCGGATCTGTTCTGATGAGGTGTCACACAGGGGAACATCGAGTGCTGTCAGATGTGTATTATATACCACGGCTGAAAAGTAATATAATCAGCCTAGGACAGCTAGATGAGAATGGTTGCAAATATTCAGCTGAGGATGGTCTAATGACTGTGCTTGACCGTCAGAGAAACATCTTGGCTCGAGTAAAGAGGACCAAGAACAGGATGTACATTCTGGACATTCAGCAGACTGAACCCATTTGCCTTCTAGCTCATGCCAAGGAGGAGTCCTGGTTGTGGCACATGAGATATGGGCATGTGAATTTTCGCTCGCTTCGGTCATTAGGAGCAGACAATATGGTCAAAGGAATGCCGCCAGGATCAGGTGGAGCAAGTTTGCGATGGCTGCATGATTTCCAAGCAACGTCGGCTGCCATTTCCCGCTCAGGCTAGTCATCGTGCAAAAACACAGCTAGAGTTATTTCATGGAGACCTGTGTGGGCCCATTGAACCAGCAACGCCTGGAGGCAAACGGTACTTCCTTTTGGTGGTCGACGACTACTCACGCTACATGTGGATTGCATTGCTTAGAACTAAGGATGAAGCACTTGATGCACTGAGAAAGATTCAGGCAGCTGCAGAAGTAGAGAAGGATCTGAAACTGAAAAGTATCAGGACTGATCGAGGAGGAGAGTTCACCTCGAATTCGTTTACCAGCTACTGTGAAGACCATGGCATCAGACATTTTCTCACGGCACCATATACACCACAACAGAATGGTGTAGTGGAGAGGAGAAATCAAACTATCGTTGGCATGGCTAGAAGCCTGATGAAATGCATGGGTGTACCTGCCAGATTTTGGGGAGAGGCTGTTGCTACTGCAGTTTATCTGCTCAACCGATCTCCAACGAAGAGTGTGAAGGCAATGACCCCTTACCAAGCTTGGCACGAGAAGAAACCCAATGTGCATCACCTACGCACATTTGGGTGCGTTGCTCATGTCAAGAGAGCAGGTCCGGGGCTAAACAAGCTGTCAGATCGGAGTAGCCAGATGGTATTCATCGGTTATGAACAGGGATCAAAGGCATATAGATTCTATGATCCAGAAAGGAGGAAATTGGTCGTGTCCAGAGATGTTGTATTTGAAGAGGACAGATGCTAGAATTGGGAGCAGAATGCAACTACGCATACTCAGAGCCCTCTTTCACTGTTCACTATCCGCACGCGGCTAGATCGTGTTTCGGTGACTCGGCAAGGAAAACCACCAAAGTTTCTGCCATGAAACGGAGCCAACAACTCCTACCGAAACTGAGAACCACGACGGTTCGACAACGCCGGCAACACCTGTTCCAGACGGAAAGACACGTCGTACTGAAGTGCACCCAATTCCTCTTGCAACTAACATCCCTGCTCCTACACCTGTCTCTTCTGAGCAGTCATCAAATGTCTCTGAAAGCCCATGGTCTGAACCATCACAGGGACCGCAAGGTAAACGACTATTGTCTGAAATTTATGCGGAGACTGAAAATGCTGGGTTGTGTTTTCTGGGTTTAGAAGAGCCGAACACTTTTGATGAAGCAGATAAACATGTGTGTTGGCGGGCAATGATGGAGGAAATGGATTCCATTATTAGTAACAATACATGGAAACTCTGTGACCTGCCAAAGGGACATAAACCAATCGGGCTAAAATGGGTCTACAAGCTGAAAAGAGACTCATCAGGTGCTGTTGTGAAACACAAAGCCAGACTGGTAGCAAAGGGGTATGTTCAGAGACATGGAGTGGATTACGATGAAGTATTTGCTCCTGTTGCCAGATTAGATACAGTGAGATTACTCCTAGCCTTGGCAGCCCATGAAGGTTGGGAAATCCATCATATGGATGTTAAATCAGCTTTTCTCAATGGTGAACTCGAGGAAGAGGTTTATGTTTCTCAACCTGCAGGTTTTGTCACTAAGGGAGAGGAACATAAAGTGCTAAAGTTGCAGAGCGCTATATGGTGAAACAAGCTCCAAGGCGTGGAATGCAAAGTTGGACAGAACATTGATCGACCTTGGATTTGAAAAGTGTCCATCGAGCATGCTCTCTATAAGCGAGAAACAAGGTGAGTCACCGCTGGTTGGTGTGTATGTGGATGATTTGGTTATTCTTGGTAAAAGTCTTTGTAGGTATTCAGTTTTCAAAAAGCAGATGAAACAATTTTTCAGCATGAGTGACCTTGGACAACTCAGTTACTATCTTGGAATTGAGGTAAAGCAAGGTTCTCAAGGCATCTGGATTAACCAATCAGCATATGCAACCAAGATACTTGAGAAATGTGGGATGAAGGACTGCAATTTCAGTCAAACGCTGATGGAGCCGCGTTTGAAGTTGTCCAAGGACGACATCAGCCAGTGGATAGCACCCACTATAGAAGTGTGGTGGGGTCTTAGATACCTATTGCATACTAGGCCTGATCTGCCACTCTGTTGGTATTGTGAGTAGGTACATGGAACGACCTCTTGTTGAGCATTTTCTGCAAATGAAACATATCCTCGGATACATCAAAGGGACACTGAATTTGGGGTGTTTTTATGGGAAGGAGGAGGATGGCCCAAGCAGGTTTTAGTGACAGTGACCATGCTGGAGATGTGGACGACAAGAGAAGTACTTCAGGAGTACTGTTCTATCTTGGTGCAAGTCCTATTTCGTGGTCATCACAAAAACAAAAGGTGGTTGCTCTCTCATCTTGTGAAGCAGAGTACATGGCAGCAACATCTGCTACATGTCAGGGCATTTGGCTAGCCAGATTGCTGGGTGAGATGCAAGGTTCAGAGAACTCTAAAGTGAGACTAAAGGTGGATAATCAATCTGCTATCTCGCTAAGCAAAAATCCTGTTTTCCATGACCGCAGCAAGCATATAGCAGTCAGATATCACTTTGTGTGGCAGAAAGTGGAAGAAGGAGAGGTTGACATTGCATATGTCAGAACTGAAGACCAATTGGCTGATATCTTGACTACGTCACTCGGGAGAGTGAGGTTTCAGGAGTTGAGGAGTGCAATTGGTATGAAGGAGATGACCTGAAGACAACATGATCTAGGGAGAGAATGTTAGTATTAGATCAGGTTGTTATTTTCTGTCTGTTAGAACCTTGACACGTTTGGTGTCGTAGCAATAGGAATAAGCCTGACACGTGCTCGTTCACGTAGAGGCCCTAGTTTCTCGTTGTTTTCAGTTGTAACCTGGACACGGTCAGCTCCGTGGGATGGCGCGGACTAAGTGGATCGTGGACAGCTTAGGAATAGGTCACGATCGCTACGGCGTCGTTGGCCTGGAATAAAAGGAAGCAGGCGAAAAGGACGCAAGCAGAACGCGTCGCAAAACTCTGTCTCTCTGTTCGTTTCAGTGTGTGTTTCGTCAGAGAAAGTTCAGAGCGTCGTAGCTAGTTCATACCCACAAAATTCACCAGATCGCGTTGTGTTTCTTGGCCTGAGATCCAACAGCAATACCCACATACGTTATTGATACACTAGCCTCCTACAAGTTGCATGAGAAATGTGAGGGTAGCTAACTTCTTCCGCCTTCGCTTCTCCTCTACCACTGCCACGAGCTCCCAGGTGCTCCCTCTCATCCATTCCGACCACCTGGTGATCTCCCAATATACTCTCTTGACCGCACTCTAGGCCTCTAGAGTGCTCCACCATGAAGCCCTAGGGCTGCTCTCCGGCATATAAATAGTGCTGGAGTCGGAAAAAAATACGAACCCAAAGAGATGCTTAAAAGTGACACACAATGCCCCTACCTGGTGCACCAACTGTTGGGGTTTTGATTACTGGATGTAGAAAACAATGGTAGTGATCATGAAACGATAATAACCTCAATGCATGCACGATTTATATAGGTTCAGGCACCGGATTATGATCCGGGAACAACCCAACTTATCTCTAGGGTGGTAGAAATGGATATGGAAATGTGGAATAATGATGTGGGTGTTTGGTTGCTCTTGTGTATTTAGGGTTATCTATTTCTCTAGGGGTTCGTAGCATGGAAAACAAAAATTTTCTATCGCATACAAACAAACAAGCCAAGATCTATCTACTAGATTGCAGCAACGAGTCGATGGAATAACTCACCCTCGAAGATTCCAAGTGTTTAACGAGAGCAGATTCTCGTGGGTGATGTAGTCGTACTCTTTCCGATCTCAAGATCGCGTAGACGATCCTTCCTGCTGCGTTCATGGCGCTCCATGATCGGTCACACGTTCGGTACTCGACGAAGACCTTCCTCTCCCTTGTTCCAAAGCAGCCGGAGGTTGTAGCACTCTCCTCGCGATTCCGTGACTGTGGCGTGTGCAGGAGGTAGAGGGAGATCCCAGGCAAGCTTCAGTGCCAAAAGTAGTATGGTGGAGCTTATGAGAGAGGCTATTAGTGGTCTAGTAATTAGACACACCAATTAGAGGGCTCTAAACCAATTAGAAGGCTCTAAACCGAAACAGCTCTAAACCGGGTCTAGGTCTAGTTTCTAGTTTAGAGGATAGGAACTTTGTGTCTCTAGAGGGAGGCCCTGCCCTCCCTTTATAGGTGGGAGGGCTGGCGCCCAGGAGGGAGGAGTCCCTCCCCAACTCGCCTAGGGCTGGCCCGGCTTGGGGAGGAGGACTCCTCCCCAAGTCGGTTTCAACTTCTCCTCTTTCCAAAACGGCGTTTGACTTTTCCAATTTAGGAATTAAATAAACCCTTTATTTTGGACAGCGAGAACACTTAGTACATGATGCAATCATTCCATCTTGCAATGACACATTCATGTACCCTTCCCCCAGTCGGACATTCAGGACCTTCTAGAATGTTCCCGATGAAAACACGGAACCATTCCCCAACTCCAAAAGGACTTTCCTTATATGAATCTTATTCTCCGGACCATTCCGGATCACCTCGTGATATCCCGGATCCCATCCGAGACTCGAACAACATTCGGTCTCTTTCTCATAATACCATAACTACTCAAACAACGTCAATCCTTAAGTGTGTCTCCCTACGGTTCGTGAATTATGCGGACATGATCGAGACACTTCTCGAACAATAACCAATAGAGGAATCTGGAAATTCATATGGCTCCCACATATTTCTCGATTACTTTGCAATCGAATGAACCACTTACATACGATACCAATTTCCCTTTGTCTCACGATATGTTACTTATCCGAGGTCATGATCGTCGGTATCTCTGCATACCTAGTTCAACCTCGTTCGATAAGTACTCTTTTCTCGTTCCGTGATATGTGATCCCTTGTGACCAAGTCACATGCTTGCAAGCTAATTGGATGACATTTCACCGAGAGGCCAGAGAATATCTATCCGTCATGTGGATGGACAAATCCACTCTTGATCCATGTGTTTCAACCAATACTTTCCGAACACCCAATGCCACTTTTATAGCCACCCTGTTACGGTGTGGTGTTTGATGACATCAAAGCATCCATCCAGTAAAGGCAATATGCATGATCTCATGGTCGAAGGAATTAGGTTACTATGTATCAGAAAGCATATAGCAATTGAACTATTGAAATGACTTGATCTTTATGCTACGCTTGTCTATAGGAGTATGTCCACCATATCATTCTCCTAACGATATGATCTTGTTGTTGATAACATCTCAATGTTCATGACAAAGAAACCACATCATCAATCAACCAACAAGCTAGTGAAGTATAGAGGCCATACTAGGGACTTCAAATTAAGTTTACAAATCACACAAGTATTAATGGTTTCCTTGTTAATACTATTATAGCATGAATGTAAACATTTATCATAAACACAAAGATATATAATAATAACTACATTTATTATTACCTCTAGGGCATATCTCCAACAGTCTCCCACTTGCACTAGAGTCATTTAATCTAGATTACATGGTAATATACCGAACACCCATGGCAGTTTGGTGTTGGTCATGTTTTGCCCTTGGGAGAGGTTTAGTCAATGGATCCGCCACATTCAGATCTGTGTGTACTTTGCAAATCTTTATATCCCCATCCTGGATATGTTCTCGAATAGCGTGAAAACGCAGCTTGATATGCTTCAGCTTCTTGTGTGACCTTGGTTCTTGCGCATTGGCTATGGCGCCCATGTTATCACAAAGAGATAGACATTGGGTCCAGCGCACTAGGAACCACACCCAGCTCTGTAATGAACTCTTTCATCCATATCGCTTCTTGTGAAGCCTCCGAAGCAGCCATGTATTCCGATTCAGTTGAAGATCTCGCCACAACGCTTTGCTTTGCACTCCTCCAGCTAACTGCTGCACCATTCAAAATAAATCATTATCCAGTTGTGATTTAGAATCATCCGGATCGGTGTTCCAACTAGCATCGGTGTAACCATTAACAACGAGCTGTTCATCACCTCCATAAGAAAGAACCATATACTTAGTTCTTCTCAAGTACTTAAGGATGTTTTTGATCATTGTCCAATGATCCACTCTGGATCACTTTGATATCTGCTAGTTAGACTAACAGCATATGCGATGTCGGGTCTAGTACATAGCATGGCATACATTAGAGATCCTATGGCTGAGGCATAGGGAGTCTTACTCATCTTTTCTCTATCTTCTGCCGATGTCGGACTTTGAGTTTTACTCAAGGTCATATTAGCAACATGGGCAAGAACCCTTTCTTGCTATCTTCCATTCCAAACCTCTTTAGAACTTTGTCCAAATATGTACTTTGTGACAATGATATTTGGCGTTCGATCTATCTCTATAAATCTTTATGCCTAATATGTAAGCTGCTTGAAGATCCTTCATTTAAAAACTATTATTCAAATACTCTTTGACACTATTAATAAGGTCTACATCATTCCCAATCAACAATATGTCATCCACATACAGTATTAATAATGCTACTGAGCTCCCACTCACTTTCTTGTAAATACAAGCTTCTCCATAAGTTTGTATAATAACAAAAGTTTTGATTACCTTATCAAATCGTTGATTCAAACTTCGTGATGCTTGCTTCAATCCATAGATGGACCGTTGTAGATTGCATACCTTGTTAGCATCTTTAGGATCGACAAAACCTTTGGGTTGCATCATATACAACTCTTCATCAATGTCTCCATTGAGGAATGCTGTTTTGACATCCAACTGCCATATCTCATAATCATAATATGCATCGATTGCTAACATAATCCTCACAGACTTTAGCTTCGCTACGGTGAGAAAGTCTCATCGTAGTCAACTCCTTGAATTTGTCGAAACCCCTTTTGCGACAAGTCGAGCTTTATAGACGAGAACATTACCATCAGCATCTGTTTTCTTCTTGAAAATCCATTTGTTCTCGAGCCTTCCTACCATCCGGTAAGTCCACCAAAGTCCATACTTGGTTTTCGTACATGGATCCAATCTCGGATTTCATGGCTTCTTGCCATTTATTGGAATCTGGGCTCATCATTGATTCCTCATTTGTGTCGGGGTCATCGGTGTTGTCCAACTACATGACATTGATAACTGAATCATACCTATCTGGAGTGGTAAGATTTCTAGTTGACCTACGAGGCTCTGTAGCAACTTCAACCGAAGTTTCATGATCACCATCACTAGCTTCCTCTCTTATTGGTGCAGCACCACGGGAACTTCTTCCGTCTTTGCGCTACTCGCAATTCGAGAGAAGGTTCGACAACCTCGTCGAGTTCTACTTTCCTTCCAGTCACTTCTTTGAGAGAAATTCCTTCTCTAGAAAGGATCCATTCTTGGCAACAAAGATTTTGCCTTGGTCTATGATAGAAGGTATACCCAATAGTTTCCTTGGGTATCCTATGAAGACGCATTTTTCCGCTTTGGGTTCAAGCTTGTCCGCTGTAACTTCTTTACATAGGCTTCGCATCCCCAAACTTTGAGGAACGACAATTTAGGTTTCTTCCCAAACCATAATTCATACGGTGTCGTTTCAGCGGATTTAGACGGTGCCCTATTTAAAGTGAATGCGGCTGTTTCTAATGCATAACCCCAAAATGATAGTGGCAAATCTGTAAGTGACATCATAGAACGAACCATATCTAAGAGAGTTCGATTACGACGCTCGGACACACCATTACTGTGGTGTTCGGCGGTGTCAAGCTGAAAGTATTCCACATTTCTTCAAATGCTCGCCAAACTCGTAACTTAGATATTCACCTCCACGATCGTAACGTAGAAATTTAATCTTCTTGTTACGTTGATTCTCTACCTCACTTTGAAACTCCTTAAACTTCTCGAAAGTTTCGGACTTATGTTTCATGAAATAGATATACCCATATCTACTCAAGTCATCCGTGAAGGTAAGAACATAACGATAACCATCACGATGCTACACTCATTGGACCACACATCGGTATGTATGATTTCCAATAAGTCGTAGCTCGCTCCATCATACCGTAAAATGGAGTCTTAGTCATTTTACCCATCGACATGCTTCGCATCTTTCAAGTGATTCAAAATCAAGTGATTCAAGAAGTCCATCGGAATGGAGTTTCTTCATACGCTTCACTCCAATGTGACCAAGACAGCGATTGCCACATATAGGTCAAATTATCGCTGATTTCAAACGTTTAGCCTCAATGTTATTAATATGTGTATATCCACTATCGAGATTCAATATGAATAGACCATCTATCAAAGGTGCATGTGCATAAAACATATTACTCGTATAAATCGAACAACCATTATTCTCGATTTAAACAAGTAACTGTCTCGCAATAAACAATATACCGATAAAATGTACAAGATCAACCAATGCACCAAATAACAAATATTTAACAATAAAACTAAACACGATGCTATAAGAAGAGGTAGTGTAATGAGCGATCACATCAACCTTTGATCCGCTTCCCACGCGCATCGTCACCTCGTTCTTCACTAGCTTCCGCTTATTCGTAGCTCTGTTTGAGTTACAAATATGAGCAACCGAACCAGTATCAAATACCCGTGCACTACTACGAATACTAGTGAGATACACATCAATAACATGTATATCGATATACCTTTCTTCTTGATGTTGCCGTTCTTCAAATCTGCCAAGTAATTTGGGCAATTCCGCTTCCAGTGACAATCTACCTTGCAGTAAAAGCACTCAGTTTCAGGCTTGGGTCCAGCCTATGTCCTCTTAGTCGGTATGGTAACTTTCTTACCACCCTTCTTGAAGTGTCCCTTACCTTAGACTTGCCTTTCTTGAATTTGCTGGTCTTATTTACCATCAACAATTGTTGCTCTTTCTTGATCTCGTATTCTGAATATTTTAAGATAGCTAATATTTCTGTCAACTCTTTGTTCATTTTCTGAATGTTGTAGTTAATCACAAAGTTCTTGTAACTTGGTGGTAGTGATTTGAGGATGCGGTAAAACCCCAAAGTTTTAGGAATCACTATTCACAAACTTTGAAGTTTATTTGAGTGCACAGACATCTTAAGCACATGCTCACTGACGGAGCTACCCTCTTCCATCTTGCGCTTAAAGAACTTTTCGAAGCTTCATAACTTTCAATTGCCGCATGAGTCTCAAAGATTAATTTGAGATCCTCGACAATATCATATGGGTCGACTCTTCAAACCTTTTACGAAGCTCGATTCTAAACCATACAAGATAGCACTGAACTATGGAGTCTTGATTCTTCCGAGCGAGGTAAACATTCTTTACTTCATCGGTAGCATCATGCAGTGGGTCACCTAGCGGTGCATCCAAAGACATAGGTCAAATTACCAGGTGAGGACAATCCTCAAATTGCGGAACCAATCCGCTAAGTTGCTTCCATTGTTTTTCAACTTTTCTTTCTCTAGGAACGCATTAAAATTGATGGTAGGCTGCCATTGATCTACAACATATTTGCAATAGTTTAGACTAAGTTTATGACAAATTGAGTTCAAATTAATTAATGAAATTAAACTAGGTGAACTCCCACTCAAAACAACATCCCTCACATTGTTTTAGTGATCACACGAACCAAATCCACTACATCAACACCGATCATCACGAGAGTTGATATAGTTTTAATGGCGAACAATCATCATGTTCATCATATCTACTATATGATTCATGCTTTGCCTTTCGGCGATCCGTGTTCTGAGGCCATGTCTGCATGCTAGGCTCGTCAAGACAAACCTTAGCTTCCGCATAAGCAAATCTGGCTTGCTTACGTTGTAGTCACCACGGAATCAAAGACACCCGATCATCACGTGGTGCTTGAGCAGCAAGCTTTTGGCAACGTGCATACTAAGGGTGAACACTTTAGAACTTGAAATTTATGTGCATGAGGGATCATCTTATAATGCTACCGTCGTCTACTAAGCAATACAAGATGCATAAAGGATTAACATCACATGCAATTCATAATATGTGATATGATATGGCCTTTCTTCTTTGTGCTTCCGATCTCCATCTTCAAGCACGAACATGATCTCCATCATCATCGGCATAGCATCAAGGTCAATGACGCTTCTTCATGGTTGTCGTCCACCAGCTTCAACTATTACAACTATTTTGAATAGACACGCAGGTCTTAACAGAAATTAAAGACAACCATATGGCTCGCGGTTGCCAACTTACAATAAGGAACATTGCATACATCAAATATAATCACAATCATGGCCATATCACATCACTGCACCACCGCAAAACAAAGTTAGACGCTTCTACTTTCTTTGCATATTTTACGTGGTTTGGGGCTTTCCATAAGTGTCGTTCTAACTTACGAACAAGAACCACAACATTGATACTAGCATTGTTGATTACCCGTTGTAAATTGGATCTTAACTATGCTAGGAGAAAGCAGCACCATAAAGCCACTTATGCAATACAAGTTGCATGTTAAGCGTGGAGCAAGTCTCATGAACGATGTCATGTAAGGTTAGCCCGGGCCGCTTCATCCCAACATACCGCAAGATGCAAAGTACACAAAAGCAATCTACAATAAAAGCATCAACGCCCACAATGACCATTGTGTTCTACTCGTGCAACAGATCTACATATAGACACGGCTCTGATACCACTGTTGGGGTTCGTAGCATGGAAAACAAAAATTTTCTATCGCATACAAACAAACAAGCCAAGATCTATCTACTAGATTGCAGCAACGAGTCGATGGAATAACTCACCCTCGAAGATTCCAAGTGTTTAACGAGAGCAGATTCTCGTGGGTGATGTAGTCGTACTCTTTCCGATCTCAAGATCGCGTAGACGATCCTTCCGGCGCCGCGTTCCCAGAGCGCTCCATGATCGGTCACACGTTCGGTACTCGACGAAGACCTTCCTCTCCCTTGTTCCAGCAGGCAGCGGAGGTTGTAGCACTCTCCTCGCGATTCCGGCAGCACAACGGCGTGGTACCGGAGGTAGAGGGGAGATCCCGCAGGGCTTCGCCTTAAGCCGGTGCGAGTATGGTGGAGCTTATGAGAGAGGCTATTAGTGGTCTAGTAATTAGACACACCAATTAGAGGGCTCTAAACCAATTAGAAGGCTCTAAACCGAAACAGCTCTAAACCGGGGTCTAGGTCTAGTTTCTAGTTTAGAGGATAGGAACTTGTGTGTCTAGAGGAGGAGGCCCTGCCCCTCCCTTTATAGGTGGGAGGGCTGGCTGGCCAGGAGGAGGGAGTCCTCCCCAACTCGCCTAGGGCTGGCCGGCTTGGGAGGAGGACTCCTCCCCAAGTCGGTTTCCAACTTCTCCTCTTTCCGAAAACTGGCAGTTTGACCGAAAACTGGCAATTTGACTTTTCCAATTTAGGAATTAAATAAACCCTTTATTTTGGACAGCGAGAACACTTAGTACATGATGCAATCATTCCATCTTGCAATGACACATTCATGTACCCCTTCCCCGAGTCTTGGGACATTCCGGGAACTTCTAGAATGTTCCCGATGAAAATACCGGAACCATTCCCCAACTCCGAAACGGGACTTTCCTTATATGAATCTTATTCTCCGGACCATTCCGGATCACCTCGTGATATCCCGGATCCCATCCGAGACTCCGAACAACATTCGGTCTCTTTCTCATAATACCATAACTACTCAAACAACGTCGAATCCTTAAGTGTGTCTCCCTACGGTTCGTGAATTATGCGGACATGATCGAGACACTTCTCCGAACAATAACCAATAGAGGAATCTGGAAATTCATATGGCTCCCACATATTTCTACGATTACTTTGCAATCGAATGAACCACTTACATACGATACCAATTTCCCTTTGTCTCACGATATGTTACTTATCCGAGGTCATGATCGTGGTATCTCCGCATACCTAGTTCAACCTCGTTCTTGATAAGTACTCTTTTCTCGTTCCCGTGATATGTGATCCCTTGTGACCAAGTCACATGCTTGCAAGCTAATTGGATGACATTTCACCGAGAGGGCCCAGAGAATATCTATCCGTCATGTGGATGGACAAATCCCACTCTTGATCCATGTGTTTCAACCAATACTTTCCGAACACCCAATGCCACTTTTATAGCCACCCTGTTACGGTGTGGTGTTTGATGACATCAAAGCATCCATCCAGTAAAGGCAATATGCATGATCTCATGGTCGAAGGAATTAGGTTACTATGTATCAGAAAGCATATAGCAATTGAACTATTGAAATGACTTGATCTTTATGCTACGCTTGTCTATAGGAGTATGTCCACCATATCATTCTCCTAACGATATGATCTTGTTGTTGATAACATCTCAATGTTCATGACAAAGAAACCACATCATCAATCAACCAACAAGCTAGTGAAGTATAGAGGCCATACTAGGGACTTCAAATTAAGTTTACAAATCACACAAGTATTAATGGTTTCCTTGTTAATACTATTATAGCATGAATGTAAACATTTATCATAAACACAAAGATATATAATAATAACTACATTTATTATTACCTCTAGGGCATATCTCCAACAATTTCCTGGTATGTCCTTCCTACCTGGTTTTCTCTATTTCTTCTAGGTTGCCTCATCAGTATTCGCATCCTCACTGTCATCTGCCATATCAGCTGCCTCACCCTTCAAAACCTTGGAAATTTGCACAATGGGCATTCACACAAATTGATGTAGGCATCACCATAGTACAATATACAATCATTTTTACATGCATGTATTCTCTGAACTTCCGTTCCCAATAGACACACAAGCTGCTTAGCTTTGTAAAAATTCCTAGTCATGTGGTCCTTCCGGAAGAAAGTATCCTACGAATGCTAATAACTTGGTTACACTCTTTTTTGACCATCTGAACCATTGCTTCATTTGCATTAGTTCAAGCATGGTAGATAACTTTGTGTTGTGCATCCTACACCCATGGTACATTGTTTTTTCGGCATCTTCGTTCATGCAAACGAAATTATCGTATGTTTTCCAATTTTCTTTAAACTTCTATAACATCTAACTCATACTGTCGTGTTGATCATGTGTCTTGTTCTCCTGTGATGATGTACCGTTCACGTGCTTTGTTTGATGAACCTCATGAGTTGATGGACATATGGTGGTAATTTCAAAATAATTCATTATGGCATCACTGCAATGATCTTCTCCTTAGAAGAATCACCCTGCTCATCTGTATTTAGTTCTTCTTCTCCGCGGTGGATCCAAGATTCGTACCCCGCCATGAATCCTTGTTAGATCAAATGTTCTGGATTTGTGTGGTTCTTCCAAACCTCTTAGTCATTTTACAGTCACATCACGTGTCCTTTATAACATTCACATTCTTTTCATCTGCTTTGAAAAACCATGTGACACCGTAAACGAGATAGTGCGTGGTAAGGAACATTTAGAAGTATGTTTTAGGATTATCACAGAGATCGATGAAATAAGAATGGAGGCTTAATTAGAGAAGAGTCTAACGCAATTAAACCTTGTCGGACATATTTTGGAGTTCATTCAGATTATTAGGTTTGATTAAAGCTTAAGCATACCGAGGCTGAATATTTAGGAATTCGTTTATTAATGTTTAACCCTACCCAGAAAGATTGGAAATCAATGACAAAGGTCAGTTCTCATGGGAGATCGATGGTAGAAGTTTAGAGATCAGAGATCGGTTGCAAGACTGACACTACACAGTCTATTAAACGAGCAATACAGAAGACTGAAAAAATACAACAAAGAATACGAATATCAGAGAGCGGATATCCAGTATAATATAATCAGAACGCTAATAATACAATACAGATGTTTATTAATTACAAACAAGACCGACACAATACAATATATTAAATTGCCCCTGGTTTTAAGTCTGCTGAAACTATTTAGAAGTTCTTTTGATTAAGACTTCAGCCTACCAACGCTGCATTGCGGAGAGTCATGCATATTTGAGAGTTCATTCATTAAGGTTTATGCCTACCGACGCTGCATTGCGGTATCCCTGGATAATTTGAAGATATAGTTGCGCTCCTGGTTTTTTAGCAGCGAATTGTATGCAAGAAATCTGCAAATAAATTTGTTCACCGATAAGCCAAATTAGGGGAAAATATTAATGCGTCTGAGGCTATAATTGGGATGCTGATGTAGTACAGGCAAGTATTGCTGAAGTTATGGTGGTTGATTTACCCATGTCATCGTAATAAAGATTTATGCTTCCAAAAAAAGATTGAGATCGGCAGAGGTTTAATTGCGCAGAGCATATTAAACAAGCAAGTGGCTAGTCAGGCATAGCACGAATCAGATTAAACTAGGTCGCTTACCTCCAAAGATCAGAGATTACAGTGTTTACTTACCCACGTTCCTAACACAATGACCCAGTGGGTAGACAAGCATATTTCAAAATTAATTCAGGTTGTAAACTAACTAATAATGCAGAGATGGCTCAGAGAAACATTAATCTATCTTGCTAACCAATAATGCAGGTTGTAAACTAACTACCGCTGGTCAGGCATATTAGGTAGTTGACATAAATTATAGTTGAAGCTTATTTGTGCAGTGTGCACAGTTCTGAGATGACAGAAGATAGATTGTTTAATTACACTGAGAGTGGAGATACCTCTCCGTTTCAAATAATAAGGCACACACACATTCCAAGGCGTACTTTGACATAAGAAAATTAAGCAAAAATATCTTGATTATATTTCACATAATTAGTGTTGTTGGATCAGATTGAAAAAGATTTTCTAATGATTCTAATTTTACATAATAATCTTTATATATTTTTCTGAATTCAAGATCAAGGAAAAAGCATTCAGAACGAGGACACCTTATCCATTGAAACGGAGGGAGTGTAAACAGGAACAGGCTGCGAGGCATATTTGGGAGTTGGTTCACTTGGTAAAAAACCATTTACACCAGAGCATAGTTGGGACTTGGTACATAATCCGCAATAGTATGAAGTCAGCAGATACAGCCTCGTTTTACCAACAAGAATTAGAGAAGCAATTAAGCACACTAACCACTGGCAAAGGATATGGCACGAAAATAAATTTACTGACATCAAAATCTGGAATAGACGTATTATTTGTTTTATGATGTAGATAATATATTTGATGTAGAACATAAATAAAAATACGACTAGAGGAAAAAAAAAGTCGAATGTGACAACACTAGATAACAATCGTGCAGTGTGCATGTACGTCTTTCTCGCAGTTCAAATTGAAATACTAAGGAGACTTACATTTCAGAGTGCGGGGAGTATCAGGTGTCAAAATGGCGGGTGAATTATTCGTCGTTGCATTACTTATTGACAGTGGTTGGTCAGCAATATTTGGGAGTTTGTTTATTAATGTTTCAGCCTACCCATAAATATTCGAGACCAGTGACAGGAGATATGAGATCAGAGATCTGAGTCGATGGCAGAAGATCATAGATCTGAGATCGATGTCAGAAGTGTAATTGCATGGGGGCCTGACACAATGAAGGCATATTTTGGTGTTCGTTTCAGGCTGCAGAGGTCAGAGATGCAAAACAAAATTAGGACTTCATTTTGATCAATGCATAACCCTACCGACACTATATTCCTGTGAGATTTGCATATTTCAGATTTTTTTATTAGTGGCAGAAGAGTAAAAACGAATAACTATGACACAAACTTAATTACTTACACAGAAGCCTGACACAAGAAAGCCTATTAAACGAGCAAGTCTACTTGTGTTTCCTGCAAGGATCAGAGAGCACAGATGATTACGGTATTCAATTACTCACAAGCCTGACACAATGGCCAAGTGGTTGGACATATATGCATAGAAATTCGTTCGAATATGTAGTCTCTAAACAAGCTACCGCTGGTCAGGCATATGTAGGAGTTTGTTAGACATATGTAGCAATTCGTTCTGTACTTGGTAAAAAAGGCTTTTACACTGGAGAATGCATTGCAATAACTAGTAAGATATACTGGAGTATGTAAAAGGGTTTTTATACTGGAGTGTGTAATGCATTCTCTAGCAGTTCGTTCTGCTCCAGTGTACTCCCTCCGTTTTAAAATATATAACTAGACCATTAAAGCGCGTGTTGCCACGCTCGTCCTTCTTGAAAGAAATTGGACTATGGAATAGATAATTAAAATGAAAAGGTCATGTAGTGCCTCAGCTAAAGTAGTTGAGGGCACATTCTTTCGAAGTTAAGGTAGACACACCATCAATTTGGGGTGGAACTGTGTTACACGGAAGACCATAGCAAATAACAACATTACAAATAGCTCATGAAAATCAGGTAATCAGTATAATTATTGCATTTCATGTATAAAAATATATGCATATTCTACAACTTGGTTTGCGTACCACAACATGTTTGCATGCAACAGTACCTCATTTTTTAGACAAGTCAGCAAATAAATACAACGTGAATAAGAAAATAGCAAAGAACGTAACCTGATACAGTTAATTTTTTTAGCAGTGGTAAAAATGATTTAGTTATTTCCTCCGGTCCAAAATACTTGGTGTGGTTTTAGTTCACTAATTAATTTTTTAATCTAACATTGTATCCCATGAACCAAAACGTACATTAAGAGTGATTAAATAAATTTCTATGACTCAATTGAGTAATTCAGGCTAATTCCTCATACATCAGTGATACTAAATTAATGTTCTTTTAATTTAGGCTAATACCTGGTATATTGGTATAATTATACCATGGTGGAAATTACATATCTATCTATTCAGAGAAAGAAGTAGCTTTTAGCAAAATCAAAGTATTCAAACTTGTAACTGTTGTGTGTTTGGACAGAATAATAAGAACACCGGAATCTGACATACCCGTGTTGTAGGACTCGTCATCAAGCTACTGGGACTTTACAACAGATGTTGAGGATATCATGTGAAGGGGCATGGTCACTTCTTCCGGCATCTCTCCTTGCATATAACAGTACATTCCCCTTGACCACAATGTTCCTCTGTAAGAACGTTAGAGAACAAACAATTAGATATATGAATCAACATTTTAAAATCATTAGCTAAGTATGGGTAACAGAGGTAACAGAGGCAGTTCATTATGGGTAAATGACAACATGTTTGTCTATTATCTAGAGTGACTCCTACTTGAGGAAATCAAACCGAGGGAAAATACTTTTACCTTCAAGGAGATAAGCTCAACTACTTAGGCCGTTATCCAAGCATTTTTCCAAGAAAAAACAACTACGACGTGAAAAATCACTGGTACGAACTGATGCTTACAGTGGCCTGACAGGTTTTAGACGGCATGATAACTCCAACAGTGTATGCCTATTCCTTATGTTCAGAAATAAGTGACTGAGTTTTGTCTAGATATTGATGTATCTACACACTAAATACGTCAAGATACATCCTTATACTCTCTCCATTTCAAAATATAAGATGTTTTAGCTTTGTAAAATGAGTGTATCTAGACCCTTTTTAGTGTCTACATTCACTCTGAAGATACACAACTTTCACAAAGAAAAAACATCTTATATTATAAAACGGAGAGAGTATATATATATGTAAAGGTGAGTCACTTATTTCCGAACGGAGGGACTATATGCTCTAGAGCTTCCTTTGAGGTAGAGGAAAGTTTGATGAGCATCATCTTATGTTAAGTCACTAATATTTTTATAGCTTTCCGTGAGGTGAATAAAAAAATACACAAGCATGCCATTATAGACTGGCAAAATTATATTGATCCCAAATGCCAAGTCAAATGCGTGAAGAAATGGCACAAAGCTCCGTGCTCCATGATTATGCACTTGCACACATAGAATGAAATATGTATCTTATTTCAAAGTGAAAGTTGCATGTGAAATTTTTAACACAATTCTTTAGCAAGCATCATATATTTATGTCAAATTATCAATAGGTAAGAGCATCTCCACTTGTCCTCCCCAAAGGGCTAAAAAGCCAAAATGAGGGTGCCAGCGACAAAAAACACACCCAGCCAGCCCCCTATAGCCCCTAATCCGGCGCCCCTGATGAGAACCCGACCCATAGGGGCTGTGGGGCGCCAGCGTTCATGCAAATGATAGTTTATTCTATCTCCTCATATGGCTGGCCTACCTGCAGGCTCACATGCAGGAATATTTCATCTCTTCTCTCACATGCACATGCAAGCATATGGGGCTACGTCTGGGTGGTGGCATCAACTTTTAGCCAGCGACTGTCCAAATAGCCCCCCCCTCCTCCAAAGGCCATTAGCCGGTGAAATGGGGGGGAGGGGTGGGATTGGGCGACTGGAGATGCTCTAATCGATCATTTTTACGGAGCCTGTAAGATTGCGTGGACCAGTACGGCATAAAGAACACATGAAGCCTAAGTGCTACGACAAGTGCAGCTCTAGGAAAAAATAGACTTAGTTTGTGAAGAAACAACCTCTTAATCTCCTGCTATAGTGCTATTACTCCACGCTGAACACATTACCAATAATTTTGTTCTTGATCTCCGGTGTTAACTTGCTACCATTAACTGTACAAAAATGAATTCAATGAAAATAATGCCATTTGCAATGGATTGAACTGGAGTAGTAGTACACCAGAACACAGAGAACAAAAGATGGCTAGAAAATGCAGTGCCACTTCATAACTGGAAATATAAAAAAAATTGCGAGTCCAAAATCACTTTTGCAGCAGGGAAAATGCTATCAGCCTACAAAAAATTAGTGGGACAGTGTATATATATGTTGTGAGAGATGACAATACAAGTTTAAGCTGGAGAAAATGAAATACATATTTTCCACTAAAAAACCGTACCAGAAGTATACCACCGACCGAAAGCTACTTTGATTGAATACCAAGCTCAAGGAAACAAACATCTGACAGCAGCGCCAGATCAAGTGAACAAATTAGATAATAATCCACATCCAAACACACAATTTACCCTCATGGATAAGCTGGACGAATTGGATGGCGTTTCACCCATGCGGATTGGATTTGGCGTTTTACATGTGTAAGCTTTGATGGAGTGACATCATCAGGTTGGAGGAGTCCATGCGGATGCATAATGTACGTTCCCTCGTGAAGCGTAGTGCAATGCTGCGCGAGAGCACTGAGTGCTGAGGTGGTGATCTGGCGAGGGCATGCGAGATCACCACCTCAGCACCCCGGCGTGTTCTCGCAGGCCCTCGCCACACGTTCACATCAACACGTCACGTTCACTTCAACACGTCAATCTTTGGCCTCCACTGTTCCGCAAACAATCTTTGTCGTGTTGACGTGAACAGAGGCCAAAGATTGTTTGCGGAGCAGCGGCTCCGTTCACGTCAACACGACAAGCACCCCGATGGCACATGGAGGAAGAGGAGCCCACAACAAGAGCAGCAGGATACTACCGGTGAGAAGGGTGTAAAGGCCGGTTGGGAAGGCCCATAAATCGATGAACGGCCCGGCAAGCCAGCTGAGGCCCAGCTCATTCCGTGGAGCAGCAGCCCAGCAATGAAGCATGGATTCCCTCCCGCGATGAACCAAATAAATCGCTGTAATGGCGTTTTGGGAATAATCCAACGGTGTTTGATGCCAGATCGTATGGTCCAGGCTACCAAATTGTTGTGGAGGCTTGTACCTAGACAAGTTATACTTTTTCTTAATATGTTATAATAATTATCAAGTCAGCAGATACAACCTCGTTTGACCAGTCATTAGCTGCTTCCTTTTCGCCACAATCTATAGCTTGTCAGCCCATGACAAGATTTGTCCAGTAGGCCTGATCGGGGATCTCCTATGCACCGTGTATATGGCCAGCCGCGCACCATGTGGAGGTTTTGGGCCAGGCCCATATAACCTGGAACTTTTTAATTTTACCCGGTCTTTGATTTCTTGTCTTTTTTTTCGTGGTTTCTGTGGGTTTTTTGTTTTTTCGAAAATGTCCAAACCATTTAAAAAAACTAAAAAAAATTTATAACCCAAATATTCTGAACTCCCCGGATCACTTCTAGACATCCTGAAACAACTTGGACCAGCCCAAGGTTGAGATCTGAGGCTTGAGGCTCCCCTCGCCGGGTGTGTGAGAAGGGGAATCATTGGGCTGAACGTGGGCCCTTTTTTCTCGGTCCTTGTGCTGGCTGAATCGTCAGCCCAAGAAGCTAGCATTGGTAGCAATCGAAAAAAATAAAAAGAAGCTAGCATTGGTGGTGACAAGGTTGGAGGAGACCAAATATATAACTGCCATGGCTACGTATGCCTTTCGGCCTACAGGATGCCCAGCATACTAGAACTGATCATGTCTTTGCCTCCCCGCAAAAAAAAAAATTGCAGTGTTTTCAAATAAGTTACTCCTACACACTAGAACTGATCATGCATCATGTCCTACACTACACACAAACGTTCTGGTTTCCTTCCTGAAAACCAGAAAAGACAGAGGAGTGTTCGTGTGCGTGTAAAATTTAGATGTATCTATATACTAAATTGTGTTTGGATTTATTTAAATTTTCATAAATATACTGACATCTATTTTGAGACGGAGGGAGTATTGTATTTGAATATCTTTTTTTGCCCTCTGCAGCATGGAGCAATCCGGCGCCTTCCTATATATCACCCTTCAACTTCTCCACTTCTTCGTGGGGAATCCGACGCAACGAGAGAAGCTCAACAATTGAACCCCGTTTTCACAACGACTTTACTACATTGATGAATAAAGAAAAAGGGACTAAGGCTCAACTGCAAAGCCTGAACCGTACCGAATTATTATTTTTTAGATAAAAGGCTTTCGCCTGACTTTATAAATTAATAACGCCCCTCAAGGTCTAATTATATCACCATGCTGGGGATACCGGCTGATGGGATATGCCGAATAGGGTATGCCCAGCGGAACGTTTTGACTGGGCCAAGGGTCTTGCGAGTGGGCCTGCAGGACGGCGACTGGAATGCGACTGAGAATAAGCCTGACGACTGGAAGCTGGAGGCCCAAAATCATAGCTGAAATCCAGTCGGATTAGGTTAAATCCTTCGAATCCTTGATTAGTTCGGTTGTATATCTGTAAACCTGATGGGGATACGCCGGATGGGGTATGCCCAACAGGACGTTTCGATTGGGTCAAAGGCCTCGCGAGTGGGCCTGCAGGACGGCGACTGAAACGCGACTGAAGAGAAGGCCTGGCGATTGGAGATTGGAGGCCCTGAAACATAGCTGAAGCCTAGTCGGATTAGGTCAAAAGCCTCCGAACCCATAACTTGTTCGGTTGTACTATAAACCCTAGCGAGGTACCCCTATATAAACCTCCCTAGTGTAGATTGAGAACTTACGTTCCATCATACACCCCTTCGAGCGACTCGCTGCTTAGACGCCGAGCTCGTCACCCCTGTAACTCGCTCTCCATCAATACAATCTAGCAGGAGTAGGTATTTACCCTCCGGGGGGGTGAACCTGGGTAAACCCATGTGCATCCGCCCCCATCTCGCACCGTAGATGGCCGTCAGCTCTCGCCCCCTATTCTATCAATCGTTGCCCGTGTCAGCGACTGTCGTGGTCATTCCCACGACAGTGGCGCCCACCGTGGGGTGTGGCCGGTCTGGCTTGAGTTCTACGGCGAGACCCTACACGCCATTCGATCGGCCGATCGCCACCGTCTGCATGATCGCCACCTACGGGATCCTGCAGATCCTGCCTAGCAGCTACATCCCGGCGTCGCGCCCGTTCACACACAGCGCGGTGATGCCAATCGGCACCATCAGCTTGTTCATCGGCTTCATCGACGCAATCGACCTGGAGGGAATGGTGATCGTCGGTGAATCACCGCCACGCTAAGATCTGCTCTCGGAGGAGCAGGTCCGCTCCATCAGCTGCCTCGCCACCGAGTACGACTCGGCCGCCAGCAACGCGGTCGGGACTAACGCTGCCACGGACGACGCGGCTCTCCACGACGACACCGACTCCACGACCCCTGCCTCGGTCGATAGATCCATCACCGCAGAGTGATGGGAGGACTCCATCACGTGGGTCTCCAACCCTAAGGACTTCAAGGATCCCTCCATCCTTGGGATCTTCAATTCCGACTCCAGCTCGGAGTCCCCTGAGGACTTCCGTGCCAGATCCAATCGCTTCAATGCGATCTACATGGCGGGCAGCACGGCTGCCCCGCCAGATTCTCCACACCGATCCTGCCAACCGCCACGGCCACGGAGGTGGAGGAAGCCCGCCTGCGACTGGAGGAGGCGCAACGCAGGGAGATAGCCGAGCATGAGAAGTTCTGCCTTGAACGGGCAACATCGCAGGAGCTGTCACTCTACCATCAACGCTGCATCAGGACCCACCTGAACTCCAACGTCCAGGGGCACGTCCGGAACTTCAAACGACGAAAGCGAGCCCGCACATGCAGCCGAGCGCGAATACTGCGAGAACGCACCGTCAAGCGGCAGCAACCGACCACCACCCGGCGCACCGGCGACTGGGGCCCCACCGCCACCCATCAGTCGCACGCCTCCACCGGACCAGTCGCGAATCATCATCTTGCCACAGGCCCGCGACGCCAACGGGCTCCCACTGCACTCCACTCCGATGGACAACGTCATCGCGGCTGACGCCGCAGTCGCCCACCTTGACATCCAAGGAGAGGGCGCATTGCAGATCTAGTACGCCAAGTCCCTGCTTGCTAGGGCTGTCGAGTAGCAAGCCGCGGGAGTCGACCCGTGGGGGCGGATGTATTCCCGCTCATCAGCAAGCAGGGCAGCCTCAAGTGGCCCTCCAACTGTCTCCAACATCGTCACACCCGCCCCCAGCCCTGGCGCGCATCACCAGCGCCCACCCGCTCTCTCCCAACGAGCGCGGCAGAACTTTCTGATCGCCGCCAACGGGCAACCCATCGACGCCCAAACGCACATCGTCAACAACCAGGCCTGGCGGGTGCGCCAGCCCAACGACTCGAGGCACACCCTCACCAACCATGGCGACCCCGAACCCAGGGGCTCGCTCAGCAGAGTCGGCCCCCAATGCTTCGGGCCAATGATCCGAGGCGAGAAGTACACCACCAATTTCAAGGAGCCCAAGGAGATCGAAAAGTACGACCCCACGTACGACCCAACGGTGTGGCTGGACACATACCTCATGGCGATGGGAATCGCCGGCCATAGCTACTTGCTAGCTGCTCGCTACCTCCCCCTGATGATGGAGGGAGCGACCCGACAATGGATCAACTCCTTCCCCGCTGACAGCATCGACTCGTGGGAAGAGATGCGGAACGCCTTCGTCCGGCACTTCGAGGGCTCCTACACTCGCGCCACCACCATCGATGACCTAGAGCGATGCATCCAGGGGCAGCGCGAGTCGACCCGCCACTGGATCCAGAGGTGGCAGGAACTATGGATCAACGCCTCCGGCATCCACCTGGACACAGCGATTCACTGCTTCAAGAACGCGTGCCGGTACGAACCCCTGGTCGCTAAGATCAAGAGGGTCTACTGGACGCTCGACAACACCGACCTCCTCGAGATATCCAAGCGGTACTCGGAGGAGGACCCCAACCAAGACTCCGACGACGAGTCGGGAGGAAGACGCTGCACTAGTAGCCACGACAATGGGCGACAGCGCGACATGCGCTACAGCAACACTCGCCTCACCGGAAAATGCCGCGGTGACGGGCGACTCGACTTCATCGCCAACGATAGCTACGGCCAACGCGACCCGAAGAACTTCTGCCGCGACGGGGGAAACTATCGCGACAACGGGAATTACCGCGCCAACAACGCGACGAGGCCGAAATTCGACCTCGCTGCCTTGCTCAACCAGCCCTGTGTCTACCACAGCAGGGAAGGGAAGCCTACCACCTACACCACCGCAGACTACCACTCCCTCAAGGAGATCTAAAAGGCAAGGCGAGCACGAGACAACCCCAACAACAACCCGCCAAGGGACAATGGAAACGCTGGTGGCTTCGGCAACACCGTCGGGTCGCTTCACACCTTTACCGGGCTCGGTACCAAGCGTGAGAAGAAGGTGCTTGCCCGTGCAGTCGCTGTTAATGCGGTGACGCAGGTCGACATCCCCCGATTCTTCAATTGGTCTGAGCAAAGCATCACCTGGAGTCGCCAAGACCATGCTCCCAAGATCGAGTACCCAGGGCGAGTCGCCCTGGTGGTCAGGCTCAAAGTGGCCGACTACTGGCTACCCAAGACGCTAATGGATGGTGGGAGCTCCATCAACAACATGTACTTGGACACATTTAAGAGGCTCCAGCTCCCGGAGTCAGCGATCGAGCCAACCCTGACAATCTTCCACGGCATCGTCCCCGGTCGGAAGGCGTACCCGATTGGCAAGGTGACGCTTCCAGTCACCTTTGGAACACCAGCAAACTACCGCACAGAGCGGACCGTCTTCGAGCTGGTGAACTTCCGCAGCCCCTACCACTATGTCCTGGGGTGCTAGGCGTTCGCCAAATTCATGGCGACCCCACACTACGGCTACAACATGATGAAGCTCCTAGGGCCAAGCGGCATCATCACCATCCACGGCGACCCCGACATGGCCATGGAATGCGAGGACAAAGGCGCCGAGCTTGCCGACGTTGTCATCACCGCGGAGACCGACCAAGCGGAAGAGCTCACGAAATACACGGGCAGCATCAACAAGGATGACTGATACATTGCAAATGTATCTATAATTTTTGTTGTTCCATGCTTGGTTTTATCTACTTTCTTGTGTTTTCTCCACACTTTGGAGTACGTTTCATATGATTTCTTGGACTAACCTATTAACAAGAGCCACAATGCTAGCTGCCTGTTTTCTGCTGTTTTTGGTTCCAGGAAAGTTAGAAAATGAATATTCTCAGAATTGGACAGGACAAAAGCCAAAGTGCCTATTTTTCCGGAAGTCATCAGATGCCAGAATACGAGACAGAGAGGGGCCAGGGGGCCACCACACCACCTGGCCGCGCGACGCAGCCTGGCCCACGCCAAGGGGTGGTGTGGCCGCCTTCGGCACCCCCCTGGCCTCCCCTTCCGCCTATAAGATGCCCTCGGGACGAAAACCCTAAGTACCCAATCAAAAATCCACGAAAGAGCATGTAGCCGCCGTCATCTCCATCCCTAGATCGAGAGGGATCTGAAGCTCTTCCTGGCACCCTACCGAAGAGGGTAATTCACCCTGGAGGCCTTCTTCATCACCATGCAAGCCACCGGTGTGATGTGTGAGTAGTTCATCCTTGGACTACGGATCCATGTAGTAGCTAGATGGCTGGTTCTCCTCCTTTGTGCTTTCATGTTTAGATCTTGTGAGCTCCGTTCATGATCAAGATCATCTATTTGTAATTCATACATGTTGTGTTTGCGGGGATCTGATGGATATTGAGATGCTATTTCAGATTGATTATTGATTCTATCATGTCTTTGTTATTTGTGATCTTGCATGCTTTCCGTTGTTAGTAGCTATCTTGGCCAAGTAGATGCTAGCAACTTCAAGAGTTAGTATTTATGCTCAATAGTGGGTTCATGCCTCTGGTAATCCGGGGAAGTGGCAGAAATCTCTAAGGTGCTAGGTGCGTTGTTGCTACTAGGGAGAAAACAACAATCCTTTGTTCATAGAACAATCGTATTGTTTACTTTACACGCAATTCGTAAAGCAATAATCTGTTGCTTGCAACTTAATACTGGAGGGGGGTCGGATGATAACCTGAAGGTCGATTATTAGTAATAGATGCAGTTGGATCGCGGTCTATGTATAATGTTGTAATGCCCAATCGAATCTCAAAGGAGTCAAGATGATTAGTATATGGATGTATTGCTTTCTCGATGTTTGTCAATTGCCCTGCTATAATTTGTTCACCCAACATGTTATCTATCTTAAGGAGAGCCACCTCTAGTGAACTATGGATCCCAGTCCTTTTCTTTTACATACAATCTATAAATTGTTACTGCTTTGTGTTTACTTTCTGCAAACTTTTACTTCTTTCCATTCGATACGTTTAATCCTTTGTTTTCAGCAAAACACGGTGAGATTGACAACCTCATCACAAGTTGGTGACAGAGTTATTGTTGGAGATATGCCCTAGAGGTAAAAATAAATGTAGTTATTATTATATATCTTTGTGTTTATGATAAATGTTTACATTCATGCTATAATAGTATTAACAAGGAAACCATTAATACTTGTGTGATTTGTAAACTTAATTTGAAGTCCCTAGTATAGCCTCTATACTTCACTAGCTTGTTGGTTGATTGATGATGTGGTTTCTTTGTCATGAACATTGAGATGTTATCAACAACAAGATCATATCGTTAGGAGAATGATATGGTGGACATACTCCTATAGACAAGCGTAGCATAAAGATCAAGTCATTTCAATAGTTCAATTGCTATATGCTTTCTGATACATAGTAACCTAATTCCTTCGACCATGAGATCATGCATATCACCTTTACTGGATGGATGCTTTGATGTCATCAAACACCACACCGTAACAGGGTGGCTATAAAGGTGGCATTGAGTGTTAGGAAAGTATTGGTTGAAACACATGGATCAAGAGTGGGATTTGTCCATCCACATGACGGATAGATATTCTCTGGGCCCTCTCGGTGAAATGTCATCCAATTAGCTTGCAAGCATGTGACTTGGTCACAAGGGATCACATATCACGGAGCGAAAGAGTACTTATCGATGTGAGGATGAACTAGGTATGCGAGATACCGGCGATCATAACCTCGGATAAGTAACATATCGTGAGACAAAGGGAAATTGGTATCGTATGTAAGTGGTTCATTCGATCATAAAGTAATCGTAGAAATATGTAGAACCATATGAATTTCCAGATTCCTCTATTGGTTATTGTTCGAGAAGTGTCTCGATCATGTCCGCATAATTCACGAACCGTAGGGAGACACACTTAAGGATTGACGTTGTTTGAGTAGTTATGGTATTATGAGAAAGAGACCGAATGTTGTTGAGTCTCGGATGGGATCCGGGATATCACGAGGTGATCCGGAATGGTCGAGAATAAGATTCATATAAGGAAAGTTCCGTTTGAGTTGAGGAATGGTTCCGTGTTTTCACCGAGAACATTCTAGAAGGTCGGAATGTCGGCACTCGGAGGGAAGGGTACATGAGTGTGTCATTACATATTGGAATGATTGCATCATGTACTAAGTATTCTTGCTGTCCCAAATAAAGGATTTATTTAAATCCTAAATTGAAAATCAAGCGGCTAGTTTGAAAGTCAAGCAGCAGTTTTGGGAAGTGGGAAAGAGGAGGAGAGGTGGAGGCCGAGTTGGAGGAGGTTCCTCCCTTGGCGGCGCACCTCCTAGGCCGAGTTGGGGAGGAACTCCTCCCTTGGCCGCCAGCCCTCCCACCTATATAAGGAGAGGCAGGGCTCCCCTACTAGACACACCAGTATCCTATCCTCTAAACTAAACCCTAGATCTAGACCCGGTTTAGAGCTATTGGTTTAGAGCCTTCTAATTGGTTTAGAGCCTTCTAATTGGTGTGTCTAATTACTAGACCACTAATAGCCTCTCTCATAAGCTCCACCATACTGCACCGGCTTAAGGCGAAGCCTGCAGGATTCCCCTCTACCTCGGTACCACGCCGTTGTCTTTAGGAATCGCGAGAGAGTGCTACAACCTCCGCTGCCTGCTGGAACAAGGAGAGGAAGGTCTTCGTCAGTACCGAGCGTGTGACCCGACTGCAGGGGCGCTCTTGAGGCAGCACCGGAAGGATCGTCTGCGATCTTGAGATCGGAAGAATGCGACTACATCACCCACGAGAATCTGCTCTCGTTAAACACTTTGGAATCTTGAGGGTGAGTTATTCCATCGACTCGTTGCTGCAATCTAGTAGATAGATCTTGGCTTGTTTGTTTGTATGCGATAGAAAATTTTTGTTTTCCATGCTCTGAACCCCTCTGATGGTATCAGAGCCGTGTCTATATGTAGATCTGTTGCACGAGTAGAACACAATGGTCATTGTGGGCGTTGATGCTTTTATTGTAGATTGCTTTTTGTGTACTTTGCATCTTGCGGTATGTTGGGATGAAGCGGCCTGGGCTAACCTTACATGACATCGTTCATGAGACTTGCTCCACACTTGACATGCAACTCGTTTTGCATAAGTGGCTTCTTGGTGCTGTTTCTCCTAGCATAGTAAAGATCCAATTTACAACGGGTAATCAACAATGCTAGTATCAATGTTGTGGTTCTTGTTCGTAGGTTAGAACGACACCTATGGAAAGCCCCAAACCACGTAAAATATGCAAAGAAAGTAGAAGCGTCTAACTTTGTTTTGCGGGGTGTGCGATGATGTGATATGGCCATGATTGTGATTATATTTGATGTATGCAATGTTCCTTATTGTAAGTTGGCAACCGCAGAAATATGGTTGTCTTTAATTTACGTTAAGACTGCGTGTCTATTCAAAATAGTTGTAATAGTTGAAGCTGGTGGGCGACAACCATGAAGAAGCGTCAATGACCTTGATGCTATGCGGTGATGATGGAGATCATATTAGGTGCTTGAAGATGGATCGGAAGCACAAAGAAGAAAAGGCCATATCATATCACATATTATGAATTGCATGTGATGTTAATCCTTTATGCATCTTGTATTGCTTAGTAGGCGGCGGTAGCATTATAAGATGATCCCTCATGCACATAAATTTCAAGTTCTAAAGTGTTCACCCTTAGTATGCACGTTGCCAAAGCTTGCTGCTTGAAGCACCACGTGATGATCGGGTGTCTTTGATTCCGGGTGAATACAACGTAAGCAAGCCAGATTTGCTTATGCGGAAGCTAAGGTTTGATCTTGACGAGCCTAGCATGTAGACATGGCCTCGTGAACACGGATCGCGAAAGGTAAAGCATGAATCATATAGTAGATATGATGAACATGATGATTGTTCGCCATTAAAACTATATCAACTCGTGGATGATCGGTGTTGATGTAGTGGATTTGGTTCGTGTGATCACTAAAACAATGTGAGGGATGTTGTTTTGAGTGGGAGTTCACCTAGTTTAATTTCATTAATTAATTTGAACTCAATTTGTCATAAACTTAGTCTAAACTATTGCAAATATGTTGTAGATCAATGGCAGCCCTACCATCAATTTTAATGCGTTCCTAGAGAAAGAAAAGTTGAAAAACAATGGAAGCAACTTCGCGGATTGGTTCCGCAATTTGAGGATTGTCCTCAAAGCTGGTAATTTGACCTATGTGCTGGATGCACCGCTAGGTGACCCACTGCGGTGATGCTACCGATGAAGTAAAGAATGTTTACCTCGCTCGGAAGAATCAGTACTCCATAGTTCAGTGTGCTATCTTGTATGGTTTAGAATCGGAGCTTCAGAAAAGGTTTGAAGAGTCAGATCCATATGATATTGTCGAGGATCTCAAATTAATCTTTGAGACTCATGCGGCAATTGAAAGTAATGAAGCTTACGAAAAGTTCTTTAACCGCAAGATGGAAGAGGGTAGCTCGTCGGTGAGCATGTGCTTAAGATGTCTAGCACGCATAAATAAACTTCAAAGTTTGGGTATAGTGATTCCTAATACTTTGGGGTTTACGCATCCTCCAATCACTACCACCAAGTTACAAGAACTTTGTGATGAACTACAACATGCGAACATGAACAAAGAGTTGCGACTGTTTGCTATGTTAAAATCTGCGAAGTGGAGATCAAGAAAGAGCACCAAGTGTTGATGGTCAATAAGACCACCAAATTCAAGAAAAGGCAAGTCTAAGCAAAGGGACACTTCAAGAAGGGTGGTAAGAAAGTTACCATATCGACGAAGAAGACCAAGGCTGGACCTAGGCACAAACCGAGTGCTTTTCTTGCCAAGGGAGTAGGTCCTTTGGAAGCGGAATTGCCCAAAGTACTTGGCGGATTTGAAGCGGCAACATCAAGAAGAAAGGTATATCTGATATACATGTTATTGATGTGTATCTCACTAGTATTCGTAGTAGTGCACAGGTATTTGATCTTGGTTCGGTTGCTCATATTTGTAACTTCGAAGCAGAGGCTGCGAATAAGCGGAAGCTAGTGAAGAACGAGGTGGACGATGCGGCGTGAAAGCGGATCAAAGGTTGATGTGATCGCGGTCGCACGCTACCTCTTCATCTACCATCGGGATTAGTTTTATACTTAAATAATTGTTATTTGGTGCTGCGTTAAGCATGAACATTATATCGGGATCTTGTTTATTGCGAGGCAGTTACTTGTTTAAATCCGAGAATAATGGTTGTTCGATTTATATGAGTAATATGTTTTACGCACATGCACCTTTGATAGATGGTCTATTCATATTGAATCTCGATAGTGGAAATACACATATCAACAACAGTGAGGCTAAACGATTGAAATCAAGCGATAATTCGACCTATATGTGGCAATTGTCGTCTTGGTCACATTGGAGTGAAGCGTATGAAGAAACTCCATTCGATGGACTTCTTGAATCACTTGATTTTGAATCACTTGAAAGATCTGAAGCATGTCGATGGGTAAAATGACTAAGACTCCATTTTACGGTATGATGGAGCGAGCCACGGACTTATTGGAAATCATACATACCGATGTGTGTGGTCCAATGAGTGTAGCATCGCCATGGTTATCGTTATGTTCTTACCTTCACGGATGATTTGAGTAGATATGGGTATATCTATTTCATGAAACATAAGTCCGAAACTTTCGAGAAGTTTAAGGAGTTTCAAAGTGAGGTAGAGAATCAACGTAACAAGAAGATTAAATTTCTACGTTACGATCGTGGAGGTGAATATCTAAGTTACGAGTTTGGCGAGCATTTAAAGAAATGTGGAATACTTTCGCAGTTGACACCGCCGGGAACACCACAGCGTAATGGTGTGTTTGAACGTCGTAATCGAACTCTCTTAGATATGGTTCGTTCTATGATGTCACTTACAGATTTACCGCTATCATTTTGGGGTTATGCATTAGAAACAGCATTCACTTTAAATAGGGCACCGTCTAAATCCGTTGAAACGACACCGTATGAATTATGGTTTGGGAAGAAACCTAAATTGTCGCTCCTTAAAGTTTGGGGATCTGAAGCCTATGTAAAGAAGTTACAGGACAAGCTTGAACCCAAAGCGGAAAAATGCGTCTTCATAGGATACCGAAGGAAACTATTGGGTATACCTTCTATCATAGATCGAAGGCAAAATCTTCGTTGCCAAGAATGGATCCTTTCTAGAGAAGGAATTTCTCTCGAAAGAAGTGACTGGAAGGAAAGTAGAACTTCGACGAGGTTGTCGAACCTTCTCTCGAAATTGCGGTAGCGCGACCGGAAGAAGTTCTGTGGTGCTGCACCAATAAGAGAGGAAGCTAATGATGGTGATCATGAAACTTGGTTGAAGTTGCTCTGAGCCTCGGAGGTCAGCGAGAACTCGTACCACTCCAGTTGGTATGATTCCGTTATGAATGTCATGTTGGTGGATAACACCGATGACCCGAGACATATGAGGAAGCGATGATGAGCCCAGATTCAATAAATGGCAAGAAGCCATGAAATCCGAGATTGGATCCATACGAAAACCAAGTATGGACTTTGGTGGACTTACGATGGTAGAAAGGTGTCGAGAACAAATGGATTTTCAAGAAGAAAGCAGATGTTGATGGTAATGTTACTGTCTATAAAGCTCGACTTGTCGCAAAAGGGTTTTCGACAAATTCAAGGAGTTGACTACGATGAGACTTTCTCACCAATGGCGAAGCTAAAATCTGTGAGGATTATGTTAGCAATCGCTGCATATTATGATTATGAGATATGGCGGATGGATGTCAAAACAGCATTCCTCAATGGAGACATTGATGAAGAGTTGTATATGATGCAACCCAAAGGTTTTGTCGATCCTAAAGATGCTAACAAGGTATGCAAGCTTCAACGGTCCATCTATGGATTGAAGCAAGCATCCGAAGTTGGAATCAACGTTTTGATAAGGTAATCAAAAGTTTTGGTTTTATACAAACTTATGGAGAAGCTTGTGTTTACAAGAAAGTGAGTGGGAGCTACATAGCATTCTTAATCGTATGTGGATGACATATTGTTGATTGGGAATGATGTAGACCTTCTTAATAGTGTCAAAGAGTATTTGAATAATAGTTTTTCAATGAAGGATCTTGGCGAAGCAGCCACATATTAGGCATAAAGATTTATAGAGATAGATCGAACGCCAAATATCATTGTCACAAAGTACATATTTGGACAAAGTTCTAAAGAGGTTTGGAATGGAAGATAGCAAGAAAGGGTTCTTGCCCATGTTGCTAATCGACCATGAGAAAAAATCAAAGACCGACATCGGCATAAGATAGAGAAAAGATGAGTAAGACTCCCTATGCCTCAGACATAGGATCTCTAATGTATGCCATGCTATGTAATAGACCCGACATCGCATATCTTTGTTAGTCTAACTAGCAGATATCAAAGTGATCCAGGAGTGGATCATTGGACAGCGGTCAAAAACATCCTTAAGTACTTGAGAAGAACTAAGGGTATGGTTCTTTCTTATGGAGGTGATGAACAGCTCGTTGTTAATGGTTACACCGATGCTAGTTGGAACACCGATCCGGATGATTCTAAATCACAACTGGATAATATTTATTTTGAATGGTGCAGCAGTTAGCTGGAGGAGTGCAAAGCAAAGCGTTGTGGCGAGATCTTCAACTGAATCGGAATACATGGCTGCTTCGGAGGCTTCACAAGAAGCGATATGGATGAAAGAGTTCATTACAGAGCTGGGTGTGGTTCCAAGTGCACTGGACCCAATGTCTATCTACTGTGATAACATGGGCGCCATAGCCAATGCGCAAGAACCAAGGTCACACAAGAAGCTGAAGCATATCAAGCTACGTTTTCACGCTATTCGAGAACATATCCAGGATGGGGATATAAAGATTTGCAAAGTACACATAGATCTGAATGTGGCGGATCCGTTGACTAAACCTCTCCCGAGGGCAAAACATGACCAACACCAAACTGCCATGGGTGTTCGGTATATTACCATGTAATCTAGATTAGATGACTCTAGTGCAAGTGGGAGACTGTTGGAGATATGCCCTAGAGGTAATAATAAATGTAGTTATTATTATATATCTTTGTGTTTATGATAAATGTTTACATTCATGCTATAATAGTATTAACAAGGAAACCATTAATACTTGTGTGATTTGTAAACTTAATTTGAAGTCCCTAGTATAGCCTCTATACTTCACTAGCTTGTTGGTTGATTGATGATGTGGTTTCTTTGTCATGAACATTGAGATGTTATCAACAACAAGATCATATCGTTAGGAGAATGATATGGTGGACATACTCCTATAGACAAGCGTAGCATAAAGATCAAGTCATTTCAATAGTTCAATTGCTATATGCTTTCTGATACATAGTAACCTAATTCCTTCGACCATGAGATCATGCATATCACCTTTACTGGATGGATGCTTTGATGTCATCAAACACCACACCGTAACAGGGTGGCTATAAAGGTGGCATTGAGTGTTCGGAAAGTATTGGTTGAAACACATGGATCAAGAGTGGGATTTGTCCATCCACATGACGGATAGATATTCTCTGGGCCCTCTCGGTGAAATGTCATCCAATTAGCTTGCAAGCATGTGACTTGGTCACAAGGGATCACATATCACGGGAACGAGAAAAGAGTACTTATCAGTAACGAGGATGAACTAGGTATGCAGAGATACCGACGATCATAACCTCGGATAAGTAACATATCGTGAGACAAAGGGAAATTGGTATCTTATGTAAGTGGTTCATTCGATCGGAAAGTAATCGTAGAAATATGTGGTTGCCATATGAATTTCCAGATTCCTCTATTGGTTATTGTTAGAAGTGTCTCGATCATGTCCGCATAATTCACGAACCGTAGGGAGACACACTTAAGGATCTGACGTTGTTTGAGTAGTTATGGTATTATGAGAAAGAGACCGAATGTTGTTCGGAGTCTCGGATGGGATCCGGGATATCACGAGGTGATCCGGAATGGTCCGGAGAATAAGATTCATATAAGGAAAGTTCCGTTTCGGAGTTGGGGAATGGTTCCGGTGTTTTCACCGAGAACATTCTAGAAGGTCCCGGAATGTCCGGCACTCCGGAGGGGGAAGGGTACATGAGTGTGTCATTACATATTGGAATGATTGCATCATGTACTAAGTATTCTTGCTGTCCCAATTAAAGGATTTATTTAAATCCTAAATTGAAAAGTCAAACGGCTAGTTTGAAAGTCAAACGGCAGTTTTGTGAAGTGGGAAAAGAGGAAGGTGGAGGCCGAGTTGGAGGAGGGTTCCTCCCTTGGCCGGGCGGACCTCCTAGGCCGAGTTGGGGAGGAACTCCTCCCTTGGCCGGCCAGCCCTCCCACCTATATAAGGAGGGGCAGGGCTCCCCTCCTAGACACACAAGTTTCCTATCCTCTAAACTAAACCCTAGATCTAGACCCCGGTTTAGAGCTATTCGGTTTAGAGCCTTCTAATTGGTTTAGAGCCTTCTAATTGGTGTGTCTAATTACTAGACCACTAATAGCCTCTCTCATAAGCTCCACCATACTCGCACCGGCTTAAGGCGAAGCCTCATGATTTCCCTCTACCTCGGTACCACGCCGTTGTCTTTAGGAATCGCGAGGAGAGTGCTACAACCTCCGCCTGCTGGAACAAGGAGAGGAAGGTCTTCGTCGAAATCGAACGATGTGACCGATCAAGGAGCGCATGGGAACGCGGAAGGATCGTCTACGCGATCTTGAGATCAGAAAGAGTACGACTACATCACCCACGAGAATCTGCTCTCGTTAAACACTTTGGAATCTTCGAGGGTGAGTTATTCCATCGACTCGTTGCTGCAATCTAGTAGATAGATCTTGGCTTGTTTGTTTGTATGCGATAGAAATTTTTTGTTTTCCATGCTACGAACCCCTACAGTTATGTGGTTGTGTTGTGCAGGTCTCCACGTTGCTACTAGCACCGGTAGTGCGCCCTGCCAAGTCTCAGCTAGCAACACCTTTGGGGTGTTTCCTTGCTCCTACTGGTTCGATTAAACCTTGGTTTCATAACCAAGGGAAACTTGCTGCTGTGCTCATCATACCTTCCTCTTGGGGTTCCCAACGAGCTCTACATCAATTCCGACCCATCAAGCATTTTTCTGGCACCGTTGCCGAGGAGTCAAGGACATCTTCACAAGGGGAGTCCCTCATAACCAATCTCTTTACTTTGTTATTTTTGTTTTGCTTAGTTTCTTTTTGCTTTGTTTGCTTGTTTTGTTATCAAAAACACACAAAAAATAGTTTTACAAGTTTGCTTTCTTATTTGAAAACACACAAAAAATTAGTTCCTTTCTCAAGTTGCCAGTATGTCTAGCCTTGCTCCAGTCACTATGTCACCCGAGGAAATGATCTTCACTTTTAAACAAGGAATTGAGGAATGTTTTAAGGAAGCTTGGTCTAGAATCTCTGATCTACATGAAAAAACTGAGCCTAAAATGACTCAAAGCTTGTTCCTTAGAAGTTTTTACCTTGGAATTGCTCTTTGCTATAGATATGCTTTAGATGCTTTTGTAGGAGGATATTTCCTCCAATGTAATGAGGATGATGCTATAAATGCTATAAAGAAATTGATCCTCACTTACAACTTGCCTAGCCAAACTGATATTTCTTTTGCAAAAATATTTGCTAGATTGAACACTCTTGAGACTAGCACTACTAGCTTAAAAGATTGCTATAATACGCTTAGGGAGCATCACAATTATGTTCCAATAAATTCTGAACCGTCAAAGTGGCTCCCCATAGTAAAGATTGAGATAAACACTAAAACTTTTCAACCTCGCTGTGATATTATGTCTGAATTTTGTCTTATGCCCAAAGATATTTATGAATCTTTGAATCTTTGGGGGCTTACTGAAGGAGGAAAAGAAATATCTCTTAATAATAATGCTACCATATTACCTATTGGAATATCTTAAGGAGTGTTTACAAAGATCCTTGGGAAACTGATTTCTACTGATTATCTTGTTATTGAATGTGCAGGAAAAGGACAAATTACACTTGGAAGGTCCCTATTAGAACTCCTCGGAGCAATAATAGATGTGGGAAAGGGGACAATGCACCTTTATTCTCCACCAAACAATCATATTTTCTCCAAGGTTAAGAATAAAAGTAAGAGAGGTAAGGGCAAAAAATTTGGTTTTAATGCTTCTTTATTTGAGAACACTTGATTCTTTTTCTTGCTTGTTATGCCTAACTTAAAGGCGTTAAAAAAAGTACTTATTGGGAGATAACCCAAAAGTTTTAGATGAGTCTTGGAAGTTATTATTTCAGTAATAACTTCTACTTATCCTTTTTATTTGCTTTTTTTGCCAAGAGTAACCTCTAATGAGAGAGAAGTAATGATTGGGAAAGTTGCTGTCCCGAAACAGATTTCTGTGCTTCACTGTAAAAATTCGTGTAAAATCTCTGAACGTATTTTTGAGGCGTGAATTTTTTTGCTTGTGCCCCAGCTTGTTATATAACTTTAGTTAGTTCAACACTTTTTGATTTGAGCAACAGAAGGTCTTCAAAAAAAATCGTCTTTACCTGCTGGTCTATTTTGACAGATTTCTGCCATTTTCTGCATTTGCTTCTTGTTGGTTCCTTTTTTAGTTCTTTTGGGGAATTGAGCTTTTTGAGGGAAGTGCTACAGTAGCTAGTCTTCTAATGTAAGTTTATTTGGTGTTAGAACTGAACCTTAAGACCTTTTATCTTGAGTGTACTAATGTTGCTAATAAAGATTGTGTGAAGTTTTGTATGAAGGAAAAATTTCAGGTGTATGGAAGGAATGAGTAATGACATGAAGGATGGAATAAAGCTTAAGCTTGGGGATGCCACGCGTGTCACCCCAAGAAATATCCAATAAGTACAAGCGTCAAAGCTTGGGGATGCCCAAGACATCCCACTCTTCATCAATAAAAATTCCAGGTTTCTTCCAAACGCTTCATTTTTATTGTTTCATGCACAGTTGTGTTGTTCTTGGAGCTTATTCTTTTTCTTTTTCATTTTGGTTTTTCATTTGCTTGGTTTTCTTAGTTTTCTGAATAAATTGGTTGGACCTCCTCTTTCATACATTGGTTTGCAAATAGTTTGGTTTGGTTTGGAAAAGAGTAGGAAAGTTCATGCTTATGTGGTAAAAAGAGCTCGTTTTTTACTGTGGCCTATGCTCTGTCATGCCATGTTTGATATTGTTTTGGATTTATGCTTAGTATTCTTTGCTGTAGCATGACTTGTTATAAACAATTGAGATTGCTTAATGTGCCTTGGATGAATCATGCGTTGTTTTAGCATATTAAAGCATAGTATAGTGGTATTCTCCTTTGATGCTTTATTTGGGTTGACTTGGCGCATGCTCACACCATGTTATGAATATCTCAAGTCACCATAGCCTTTATGATCCTTTAGTTTTCAACTTGTAGTATCACTTTATGCTTTGATCAATGATGTTTTGTCGCTCTGCATGATTATGTCCATTATTGCTCTCTTAGTTTGTCGCTCCCAGTCTTTTGCTAGCCTCCACAACCAAGTATGAGTTCCACTCATGCATCCAACTCCCTAAACCAAGTTATTCCAAAGAGTACACCATACCTACCTACTAGCTTATGCTATTCCAAGTATATTCTTGTTTTTGTTTACCTTCCAAATTAAACTTGTTATGAGAAAACTAGTGATTAAAGCTCTCACGAATTTGATGACACACTTTACTTTTCTATGTTGTATATGCTTGCACTTATTTGTTGGGAATTAGCAGAACCATGCTTTCATGGGGAATGCTTTCAACATTGCACTTGGTACTTGTACCAAGTTGATATCATGTTCTTCTGTATATGGATGTCGTTGGTGTGAAATGAAAGGGGAGCTTGTAAGTCCATGGAGTTATGTATATGTGTTAGAGAAACGCCTGGGCCGCTGGTCTAATCCATGCTGATATGGTGGAAACCTGCAGCGTAACCATAATAAGATGTCTATGAAGCATTCTTCTTATAAAAAAGGAGTCCTATATTGAGAAAAAAGAGAAAAGAGAAAAAGAGATTATGAAAATAGGAAAGAGATAAAAAAGCACCATATTCCCATGGTAATTAAGAAGATTGTTGAGATGCTCGTTGTCTGCTTGCCTTGTCATTTTGATATGGGGATTCTTCCATATCATCGGGCAAGGGGTACCCCGTTGGCGGTTCTCCATGATACACATGTACTTACGATGGGTGACTAAACTTTAGTAGCATGAGGAGCGGCCCTCGTATACATGGGACATGAGATTCCTAACTTATACTTCGTCAAGCATGTACACCATAGTTTGTTCACTTTAACCTTAATCACTTCAAGATGCTTATGATAGGGGCAATGAGAGCTGAAAGCTATAAGTACCATAATTTTTGGAAGCTCTTTATGAGACTTGAATCCCTACTTCCTTTTATGAAGGCTTTTCTTCCACCATTATATTGAGTCTCCACCTTCTATCTTTATGCACTTACTTTGAGAGCATAGTGGCCATTCTTAGTTCTATGTGCATTGTCCCAAGACTAGTTGATTGATGCATAACTTGATATTGCTTGTTTTAAACTATTTGTATCTAGTCACTCTTATGAACTTTGAAGGTGTCCTATGCATTTATATTTGCTACTCTATGAGGGACAAGCTGAATACTATTATGCTAGGTTTTCTTTATGTGAAACAAACAAACGTCTTGCAAAGCATTGTTATTCATGAATCTTTTATTTGTGCATTTTCATGTTGCATCATAGTTTCTTTGTCTTATTGCTAGAACTTTGTCTTTCATGTTATGATTGAAGTACTATGATCCCAGATTTGAATGTTTTACAAATACTTTGATCAAGTCTTTGACGGTGCATGTCACCTCAAAAATTATTCTTTCTTTTTATCACTTACCTACTCGAGGACGAGCAGGAGTTAAGCTTGGGGATGTTGATACATTGCAAATTTATCTATAATTTTTGATGTTCCATGCTTGGTTTTATCCACTTTCTTGTGTTTTGTCCACACTTTGGAGTAATTTTCATATGATTTCTTGTACTAACCTATTAACAAGAGCCACAGTGCCAGCTGCCTGTTTTCTGCTGTTTTTGGTTCTAGGAAAGTCAGAAAATGAATATTCTCGGAATTGGACGGGACAAAAGCCAAAGTGCCTATTTTTCCGGAAGTCATCAGATGCCAGAATATGAGACGGAGAGGGGCCAAGGGGCCACCACACCACCTGGCCACGAGGCCCAGCCTGGCCCGCGCCAGGGGGGGGTGTGGCCGCCTCCGGCACCTCCTCGGCCTCCCCTTCCGCCTAGAAGATGCCCACGGGATGAAAACCCTAAGTACCCGATCAAAAATCCACGAAAGAGTCTATAGCCGCCGTCATCTCCATCCCTAGATCGAGTGGAATCTGAAGCTTTTCCCGGCACCCTACCGGAGAGGGGAATTCACCCTGGAGGCCTTCTTCATCACCATGCAAGCCTCTGGTGTGATGCGTGAGTAGTTCATCCTTGGACTACGGATCCATGTAGTAGCTAGATGGCTGGTTCTCCTCCTTTGTGCTTTCATGTTTAGATCTTGTGAGCTCCGTTCATGATCAAGATCATCTATTTGTAATTCATACATGTTGTGTTCGCAGGGATCCGATGGATATTGAGATGCTATTTTAGATTGATTATTGATTATATCATGTCTTTGTTATTTGTGATCTTGCATGCTTTCCGTTGTTAGTAGCTATCTTGGCCAACTAGATGCTAGCAACTCCAAGAGTTAGTATTTATGCTCGATAGTGGGTTCATGCCTCTGGTAATTTGGGGAAGTGACAGAAATCTCTAAGGTACTAGATGTGATGTTGCTACTAGGGAGAAAACAACAATCCTTTGTTCATAGAACAATCGTATTGTTTACTTTACACGCAGTTCGTAGAGCAATAATCTGTTCATAGAACTTAATACTTTAGGGTTTAGGATGATAACCTGAAGGTGGATTATTAGTCATAGATGTAGTTGGATGGCGGTCTATGTATAATGTTGTAATGCCCAATAGAATCTCAAAGGAGTCAAGATGATTAGTATATGCATGTATTGCTTTCTCCATGTTTGTCAATTGCCCCGCTATAATTTGTTCACTTAGCATGTTATCTATCTTAAGGAGAGCCACCTCTAGTGAACTATGGATCCCGGTCCTTTTCTTTTACATACAATCTATAAACTGTTACTGCTTTGTGTTTACTTTCTGCAAAATTTTAGTTCTTTCCATTCGATACGTTTAATCCTTTGTTTTTAGCAAAACATGGTGAGATTGACAACCTCATCGCAAGTTGGGGACAGAGTTCTGTGGTTGTGTTGTGCAGGTCTCCACGTTGCTACTAGCACCGGTAGTCGCCTCAAAAGGCTCATTAGCAACACCTTTGGGGTGTTTCCTTGCTCCTACTGGTTCGATTAAATCTTGGTTTCATACTGAGGGAAACTTGCTGCTGTGTTCATCATACCTTCCTCTTGGGGTTCCCAACAAGCTCTACATCAATACCGAGCTATCAATGACCCTACCATCCTGAAGAAGCCAACTACCGCTAGTTCCACATTCGAGGCAACCACGCACACCCGCACCATCGAGCTTGTCCCGGGCGACTCCAGCCAGACGATCACCATCGGGGCGCACATGAGCCTCGCATAGGAAAGCGCGCTCATCGGGTTGCTCTGTGAGACTCACGACATCTTTGCATGGAAACCATCTGACATGCCTGGTGTCCCGAGGTAACTCGCTGAGAAAAAACTCAACACCGACCCCAAAGTGCAACCAGTAAAGCAGTAGCTGCGGCCCTTCAATGAAGAGCGCCGCTGAGCAATCACCGAAGAAGTACAGCGCCTGCTAGCCGCAATCTTCATTTGGCCCATCAAGTAGTCCAAGTGGCTGGCAAACCTAGTCCTGGTCCTGAAAAAGAACAACACCTGGAGAATGTGTATCGACTACGCCAACCTCAACAGTGCCTGCCCAAAGGAGGAGTTCGTCCTACCGCGCATCGACCAGATCATCGATTTGACCGCGGGATCGGAGTCGCTGTGCTTCCTCGACGTGTATTCTGGCTACCACCAGATCAAAATGGCGGTCGAGGATGAGGAGAAGACGACATTCATCATGCCATTCAGCGCCTTCTGCTACATGGCCATGACGTTCGGCCTCAAGAATGCCGGTGCCACCTACCAAAGGTGCATGCAGGAGTGCCTCGTGAGCCAAATTGGCCGCAACATCCACGTCTACATCGATGACGTGGTGGTAAAATCTACTCGCCAGGACGACTTGCTTGTCGTCCTGGCTGAGACCTTCGCAAATCTGCGGAGGTACAACATTAAACTCAATCCAGGGAAATGCAACTTCGGCGTCCCCACCGGACAGCTCCTGGGGTACGTGGTCTCCAAGCGAGGCATCAAAGCCAACCCCACCAAGATCGACACCATCGCGTGGCTCGGGAAACCCAAGTGCCTACGCGATGTCCGGAAGTTGGCCGGGCGAGTCGCGACTCTCAGTCGCTTCATCCCCCGCCTCGGCGAGAAGGCAATGCCCCTATACCGCCTGATGCGCAAGAACCCCATGTTCCAATGGGACACAGAAGCAGACAACACGCTCAAGTCACTCAAAGAAGTGATACTCGCGGCCGCATGATATGTTGCTAACGTATCTATCATTTTTGATGTTCCTTGCTTGGTTTTTATCTACTTTCTTATGTTTTGTCCACACTTTGGAGTACTTTCTATACACTTTCTTGGACTAACCTATTAACAAGATGCCACGATGCATTGCTGTTTTTGCTGTTTTTGGTTCCAGGAAAGTCAGAAAATGAATATTCTCGGAATTGGACGGGACAAAAGCCAAAGTCAGTATTTCACCGAGGGGGACACGGAGCCAGAATACGAGACGGAGAGGGGCCAGAGGGCCGCCACACCACCTGGCCGTGCGGCTAGGCCTTGCCCACGCCAGGGGGTGGTGTGGCCGCCTAGGGCACCCCCTCGGCCTCCCCTTTCGCCTATAAGATGCCTCCGATACAGAAACCCTAAGTACCCGATCAAAATTCCACGAAAGAGTATGTAGCCACCGTCATATCCATCCCTAGATCGGGAGGGATCTGAAGCTCTTCCCGGCACCCTGCCGGAGGGGAGAATTCACCCTGGAGGTCTTCTTCATCACCATGCAAGACTCCGGTGTGATGCGTGAGTAGTTCATCCTTGGACTAGGGGTCCATGTAGTAGCTAGATGATTTGTTCTTCTCATTTGTGCTACCATGTTTAGATCTTGTGAGCTCCGTTCATGATCAAGATCATCTATTTGTAATCCTACATGTTGTGTTTGCGGGGATCCGATGGATATTGAGATGCTATTTCAGATTGATTATTGATTCTATCATGTCTTTGTTATTTGTGATCTTGCATGCTCTCTGTTGTTAGTAGATATCTTGGCCGAGTAGATGCTAGCAACTCCAAGAGGGAGTATTTATGCTCGATAGTGGGTTCATGCCTCTAGTAATCTAGGGAAGTGATAGAAATCTCTAAGGTACTAGATGTGATGTTGCTACTGGGGAGAAAACAACAATTCTTTATTCATAGAACAATCATATTGTTTACTTTACACGCAATGCGTAATGCAATTATCTGTTGCTTGCAACTTAATACTAGAGGGGGTTCAGATTGATAATCTGAAGGTGGATTATTAGTCATAGATGCAGTTGGATTACGGTCTATGTATAATGTTGTAATGCCCAATCAAATCTCATAGGAGTCAAGATGATTAGTATATGCATGTATGCTTTCTCGATGTTTGTCAATTGCCCCGTTGTAATTTGTTCACCCAACATGTCATCTATCTTAAGGAGAACCACCACTAGTGAACTATGGACCCCAGTCCTTTCTTTTACCATCAATCTACAACTGTTTACTGTTTTCTGTTTACTTTCTGCAAGCTATTACTTTCTTCCACACAATACGTTTAATCCTTTGTTTTCAGCAAATCCGGTGAGATTGACAACCTCACTGTAACTTGGGGCAAAGTTCTGTGGTTGTGTTGTGCAGGATTCCAAGTTGGCAACAACACCTGGGAGGTGTTTCCTTGCTCCTACTGGTTCGATAACCTTGGTTTCATAACTAAGGGAAAACTTCTGCTGTGCTCATCATACCTTCCTCTTGGGGTTCCCCAACGAGCACAACTTGTTGAGCCAATTATCACCCTAGTACTCGCCGCTCCAATCGACAAAGAGCCGATGCTCGTCTACGTCGCGGCCTCCACTCGAGTCGTTAGTGCCGTATTGGTCATCGAATGACCAGAAGAGGGCAAGGAGCACCCCATACATCGCCCTGTCTACTACATCAGCGAGGTCCTAACAGACTCAAGGCAACGCTACCCGCAGTACCAAAAATTGGTGTATGCAGTCTTCAGGTCCCAGTGGCGACTCCCACACTACTTCCAGGAGCACCCCATCATGGTCGTCTCCTCCGCACCGCTCCAGGACATCATCCTCAACTGCGAGGCAACTGGTCGAGTCGCTAAATTGGCCGTCGAAATAGGCGTCCACAACATCAAATACGAGCCATGAAAAGCGATCAAATCGCAGGCCCTGGCTGATTTCCTCGCTGACTGGGAAGAGGCACAACAACCGGGGAAGCTCCCCTACCTGCACTACTGGTCACTCCACTTCGACGGCTCCAAGAACGCCGATGGCACCGGGCGGGGTCATACTAACCTCCCCCAAGGGAGACAAGCTTCACTACGTGCTCCACCTCGACTTCAAGCCTTGCACCAACAACATGGTCGAGTACGAGGCACTCCTTCACGGCATGCGGGCCGCCAAGGAGATGAACGTCAATCGCCTATAGTGTTGACCTAGTCACCGGCCAAGTCAAGGGGACTTGTGACACCGTCTCCCCGACAATGATAGCTTACCACCAAGTGGTAGAACAGCTGGGAGGGCACTTCACCGGCTACTCAGTCAAGTGGATCGATAGGTGCAAAAACAAGGAGGCATATGCCCTCTCCCGCATTGGGTCAGCTCGGCAGACGCTGCCCGCAGGTATCTTCCTCGACATCATCCACAAGCCTTCGGTCTCCCCGCCAAAGGAGATCGACATCAGGATACGACTGCAACCCGAGCCTGCCCTTGTCGCCATGGTCATGGAACCCAGCGACTGGACCGCACCATATGTCGCCTTCCTTGAGCACAAGGTCCTTCCAAGCAACTAGATGGAAGCATGAATGATAGTGCGGCGTTGCAAATCCTTCGTCATCATAAATGGTGAGCTCCACAAACGCAGCGTGACAGGCGTGTTCCAGCGCTGCGTACAGCCAGAAGAAGGACGCAAGATACTCCAAGACATCCACACCGACGACTGCGGCCATCACACCGAAGCCAGGTCACTGGTCATCAAAGCCATGCAACACGGCTTCAACTGGCTCACCGCGCACATCGACGCCACCGACATCGTCCAATGGTGCGTTGGGTGCCAGAAGTACGCCAACCAGACGCATCTCCCTGGTTCGGCACTCAAGACAATCCCCATCACCTGGCCATTCCCTGTATGGAGCATGGACATGGTCGACCCGTTCAAGAAGGCCCCATCCGGCTTCACCCACCTCCTGGTCACGGTCGACAAGTTCACCAAGTGGGTCGAAGCCAAACCGATCAAGAAGTGTGATGGCAAGACTGCCACCAAGTTTCTCCGCGATCTCATCTACCACTACGGCTACCCGCACAACATTATAACGGATAACGGCACCAACTTCTCCAAGGGCGCCATGGTAGAATTTTGCGAAGAGCACAGCATACGACTTGACCTCGCCTCAGTCGCCCACCCGGAGTCGAACGGCCAAGCAGAACATGCTAATCAGAGTGTCCTCCATGGGCTCAAACCGCGACTTCAGGTGCCCCTCGAGCGAACGCAAGGATGCTGGGTTGAAGATCTCCCCTCCGTAATATGGGGCATCCGCACCTCCGTCAACCGCTCCATGGGGTTCACGCCCTTCTTCATGGTGTACGGCGCTGAGGCCATAATGCCAACCGACCTGGAGTACCACTCACCTCGAGTTGCCGACTACGTGGAGGCGGAAAACAAGATCGCTCGCCAAGATGGCATTGACCATCTCGACGAGGCACGTGACCTAGCTCGCTCCCGCACTACCATCTACCAGCAGGGACTCCGCCGCTACCATAGCCGCCAAGTCTGGACCCGCACCTTCCAGGAAGGCGACTTGGTCCTATGACTGGTCCAGGACAAGAAGGGCATGCACAAACTTTCTCCACCATGGGAGGGGTCATTTGCCATAGGGAGTGTCCTCGGCAACAACGCCTACTACCTCATCGACATACGAGGCAACGGCCAACTTGAGGTCGGGAGGCCATGGAATGTAAACCTCCTCCGAAAGTTCTATACATAGAACTCAAACTTGTACTCAGCTGCTATATAATGAAATACATTCGGATTGCACAAATTGTGTCTACTCGCCATCTTCTTGTGCCACTCACACTCGTACATTCAGCAATATGCTACCTACGAAAGTCAACCCTTGGTCAAGGGACTGGCGCGGCTAAGTAGTGCGACCCAAGGGCACCGAAGATATTCGGGCTTTGTGTCGTCCACGAACACGCCAACCCGGAGCCACCATCGGAGTCACCTCGCTCGACTGGCCTACCGGGCCAAGACAACCAATAAATGCTTCCCATAGCGACCTGTCCTCCCCATCCTCATGCAAAGCGACTCGAACGGTTAAATACCACGCACGGGGACTTCGAACCAAGAAAACCTCACGCGGCTCAGGAACACACCAAGTAAGAGAGATGCCTTGGACTCCCCACGCGACTGGCTTTCCGAGCCAGGGGAAGGGACGCGTTACAAACAATGCATCAGATCCTACAATAGGCACACGCCCAAAACGGCTAAGTGCCACGCTCGGGGACTGGCCTAAACCGACCCTATTAGCACTCGGGGACTCGGCTAAGTATAGAGCTCCTTCGGAGTCGCAAGGCGACTGGCCCCACATGCCACGACAAATCAGTCTCAACGAAAACAAAAACCAAAGCAAACACACATGCACATAAACGAGTTATACCCCATTAAAGCGCGGACGCGCTCGGGGACTCGCTCAAACAAAAATCAACATATAACATAATTGACCATGCATTGCGAGTCGATTGACTCCTCTTACTTCCATACATATGTATTGTTATTATTACAAAAATGACAAATTTGGCATACTTTAGAAAAGCCCCTAGGGCAGCGATCTATTTTGCAGGCTCCGATGAAGAAGCGCCGCCACCGCCCTTGACCCGGATGAATGGCTCCCATGGATTCGTTGGGTACATCGTCAACGACTTTGACAACGCTGACCGGAAGGGTTGCTCCAACTTCAAGTCGTGATGCTCCGGCTCGGGGTCGCCCGGGGCTACCACCGTCTCCTGGTAAGGCAACAAGTCCCCCATCACCAGCACTCGATCCACGAATGGAGCAGCCTTGGTGGTCAACCTTAGAACCTCCGATATCTCCACCGAGCCAGACGTCGAGGGATAGCCACTGGTGACATCATCAAGGTCGAAGTCGTCGGTGAAATGTGGGAGCCCCAGGCTCAATGCCGTAGTGGGATTGTGCCTGAAGGCCTAATGCGCCATCCACTCCACGACTGCGAGCGCCTCCTCCAGATAGCGCATACTTCAGTTAGCCCCCAAGGAATAACCTCGGTGGGGGATATCCCTTGAAGAACGGCCTGGATGCACAGCGCCGAGGCGGTGGCCGCGTTCACCACTGCAGTCACACATTGCGAGGCACTGCAGGTCTGCATCACTAAGTTGCTTTGACCTATCAGAGCTGCACGTCAGGAACTCGGCGTCATTACGGACCACCCCGCTCGGGGACTCGGTGCATACAAGAAAGATAAGAAGGAACACTACCAAGGAGCTTACGACAGTTCTCCGTCACATGCTTTTCAAGGGCACCAAGGTCACCCTGTAACCTAAGGATAACCAAGTCGGTGGCCTTCTGTTCCTCCTATGCCGCATCAACAGCGGCCTTGGCCCTCTCCTTAGAAGAGACCATCGACGCCTTCGCCTCCTCCAATTCCTTCACCAGCGAGTCGATCCGCCCCTTCGCTATGTCCAGTTTAGTAGCCGGGACATACCCCTGCTGGGCCTTGGCAATAGCAGCCAGAAGACCATCTACAAAGGAATAGCAACAAAAGTCAGTTTCGTGTAAACACCAGCAGCTCGCGATCGCCAAGAACAACAACAACTCACCGACAGTTTCCTGGAGTTGTCGGTTGGCCTACTGCGCCATGCGGATGTCATGCTCCAGGCGCTCCTTCACGGCTTGCCGATCCGCCGATTCCCTCTACAGGCCCCGCAAACAGAATAAACATTCCGTGACTGGATGACCACAATTTGAAGTGCCTGGCCTCTGCGGGCGTTGATGTTTTCTGTTGCAATCCTCTTGTTTGTGTTCTTCTTATGGCGCGGGATAGTGAGATTGAAGCGGTCCAGGCCAACCTTACGCGACGTCGTTCGCGAGACCGGCTCCGCACTTGACGTGTGGCTTGTACCATACATGTGGCTGGTGGATGTCAGTTTCTCTCACTATAGTTGTCATGGGATTAACACCGGAGTTTGGCAACTATAATATCACCGTTGTGGCTTTCCGTAGGTAAGAATCGTTCTTAGCATCTACTCCCATAAGCCACGTAAAACATGCAACAACAAAGTAGAGGCGTCTAACTTGTTTTTGCAGGGAGTGTTTTCTGTGATATGGTATGGCCCAAGATGTTTTCATGTTTTGTAATGTTTCACGACTTGCATGTCGATGAGTACACAACCGGCAGGAGCCATATGGTTGTCTTTATAATTGTGTATGACCTGCGAGTCAACTTCTTATACGCCATGTAATAGCTTTACTTTATCGCTAAGTAGTTAGCAATAGTTGTAGTTGCTATTCGTGGTGGAGGCAATCATGGTGAAGTGATGGAGATCATGCCGGAACGCACAAGATGGAGATAATTGCGCGAAGATTGGCTATACCATGTCACATAAAGTTATATGCATGTGATGTTTATCCTTTTATGTATCTTATTATGCTTAGATCGCGAAGGTAGCATTATAAGATGATTCCTCACTTAAATATCAAGATAAAAACTGTGTTCTCCCCAAGTATGCACCGTTGCGAAAGTTCGTCGTGTCCAAGCATCACGTGATGATCGGGTGCTATAGACTCTACGCTCACATACAACGGGTGCAAGCCAGTTTTGCACACGCGGAAATACTTGGGTCTAACTTGACGAGCCTAGCATGTACAGACATGGCCTCGGAACACAAGAACCGAAAGGTTAAGCATGAGTCATATGAATAATATGATCGACACTTCGTTGTCCACCATTGAAACCACATCTCTTCTCGTGATGATCGGATTAGGTGTGGTGAATTTGGATCGTGTTCACTAAACAACTTGAGGGATGTTGAATTTAGTGGGAGTTCATATAGTAATTTGATTAAAAGTTGAACTAGTTATCATGAACATAGTCTAATTTGTACTTGCAAATATTGTAGATCACATGGCTAAGTCCAACTTCAACTTCAACGTTTTTGCTGAGAAAGAAAAGCTTAAGAACAATGGGTCTAACTTCACCAATTGGTTCCGCAATCTGAGAATCATTCTGTCTGGAGGACAGAAGGACTATGTCCTTGAGAAAGCGTTAGGTAACCCTGTAGGGGTTCGTAGCATGGAAAACAAAAATTTTCTATCGCATACAAACAAACAAGCCAAGATCTATCTACTAGATTGTAGCAACGAGTCGATGGAATAACTCACCCTCGAAGATTCCAAAGTGTTTAACGAGAACAGATTCTCGTGGGTGATGTAGTCGTACTCTTTCCGATCTCAAGATCGCGTAGACGATCCTTCCGGCTCCGCGTTCCCGCAGCGCTCCCGTAGTCGGTCACACGTTCGGTACTCGACGAAGACCTTCCTCTCCCTTGTTCCAGCAGGCAGCGGAGGTTGTAGCACTCTCCTCGCGATTCCGCAAGACAACGTGTGGTACCGAGGTAGAGGGAAATCCCGCAGGCTTCGCTTAAGCCGGTGCAGTATGGTGGAGCTTATGAGAGAGGCTATTAGTGGTCTAGTAATTAGACACACCAATTAGAAGGCTCTAAACCAATTAGAAGGCTCTAAACCGAATAGCTCTAAACCGGGGTCTAGATCTAGGGTTTAGTTTAGAGGATAGGAAACTTGTGTGTCTAGGAGGGAGCCCTGCCCTCCTTATATAGGTGGGAGGGCTGGCCGCCAAGGGGAGGAGTTCCTCCCAACTCGGCCTAGGGAGGTGCGCCGCCAAGGGAGGAACCTCCTCCAACTCGGCCTCCTCCTCTCCTCCTCTTTTCCCACTTCCCAAAAGCTGCTTGACTTTCAAACTAGCAGCTTGACTTTTCAATTTAGGATTTAAATAAATCCTTTATTTGGGACAACAAGAATACTTAGTACATGATGCAATCATTCCAATATGTAATGACACACTCATGTACCCTTCCCTCCGAGTGCCGGACATTCCGGACCTTCTAGAATGTTCCGGTGAAAACACCTAACCATTCCCCAACTCAAACGGAACTTTCCTTATAAGAATCTTATTCTCCGGACCATTCCGTATCAACTCGTGATATCACGGATCCCATCCGAGACCAACAACATTCGGTCTCTTTCTCATAATACCATAACTACTCAAACAACGTCAATCCTTAAGTGTGTCTCCCTACGGTTCGTGAATTATGCGGACATGATCGAGACACTTCTCCGAACAATAACCAATAGAGGAATCTGGAAATTCATATGGCTCCACATATTTCTCACGATTACTTATGATCGAATGAACCACTTACATACGATACCAATTTCCCTTTGTCTCACGATATGTTACTTATCCGAGGTTATGATCGCCGGTATCTCGCATACCTAGTTCATCCTCATTGATAAGTACTCTTTTCGTTCCGTGATATGTGATCCCTTGTGACCAAGTCACATGCTTGCAAGCTAATTGGATGACATTTCACCGAGAGGGCCCAGAGAATCGCTATCCGTCATGTGGATGGACAAATCCCACTCTTGAGCCATGTGTTTCAACCAATACTTTCCGAACACTCAATGCCACCTTTATAGCCACCTGTTACGGTGTGGTGTTTGATGACATCAAAGCATCCATCCAGAAAGGTGATATGCATGATCTCATGGTCGAAGGAATTAGGTTACTATGTATCAGAAAGCATATAGCAATTGAACTATTGAAATGACTTGATCTTTATGCTACGCTTGTCTATAGGAGTATGTCCACCATATCATTCTCCTAACGATATGATCTTGTTGTTGATAACATCTCAATGTTCATGACAAAGAAACCACATCATCAATCAACCAACAAGCTAGTGAAGTATAGAGGCTATACTAGGGACTTCAAATTAAGTTTACAAATCACACAAGTATTAATGGTTTCCTTGTTAATACTATTATAGCATGAATGTAAACATTTATCATAAACACAAAGATATATAATAATAACTACATTTATTATTACCTCTAGGGCATATCTCCAACAGTCTCCCACTTGCACTAGAGTCATCTAATCTAGATTACATGGTAATATACCGAACACCCATGGCAGTTTGGTGTTGGTCATGTTTTGCCCTCGGGAGAGGTTTAGTCAACGGATCCGCCACATTCAGATCTGTGTGTACTTTGCAAATCTTTATATCCCCATCCTGGATATGTTCTCGAATAGCGTGAAAACGCAACTTATATGCTTCAGCTTCTTGTGTGACCTTGGTTCTTGCGCATTGGCTATGGCGCCCATGTTATCACAGTAGATAGACATTGGGTCCAGCGCACTTGGAACCACACCCAGCTCTGTAATGAACTCTTTCATCCATATCGCTTCTTGTGAAGCCTCCGAAGCAGCCATGTATTCCGATTCAGTTGAAGATCTCGCCACAACGCTTTGCTTTGCACTCCTCCAGCTAATCGCTGCACCATTCAAAATAAATATTATCCAGTTGTGATTTAGAATCATCCGGATCGGTGTTCCAACTAGCATCGGTGTAACCATTAACAACGAGCTGTTCATCACCTCCATAAGAAAGAACCATACCCTTAGTTCTTCTCAAGTACTTAAGGATGTTTTTGATCATTGTCCAATGATCCACTCTGGATCACTTTGATATCTGCTCTTTAGACTAACAGATATGCGATGTCGGGTCTAGTACATAGCATGGCATACATTAGAGATCCTATGGCTGAGGCATAGGAGTCTTACTCATCTTCTCTCTATCTTCTGCCGATGTCGGACTTTGAGTTTTACTCAAGGTCGATTAGCAACATGGGCAAGAACCCTTTCTTGCTATCTTCCATTCCAAACCTCTTTAGAATTTTGTCCAAATATGTACTTTGTGACAATGATATTTGGCGTTTCGATCTATCTCTATAAATCTTTATGCCTAATATGTAAGCTGCTTCGCCAAGATCCTTCATTGAAAAACTATTATTCAAATACTCTTTGACACTATTAAGAAGGTCTACATCATTCCCAATCAACAATATGTCATCCACATACAGTATTAAGAATGCTACAGAGCTCCCACTCACTTTCTTGTAAATACAAGCTTCTCCATAAGTTTGTATAAAACCAAAACTTTTGATTACCTTATCAAAACGTTGATTCCAACTTCGGGATGCTTGCTTCAATCCATAGATGGACCGTTGAAGCTTGCATACCTTGTTAGCATCTTTAGGATCGACAAAACCTTTGGGTTGCATCATATACAACTCTTCATCAATGTCTCCATTGAGGAATGCTGTTTTGACATCCATCGCCATATCTCATAATCATAATATTCAGCATTTTCTAAGATAATCCTCACAGACTTTAGCTTCGCTACCTGTGAGAAAGTCTCATCGTAGTCTACTCCTTGAATTTGTCGAAACCCTTTTGAGACAAGTCGAGCTTTATAGACAGTAACATTACCATCAGCATCTGTTTTCTTCTTGAAAATCCATTTGTTCTAGACAGCCTTCCGGCCATCCGGTAAGTCCACCAAAGTCCATACTTGGTTTTCGTACATGGATCCAATCTCGGATTTCATGGCTTCTTGCCATTTATTGGAATCTGGGCTCATCATCGCTTCCTCATATGTCTCGGGGTCATTGGTGTTGTCCACCAACATGACATTCATAACGGAATCATACCAATCTGGAGTGGTACGAGTCCTCGTTGACCTCCGAGGCTCTGAGCAACTTCAACCAAGTTTTATGATCACCATCATTAGCTTACTCTCTTATTGTTGCAGTCACCAAATGAACTTCTTCCTGTGATGCGATAATCTCAATTTCGAGAGAAGGTTCGACAACCTCGTCGAGTTCTACTTTCCTTCCCACTTCTTTCGAGAGAAATTCTTCTAGAAAGGATCCATTCTTAGCAACGAAGATTTTGCCTTCGGATCTATGATAGAAGGTATACCCAATAGTTTCCTTCGTATCCTATGAAGACGATTTTTCCGCTTTGGGTTCAAGCTTGTCCGCTGTAACTTCTTTACATAGGCTTCAGATCCCCAAACTTTAAGGAACGACAATTTAGGTTTCTTCCCAAACCATAATTCATACGGTGTCGTTTCAACGGATTTAGACGGTGCCCTATTTAAAGTGAATGCGGCTGTTTCTAATGCATAACCCCAAAATGATAGCGGTAAATATGTAAGTGACATCATAGAACGAACCATATCTAAGAGAGTTCGATTCGACGTTCGACACACCATTACTGTGGTGTTCCCGCGGTGTCAATCATGAAAGTATTCCACATTTCTTCAAATGCTCGCCAAACTCGTAACTTAGATATTCACCTCCACGATCAGAACGCAGAAATTTAATCTTCTTTTTACGTTGATTCTCTACCTCACTTTGAAACTCCTTAAACTTCTCGAAAGTTTCGGACTTATGTTTCATGAAATAGATATATCCATATCTACTCAAGTCATCCGTGAAGGTAAGAACATAACGATAACCATCAGCGATGCTACACTCATTGGACCACACACATCGGTATATATGATTTCCAATAAGTCTCAGAGCTCGCTCCATCATACCAGAAAATGGAGTCTTAGTCATTTTACCCATCAGACATGCCTCGCATCTTTCAAGTGATTCAAAATCAAGTGATTCAAGAAGTCCATCGGAATGGAGTTTCTTCATACGCTTCACTCCAATGTGACCAAGACGACAGTGCCACATATAGGTCGAGTTATCGCTTGATTTCAAACGTTTAGCTTCAATGTTATTAATATGTGTAATTCCACTATCGAGATTCAATATGAATAGACCATATATCAAAGGTGCATGTGCATGAAACATGTTACTCATATAAATCGAACAACCATTATTCTCGGATTTAAACAAGTAACCGTCTCGCAATAAACAAGATCCTGATATAATGTTCATGCTTAACGCAGGCACCAAATAACAATTATTTAAGTATAAAACTAATCCCGATGGTAGATGAAGAGGTAGCGTGCCGACCGCGATCACATCAACCTTTGATCCGTTTCCTACGCGCATCGTCACCTCGTTCTTCACTAGCTTCCGTTTATTCTGCAGCTCCTGTTTGAGTTACAAATAAGAGCAACCGAACCAAGATCAAATACCTGCACTACTACGAATACTAGTGAGATACACATCAATAACATGTATATCAGATATACCTTTCTTCTTGATGTTGCCGTTCTTCAAATCTGCCAAGTACCTTGGGCAATTTCGCTTCCAGTGACCTTCTCCCTTGCAGTAAAAGCACTCAGTTTCAGGCTTAGGTCCAGCCTTGGTCTTCTTAAATGGCGTGGTAACTTTCTTACCACCCTTCTTGAAGTGTCCCTTTTGCTTAGACTTGCCTTTCTTGAATTTGGTGGTCTTTTTGACCATCAACACTTGGTGCTCTTTCTTGATCTCCACTTCTGCAGATTTTAACATAGCAAATAGTTCTGGCAACTCTTTGTTCATGTTCTTCATGTTGTAGTTCATCACAAAGTTCTTGTAACTTGGTGGTATTGATTGAGGATGCGGTAAACCCCAAAGTATTAGGAATCACTATACCCAAACTTTGAAGTTTATTTATGCCTGCACATCTTAAGCACATGCTCACCGACGAGCTACCTCTTCCATCTTGCGGTTAAAGAACTTTTCAGAAGCTTCATAACTTTCAATTGCCGCATGAGTCTCAAAGATTAATTTGAGATCCTCGACAATATCATATGGATCGACTCTTCAAACCTTTTCAAGCTCGATTCTAAACCATACAAGATAGCACACTGAACTATGGAGTACCGATTCTTCCGAGCGAGGTAAACATTTTTTACTTCATCGGTAGCATCAGCTGCAGGTGGGTCACCTAGCGGTGCATCCAGCACATAGGTCAAATTACCAGCTGTGAGGACAATCCTCAAATTGTGGAACCAATCCGCGAAGTTGCTTCCATTGTTTTCAACTTTTCTTTCTAGGAACGCATTAAAATTGATGGTAGGCTGCCATTGATCTACAACATATTTGCAATAGTTTAGATTAAGTTTATGACAAATTGAGTTCAAATTAATTAATGAAATTAAACTAGGTGAACTCCCACTCAAAACAACATCCCTCACATTGTTTTAGTGATCACACGAACCAAATCCACTACATCAACCGATCATCACGAGAGTTGATATAGTTTTAATGGCTAACAATCATCATGTTCATCATATCTACTATATGATTCATGCTTTACCTTCGCCATCCGTGTTCCCGAGGCCATGTCTGCATGCTAGGCTCGTCAAGATCAAACCTTAGCTTCCGCATAAGCAAATCTGGCTTGCTTACGTTGTATTCACCATGGAATCAAAGACACCCGATCATCACGTGGTGCTTCGAAGCAGCAAGCTTTGGCAACGGTGCATACTAAGGGTGAACACTTTAGAACTTGAAATTTATGTGCATGAGGGATCATCTTATAATGCTACCGTCGTCTACTAAGCAATACAAGATGCATAAAGGATTAACATCACATGCAATTCATAATATGTGATATGATATGGCCTTTCTTCTTTGTGCTTCCGATCTCCATCTTCAAGCACGAATATGATCTCCATCATCACCGGCATAGCATCAAGGTCATTGACGCTTCTTCATGGTTGTCGTCCACCAGCTTCAACTATTACAACTATTTTGAATAGACACGCAGGTCTTAACAGAAATTAAAGACAACCATATATTCCTGCCGTTGCCAACTTACAATAAGGAACATTGCATACATCAAATATAATCACAATCATGGCCATATCACATCACTGCACACCCCTGCAAAACAAAGTTAGACGCTTCTACTTTCTTTGCATATTTTACGTGGTTTGGGGCTTTCCATAGGTGTCGTTCTAACCTACGAACAAGAACCACAACATTGATACTAGCATTGTTGATTACCCGTTGTAAATTGGATCTTTACTATGCTAGGAGAAACAGCACCCATAAAGCCACTTATGCAAAACGAGTTGCATGTCAAGCGTGGAGCAAGTCTCATGAACGATGTCATGTAAGGTTAGCCCGGCCGCTTCATCCCAACATACCGCAAGATGCAAAGTACACAAAAGCAATCTACAAAAGCATCAACGCCCACAATGACCATTGTGTTCTACTGGCAATAGATCTACATATAGACACGGCTCGATACCCCAGTAGGGGTTCGTAGCATGGAAAACAAAAATTTTCTATCGCATACAAACAAACAAGCCAAGATCTATCTACTAGATTGTAGCAACGAGTCGATGGAATAACTCACCCTCGAAGATTCCAAAGTGTTTAACGAGAGCAGATTCTCGTGGGTGATGTAGTCGCATTTCTTCCGATCTCAAGATCGCGTAGACGATCCTTCCGGCTAGCGCGTTCCCAGCGATCGGTCACACGTTCGGTTCGGTGAAGACCTTCCTCTCCCTTGTTCCAGCAGGCCGGAGGTTGTAGCACTCTCCTCGCGATTCCGCTGACAACGGCGTGTGGTACCGAGGTAGAGGAAATCCCGAGGCTTCGCTTAAGCCGGTGCAGTATGGTGGAGCTTATGAGAGAGGCTATTAGTGGTCTAGTAATTAGACACACCAATTAGAAGGCTCTAAACCAATTAGAAGGCTCTAAACCGAATAGCTCTAAACCGGGTCTAGATCTAGGGTTTAGTTTAGAGGATAGGAAACTTGTGTGTCTAGGAGGAGCCCTGCCCTCCTTATATAGGTGGGAGGGCTGGCCAGGGAGGAGTTCCTCCCCAACTCGGCCTAGGGAGGTGCGCCGCCAAGGGAGGAACCTCCTCCAACCTCGGCCTCCACCTCTCCTCCTCTTTCCCACTTCCCAAAACTGCTTTGACTTTCAAACTAGCCGTTTGACTTTTCAATTTAGGATTTAAATAAATCCTTTATTTGGGACAACAAGAATACTTAGTACATGATGCAATCATTCCAATATGTAATGACACACTCATGTACCCTTCCCCTCCGAGTGCCGGACATTCCGGGACCTTCTAGAATGTTCGGTGAAAACACCTAACCATTCCCCAACTCAAACGGAACTTTCCTTATATGAATCTTATTCTCCGGACCATTCCGATCACCTCGTGATATCCGGATCCCATCCGAGACTCGAACAACATTCGGTCTCTTTCTCATAATACCATAACTACTCAAACAACGTCAATCCTTAAGTGTGTCTCCCACGGTTCGTGAATTATGCGGACATGATCGAGACACTTCTAACAATAACCAATAGAGGAATCTGGAAATTCATATGGCTCCCACATATTTCTACGATTACTTTGCAATCGAATGAACCACTTACATACGATACCAATTTCCCTTTGTCTCACGATATGTTACTTATCCGAGGTTATGATCACGGTATCTCGCATACCTAGTTCATCCTCGTTCGATAAGTACTCTTTTCGTTCGTGATATGTGATCCCTTGTGACCAAGTCACATGCTTGCAAGCTAATTGGATGACATTTCACCGAGAGGGCCCAGAGAATATCTATCCGTCATGTGGATGGACAAATCCCACTCTTGATCCATGTGTTTCAACCAATACTTTCCGAACACTCAATGCCACCTTTATAGCCACCCTGTTACGGTGTGGTGTTTGATGACATCAAAGCATCCATCCAGTAAAGGTGATATGCATGATCTCATGGTCGAAGGAATTAGGTTACTATGTATCAGAAAGCATATAGCAATTGAACTATTGAAATGACTTGATCTTTATGCTACGCTTGTCTATAGGAGTATGCCCACCATATCATTCTCCTAACGATATGATCTTGTTGTTGATAACATCTCAATGTTCATGACAAAGAAACCACATCATCAATCAACCAACAAGCTAGTGAAGTATAGAGGCTATACTAGGGACTTCAAATTAAGTTTACAAATCACACAAGTATTAATGGTTTCCTTGTTAATACTATTATAGCATGAATGTAAACATTTATCATAAACACAAAGATATATAATAATAACTACATTTATTATTACCTCTAGGGCATATCTCCAACAAACCCCCCTGCTGCAACTGCGCCGGCTAATGAGAAAGCTGTCTATCAGTCGTGCAAAGATGATTATGGAGTGATTAAGAGCACCATGTTGTTTGCTATGGAACCGGAACTTCAAAATCGTTTTGAAAACTATCCCGGGCCCTTTGAGATTCTCGAAGAGTTGAAAACCATGTTTCAGTCTCAGGCCCGTTCTGAGAGATATGAGATCTCCGAGAAGTTCTTTAACTGCAAGATGGAGGAAGGGAGTTCCGTTAGTGAGCACGCCATTAAGATGTCGGGCTACACTCAACGCCTTGAGCAACTGGACTGCAAGATTCCAGAGGAGCTCAAAATTGACAGGTTCGCAATCACTCCTCCCAGCTACAAAAGTTTTGTAGTGACTCATAATCAGATTGGTTCCATCGATACGATCACCGAGCTCTTCGCAAAGTCTGAAGGCTGCGAAGTGGACATCAAGAAGGATAATCATGTGTTGATGGTCAACAAGCCCTCCTTTAAGAAAGGTAAAGGTGCAAAGAAGCCCTTCAAGAAAGGCGGCAAGCGCGTTGCCCCTCGAGAAGAAGCTCAAGTCTGGTCCTAAGCCGGAAATCGAGTGCTTCTATTGCAAGGACAAGGGTCCTTTGGGCATAACTGTCCAAGTACTTAGCGGACAAGAAGGCTGGCACCATCAAAGGTATATTTGATATACATGTTATTGATGTTTTCCTTACTAGCCCTCGTTGTAGTGCTGGGTATTTGATACTGGTTCGTTGCTAATATTTGTAACTCAAGCAGAGCTACGAATAGACGCGGCTTAAGGGATGAGGTGACGATCTGCTGGCAACGGATCAAGAGTTGATGTGATGTCCGTCGCACGCTCTCCTTAGTTTTACCTTCGGATTAGTTTTAAACCTTAATAAGTGTTATTATGTGCCCGTTGAGCATGAACATTATTTCTGGATCTTGTTTATTGCAAGACGGTTATTCATTTAAATCGGAGAATAATGGTTGTTCTATTTATATGAGTAACATCTTTTATGGTCATGCACCTATTGTGAATGGTTTATTTCTTCTAAATCTCGAAAGGGATGAAACACACATCCATAACATTGAGGCTAAGAGATGCAAAGTAGATAGTGATAATACTACTTATTTGTGGCACTGTCGTCTAGGTCATATTGGTGTAAAGCGCATGAAGAAACTCCATTCTGATGGACTTTTGGAGTCTCTTGATTTGGAATCATTTGACACATGCGAACCATGCCTCATGGGCAAGATGATCAAAACCCCGTTCTTCGGAATGATGGAGCGAGCAACGGACTTGTTGGAAATCATACATACCGATGTATGCGGACCGATGAGTGTTTCGACGCGCGGTGGATATCGCTATTTTCTCACTTTTACCGATGACTTAAGTAGATATGGGTATATCTATTTAATGAAACATAAATCTGAAACGTTTGAAAAGTTCAAAGAATTTCAGAATGAAGTGGAGAACCATCGTAACAGAAAGATTAAGTTTCTACGATCCGATCGTGGGGGCGAATATTTGAGTTATGATTTTCTCACGCATCTCAAAGCAAGTGGAATCGTTTCACAACTCACGCCACCCGGAACACCACAGCGCAATGGTGTGTCTGAATGCCGGAATCGAACCCTATTAGATATGGTCCGATCGATGATGTCTCTTACTGATTTGCATTATCATTTTGGGGTTATGCATTAGAAACCGCTGCATTCACTTTAAATAGGGCTCCATCTAAATCCGTTGAGACGACACCGTATGAACTGTGGTTTGGTGCTAAACCTAAGTTGTCGTTTCTTAAAGTTTGGGGATGCGAAGCTTACGTCAAGAAGTTGATGCTCGACAAGCTCGAACCCAAAGCGGAGAAATGCGTCTTCATAGGATACCCTAAGGAAACTATTGGGTATACCTTCTATCACGTAACCAAGGCAAAGTGTTTGTCACAAAGAACGGTTCCTTTCTTGAGAAGGAGTTTCTCTCGAAAGAGGTGAGTGGGAGGAAAGTAGAGCTAGACGAGGTTATTGAACCTTCTCTTGAATTGGAGAGTAGCGCAGCACCTGAAATTGTTCCAGTGCCGCCTGCACCAACAATAGAGGAAGCTAATGACAAGGATCATGAAGCTTCGGACGATGCTGCTACTGAACGTCGCAGGTCGACAAGGTCACGTGCCCCTCCTGAGTGGTACGGCAACCCTGTCTTGACTGTCTTGTTAGTAGAAGACAGCGAACCTACGAACTATGAGGAAGCGATGATGAGCCCAGACTCTGAGAAATGGCTAGAAGCCATGAAATCCGAATTGGGATCCATGAGCGAAAACCAAGTATGGACTTTGGTGGACCTCCTAGCGACCGAAAGGCCGTTGAGTGCAAATGGATCTTCAAGAAGAAAACGGACGCGGATGGTAATGTTACCGTCTATAAAGCACGGCTTGTTGCGAAAGGTTTTCGACAAGTTCAAGGTGTTGACTACGATGAGACTTTCTCTCCCGTAGCGATGTTTAAGTCCATTCGGATTTTATTAGCAATTGCTGCGTTTCATGATTATGAAATATGGCAAATGGACGTCAAGACTGCTTTCCTCAATGGCAACATTGATGAAGAGTTGTATATGATGCAACCCGAAGGTTTTGTCGATCCTAAGGATGCTGATAAAGTATGCAAACTTCAGCGTTCCATTTATGGACTGAAGCAAGCATCTCGGAGTTGGAACCTTCGTTTTGATCAAGTGATCAAGAGCTTTGGATTTGTTCCAAATTGCTACGAAGCTTGCATCTACAAGAAAGTGAGTGGGAGCTCGGTGACGTTTCTGGTACTATATGTGGATGACATATTGATTATTGGAAATGACATCAACATGCTTAACGATGTGAAGAGTTATTTGAACAAGTGTTTTTCAATGAAAGACCTAGGTGAAGCTGCTTATATATTGGGCATCAAAATCTATAGAGATAGACAAAGACGCCTGATAGCTTTAAGCCAGAGTACAAACCTAGACAAAGTTCTGAAAAGGTTCAGAATGGATAAGGCAAACAAAGGTTCAGTGCCTATGTTGTCAGGTAAGATATTGAGCAAGGCTCAGTGTCCAGCTACGGTAAATGATAGGGAAGCTATGAGCAAAGTGCCTTATGCCTCGGCCATAGGTTCCATCATGTATGCCATGCTGTGTACTAGACCGGATGTGTCCAATGCTCTTAGTTTGACGAGCAGATATCAAAGTGATCCAGGAGTGGAACACTGGACAGCCGTGAAGAACATCCTAAGGTACCTAAATAGGACTAAAGAAATGTTCTTAGTCTATGGGGGTGATGAACAGCTCGTCGTAAAAGGTTACGTCGATGCTAGTTTCGACACCGACAAGGATGATTCTAAATCTCAGACAGGATACGTGTATATTTTGAATGGAGGAGCTGTGAGCTGGAGAAGCTGCAAGCAAAGCGTGATCGCGGGATCTACAGTAGAAGCGGAATACATGGCTGCTGCAGAAGCGTCAAGTGAAGGAGTTTGGATCAGAAACTTCATCATCGAAGCTTGGCGTGGTTCCAAGTGCATTGGACCCACCGGAGATATTGTGTGACAACACCGGGCGCCATAGCACTCGCTAAGGAACCAAGATATCATCCAAAGACCAAGCATATCAACTGCAAGTTTCATATAATCCGAGATTATATAGCAGATGGAGATCTGAAGATCAGCAAAGTACATACAGATCTGAATGTCGCAGATCCATTGACTAAACCTCTTCCACGTGTAAAACATGATCAGCACCTCAGTGCCATGGGTGTAAGATTGTTGCCAAATGTAAACTAGATTATTGACTCTAGTGCAAGTGGGAGACTGTTGGAATTATGCCCTAGAGGAAATAATAAAGATGTTATTATTATAATTCTTGTTCATGATAAAGTTTATATTCCATGCTAGAATTGTATTAAGCGGAAACATTAATACTTGTGTGGTTTGTGAACAACACCGTGTCCCTAGTACGCCTCTATGGACTAGCTCATTGATCAATGCTGGTTAAGGTTTCCTAACCATAGACATGAGTTGTCAATTGATAATGAGATCATATCATTGGGAGAATGATGTGATGGACAGACCCAAACTAAGCGAAGCAATTAGATCGTGTCATCGTGTTCGTCTTTGCGGAGCTTTTCTTATGTCAAATATTGTATTCCTTAGACCATGAGATAATACAACTCCCTGGTATCGGAAGAAAGCTTTGAGGTCATCAAACGTCATCCTATGAGAGGGTGATCATAAAGGTGTCTCTGTGTGATCGGAAAGTATCTGTTGGGTTGTATGTATCGAGATGGAATTTGTCCCTCCCAAGTCGGAGAGATATACTTCGGGCCCACTCGGTAATCGATATCAACACCGCTTGCAAGCATGTGGTTAAGGAGTTAATCACAAAGTGATATCGGATTACGGAACGAGTAAAGTACTTGCTGTGAACGAGATTGAACTAGGTATGACGATACCGACGATCGAATCTCGGGCAAGTAAAATATCGCGAGACGAAGGGAATATATATGGGATTGATTGAATCCTGGCATCGTGGTTCATCCGATATGATCATCGATGAATGTGGGAGTCAATATGGGTGCCTGCACTTCGCTGTTGATTATTGATAGAAGATCATGTGCATATTCTCGAATCCGCAGGTCACACACTTAACGTGTCTCGACGCTAGGATAGATTGGATAATTGGTTTATGAATTTTTGTTCGGAGTCTCGGATGGGATCCGGGATATCACGAGAGGTTCCGGAATGGTCCGGAGAATAAGATTCATATAAGGCAGTGCAGTTTTTGGAGTTCGGAATAGTTCCGGGTTAATCGGTATTGTACCGGAAGCTTCTAGAACCTTCCGGAAGGGGGCCAACGTGGTCCCACCTTCCGGGAGGGGGCATGGGCCTATGAGGGAGTGTCCTGGCCGCATTGGGCCAGGGGCACAAGGCCCCATAGGGCCCAGCCGATCCTAGATAAGTTTAAATCGTTTAAACTAGAGATAAGATAGGGTTTCTAGAAGGGAGAGTTTGAATCGTTTAAACTAGAGATAGGCTTGGAGGATGGGCAAGGGCTGGCCGCACCCCCCCTCTATATATAGAGGGCTGGTGCGCCCCCTTCCCCCCAACACACCTTCCTCCAAACCCTAGTTGCCCTGCTGCCCTCCTCTCTCCCTCCCGACTGTTTGTAGGCGAAGCCCTGCTGCAGAAATTCTCCACCATATACACCGCGCCGTCGTGTTGTAGATCCAATCCATCTCTCCACCATACTTGCTGGTACGAGGAAGGAGGAGACGTCGAGGTGCTGCACGTGTGCATCTCACGGAGGCACCGCCACTTGTGGTGCTAGATCGGATCGGATCGCGAGGAGGAGAAGCGAGTACGACTACATCACCCACGTTCCGACGAACGTTCCGCTGTGCGAATCTTCAAGGGTATGAAGATCTAATCCAATCTCTCGTTGTTTGCATCTCCTAGATTAGATCTTGGCTTTCCCTCTGTTCGCTTCCGTAGAAAATTTTGATTTACTATGCTGCGAAACCCTTCAATACTTGGGATACTTGTGGTCATACTTCCTACGGAGCCAAGTCTTACGAGCCCCAACAGTCATGTGCATAAAAATCTCCCTTATGTCACTCCTGGCCATCAACTCAGTGGCAATTTAGTGCTCAAAATTAGCTTCTTCTGCCCCACATTCTAAAAACGCATCCATGACAGACTTGACAAAAATGGCGTCATCATTCTTTATAAAAGACTCAAAAGATGATTGGGATCTCTCAGCAATGTCACCAATCCTTTTAATCTGCTCCTGCATCACAAGTGATGTCTTGGGTTTCTTACTCCCGTCATGAACGAACTTTCCGAGCCTCTTCTGTGTTGAGCCACTAGCCTCTACATCACCTGGAATCGCCTGATCTTTGGTGTTCTCATTATCATGATCCTGGATGGCATCAATATCAAGGGCATCTGCTAATGCTGCACTAGAAGGAGGTGGTACGCCTGAGAAGGATTCCAATGATCACTACCATCAGTAGTGATGTCTTCAAACATCTCCTTCAATCCCTCTTCATTGCGAAGCCCATGCTTCTTGAACTTTCCACAACCTGGAATGTCATGTAATACAAACAGAAAATAGCACTTATAGTTTTATAGTTTTCAAAGTTAATTAATTACAGGAAACAAAACATATGCATGACAACTCACCTTTGTTGTCTTCTTCCCCCACTTAGGATCTTGTTTGACAATGTTCTTCTCTACATCCCATCCCCCTCCTGTCTCCCTGAGTATGAGTTTCTTGAAGATGTTGTAATCACTTATCAGTTCGTCCTATTTATTTTTAAATTGGGGCTGCTTGTATGACAGTCTGGTTCTCATTTTGAGTTCATTAGCAACCTCTTCATTTGCATTGGGTGTCAAGTGGGTGTTTGGCCTATTACCCAACCGAACTTGTTTGACAAACAACTCAACAATTATGCGAGTGTTCTCCTCGGTACATTCTGATGCCATTGTTGATACTAATTTAAAAATACACAACAAAGTACACTACAATTCAATTGACAAAAGCCATCACGGCCACACAATATCAGTACCAAAATCAATTTACAAAGGCCAATAGAAGTACCAAAATACACTACAATTTGATTGATAGTACCAATATTGAATAAAATTGATAGTAGCAGTTTCAGATAACCTTGAGAAACTGGAGGGGGAGGATGACGCATGTGGAGGACGACGGTTGAAGGAGGAGCTCGGGGAGGGGGGGGCATCTGCTCCTCCTGCTACTTGACCGTGCTATCGAGGTGGAGGTCGGGGATAGGGGGAGGGGCATACTTGTACTGATGCTTCTTGAGTTAGTTAGCTGCTCCTGCTGGTTCTTGAGGAGGGAGTCGGTGACAACGACTGTCGCTGGTCGGCGTGCATGCAGAGCTCGGTGCGCAGGAAGAGTAGAGGTGGAGATGGGGCGTACAGGCAGGCGGCGCCGGGGCGGAAGTGGGGAAGGGCGGGTCGGGAGCCTTTACAGCTGAGGGAATAGGAGGAGACGATGTGCTCGGCGGCGGTGATGCTAGCGGCCGTGGCGGGCATGAGCTCAGGTGGCGGCGGCGGGCTAGGTCATGGACATATCTCCCTCTAGACCTCCACAGATGGTGCGGGTCTACGGGCCTAGGGCAGTGGTCTAGAGAGATTTTGGAGATAGGCAAAAGTTCTTTTTTCACTTCGCGGTGGCAATTTCTGTAAATAGTTGTTGTTCCGTGATGATTTTGACGTTCCGGGAATCGCCAAATGTGGTGCTCCGCACTTTGTGAATGAAAATGGTCTGGCTTCTCGGATCTGGTTCCTCGGAGCTGGGACGTTCGGTGCTAGTCTGCCGCGGATTTTTGGGAAGCTGGAAGCCCGGGAGTTACCGAACACGCCCTAAAGGCCCGATTACTACCTCCTCTTCCATGGAGCAACTCTCCCAATTTCACACAAAACACAAAAAACACGGCGAAAATCAACCTATTGTACTACATTGTCTTGTTGTGTGGCAAAAATATAACAAAGCTATCATAGCACACGTCCTATATTCTCAAACAACTTGGTGACCATCGTCAGGGTTTGTGATGGCAGCAAGGAAAGTTGGTCTAGGGTGAGATTTCCTAGTTTTGGTGATAAGGGGGTGGTGTAGAGGAGGCGTGTGGGATTGGATTTGGTGCGGAAACTTCTGGGATGGGTGAAAGTTGATGGCTTTGGAGTGGAAAGGCAGCTGCTTTGGTTCATCCACACTTCACTAAATGGGTTGTATTCTCAGGTGGAACAAAACACGAGAAATTGGAAGCCATATTAGACATCATCGCAGTCTCACCCTGGTCACGGCAAGTGTTGTAGTGGAGTCGGGGGCGACCCTGTCATGGCGATCCAGGCGGCGGCGAATAGTACAGATTTCTCGAGGGATCTTGCCTTGCCTGTGAGGATCTCCGCCTCGTGTTCTTCATCCATCGTTGTACTCGTGGTGCCAGCAACGTCTTGGGGTCTTGTTCGTTCTCGGGAAGTATAGCACGACCTTGCATTTAACGGCATGGCTGCCTCGATAAGCTCTTGTGGGTTGGGAGGGAGGGAAGTCGTTGATGCGATGAAGGAAGAAGGAGGGAGGAGGAGGAGCTTCGGAGGCTCTGATCTACAACATCTAGTTAATGAGGTAAATTGCAGAGGAAAACAACTACTCCTATTCTTTTATTGCATAGCATGCCACCGAACCTTCTCCTATTCTTTTATATTGGAAGGATAGGACTGCGCTAATGGTTCATTACAGAGCTTAAAGCTCGATTACAAAGAAAATGTGATTAAACATGCTATTTGTTTGAATTCAAAAGGTAATTAATGTTGTTGATCAGAACCGTTGATTTCACCTGAAGCGGTATCCTGCAAGATATGCAAGCAAGGGCAATGGGACGGTCGGAAACATCCAGGTCATCAGGGAGCTCTTTTTTTTTGGCTCAGTTACGGTAACCTTACCCCGTGGTGAATTATTACCAGACAGTGTCTACTTGACTTAAAAGTACCGTTGTCACCTGATAAATTTTCTGATACCATCTAGCAACACTTTTGGACTGTTATCGTCTTTTTATACTTGTCTTCAATGCTGCCATATTTTATGACCGATATGATGTCTTATATTGTGACCAAGGTGTAAATTGTGAGCATTCAATGTTCTGCAATCTTTTTGCTAGATTCACTTGGTTTATGTGGACTGTGGAGGAACAATAACCTCTTCTGCAGCTGCTAATGTGTTTATGTGGACTGTGGAGGAACAAGAACATCTCTGCTGGAGTACTAGGTGGTGCTACCGCAGTCTGGATCATTTTTGACAACTGATGCCGGCCTGGGCTGGCCATGGTCTCCCGCATATTGCTGGGTGGTAGGCTGCAAGCTGGCCCGGTGTGAGCATAGTTTTAGTATGTAGCATACTCTGTTTGTTGAGGACAAAGTACCATGACATGTTTAATTTGGCCGATTCTATGATCTGTAGCAGTGTATATATAGCTTCAAATATGATCTGGTTAGTTCTAGTCCGGGCAATGTTTCTATGACTCTTTTGTCCTCCGTCTTATGTTTTCTGTAGGTCTTGCAAAACATATGGCAAATTCATTGTGATGTTTGCTGCAGGCCAAAATAAACACATGGAAAATTGACGACATGGGGCCCACTAGAGTTGATGGCACCTTTGGCTGTCAGTCCGCGGTAATTTGCCGAACGCCACGGCAGTTTTTTTCCACGTGCCCGCTTTTTTGCACTCCGCAAATCGGCAGATTTTACCGGCTTCATATTTGCCATAGAGGTTTGCCATGTGTTTGCCTATGGCAAATGATTTGCCGTATGTTTTTCGGCCTTTGTTGTGGGCATCCGGACCACGACAAACGATTCATGTAGTGCATGCAGGATTGGATTGAGGAAGATCAAATGGTGGCCAAGATCTGCAAGCACGGGCAATGGGACGGTTGGAAACGTCCAGGTCTGTGAGGGAGCTCTTTTTTTGGCTCAGTTATAATATTGTAAGGAAACACGTAGAAAACCCTTATACAATGGGTAAATACACAACCCTATATACTGTAACATGAGAGTGTTAGAGAAATATAAAATGTTCTTTGATAATAAAAAGCTACAAATAAAAGGTTTGTTCGCATGATAACAAAATGGTGATCATGCCAAGCCTTGATTACCATTAACCCAAGATGAAACTTGGACAACATGTGTGGGTAGCAATTTATTTTACATTACATTACTCTCTGCTCGTTGTAAGTTTGCGCCGAAGCTCTCCAAGAGCCATAATGGGGTAAGTGTTGCGATAGTTGGAGTAGTTAAAGAAAAAGGCCGAGTTAGCAGTTCCAGTGTATTCCTGACATTGAAAAGATCACATCACCAGGGAGTTGCAAGGCAGAGTACCCAATGTAAATTTAATAAACAGCATAAATTTGAAGGAGTTCCAAGGTGTTAGGCGTCAAGGCTCTTTCTGCTGCATTTCAGTTCTTTAAATTAACATTGACATGATAGAAAAGGAAGTGCATTTCCAGTTCGGACCCCTTATTCCCTAGCTCATATGTTCCACAGTTTACTCATACTACTTGTTCGAAAAAACATTTTGTTTAACTGTGAAATTTCAGTATCACCATTTTGAAATGAGGATTTCATGTTTACAAGTGTAAAGAGGAAATTCTTTCCAGGATCTTCCAAATTTAGGGTTATATTTTCTCAACAGTTGTTTATACGCGTAACACACCTGCTGAGGAAACTCTCCTGTGTCTAGTTGCATGTTGATCAATACTTTTGCTGCACGATACAGTGGTACCGGATCAATTTCAGCCTGGTGAGAATATCCAAGATGAAATTTCTTTGTCACATAATGCATTTTTAGGGAGATAAAAAGAGGATATTATTGATAATAACATCCATTCATATGCACATGAAACTTAAAAGCAAACTTTTCCAAACTGGTATTGAAAAGAATTAGGTGAACTTACCTGCCCAGCATAAATTAGAGCTAACATTGCCCATGCAGTGTTGACCGCATGAGGACTACCGGTGTCAACATAATCCTGTCATGATTGGAGGGAAAACACAACATATGCAGATGAAATATCAGAAATGCGACATCAAGTGTCATAACACCACCTTAATATCATATATAATGACACATCCCTGACACCAACAGAACACGCCCTGTTATAATCACAACCTTGTGGCGACATCTCGACTGCACACTATTCATCGTTCCGTGCTATACATACATTACAGTAACTGCTTGTGTAGTTGTCTAATGTGTAAAATTTATTTGTTGATTTTAAGACGATGCGGAAAATAAAATTTTCTTTGTAATGGCCTCAAGTGACCTAGGTGCCTTGTACCAATGTAACCTTAAACAATTTAGACCCAATAATTTATTTAATGATTGTTTTAAATTTCTTACAAAAGATATAAATAATATAATGGGAACTTTTGATAATGATATTAGACAGAAAATACTTTCATGAGGGATAGAAATATAATGGAACGTATTTACAATTTTCGTAAGAAAAATTATGATGTCAATAAAAAGGAAAACAAAAATTTAAAAAGGACTTTGGAAAGGAATATGACGAAATTACATGGTCTTTCTTCTGCGAGATTATGAAGCTGTAATATTTTTCTTATAATATTCCTTTCGATTCTTGAAGAATTCTCAATAAGCAATATAAACTATGGATAAGTTACAGCTCTCCTTAATGCCAACCTTTTAGGGAATATGACGAAATTACATGGTGTTTCTTCTGAAAATTTTCTTATAATATTCCTTTCGATTCTTGAAGAATTCAGAATAAGCAATATAATATCACTGCTGCCTGCTAGCTGCGTGCTAGCAATATAAGAATTCTCAATAAGAAATATAATATCACAACTGCGTGTTCAATTGGAGCGTTTTGCTGATGCTATGTTCAAATGGAAAACCTTTAAGATCGTGGGGTTTGGAGCAAAATACATCATCTAGAAGAGAAGAAGCTGGCAGATTCCTCCTTAGAAAATTAATACATACATTTCGGGCATTCCACGTATTTGAAGAGGACAAGATGAGATTAAATCTAAAATATAAAATTTCAGAACTACGACATCTCATAGTTTCTATAGACAGAAACAACTATTTTAATCTCATAGGCAACATGGCTACATTCCGAGGGCCATATGTGTTAATTGCTCATCCTTAAATGTTCTTATCATTAGATAGTTGTACAGTGATTATTGCAAACGGTTTTGTGACTGCGTGATATCATGGTCTCAACATATAATTCACGTAATAAGAAGACAGAAATATATTTTTCGTACTGATGCCACTATTCATTTCAATCTGGCAAGCTAAAGATGAATTCAAATTACGATATTCAAGAAGATAAAATCTTAAAAGATGCAGAAAATCAAAATGTTGTTTGTTTTTCAGTTACCTCAGTTTCAACCGAAAGGTAGTTTTCTCCCCATCCACCCGTTATTTGTTGCTTTGACAAGAGGAAGTTGCATGCTTTCCTAATATAAGAACTATTCTCGTAGGTTCTTCCAGCAGCAACTAATCCTTTCACTGCAAATAAAGTCCCGTAAGTAAAACAAATTGCCCAAGATCCATACCTGCATAGTAAATATGGAGTAATGTTGTTAAGACATCATATGTGGGAATAATAGTTTTAATATGATAAATGGTATATTGTTTCTTACCAAGAACCATCAGCACGTTGTTCACTCTCAATATACATAGCAGCATTTTTTATATGTTGTCTTATCACTTTTTCGCGATATTGTGGATATAGCTCTTTGAATGACACAAGGGCGTCAAGTACAGACGCTGTAACTTCAACTGTTCTACAGATTAGTAATAGAAGTACATTCTCATAAGTTCATCAAATAACAAATGAGGTGATTATTTTCAAGTAAATTGGCATTCAGATTTCTTACGGATGATCGATGACAATGTTCTTAAAACTCTCGGTCGGATTGAGAATCTATATTGTTACAAAATAGAGATGCTATTAGTGCATACATAGTAGTGATGATTTATTATTTTTTAGAAGTTTGGCAAAAAGTTGTCCTCATTTAATTAGAAAAATGAAGTTTCTTGTGAAGGAAAAGTATAACAACTTAGAACAAGACTTTGTTGAAGTAATTGAGTGCATTAAAGAAGATACATCATGAGAACGCTGAGTTGTGATGCTAAAAACATAAATAAATTATCTCTCCAAAGTTTATTTTTTTTCTAAAAAATATTTCCTTCAGTTGGTAGTGACGGGCAATCATTAAGTTTATGAGTAATGTGAAAACAATCTTTACAGTTGAAAATTGTTGCAATCTTTTATCTTTGTCTTCTAATTATCTGGCAATATATTATAAAACATGATTTATAAGGTTAAAAAGTAGTTTAAGTGAAGTAGTAAATTTGTTTACATAAAAAACTAATACCATTATGTTGAGTACAGGAATATTATGGGTGCGAGAAAAGGAATTTACATTCAATAAACTAGGACTCATTTAGATAAGAAACATAGGTTAATTGTTTAGTACCTTATATTTTCGAAGATTTACTACTTGGTATGTTACATTTCTACAAAAAAATGGTGCTCAAAACATTGCTGGGGTTCAAGGATGGCAAACTTTATTGCTAATTTAACATGTCAGTTTAACACGTTGGCAAACTCATACATATGATCCATCTTTTGAAGTACTAATAAGTTACATACCTCTAACCATGAGTAACCTCTTTTTGGTTCGTATGTAGAAACAGAGCCATCTTTATTCTTCGACATAAAAAAAGGGAAATAAAAATATGCCATCAATCATCCATCTTATGATTGTAGTTTTTTACTTTGTTGGGAAATCAAGTAACTAACCAACAACAAATGCAGAATTGAACTACTCTGTACGAATATTACTGAAAAAACTAGTGCGAGATAAATTTGTGCCTTTTAGTCGAACATGGAAAAATATTTTCTTATGAACTCACTTTGTCTTATGAACTCAGTCAATGAACTTGCCATGGGGGAACTATTTAACAGATCAGGCTGAAAATAGTAGACCAGTGGTAAACCATTTTACAAGACCATATATGTCTAGTCTAAAGTAGGAAAACCAGGCAAAAAACATAAATGTGGAAACTAAAATGGCATGAACAATGCTGGTGGCGACTAAAATGGCATGAACAATGTTTGTGGCAACTAAAATGGCACGAAAAATGTTGATTCATGGTTCTAGGATGAGATTTGGAAGGGTGTGGGCGATCATGGAGAAGAAGGTCAATTCACCTAGGTATATTCGGCACGACGGGACCCACATAGTGGATCTCGACCTAGCTGATTTCTGGTTGTGGTTAGATTTTCCAATCTGTGGCGGAGTTCGGTGGCTACATGTGACAATTAAGCTCCAACTTCATGGTGTCTATGACAAAGGGATCTTTGAAGGTTGTCCCCTTCTTGAAAGCATTGTCATGCAAACTCAGTTTTTTGCACATTCATGGCCGTGATGTCTTAGAGAAAAAACTCGTTGACATCCATTCTAGTAATAGTAGTATTCACTATAACTCAGTCGGCAATCATGGGATACAAAGCTATTCTTACTACTATAGTTTAATAGCATTTCAATATACTTGAATGATATATGTAGCTTAAATGCCATCCAATCCCCCCCTTTTCCCGAAAAATGAGGCCTAAAAATTTAATCCATAGTAAAAAAAATCTAAGTTGGACCAGTTTCATAGAAAAATATTGCTCGTAATACTCCTTATATTGCGAATTACTTGCCTTAGATTTTTCTGGGATATGCATATATCTAACACGTTTTAGTGTATAGATACATGCAAATCTAGACTAATCCGCGACATCTAATTTGGGACAGAGGAATTATTACAATATGAAATCAACATTGATTGATCCACTATAAAATATATCTTTATAGTTTGTTTCTATTTAGTATGTTAGATGTTGATATTTTCTTCTATATATTGTTGAACTTAGTAGGCTTGGACTTTGCACTAAATTATATGCATTGTTTCTTTTGAAACTAAGGTTTATATAAGCCGGGGAATCTCTCTGTTTGACCTATATTTTTTGTGTGTTTTAACGAATATACCTTGTATCACATGACCAAGAATCCAGTAAGCTATTTGTAGACATCTTAATTTGGCTACATTGGATGTGTAACTAGACATGTAAATAATGACACCCACTGATGTATCATGTCATTCTTTCTAATGTCAAGTAACATGACTGATAGTTATATACTTCTATCGTATAGATGGTTGTATAACTTCGAGACAATAGGGAGATTTCAGCTTATCTGCGAATTTCTATTGTCTTGAAAGTATGGACAGTTCCGTGTTAATTTAGGTTCAAATGCTAGAAAAAATTGATTTAATTTGTAGGAAAAAAAGATAGCATAGTTTTCAGCAGTATGAAAGAATTTTGATAATCCTATGCTAACATTAATTCATTCAGTTTTTAGGTCATACCATGAAGGAAATGAGGCAGTCAATTGCATCATACAACTTCTCTTCCTCTATCGAATCGCCAACAAGTTTGGTGGACTTATTTGATAACAATATCAATGTCTACAAAAGACAATATCAGATAACTATGGAGTCTATAGATCCATGTTTCAGTGTCAATTAAGTCAAAATTTCTGGTCTACTTCTATTTGCAACAACATTTGTTAGTATATGAAAAAGGACAGAGAAGCATCTACGGACCTTAACTGCTTCCGCTGTGCAGTCAGACGAAGACCAACCAATGTCCACAGTTGAAAGAGGCCATGAACCTTTTGATCTATGGCGATGAAATCTTTCATATCTTGGGAAATTTGACCGAACCTTCAGGTATACATAGAATCATATTGGTCTTGTTCCGAAAGTATTTTTCTAATAAATGATGGAGATTAAACAAACCTGTGATTTTTTTATAAACTCGTGACCCTTTTTTATAGTTGGACTGAACTCACTAATCATATCTGTTGAGCAGAATGCTTGAATTATAAATGATGTATCCCAACCAGTGCATCCATCAGCTATCTGTTCTTGCATGACATATATAAGTTGTTGCTCAGTTTATTATACCAGTATCTTTGCAGTCTTAAAATAAATAAACTATGGATACGGAGTAAATAAAATCTTTCTTTATTCAGTATGAATTTACAACTAGTGTAATGGAAGAAAATGTATTGACATTGAATTCCATCATGATAATCTTTAACTATGCATGGAGCTAAATGCATTGTACTCACGTCCTTACTTCAAATCATATAATTTCTGTTCGTGTATATGTTTAATAGAAATTAATTTAATTTTTATGAAGTCCTATTTATGTCGACCGGTACACCATTCTCGTTGTTGCGAATCATACATATATCATGCTGCACGTAAATAAATTAATAGATTTAGGTTATAGATGATTTTATAACTTCCAACAATAGAGACCGGGTGCACTTGTTATCAACCGGATATTCACCAGGGAAAGTGGGCAACCCACATAAGGGTCACCAAGTCTTCTTAATGAATACCATAGTGAAATTGAGGAGTAACCCGCCAGAGATCATTATTCTTCCACTTGTGGAACATGACAATTATCTGAATATATAGTCAATAAATGGTCTAAACAAGATTATAGGGTTAAAGAATTTTCTGTTCCTTTGGTGGCCAGTGGCATAATCATTGAAAGTGACTGTGCAAATTTGATAAAAAAGGTCAGCGCGACTGAGATGGATCGTTCATATACTGCGTGGTATCTGATATACAACGCCTCGTCGCTCATTTTCCAAGTTTTCTCTTTCGTAAAATTTCAAGAGAAGACAACAGACCGGCTCATGAGTTAGCTAGACTGTGTCGTGTTGAGTGTAGTGCTGGTGTTTTACAAGGTACTGCTCCCCCCTGCGTGTTGGAGCTAGCTTTGTTAGATTGTAATCAGAACCTTTCCTCCATTTAAATGAAATGTCACCAGTTTTCAAAAAAAAATAGATAACCGTGTTAATAATTCCTGACTATAAAAAAGTTATGACTATAACCTACTCTTTGATAGATAACCATGCCAAATAGTTCATGAAGATATTGCAAGCGCACCTTTGCCTTCATGCCATCTTCAGCAAGCCAAAAGTAATCATAAACTCGAGGAAGATGTTGGCGGAAAGAATCTGAATTTGGATTTTCTACCCAACAACAAATCATGCTCAATGCCTGATAACCAAAAAGATATAAGATATTATGTTTCAAAATTTGTGAGTTGTTTGTAAAATATGCTATTGACTTCTAAATTTACCTTGTCCACGGGACAAAGACCAATGTATTCAGTTGTTTCATTATTGTATTGAATTTTCTCCATGAGATTGTTCAAAGCTCTCTCTCTGAGCTTCTCTGTTGGCCACCAATTTAACATTGGTTCCACAACCTTGTTAAGACAATAAAAAATAACACTCTGCACCTTGGAGCGGGGACGACGAAGGTCTTCCTGGCACATGGAAGAAAGGTAACCAAGCTTTCACAATATGGTTATGACTTCGACTAACATATGACTGTACATTTTAAAAACTAATCAGAAAATATAACCCTTATATCTGGTCAAGTTATAGTTTTTAATTATGCGAAAATGTGTTTCATGAAACACAAGGCTAGGAAGATGATCCAACAATTATATAGGAGTTTTCATAACAAAGGAAACTCTAGAATTAATCAGCACTGCCAAGTTTATATCGACACCATTATTATGTTCGTGGACACATGTGCACATACCGTTTTCTTTAGGACATGAAAAAAAGGGGTCATGACATCTTTGTGATTAAAAATAAATTGTAACACGCTTGTGTATTGACCATTTTCCATGCAAAATAAATGATAAATAAAATATGGATAAATTCACATGGTCATTTAAATTATAGCACTTAAATAATAACATGAGGTCATATATTTTGAAATAAGGGTATATGTTGAAATAATTAAGATTTAGATTATAATATTCTATCATATTATCATAACAATTTAAAAAGAACCATGGAGATATTATGCTCTAGATATTTGAATTATAATACATGAATACATGAAAAGAGCTATCCTTTGGGCGAGCAAAGTTTCTTATAATTAGGAAATCGAATGAATGTATATGAACATGCCCAATTAAGGTTCATGTTAACATATTTGTACTAATACGATATTTGAGGGTTCGCCAATGTTAGTTACCTTCTCTACAACTAACACACAATTACACATGTACGCTTTTTAAAATAAAATACACAATCATCAGACTATCCCTCATTAACATGCAATATCTATCTAACGGCAGAGGAAGATGCCAGTAATATAAGTTGATGCAGGTTTTGTATAAACAGATCAAAATGTTTATGCATTGGACACTTTTTTAGGTCCAACAATATTTAGCCTGTCCAAATGAGTCTTAATTAATAATCATGGAATTTTCCATTATACAAAGATCTATTCATATAAAATGGTTATCAGTCTTGTAGGGAAGACATGCACAAATATAAAAGTATGCCCATATTAGCAAGAAGGTCAATTTGCGCAAAAGAAACGGTCACCACACTAGGTAAGTTATATAGTATAGCAACAAACCTGGGCACAACTATTGCGTGTCTTACTCCAATCAATATTTTCGTATGATGTCCCATAGAGCTCTCCGCGTAGTTCCAATATAGTTGCAGTAATGGGACCAACAAATTTCTTCCCATAAAGATATGCCATTGACATATACACCAGTCGACAAAAGCACCAAAATCTTCCTACACAATAGAGGAATTTGGTTCTTGAAATGTTTTGAAGGGACTGCTTATCCATGTTCATGATAGCTCAAGGCTATTGTGCCCCTTGAATAAGCATAATATGTCTTGGATTGACTAAACTAACATGTTGTTTAAAGGTACGGATTTGGATGAAGCTGAATTGGCTGAATCATTGTTATGCTCTCCTTATAGACTTTTTGTTTGTATTACCAGGCTTGCAATATTTTAACATTTCCATGTTATTATAATGACTTTTTTGCCTAACTTTCAGTAGCTTGTATGGATCACTTATGGCTAATCAGGAACATGTCCAATTGTTGTTATTAATCATCCTTCTCCATTAGCTACATGTCGATCCATAATAAATTAAACATGTCATATCAATTGATTAATATGTTTTACAGATAGATTCAAACATATCATTACCAAGGTGAAACATAAGAAACAATAATGATAGAAGGAACCTTTACCTGGATGAATTGGAAGAAAATAAGGAACCAACCATAGTTCAGGAATAATTGGATTGTTTCCTGACCAATCGTATACACCAATTATCTGTAATTACATAGAGCTTGATTAATTTTAGGTCATTGGAGGAAGTCATGTGCATGTTTTATAATTTTCATATAAAATATTTCTACTGAGTCTGATGCCAAAGTAATTTTGTTAAGTGCGAAGTTTGCCACTTAATTTGTTAAATGAAAATTAGTCACGTATATTATAAAATATGAATAGTCAGTTTATTTTGTCTGCACATACCGAGAGAAATATCTTTCCCCATTGGGGTACCGCTGTTGCACTTCCATGAGACAAAATCCAAGCTTGCCCTTTTATCAATGCGTCATTTTTGTCGTCTAGCAACTCACCAAGGAGCCTTAATGCAACATAATTCAAGCATGAGCCAAACATCGTGCTAGGCCCAGCAACATGTATTCCCCAACCACCATCCTCATTCTACAAAGATTAAACATAATATTATTTTATTTACAAAATTAATTACACTAGTAAAGTTAAGCTATATTTTACATGCCTGGTGGTTGTAAATGTGGCGACATATTTCACGTCGATGTTCGGACGATAAAACAATGTTAAGTGATCTAGTAACGTATAATGAGAATATCTGCAAAAGTACAGAAGTCACAACATTTCATGAGAATTTTTTCGAAAGCTCATATATGAAAATAGTAAAGAGAAGCTTCAAAAGTTAATACATGCCAACTTTTAATCTCAAGAACTACAAATCTAATTGAGCCGGTAGGAAAGTTGTGGACATGTGCGAGTAAGAGTTTAGATCCTAATTCCGACCCATCCACATTTCATTCTCATAATTTACACATTCTAAATTTGAAGATAAGTGTGGGATTGTTTCTAGGAATTAGTATCGTTGAGAAAACTCTTAGTAAGTGCAAGATAAACATGAGAGCTTTGTGTGGAGTTCATTAATATCTACAGTTTGTTCAATGCATTTAATATTTTCCTATGAAGATGGTGAATTTTAAGAATATTTTCCTTACGACAAAACCTAAAAATGTATTTATTTATGTATGGGTAAATCAAAATAAACTTCTGGAGATACACTGCAAGGGGATATAGGGAGACAAAATCAGGGATGCTGTCGGACTTACTCTTTGTTGGGAAGTGTGGCGATTACAGTCACAGTTTACTAATGCAATATTATGTGAAACATCTAAAATATTGTGTAATCCTACAACAATTCCATCATTTGAATGAATTACTACAAACATTGGCATAAGGAACAATATTCCGCTGTAATCACCAGGCCAATGGCCATCATGTGCTTGTAGAGTGGAGTATTGATTTAGAGCTCGTCTCAGTGATCTTGCTATGATTTCTTCAGTGACTTCGGTACTCTTTTCAAGCTTCGTCAAAGGAGTGTTTTCTGGATGGTTGCTTAACTTTGCGTACTGCAATAGATGGTACCGCAATAATTTAGAGGTGATAAATGGTGCAAGCAGATAACAATAAAGATGCTGTAACATTAGGTTGTGCATAGTTTCTTTTGTGACTATTGATCTTCGTTGTGGCATCCCGCTAAAACCACTACTAGAAAATCGCGTTGTTTTTGTGCATTGCATCATCATGACCGCATGCTCATGTCATCATGCCACATTGCATTTGAGCATCGTCATCATCATGCATTTGTTTGTCTGAAACTATTTTCGAAAAAACATATTTTGTTCTCTAAATACCCCGCCTTTATTTCAAATCCAAAACCCGGGTCTCCGGATTATTTTGTTTCGTCTACCAATGGATTTCAAAAGCCCCGTTGTAAATACTAAAATATATATTTTATTTTAGGGGACAGCCATACCGGGCCACCCCCCAAAGACAAAACCAGACTACCCAAACCTTTTCCTACCTACACCTAATCCTACCCAGCCCCCTCCACCTCACCCCGGCCAACCCCGTCTCGCCACCTCACCAACCCACACCCCTAACCCTATCACCACATGCCACACACACACAGCCGACCACCCTCCCCCTGGCCAGCCTGGCCCGATGCCCCACCCTGCCACCTGGGCGCGCACTCCCGCGTCGCCCAGGGCCACCAGCCTGGCCAAAGCCCCGCCAACCACCTCTGACCCCGCCACCTGCCACCCCACCCGCATGCACCCTCCCACCAACCGCAGCCCTAGGCCCCACCTGCCACCCGACCGCGTGGCCCCACCCTGCAGCCCACGACCGCCACGAACCCCACGCCGTCGATCCTATCGCTCCGCACCCCGCTCCTCTCTCGCCCCGATCCTCCCGCAGGCAACCCCCACCCCGTCGTCCTCACCTCTCACCCTCCCATCCCCGATCCGCCGCCGTCGCCAGGACTTCTCCCAGGCACGCGGCCGCCCCTGTGAGCCCCCTCTCGGCCGACCTCGCACCCCCGCTCCTCCCACGTCCTCGCCTCGATCTCTGCCACCAAGCTCCGTGCTGCCGTCGGGCCCGCCTTCCACCCCGTCCTCCTCGCCTCCGGTCTTCCTCGCCGGCCGTCGTTCCCTCCCCGCTCCCCCGCCTACACCTTCCTCTCTAGCGCCGCCGTCCTCGCCTCTTGCCCCTCTCCGGCCGTCCTCCTCCGCCCGATCTCCGCTGGCAGCAGGCCCCTGCCCCGCCGCTTCCTCCCCGGTTTTTCCTCTCCATGGATGCGCCTAACCCGCCGTCTGCTTCCCCGGCCGCCGAGCCCGCTCGCCTCGCCACGGGCCTTCACCTCCTCTGCCTCGAGACCTCCCGCGCCCGCCGCCGCCCTGGCTGGCCCGCTGCTTCTCTGCCTCTTCCGCCTCGCGCCCACGCCTCTCCTCGCCGCCTCCGCCCGCAGCTTCGGAGCAACCACCTGCCCTTCTGCGACCGCTCGCCTCTCGCCCGCCTGCCTTTGACGCTGGCCGCCTCTCGGCTCCCTGCTGATGGCCCGCCGACGACCTCTTCCCTCCTCGCGTTCTCGGCCGTCCCCGTCCTCCTCCGGCCGGTTCTGCATTCGCCGCCTCGTGCGTGTCGCTCTCCCTTGCTGGTGTGTTACCATGCGGTATACGATGGTTGTGTTGATGTAATGGATCAACGTTTGGTGATGTTGTCTGTTAGTGCGATGTGGAGCTTATGTTGTATGTGAAGGACTTTGTCATGAGCGACAAGTTGCAACCTTCGAGGATTGAACCAAGGACTCACCATGATCGACACCGACTCCGACACCCGGCAAGGTCATCGAACCGTCTTGGTGAACAAGATCGACAAGTGACACCAAGATCTACCTCACGGACCAAAGGCCCCGATCCCGGAGTCCAAAGACGGAACCTGAACCTGTCGGAACGACAAGTTCTTCTACCTGGACTCGAAGACCGAACCCTCGACACGCCTAGCTCGTGTTCCCCGGACGCCATGACCTCCTTCATGGAACCCCAAGGCCATTGCTCTGAAGACCGATACCGGTGTCCAAAGCCGAACCCGTCGAACCCCTAACCAAGAACGCCGATACCCCGATGTGTGACCTCTTTTCCCGAGATCCCTATATTTTTATAATATATATGACATCTATTTGTTGCATATTAAATTGAACATGTCTGCATGCATAATTGCGGTTTGGGGCTTTTGCCGATTCACCTCATAAATAAATATGGGGCCATATGTGGGCAAATCTAGTCTAATAATGGTCCCACTTAAATTTGTGTAGCGAACCGGTGACATGTTTTTCCATGTTAAGACAACATTTAAATTGCGGGGTAACTAAACAACTAGAATCATCTATTTAATTGTCGGGACCCCGGTTCCGCTTAATATGGCCTAATTGCATCGCACCTTTACCATGTCATACATCATACATGCATCATGCCGATTTTCTACCGTAGTATTAAATAGTCCATCCGGTGTTTCTTCTAGTGCTTTGCTTCTTCACGGATTAGGCCGATGAGTTGATGCGAGTATCGACCCGATCTTCGGATGAACCTTCGGCAATGTTTTCAGGCGAGCATCTCCCCCTTTCTACCTATCTTACTTTTATAGTATTTATTCCCTCCTGTTGATCTATTGCTATCTGTGTTGCGATGCTCTAGTTTTCGTACCCGTGATATCCCTTGCAGCATTATATTGCCTTGGACACATCCTATTACCTGTTGTTTGGTAGATAGTTGGACTTGCGCGTCGTAGTCGCTTGCTCTAGTGCGGTTGCGTCTCGTCCAGAACCACAGTTGTTGGAGTATTGCCGTGTGTTTAATGTTGGAGAGGATCATGGCTTTAATTACTCTTTAATAACTAAAATTGAAGTAGGTAAATAATGCAGAGGCACAGGTGGGCAATAGATGTTATTTGGTTGTTAACCGTCCACTTGTGTCCCGTAGGACCCCGAGTTCTTGACACCTGTTCCGAGATCGAGCGCGCTAACCACAGGTGGGGTGTGTGGGCAGCCCCATCGATTAGTACCTGATTTCAAAGTATTGTACCGGGGGCCACAATTAGTTTGGGGCTTTATTACTATTCTGTACTTATGCCATGCTTTACTGCTTTATTTAAAATTGTGCGAGGTACTGCACCTGTACTGTTTAGGGCCGTGACACGTTTTCGCTGTATCGACAAGCCCAGTCACACTTTCGGGTTCCCAGTCGTTTACAGCCGCCTACACAAACCCTGAGTCCATCTCGGAGACCGGCCGACTTCGTTGCGGGTAGCTTAGTGGGGTGGCCCCCATGTACTTGCTTTGGGTCTGGGAAACGTCATGACTTAGGCCCCGCCGACATACCGATGGGTGTATGTTAACTGATCCGCAAAAGGGTCAAGTGCGTGTGGATACTTTGGTGCACCCTAGGTTAAATCTTTTCGAAAAGCCGTGTCCGCGGTTATGGACGACTTGGAGCACAGTTCTCGATCATAGACAACTATAACTAAAGTTTACTGTTGTAAATTGACTTGTATCCGGTATGACTAGTAATCAGGTCCACTACAACGGAATGGCTAAATAAAAGTACCAACAGCTGCTGGGTTTGGGATATCTCATGCTTATTGTATCTGACTAGTAAGTGTTGCAACTACAACGGAATGGTTAACTAAAAGTGCCCACTGCTTATTATATCAGGATGACTATCTATACCTGACTAGTAATTGATGCAATGATAACTGAATAAATAAAACTGCCAACGGTGTGAGATCCTCGGTTGACTTCCTCGTTTGGTCTCGAGGGGGAAACACCAGGGTGAGTATGTTTGGTGGTAGAATCAGGTTGGTTCCGAATAGGTCTTTCTTATCGCTCTCTGATAGCCGACAGTTATATCGAGTCTCTATAGGTTGTTTAGTGCATACTGCGCTGCCGCTGCAGTCCACCATACCTATGTAGGCGAGGACCGCCGAATTCTAGTCTCGCCGTGTACTGGCCTCGATCTTGACCGCTCTCTCTTTCCTTTGCCTTTCGGCACCCTTTGTTTAAGCAGGTTTTGAGATCGCCGTCGTTAGCGTGGTTACCCTTCCGGCTTGGCCTGGGCAGGGTTATGGACGCCATTGGTTATTCTTCAGGGCTCTTAGCCCCATTTGCATCTTGTCCGTAGTCGGACGCTCTATCGTTTCCAAGGTGATTTGGATCTTTGTATTATATATATGTATTCTTGACTCATGGAGTCGTTGATGTATATATCTGTTCGGTGGGTCCCCTCGAGGACTGTTGTGTAATGTTATTACTTCGTTTTCCACCCGCACGAAAGTGCCTGGTGGGCGTCCTTGAATCGTTTCTATGCGGGTTTGGCGGAAAAGGCTAAAACTTGCATAGGACCGATTCTGAGGGTGTTACAGAGTGGTATCATAGCTCGGCAGTTGCGAAACCCCGCAAGTCCATCCTGTAGGATAACCTAGCTAACGGCCGAAGTAGAGTGTCAAAACTATTTTTGCAAAATCGGTTGGATAGTTCTGATTAGGTCTGATTTTACTCCTTACCCCTCTGCTGCTCTCCTCTCACCTCTGCGTGTTTTGAATCCGCTCTCTTCTCTCTCTTCGAGTCTAGGATTTCTCGTGGTTGGGTTCCATCGTACCTTCAGGGTTTCGCTTCCCCTTTGGTAACGGTGTTGCTACATCTGGTCTTCATGCTATCCGAGGAATCCTTCGTCTGGTGGACTTCTCTCGTTCCTTCTCGTGCCTTCCGGTGTTTTCCGACGCGATGACATCATCTACGCCAGATCCGATGCAGAGTCTGCATCACTCCTTTGTTTCTGAACCTCGATTGTCAAGATCTTCAGTCTGATTCCGAGAATGGTTGCACGCTTCTCTACTGATTGTGCAGAGTAATAGTTTGGGTGCGTGATGGATTGGCCCCCATGCCGACTACTCAATCTATTTGCTCTTGTACATTGAAGTGGATAAGAATGCATCGGTTCTCTCTTTCTATCGAAGTTATAGGTGGCTTTATTTGGTGATACCTCTACCTTCGACCTTTTGTTCCCGGAGTGTTCTCTCGACGATCACGGACAACGACCTCTTGCTAGTGGTGTCGCGCGGATCTACACGAAGCGAGAAGACGCAGATCGCCGACCTTCCTTCCGGTACCATGAGGCGGATCTCGAGGGCGAGATCCATTGTTAGTGGTGTCGAATTGTGGCATCCCGCTAAAACCACTACTAGAAAATCGCGTTGTTTTTGTGCATTGCATCATCATAACCGCATGCTCATGTCATCATGCCACATTGCATTTGAGCATCGTCATCATCATGCATTTGTTTGTCTGAAACTATTTTCGAAAAAACATATTTTGTTCTCTAAATACCCCGCCTTTATTTCAAATCCAAAACCCGGGTCTCCGGATTATTTTGTTTCGTCTACCAATGGATTTCAAAAGCCCCGTTGTAAATACTAAAATATATATTTTATTTTAGGGGACAGCCATACCGGGCCGTTTCGACCCAGTCGGCCACCCCCAGTACAAAAACCAGACTACCCAAACCTTTTCCTACCTACACCTAATCCTACCCAGCCCCCTCCACCTCACCCCGGCCAACCCCATCTCGCCACCTCACCAACCCACACCCCTAACCCTATCACCACATGCCACACACACAGCCGACCACCCTCCCCCTGGCCAGCCTGGCCCGATGCCCCACCTCGCCACCACAGGCGCCAGCCCGCACGCCACCAGCCTGGCCAAAGCCCCGCCAACCACCTCTGACCCCGCCACCTGCCACCCCACCCGCATGCACCCTCCCACCAACCGCAGCCCCAGGCCCCACCTGCCACCCGACCGCGTGGCCCCACCCTGCAGCCCACAACCACCACGAACCCCACGCCGTCGATCCTATCGCTCCGCACCCCGCCTCCTCGCCTAATCCTCCCAGCAGTAACCCCACCCGTCGTCTCCTCTCACCTCCCATCCCCGATCCGCCCGTCGCCAGACTTCTCCCAGCACGCCGCCTGTGAGCCCCTCTCGGCCGACCTCGCACCCGCTCCTCCCACGCCCGCCTCGATCTCGCCACTAAGCTCCGTGGTTGCCGCCCTTCCACCCTGGCTCCTCGCCTCGGTCTTCCTCGCCGCCGTTGCTCTCCCGCCTCCCCGCCTACACCTTCCTCTCTAGCGCCGCCGTCCTCGCCTCTTGCCCCTCTCCGGCCGTCCTCCTCCGCCCGATCTCACCGGGCAGCCCCCTGCCCGCTTCCTCCCGGTTTTCCTCTCCGGATATGCGCCCAACCCGCTGCCTTCGCTTCCGCCGCTGAGCCCGGCTCGCCAGCCACGCGGGCCTCCGCGACCTCCTCCGCCTCGAGATTTCTCCCGCCCGCCGCCATGAAGGGGCGTGCCGCTGCTTCTCTGCCTCGTGAGCGCCCGTCGCCTCGGCCACCGCCTCCTCCCACGCTTCCCCGGAGCAGCACCGTGTCTGCAACCACCCCTGCCCCGGCGACCTCGCCTCTGGCCGCCTTGGACGCCGCCTCCTCGAGCTCCTGTCTACGGCCGCGGGAGCCCAAGCCCGATGGCGCCGCCGACCTCTTCCCTCCTCGCGTTCTCCCGGCCGTCTTCCCCGCGTCCTCCGGCCGAGCCGCGTCGGTTCTGCATCTGCTCGCGCGTGTCGCCCTCTCCCCTTGCTGGACGTGTGTTACCATGCGGTATACGATGGTTGTGTTGATGTAATGGATCAACGTTTGGTGATGTTGTCTGGTTAGTGCAGTCGTGGAGCTTATGTTGTATGTGAAGGACTTTGTCATGAGCGACAAGTTGCAACCTTCGAGGATTGAACCAAGGACTCACCATGATCGACACCGACTCCGACACCCGGCAAGGTCATCGAACCGTCTTGGTGAACAAGATCGACAAGTGACACCAAGATCTACCTCACGGACCAAAGGCCCCGATCCCGGAGTCCAAAGACGGAACCTGAACCTGTCGGAACGACAAGTTCTTCTACCTGGACTCGAAGACCGAACCCTCGACACGCCTAGCTCGTGTTACCCTGACGCCATGACCTCCTTCATGGAACCCCAAGGCCATTGCTCTGAAGACCGATACCGGTGTCCAAAGCCGAACCCGTCGAACCCCTAACCAAGAACGCCGATACCCCGATGTGTGACCTCTTTTCCCGAGATCCCTATATTTTTATAATATATATGACATCTATTTGTTGCATATTAAATTGAACATGTCTGCATGCATAATTGCGGTTTGGGGCTTTTGCCGATTCACCTCATAAATAAATATGGGGCCATATGCGGGCAAATCTAGTCTAATAATGGTCCCACTTAAATTTGTGTAGCGAACCGGTGACATGTTTTGCCATGTTAAGACAACATTTAAATTGCGGGGTAACTAAACAACTAGAATCATCTATTTAATTGTCGGGACCCCGGTTCCGCTTAATATGGCCTAATTGCATCGCACCTTTACCATGTCATACATCATACATGCATCATGCCGATTTTCTACCGTAGTATTAAATAGTCCATCCGGTGTTTCTTCTAGTGCTTTGCTTCTTCACGGATTAGGCCGATGAGTTGATGCGAGTATCGACCCGATCTTCGGATGAACCTTCGGCAATGTTTTCAGGCGAGCATCTCCCCCTTTCTACCTATCTTACTTTTATAGTATTTATTCCCTCCTGTTGATCTATTGCTATCTGTGTTGCGATGCTCTAGTTTTCGTACCCGTGATATCCCTTGCAGCATTATATTGCCTTGGACACATCCTATTACCTGTTGTTTGGTAGATAGTTGGACTTGCGCGTCGTAGTCGCTTGCTCTAGTGCGGTTGCGTCTCGTCCAGAACCACAGTTGTTGGAGTATTGCCGTGTGTTTAATGTTGGAGAGGATCATGGCTTTAATTACTCTTTAATAACTAAAATTGAAGTAGGTAAATAATGCAGAGGCACAGGTGGGCAATAGATGTTATTTGGTTGTTAACCGTCCACTTGTGTCCCGTAGGACCCCGAGTTCTTGACACCTGTTCCGAGATCGAGCGCGCTAACCACAGGTGGGGTGTGTGGGCACCCCCATCGATTAGTACCTGATTTCAAAGTATTGTACCGGGGGCCACAATTAGTTTGGGGCTTTATTACTATTCTGTACTTATGCCATGCTTTACTGCTTTATTTAAAATTGTGCGAGGTACTGCACCTGTACTGTTTAGGGCCGTGACACGTTTTCGCTGTATCGACAAGCCCAGTCACACTTTCGGGTTCCCAGTCGTTTACAGCCGCCTACACAAACCCTGAGTCCATCTCGGAGACCGGCCGACTTCATTGCGGGTAGCTTAGTGGGGTGGCCCCCATGTACTTGCTTTGGGTCTGGGAAACGTCATGACTTAGGCCCCGCCGACATACCGATGGGTGTATGTTAACTGATCTGGCAAAAAGGGTCGAAGTGCGTGTGGATACTTTGGTGCACCCCTGCAGGGTTAAATCTTTTCGAAAAGCCGTGTCCACGGTTATGGAGGACTTGGAGCACAGTTCTCGATCATAGACAACTATAACTAAAGTTTACTGTTGTAAATTGACTTGTATCCGGTATGACTAGTAATCAGGTCCACTACAACGGAATGGCTAAATAAAAGTACCAATAGCTGCTGGGTTTGGGATATCTCATGCTTATTGTATCTGACTAGTAAGTGTTGCAACTACAACGGAATGGTTAACTAAAAGTGCCCACCGCTTATTATATCAGGATGACTATCTATACCTGACTAGTAATTGATGCAATGATAACTGAATAAATAAAACTGCCAACGGTGTGAGATCCTCGGTTGACTTCCTCGTTTGGTCTCGAGGGGGAAACACCAGGGTGAGTATGTTTGGTGGTAGAATCAGGTTGGTTCCGAATAGGTCTTTCTTATCCCTCTCTGATAGCCGACAGTTATCTCGAGTCTCTATAGGTTGTTTAGTGCATACTGCGCTGCCGCTGCAGTCCACCATACCTATGTAGGCGAGGACCGCCGAATTCTAGTCTCGCCATGTACTGGCCTCAGTACTGACCGCTCTCTCTTTTTCCTTTGCCCTTTGTCGGCACCCTTTTGTTTAAGCAGGTTTTGAGATCGCCGTCGTTAGCAGGGTTACCCTTCCGGCTTGGCCTAGGCAGGGTTATGGACGCCATTGGTTATTCTTCAGGGCTCTTAGCCCCATTTGCATCTTGTCCGTAGTCGGACGCTCTATCGTTTCCAAGGTGATTTGGATCTTTGTATTATATATCTGTATTCTTGACTCATGGAGTCGTTGATGTATATATCTGTTCGGTGGGTCCCCTCGAGGACTGTTGTGTAATGTTATTACTTCGTTTTCCACCCGCACGAAAGTGCCTGGTGGGCGTCCTTGAATCGTTTCTATGCGGGTTTGGCGGAAAAGGCTAAAACTTGCATAGGGCCGATTCTGAGGGTGTTACATTCGTGGATCTTCTTTCATTATATAACACATTTTGGCAAGACAATTTTTTTTTATAAATGGGGAGCTTATCCCTGGCCTCTTAAGCCTACCAAAACATATTACAAAAAGGAATATAGAAAATACATCAAAAAAGGACCACCTATTATTGTGCATAGTGAGTGAGTATGAATCACAAGCCAAAATATGTCGCATATAGAAGGGATCAAGTAGGGAAATAATAAAATGCCTCGCAACGTCTGCTCCATCTTGTATTAGGACGGAAATATTATACCAATTCCAATAATGGTAAGAATCCTTATAATGTATTGTCATTTCAAATATGTGATGTCAAATACAGTTGTAGAGAAAGGATTTGCCAAACACTTGTATGTGGCTATGCCACTGGTTCCCATCCGTTCTACAATATGTGCTGGACATTACTTTTTATGGATCATGATCTTGAGAAAGACAAAATTTTTTGTTTATTATGACCGTGGCTCCAGTCCACTCGGAAATTGGTATTATGCCACTACAAATCGGGGAATTGAAAATATGCCATCAGCCGATACAGTTTCATTAAGTCCATGCCCCGGACAAACGTGACGCCGACAACCATTATGTTGGGCTTGCTACCGTCTGTTTGAGTCATTATCTTACATGTGTGACCTCCACTTTGCCATGTTAGCAGCGATGGAAACAAATAGATATGTTGCCTTCCGACATGTGGGACCAAACACATAACCCACTAGTTGAGCCGAAAATAATTAGATTTGTATTCCTTCTGATGTTCTGTACCCAACACATAGCTACATCAGCAACATGGAAATAACAGTCAGCAAGTCTATCCCTGAGCCTCGTAAGCCCCGATGGCCACTCTAGGCAAGCCGAACGGCTACACAACTATGTTGGTCATGTTCTGGTGATCTTGGTACCATGATATGGTTGATCATGCCAACTTGGAAGCAAGAGTCTATCAGTACAGGAACATTAGATTCATGAAAAGACATGAGTTTGAGCTATGTTTAGAGTGAAGGTGACTAATGCATTTTAGGTGTTTGTAGATTGAACTAGACGGTATTGCAGTACCCGAGGCACCAAGCACGTAGCCAAGTAAATAGTGTTGAAAGAACGCTCAATAAAGTCTATCCCTTAGCCCTCCCAAGCCTCAAAGCGGCCACTCTGGGCATTCCGAATGGCTACATAGCCATGCCGGTCACATTCTGTCGATCTCGGTACCTGGTATGATTTATAGTTCCCACGCGGAAACATGCGTCTATTGGTACATTTAGAACAAAGGAATAAATGGAATCAGACTCTAGTTCTGATCCAATGTGAGTACTACACGTTAGGTGTTTGATAAGAAACTACATGGTAATTAATCGAATAGATCTTAAATTTCTTGATCTATGAAAGCATAATAGATACAAAATACAACGATTAGTTCACAATACGCATCGTCTCTAATGGTTATGTTCTTGTCCATCTTCAGATTCTACCCTCAAGCTGATTTTTATACTTTGCACGTCTCTCTTTGTTAGTTGCTAACGACTTGTGACCATGTCCTATAGCCACACATGAGGGTGTACTGAGGTCGTCGGCGACAAGCACAGTGACCCTATGCTTAAAGGAGGTCGATGATCCATGTAAGTTTCGGATGATATCGAGCTCGTACTACTTTCAGAGGGTTCCCAAATCCTCAAGCCAGGCCTTTTGCTGGAAGAACTGGCTCACCTCGGGCAGCACCGCTAGTACATCCCCACAAATCTTGCGGATGATCTGGTTCAGAGCATCCGTCTCCATAGATTCTATAGGAAGGCCTTCGAAGCATATCTTGCATAGCCTTAGGTTGATTGCATCCATGGCATGGGTCTAGAGATTGTGGATGTGTCTATGAAGATATGGGTACCGACGGCAAGCTTATCATTCCAAATAAGAGAGAAGTATTTGGCGGATGGCAAGCACAACGAATATCTTTTTGGAAAGAGGCAAAGCTTGATTGGCAGGGGATCACTGAGGCATAGGGTTCGAATTAGTTGGCACTATACATTATTCCAGAAGTGTGTAGTGAGGCAGAGGAAAATTTAATTTTCCTAAATACCAAGTTCTAGTTCATTGGCATTTGTAGGTAAGGGACCAGTTTCGTCGGTATTTCACCCTAAGGGACCAAGTTCAGGTGTGTTCGAGTACCAACATCTGACGGGACTCGGATAAAAAAGAGGTTGCGATTATATGACGAAACTGAAATAGAAGATTACGAGCACAACACTACTCGAGCATAAACAACAAACACCAGTTTTCATTACTACACGAAGAAGTTTACAATCCAGGTAAGCGACTACTCTATGCTAACAGAACTAAAAATGGTTAGTTCTGCTCTACTTCTAGCCTGACGCCCCCTTCAGCGCCGTCTCCATTGCCACATCCACCGTCGCCACCCCCATCACCGTCTTATCATCTGAAGGTAGTGCCACCACTCTCGCCATCGGCAGCTCTCGCATGATGAAGTGGATGAATCTGACGCCATTGGGGAACTGGTCCTAGTGGTTGGTGTGCATGTTGGTGCCGATAGACAGTGGTAGGTGCTACCGTATAGAAGCGTGGCGTCCTTGGGGTTGATGAAGCAGACCGCCAGTGTCCTATAAGAATTAAGGTCAAGGTCGTACATTCGGCGCTCGTGACGGTGGCCGTAGCTCTAATCGAGGAATGCACATGCCAGCTCCAACATGCTCCTCCACGGGTTGATGGCCCAGATGTGCAGGGCATTATCCTCGTGGAACCCAAACTGCTGGAGCTCCCTTACGATGGGTGGGACCTGGAAGGTGTCCATGATGTCAAGAGGAGGAGGATTGAAGATGGTAAGGTCTGCTAGGATTGTGGGGAAGGGCATATGTTAAATAGGAAGAAAAAAACAGGAATTAATGATGGGCATATGAGTGGAACTACGGATTATGGAGAATTTATGTTGATGATCAAGAGGAAGCGAAGCCAGCAGGATGCCGCTTCTTGCTGGCTCTCTGTTCGAAAACCATAATGGAAAAAACCATAATTTTGGTGGTGCGACAGTGAAGGAGGAGGTGGCGGTAGGCGGGTTGGGGCGTGCTGCATGTTGTTGGAGGCGGGCGTGCCGCATGTTGATCCTTATCAAATACCACCTTGTAACATCTATTCCCATGAAAAACCCGATTTTTAGTTTAGCGAGTAAAAAATCCATGATTTTAACAAATACCAATGATGCAGACCATTCTACTCATGTGGTCAAACCTAAAACAAATTTTATATTTTGTGAAGTTGGTCGCTCCGTGCTATGATTTGTGAAGTTGTTTGCTTCACGCTCTGAGCTATGATGTTGCTATGCTCGGATCTATATACTTCTTTTTCTTCAGTAATGCATGCATAATTAAAATTTTGAACTGTGCATAGCATAAATATTAGTTAGAAAATTCAAAAATGGTTTTGGGGTGCCCTAGGGGTGTACTAGGATGAACCATCTCACATGGTTTAATATTTAGATTCCCCCATGAGGCTGTGCAAGCCGACAAGCTTGGATTTTTGTGAACCAAACAAAATGAAATTAAAAAATCAAAGAAATTGAAAACCTGTGCGTGGGGTCCTTATTTGTGTCCTAGTACCCAGTAAAAATCATCAACAAGTCATCTACGTAATTTGGACATCAAACCTTCAATCAGATGTCTATCGAGTAGGAGTTAACTTGAGTTCCAACCCTATATATCATGCCCCTGGGAAAATCATAGCACCCCTCCATGGAATGAGCCCAAATTTGGCAGGTTTGTGCATCTTGGCATTGAAAACAACTTCTCTAGCTCCGTATTTCTGGGTTCTCCTGAAAAACATGATTTTTCATTTTTTATCAAGAAATTTGAATTATGGCTCCAAAGGAGGTGCAAGAAATATTTATGTCCAAGACCACCCAACATTTTTTCCCTACTGTTGGTCATGTTTGATGGACATTCCCAGGAGATTAGGATTTTAATCATGGTGGGGCTATATACTTTTTTTCTTCAGTAATGCTTGTATAATTCAAAATTTGAACTATAGCTAGCATAAATATTAGCCAGAAAAATCAAACAAAAATGGTTTTGGCTAACCTAGAGGTGTACTAGGCCGAACCATCTTGGAGAGTTGAATATTTAGATACCCCTACGAGGTTGTGTAAGATGGAAAGTTTGGCCTTTTTGTGAACCAAACAAAATGAAATTCAAAAAAATCATAAAAATTGACCACTTGCACATGGTGTCATTATTTGTGACCTAGTAAGTAGGAAAATTCATAAAGAAGGCATCCAAATAGTTTGGACATGCAAACCTTCAATCAGATGTCTATCGAGTATGAGTTACCTTGGGTTCCAACCCTAGATATCATGCCAACTGCAGAAATAAAGGCATCCCTCCATGGAATGAGCCCAAACTTTGCAGGTTGATGCATCTTGGCATTGCAAACACCTTCTCTACCTAGGGATTTTTGGGTTCTATGAAAAAAACTTGATTTTTCCATTTTTTGAAGCAAGAAATTTGAATTCTTGGCAGATATTTCCAAAGGAGGTGCAAGAAATCTTCTTCTTCAAGGCCATGCAACAATTTTTGCAGTGGTAGGTCACGTTGGACGACCATTCCCGGGAGATCAAGGATTTTGTCATGGTGGAGCTATATATTGAATTTTTCTTCAGTAATCCTTGCATAATTTGCCATCTTTAGAGGTGGCACTTTTTTTCTTGTTTTGATCTGCCTTAGATCAATAGAATCATCTGTATTTTTTGCTCATTGTAACATACTCATACCCATATAATGAAAAAATTGCAGTGGGGATTTTCCCTACTATTTCACCTAAAAAAAATCCTTGCATAATCAAAAATCCAACTGTAGGTACCATAAATATTGGTCCAAAAATTCAAAGAAAAACGGGTTGGGTACCCCAGAGGTATCTTAGTTTGGGCTATTTTTTAATGGAATCAAGTGAAATTCCCAAATAAAAAATATGAAAACATCTGCATGGGGTCCTTATTTTCGATATAGTACCTAGGTAAATCATAAACAAGGTATCAAGATACGTTGGACATGCAAACCTTCAACTGAATGTCTATCAAGTAGGAGTTAATAGGGGTTCCAACCCTAGATATCATGCCCACTGCCAAAATCATGGCATCCATCCATGGAATGCGCCCAAAATTGGGAAGTTGTTGCATATTGGCACTGAAAACAACTTGTCCAACTAGGGATTTCTGGATTCTGTAGAAAAAACTTGATTTGCTTTTTTTGAATCAATAAATTTAAATTCTAGGTGGATTTTTCCAAGGATGTGCAAGAAATCTTCATGTCCACAGCTACCCAACATTTTTCCAAAGTGGTAGGTCACGTTTGACTGTTATTCCGGGGATATGATGATTTTTCTCATGGCGGAGCTATATACTGCCTTTTTTCAGTAATGCTTGCATAATTCTACATTTGAACGATATGTAACATAAAAAATGGTCACAAAATTCAAAAACAAATAGTTTTGGCTGCCTCGGAGGTGTACTAGACTAGACTAGCTCAGAGGGTTCAAATTTTTGATACCCCCACAATGTTGCGCGGTGCCGCAAGTTTGGGATTTTTTGAACCAAACCAATTGAAATAAAAAAACCCAAAAAATTGAAAACTTGCGCATGGGGTCCTTTTTTGTGACCTAGTACCCAGGAAAAATCATGAAGAAGGTATCCAGCTACTTTGGACATGCAAACCTTCAATCGGATATATATCCAGCAGGAGTTAACTTGGGTTTCAACCCTAGATATCATGCCCACTGCTAAAATCATGGCATACCTCCATGGAATGAGCCCAAACTTATCAGGTTGGTTTATCTTTGCATTGCAAAAAACTTCTCGAACTAGGGATTTCTATGTTCTATGGAAAAAACTTGATTTTCTATTTTTTGAATCAAGAAATTTGAATTCTGGGTAGATTTTTCCAAAGGATGTGCAAGAAATCTTCATGTCCATGGCTACCCAACATTTCACATAGTGGTAGGACATGTTGGACGGCTACTCCCAGGAGATTAGGATTTTTCTCATGGTGGAGCTATATACTGCTTTTTTTCTTTAGTAATGCTTGTAGGATTCAAAATTTCAACTATAGGTACCATAAATATTGGTCAAAAAATTCAAACAAAAATGGTTTTGGATGCCCTAGATGTGTCCTAGGCTATACCAGATCAGAGGGTTCAAAATATAGATATCCCCACGAGGCTGCGCACATCGAGAAGTTTGGACTTTTTCGAACCAAACCAAATGAAATTTGAAAATATAAAAAAAAAATGAAAAACTAAACATGGGGTCCTCATTAGTGACCTAGTACCAACGAAAAAATCATAAACAAGGCATCCAAATACTTTGGACATGCAAACCTTTAATTAGATGTCTATCAATTAGGATTTAACTTGGGTTCCAACCCTAGATATCATGCCCACTACCAAAATCATGGCATCACTCCATGGAATGAGCCTAAACTTGCCAGGTTGGTGCTTCTTGGAATTGCAAACAACTTGTCCAACTAGGGATTTCTGGGTTCAATGAAAAAATTGATTTTCCATTTTTTGAATAAATACTTTTGAATTCTAGGTGGATTTTTCCAAAGGAGGTGAAGAAATCTTCATATCCACGGCCACTCTACATTTCCGCCCAATGGTAGGTCATGTTGGATGGTAATTTCCAGGAGATTAGGATTTGTATCATGGTGGATCTATAAACTACTTTTTTATTCAGTAATGCTTGCATAATTCAAAATTCGAACTATAGGTAATATCAATATTGGTCCAAAAATTCAAACAAAAATGGTTTTGGGTGCCTGAGAGTTGTCCTAGCTAGGGTGTACCAGCTCAGAGTGTTCAAAATTTATAAACCCTCACGAGGCTATGCACACCGAGAAGTTTGGCCTTTTTTGAACCAAAACAAATGAACTTCATAAATATCAAAAAATGGAAAACCTACACATGGGGTCCTTATTAGTGACCTAGTGCCCACAAAAAATCATAAACAAGGCATCCGAATACTTTGGACATTCAAACCTTTAATCAGATGTCTATCGAGTAGAAGTTAACTTGGATTCCAACCCTAGATATCATGCCCACTACCAAAATCATGCCATCCCTCCATGGAATGAACCTAAACTTGGCATGTTGGTGCATCTTGGAATTGCAAACAATTTCAGGGATTTCTGGTCTCTATGGAAAAAACTTGATTTTCCAGTGTTTGAATCAGAATTTTGAGTTCTAGGTGGATTTTTCTAAAGGAGGTGCAAGAAATATTCATATCCATGGCCATCCATCATTTTCCCCAAGGGTAGGTCATGTTGGACGGTAATTCCTGGGAGATTAGGATTTGTATCATGGTGGAGCCATATACTGTTTTTTCTTCACTAATGCTTGAATAATTTAAAACTTGAACTGTAGGTACCATAAATATTGGTCGAAAAATTCAAAAAAATATGGTTTGGGTGCCCTAGAGATGTCCTAGGCTGAACTATTTCGGAGGGTTCAAAATTTAGATACCCCCACGATATTGCGCAAGCTAGCAAGTCTGGCCTTTTATGAGCCAAATAAAATGAGATTAAAAAAATCAGAAAATTGAAAACATGCGCATGGGGTCCTTATGTGTGACCTAGTACAGAAGAAAAATCATAAACAAGGCATCCAAATACTTTGGACATACCAACCTTCAATTAGAATGTCTATCGTGTAGGAGTTAACTTGGGTTTCAACCCTAGATATCATGGCCACTACGAAAATCATGGCATCCATCCATGAGTGAGCCCAAACATGGTAGGTTGGTGCATATTGGCATTGCAGACAACTTATCCAACTAGGGATTTTTCCGAAGGATGTACAAGAAATCTTAATGTCCACAGCCACGCAACAATTTTCCCAAGTGGTAGTTTATGTTGGACGGCCATTCCTAGAAGTTTAGGATTTTTCTCATGGTAGAGATATATACTACTTTTTCCTTAAGTAATGCTTGCTAATTCAAAATTTTAACTGTAGGTAACATAAGTATTGGTCTAAAATTGAAACAAAAATGATTTTAGGTGCCCTTGAGGTGTCATATGCTGGACCATCATCTTGGAGGGTTCAAAATTTAGATACCCCCATGATGCTGCCCAAGCCGGCAAGTTTGGCCTTTTTGTGAACCGACCCAAATGAAATAAAAAAAATAAAAAAACTGAAAACCTACGCATGGCGTCCTTATTTGTGACCTAGAACCCACGAATAATCATAAACAAGGCATCCAGATACTTTGGACATGCAAACCTTCACTCATATGTCTATCGAGTAAGAGTTAGCTTGGGCTACAACCCTAGATATCATGCCTACTGCCAAAATCATGGCATCCCTCCCTGGAACGAGTCCAAATTTGGGAGGTTAATGCATCTTGGCATTGCAAACAACTTATCCAACTAGGGATTTCTGGGTTCTATGGAAAAAAGTTGATTTTACATTTTTTGAATTAAGAAATTTGAATTCGGTTGGATTTTGCCAAAGGAGGTGCAAGAAATCTTCATGTCCATGACGACCTGATGGTTGTTAAAATAGACATATTACTCCACATTTAAACCTTATTTTTAGTCATGCAATTGACAAGAATCTCTCTAGCTTTACCACTAAGGACTAATTATTGCAAAGATATGCAAACCATTGCTTTTAATTGTGTTGTTGAGGAAATCACTATTTTAAGGAGAAATCTGGAGCCATAAATGAAAATTTTGAGGAAGTCTACACGGCCAAGCAAACTTGGAGTCAATACTAGGTGCTAGAGGCCATAAAGTCCACTGGTACAGGCAAGGCCCGCCTGGACGGACCACCCGTACTAGGTGGTTGCGACTTCGTCTCGTGAAACCCTATGACTTCCGTGAAGACGCCTATATATTGTGAGGTCCAGCAGCCACGTAGAGGGCCGCCATTCTCAGATTGCATCACAACACCACCAAAGGAGATCCACCACCATAGTTCATCCTTTCCGCCATCCATCATCTCCATAGCCATAGCCATTACTTTGTACTTGAGATATCCTTATGATTCAGCAACCATTGTAAGAATATTTGATTTCAATCTAAGTATTTTGCACAATGTTTTCTGTCCTTGATCTTATTGTTATGAGTGAGTAGTCCTCACGGGCTGCAGGTTGGGGTGAAACCTCATAGCAATTATGTGTATCTAATATATGGGAGAATTGTGTATTGTTTGAATAAGAGATGTGTATATTTGTTTCTTTGTCTCTTGTCTCGATCTTTGGACTTGTAGCTACTCAAGACCCTCGAGATCGATAAAGGATTGAGGTGAGATACTTGATTAGCGGCAATCTCATAGGAAACTCAATGACAGAAAGGGGAGTATGGCCTTCGCTTAGCAATCCATTGGGTAACAACAACATCACTTCTTAAGTCTTTGATCTGTGTTTTTACATAATAATTGTTTGTAGCTTGGTGCTTCGTGGTGCAAATGGTTGGATCAAAAGGCCATTTCTTTGTTGTGTCTCGTAGGGGCTTTACTGTATCGGGATGTGCTTCCCACAATTTTTATCTCAATTAAAACATTACACATGACTATGCGTATTGTTATATTTATCCCATATGATGTGTAGCTGCAAGTGAATCTTCAACCCTGGCCTATCTCCATCCATTGAATCAACTCACGATATAAAGTATACTAGAAAGGTCCAGTAAACGACGGTAAAACAAACAAACAAAGTCTTGTAGACGTGTTCTTATTTAATTCCTTTTAGCATTGTTTCCCAAGGTTTGATTAAGCCTAGGTCTACTAGGGAAAAAGCTACTATACTGCTTCCGTGAATCCAGATCGAATGTATCAACCCTTTCTCTGGGGCTGTTTCCGAGGAAGCAATTCGCTATCCTGGTGAGGTCACTAGAGACCTTGTTTTTAGTTTGTAGTTTATTTCTTGGTATTAGTTTACTTTCTTGTTATCTATTTGGAAACCCCAAAATAGTTACTTGTTTATTTGTTTCCCTTATTCCAAAAATACCAAAAAGAAAAGAGTCATTGCTCAAAATAAACTTGGGGAGTATGCTACTCCTAGTGATGATTTTATTTGTGCACCTATTACTCAGCCCGTCATTGATGCGGAAACTTATGATATTAAGCCTAACCTTTTGAGTTTGGTTCAATAGAACCAATTTGGAGGCTCATCTTCTGAGGATTCATGTTTGCACCTTAATACTTTTACTGAAATTTGCGACATGATGTATATTAAAGATGATGACCCAAATGCAGTTAAATTACGTTTATTTCCTTTCTCTCTAAGAGGAAAGGCTAAGGAGTGGTTACTATCTTTGCCTAAATGCACTATTACATTTTGGGAGGAATGCACTAATCTCTTTATGACTAATTTTTTTTGCTCTAGCTAAACTATGCAGCTAAGATCCAACATTACGAGTTTTAGACAAGAAGACCACGAGCCACTAGCGCTTTCTTGGGAAAGGATGAAATAATCCGTAATGAACTATTCTAGTCATGGGATGGAAGAATGGCTTATATTGCATGTATTTTCTAATGGCCTTAACCCAATGTCTAAGTCTATGCTAGATACCGCTGCAAGAGGAACTATCATGGGAAAGCAAGTGAGTGTTGGAAAAAAAATACTCGATGATATGCAAAACAACCATGCCCAATGGCATGTGGAAAGAACGTCAAGAAGGATGAATTCAATCACCAAGGAAAACAATGAAGAGCTTACTATAAAGGTAGATTAGATACTCAACATAGTAAAGGGTAAGGAAAATAACCTAATTAATGCTATCACTACCGATGTTAATGATGTTAATTTTATAGCTCGTAACCCTTATAATCCTTCTTGGAAGAGTAAAAGCTTTGGCTAAAATTTTCAATAATTATGATAACAATAATGGAGCAAATCATGGCAATCTCTGATTGGAAAATATTATTAGAACATTCATGCAAGCTCAAATTGAGTAAAATAATATCTTATTAAAATAACGAAGAACCATGAATCTTGTATTGGTAAATTATCTTACCAGGCTGTTGAAATTAGAAATGATTGTAGGCTCTACAAAAAGAACCAAGACCGTGGAGGCACAACTAGGCAAAGTAGCTGAGAGCCAAGCTCTCATACTTGCAAAATTCACTGGAAAGCCCGAGCCAAATCTGGTAGAGGACCTCAAGATGATGAGGGCGGAAGTAAAAGAAGAAAATACTAAAGAGCTGTACTATATCATAGATCCAACACCGGAATACATTGTGGAAGATTTATTAAAGATGTTAACCTTAAGGAATCCCGGTATTGAACAAGGTAATGATGCTACATACCAACAATTTATAGAAGAATTAGCATCTAAAGTTTGTGAAATGGAAATGGAGTATAAGAAAATAGCTGATAAGCTTCCAGCTAAGTTAGATGATATCTTTGAGCCCACTATTAAAGTTAAGATTTATATTAATGAGATATCTGCACTTTGTGATCTTGGTGCAAGTGTCTCAATGATTTTCAATAGTTTATTTGACAAGTTAAACTTGGGGCCATTTGCAACTACTGAAATGAGACTCCATCTTGCTGATTCAACCTATAAACAAACTATTGGGATAAAATAAAACACAATTGTTAAAATTAAAGGATGTCATGCTCTTATTGATCTTGTTATAGTGGACATGCCCTAAGATCCCATAGAACCTGTAATTTTAGGTAGGCCTTTCCTAAGAACTATTAAAGATGTGATCAATTTACATGAACGGAATGTGAGAATAGGACTACCATCTCACGATCCTTTTATAGTTCACTTCCCTAGGAAGAACAAGGCCAAGTATAATAATAATGATGTTGGTATAATCATACTAAAAGCTAATTACTTTGGAGTGGGTGTTCCACTTCCAAAGCCTAAATGATCACCATCGAGGTCAAGGTAATTGACCTTAACTAGAAGCTCTTCATGCGAAGCAACCCATGTAAAATAAAGTTTATTATTTTGTTAGTTTTGTTTTTGTTTTGTTTTGTTTTTTCTTTAATAAAGAGTGTTCAAGAAGTCCTTTGGAGAGAGGATAAGAAAATAAGATAATCCTCGATCTTTTATATTTGCTAACACTTAGCATTAAAATACTGCTGTTTTTGATGATGTCTATTTGTTGTCATTTTGTTGCTTACTAAGATGTGCAGAGGCATGTAAAGCTACTAACTAAATTCCACAAGTTTTTAAGCTTCGAGGGCACATAACAAGCCTCGGTAGACCGGAGTCCCCCGTACCACGCGCCCGTAACACACTGTGGCTCGAGAAAATAGAAACTCTAATTTTTGTTGCAGGACAAAGTGGCCTTAGTGACCACTGTTACGACCGTAGGCGGCCGTACTACCCACTCGTACCGTAACCCGAGCAAAACACCGAGTTTGAAGCAAAACATACTGACTGAATAACGACCAGTCGTACGGGCACGTGCGACTGTACCGCGTGCCTGTACCAATTGCACCATCGGAACGGATCCTTCGACCCCAAGGTAGGACACTCGGTATGGGCAGGCTTCGGCCATACCGCCCGTCCGTATCGAGTACGCGACCGCCATATCCACTAGGAAGAGGTAAACCTAAAAATCCCTAAACACAAATCTCTCTTTCTCCTACCTCCAAACTCCAAACCATCTCCATTGGATCTTCAATTCTACCCGTTCATTCTTTGATTCCTCACACCGAATTGATCTAAGGTATGTTTATCCTCTGATCCATAGTTTATTTGCATCAAAACCTTGCTCGATATTTCACTATTATTAATCTAGACTTAGATCGTTTGTTCTTGAGCTAATCTTGACTATGAGCATGCTTAGTTTTTATTTTAGAGGAGTTCCTTTTGTAACGAATGTAGAGGATCGTTTTTGCTATGTTTATATTGGACTAAATTTTTGATTAGCATTATTATTTGTTTTGTCTTAGATGAACACGAGGATCCGTACACGTGTGATGGCTATAAAACAAGATGCACTACCCATTTATACGCTAACCCCCGAGTCATTTTGTATTGAGTTCACCGACAAGTTTGAACTCAACCATTTCAACTGTCTCAAACTCCGAGAAATCAAGACCACCAAGTGGGTGTGTCCATACATTGTAAACCAACTGGGCACTCATTATGATCTTGATTTACTCTACAACAATGTTGGTTTGTATGACTTTGTTTTTTCAGGATGTCACCATGTAAAACCCGCTTGAAGCTTGAGTTCCTTAGTACCTTGACGCGTACGATGTGCTCACACTATTGTCCCGAGGAACAAATGCTTGGAGTTGATCGCATCAACTTCCTTCTTATGAGCTGTTAGTATTCCTTGACGCTCGACCAATGGGCTCACTACTTTGGGTTTGCCAAAAATGCCACCGACATACGCTCCACCACATTTGTTCTTGATCCATCACCCTTGGCTTACTTTAGTAGAATGCGAATTCGTGGAAATACACCCAAGGGAAACCAAACTGATCAATTGTGTTGTTCGTTATTTATTTTATGTTATTGCAAACACCTTGCAGGCACGTGGTGAGTTTACTAGAGTTAATGAGGAGGATATGATAATCCTCACTAGAGATGCTATTCCTAATTCTAACTTAACGCCAAATTTGGGCGCCCTTCTTTTGTTTTATCTTAATAATCAAGCTCTATAGTCTCGTGGTTCCATATGCGGAGGAGGAGTCATAACCATTCTTGCATGTGGGATTCATGTCAACCTAGGTAATATCCAACCTTGGGAAGGAGACCTCCGTGTTGGTTTTTCAACTCTAAGAGCTTGTGGTATGATTTATAGAACTAATGTAGATACTTACTTGATATACCTTGAACGGATCACTTGATCCCAGCTTCTTTGCCTAATGGTTTGTTCTCTATCGAGGATGGAAGTTTGCGTTATGATTCGCATGTTGAAGCAAGTCTACCCCAACAATAAGAACCCGCGGGAGAAGAAGGAGAAGATGAAGAAGTAGAACAAGAAGGACCCGAAGAAGATGTGCAGTCACCAAACTACTACACCACATATGCACATATCTATGCTCTCGAAGTAAGTATCCAAAACATGAGACCAACCTCTCTATGAACCTTTGAGATGATACTGCCAACCTCTCAAACCAGTTCAACAATTGGAGTAGCCAATGAAACTTGGAAGATTATCCACTGCTACCATAATAAGAAACAAAAGGGCTTGCAAAAGCCAGAGCTTGGGGATGTGTCCCTCGACATTTTTATTTGTGTATTAATGACATTTTACTCCAGATCCTTGTGACCTTTGAAACATGCATGTTGGTTTGTTCCAACACTTTGCTTTTTCATTCGTTTTTGTTTGCTTTTGTGTTTTTGTTTTTTTGTTTTTTGTTTTCTTAGTTCCTTTCTTGGTCACAAGTTCTTTTCAATTCTTTAATCCCCATCCTCAAAAACACAAAAATATTTTCCCCTTTTTTCCCTTTTCACGGAAGTGGATTTTCCTATTGCCTCTTTGCTTCAATATTATTATGAGAGTGATTTTAACTTGAGTTTTGAAGTAAAACATCCCCATAAGGAAGACGATCATGAAGTCAATTATGAGAGGTATGTCCTATGTCTCCCACTTTAGAAGTTTGAATTGTTTATCTTAGTTCGTCGATTTGCTAAGATGCTATACTAGGGGGAGTAATTCAAAATAGTGAGAGTAAAGCTTTTTATTTGCATGAGTAGTTAGTTGTGGAAGCTTTTTCTCTAGTTCTTGTAGTTAACCGAGTCTTGCCTTGGAAATAATATTGTCAAACAAGTACAACAAGAAAAATTCTCAAATTTATGACTTGTTTGATGAATGATTGTCTTGAGAGTTTACCCTTGAAGATACTTAACCCCATAGATGTTTTGATAGACTTGATATCACTATTGAAATTGAGTTATTTGATTGAGATGAAGTCTAGTGGTAATTGTGACCCATGCCAAAGCTAAACCCTGTGGATCAAACTGTGATACTATATAAAAGTTCTATGTTTTTGATGCACAGCTTTGGCTTCCAACAACTCCGCTGGCCTATGAAAGATCAATGGTACAACCTCTAATTTTGGCTATGAGTTGACATAGGTGGAACTTATCAGCGTAATGGGAAAAAGTATTGGTACTCTCGAAGGTTGTGGAAACTATTTTTTAAAAGAATCACTCAATGATCCTTGTTGAGAATTACACGCAAAAAATGAAGATCCACGTAACAAATTCTTGGCATGGTCTCTGACATAGGTACGATTATTTGGGTGCCTATAGTTCACTACGCTGGCTATATACAAGGCTTACGACCCATGAAGAGTCAAGATGATGGCCCAAAGGAGCAACTGACAAAGGCTGTAGTTGTATTAGGAAAGAGGACAAAGAACCAATATCGTGTTGGTATTGTAATTACGAATATGTAACCTATCCGCATACAGTTTGAGACCCGGCCTATTATATATAGGACGAGAGAAGCCTAGGCGAGGGTACCAAAAAATCCCCAAGCAATCTTAATAGTGTGATTCACCAAATATTCAGGTGACTTTGACTCCATTGTTCTCCTGATATCCGATGAAATCCCCAACGTTCTCTTTTCCGCAAACCCTAAGTCCTTTTTCATGGACATTGCCGAGGTCACGCCTCGTCAATTGGCACCGTCTGTGGGAAACCTGAACGCTGGAACCATGGATTTGGTGGACCTCTCTTTTCCAAGCAGCAACCCAACAAAAGTGCTGAATTTTCTTGAATAGCAATGAATGGAATAGAAGTGTTTTGATAGTCTTGATTTACTGATGTGGGAAGTAATAATACACTTTATTATTATGCTACTTAGGACATGATCTCTCTTACATAATTTTTCTATTGTAAACTCCTAGTGTTCCTTGGCAAGCTGAGAGTTCACTAGGAGAATTGGATTAATTGTTAGACCCCTAGTTATTCATACTTATACTACACTCTACTTTGATAGTTTTGAGTTATCAAAGCTCGCATAGTATTCTTGGCATCTTTCTAACTTTGATGAGCTTTTCAAATGAAAAAAGTGCTGGAGCAGACGACTACCAACTGTAAGTGAATTCATACTCACGTTGTTTCAGTTTAAATACTCAGTTCTTTATGGTTTTGTTGTTTTCTTGCTCGAGGATGATCAAGGTTTGAGCCTTGGGGAAGTTGATGGCTGTGAAAATTTCCATCTTTCTCCGCATTTAAACCTTATTTTTAGTCATGCAATTGACAAGAATCTCTATAGCTTTTCCACTAATGACTAATTATTGCAAGGATATGCAAACCATTGCTATGAATTGTGTTGTGTAGGAAATCATGCTTTTAAGACGAAATCTGGAGCCATAAATGAAGATTTTGAGGAAGTATACACGACCAAGCAAACCTAGAGTCAATACCAGGTACCATAGGCCATAATGACCACTGGTATAGCTCGTACGACCTGCCCGTACCAGGTGGCTGTGGCTTCGTCTGTGAAACCCTACGACTTACATTTGGAACCCGTGCACAAGTTTTCAATTTTTTGATTTTTTTGAATTTCATTTGGTTTGGTTCAAAAATGGCCAAACTTACATGCTTGCGCAGCATCGTGGGGGTATCTAAATTTTGAACCCTCCACTGACCCAGCCTAGGGACACCTCTGGGGCAACCATAAGCATTTTTTCGACCAAAATTTATGATGCCTATAGTTGAAATTTTGAATTTCCAAGCATTACTGAAGAAAAAAGTAACATATAGCTCCACCATGAGAAACATCCTAATCTCCCGGGAATGGCTGTCCAACATGAACTACCACTTGGGATAATGTTGGGTGGGTGTGGCCATGAAGATTTCTTGCACATCCTGTGAAAATATCTACCCAGAATTTAGATTTCTTGATTCAAAAATGGAAAATCAAGTTTTTGAATAAAACCGAGAGATCCATTGTTCGATAAGTTGTTTGCAATGCCAATATGCACCAACCTTCCAAGTTTGCCCTCATTTCATGGAGGGATGCTCTAATTTTGGTATTGGACATGATATATAGGATTGAAACCCAAGTTAACTCCTACTCGATAGACATCTAGATAAAGGTTTGCATGTCCAATGTATCTGGATGGCTTGTTTATGATTTTTCTTGGGTACTAGGTCTCAAATAAGGACTCCATCCGTAGGTTTTTAGTTTTGTTTTGAGTTTTTGGAAATTCATTTGGTTTGGTTTAGGTGTGTCCCACGTTGTGGACTGGTTAAGCAGCTCGTGTTCATTGGTCATGCTGGTCACACTGATTTATGTGGCCCACCACCTATTGTTTATCTCCCATGTATGGTTCCTAGATACACCATACTTATCTCTTTACCATCGTCTTCAAACAACTCTCACTACCACAGCGGAGGGTACTGTAGAGGCGGCAACCGACAATGACATCACGATGCATAATCCTCGAGGTGCTGAGCGCGGCGGTGGTAAGGAGACGCAGGATCATGGATGTGTTGCGAGGTGCTGTGGAAAAGTATATTGGTATATATGTTATTTGGGATTAATTTATTTTACCGGGATCCTATTTGACAAACTAATTTAGGGTTTCACTTTCCTCTATAAGGGCATTATGCCGAGGTGGATCGATTGAAAGTAGATGCGTGGACTGACATCTTCAAATCAAATTCCAATAAAATTTGCGAGTGTGGCCAATAGTGGCGTTGCGTCATCGCATACAAGGGCGTGAACACCGGCCACAAGTTCATCTGGTGTCACCACCAGCAGTCTAAGTGTGACTTCATCTTTTATGTTGATAAAGAGCACTCGTCGTAGTTGCAACGTGTGTTGGCGGCCTTGTGGAAAGACTGCCATAGGTATGCCCAATGGGTGTCCACCTTTGTCCTCTCTATCTTGACCCGACGGGAGGCCCACGTGACGATCCACTATTAACGGTGAAGCTCATGATGATTCCAGTGAAGCTAAGCCCATGATGGACTCGACTCCGTGGCGGACATGACAAGACTAGATAGGAAACCCTTAGGGTTACGATCTCAAACCTGTAACCAACACGGATGACTACCGAGACCTAGCCTCCTCGTATAAAGGCCATCAGGGAACAACGAGGAGGATGATCAAAATTCTCATTCACACACATGTTAGATTGAATATGCTCCATAGCCATCTCGGCGCCCTTGTAACCTTTTGTTCCTCAATTAATCTACAAAAGACAAGTGAGAGTAGGGTTTTCCCTCCGGAGGCCTGAACCCGGGTAAACCTCGTGTCCCTTGTTGTTTTTCTTTTAGCCAACAAAGTCTCTAGTGTGCCGATCTTCCTTGAAAACCCAAGTCCATCAAGTATGGGCATTGACGTGAGCACCCCACATCAATTGGCGCCATCTGTGGGAAGCCGCTGCATGTCGATGTCACGACTTCAACGGCCTCCTCATCGGCGATCCATGATTCATTGGCATTAGAGGAGAAGATCTGCTTCGGGTCCTTGAACTTCACCATCCACTCGCCTACCACACGCCCGACCTTCAACTCCATCAACAATGGAGCCGATATGATGATCGATGATCTGCAATTCCAAGTCAGCAAGATCGGCACTGTTCACCTCCCGGAGCAGTCGAGACCATCGGCGATTGCACCCACTTCATGTATCCCACCACCCCTCGGCACCCTCATTAAGCTAAAGACCTCTTCATCAATCTGTGACTCGGACAACAACAATAGTTGCGACTCCGATCTGGGAAACTACCTCAAAGGGGACGGCGATGTCATATTTGACCCATAAAGTTGTGGGAGAAATATCTAGGTCAACCACTACCATTGCACTATCATCAATGCCAACACCGGCAATGGCACCGACACCCGACCCGAGGACGGGAACGGTGCCAACCGTGACGACCCCAACAAGTGTCCTCAGATCAACATCACGAATAATGAATGGGAGATGGTCAAGCAAGCCCTAAAGGGAACTCCCCTACTAGAAGATGAGTCACATGAGGTACAATTGGCCTATCACTAGCTCCTCCAAAAGGAGTTCCATCACCAATAGGCGCTGCATGCCTAGCTCGAGGAATGAAAGCAATAAGATGATGCTTCTAGTGCCCGATGGGCAGAACTCTCCTCCATCAACTGGTCCTTCTCAAAGCACAACCACCACACTAGGGTGCACAAGATACGCTCTCGAACAAACCTGATGGATGAGGAAGAGAGGCATGAGGCCAATCGAAGCCTCGACTTCTCGTTCATGTTGGTGAACTCGCGGGGAAACATGATGCCCAAAACTCCACATCATGCTATCAGCGTAGCCACCACGTACCAGTTGTCCAACCAACCTCCAAGGGAGATCCACGATCCCGCATCCATAAATCTGTCATTGCTGGGCTCATCCTGGTAGAAGCTACACTCGCAGGGGAACCTACCAAGGATCCATAGAAAACACTACCATGCATAAGATCAATCACTCTCTACCATGGGACAATGATCCACCACGACAACGCCACAATCGAGGTGAAAGGATCGCGGCTACGAGGCTCGTGACGATATCACGCAGGGCAAGGTTGACAAATCGCATGCAAAACGTGCCTACTCCACCAATTCATACGACAAAGACATGAAACTCTATGGTGCAAGATGCTTCAGCCGTGCCATTCAGAAAACTCGGATGCCGAAGGTTTTCAAGCTACCTTCAGACAATCTGAAACTTGAGGGTCTCCAAGAACCAAAGACCTGGCTAGATGACCACCTGCAATCCGTCATGTGCAGTGCCGGAACAAAAAACACAGCCATGCAATGCCTATAGCTACAACTGAAAACTTTTGTGCATGCCTAGCTCAACAGCCTCACATTGAGCTCGATTCATTGCTGGGAAGAATTGGCGTACAGTTTTGTTCGAAACTAAAAGGGCACATACAAGCGCCCCACATCCACCGAGGAGCTCTGGGCATGCACCAAGCGATCTGGCGAGTCTCTACGCTCATATATCCAACGTTGGTCCATCATCAAGAACTCTGCAAAGGACATCTTAGAGGAACGGGCAATATGCGCATTCAACAACGGCGTCTGCCGGCGAGAGCTCAAGAAGGAGCTAGGACTGACCAAGCCAAGAACCATCGATCATTTGACGGATATAGCTAATCGCTGGGCGAATGGCAAGGACATTGTCCACAGCATCCGTGTTTGTTTGGATGACGGGGATCACCAGGGCCGCAGACGTGATCGCTGAGGGAAGCACAGGATGCGTGGCTATGATGATCATGATGAAGTCAACATGTTTGCAGCTGGTTATGCTGACAAGCGTGATGACAACAACCGCAGCAGTGGCTACCGCATCATGCTTGCTACCGTGATGACATGAACACCAGCAAGACGACCCAAGTATGGCAACAACGCACTCGCGAATATGGGTCATCCCCCATGCAACAACTACTAGGACCTTGCAATGTCTACTTGTACATTGACAACAAGGACGACAAGAGAAAGTCCACCCATCTTCTCAAGGATTGTCGCCAATTACAAAAAATCCAATATGCTTACGCCTAGTTGTAGCGAGAAGTAACAAATCAATGCTACAGAATATTCCCAGGCACCATAGCATACGGACCACCGCCATCACCCCCACTACCAACTAATGTACCACCACAACCCGTGGTAGCGGTGGCTAAAAACAATGGCATAGAACAATACCCGTAACCGCTTGGGAACATGGGCATGATCCAGAAGGGAAGCCCTGCAATAGGACCCAGAAGCCGATATACCGACAAGTGAGCATGGTCATAAATTCATATCCTGCCATCCATGAATACCTCAACGGATCCGAATACTGCATCACTTTCGACCGATCTGACCACCCGCGTCAGGTCACATGACTAGACCACGCAGCCCTAGTGCTCGAAAGATAGATCCGTGGCTACGAGATGAGCAGGGTCTTCATGGACGGAGGTAGTGGCATCAACCTCATCTTCACCAGCACCCTACGAGCCATGAACATCAACTTGACAACCCTCAGGCCATCTAAAACAACTTTCCATGGCATAATACCAGGGAAACCAATCCTCCCTTGGGCAAGATCTACCTGGACATAATCTTTGGCTACCCGATAATTTCAGGCATGACATACTCAACTTTGAAGTCATCGATTGGCCATCGCAATACCACGCCATACTTGTACGGGTTTCATTTTCCCGGTTTATGGTTGTACCAGACTATGCCTACATCATGCTAAAGATGCCAGGACCTCATGGTGTCATCACCATTCGCACAAGCTTCACAAGATCCGACAACTGCGACATACAATTAAATAGAATCTCCCAATCTTTAGGGATGCAAGAAGAACTGGTAAAACTCAAGGATTCGACTGACGACAGTCTTCCTCCTGTGATCCAACAAAATGCACTTGAAAAATCCTTCAACTCCACAGTTGACATAGCGGAGGTCTAGGTCCACCCGACGGACCCCACAAAGAGGGAACTCATCACAAGCAACCTGAGTTCCACATAGGAAATCGCACTCGTCGAATTCCTCTATAAGCGCTGGGAGATCTTCGCCTGGTGTTCTGCGGACATGCTAGGAGTTCCCCAGGAAAAGGTCAAATTGGTAGACTTGAACTATGAAGAATTTATGAACGAAATAAAAAAGGAATCGGAAGAAGAGGGTCCTTCCATAAACACGATTAAGTCTACGTGCGCTGCTGTGTCTGACTCGATGGGGCAGCACAAATACACTCTATATCATCTTACTTATGAGTAATAAGGCATTTTCATTTGAGGGAGCAATCTCTAAAACATGTATGTGTATCTTTCGCAAGTATAATCCTTTTTATCATATATGTGATTTTTACTAATTCTAATTTAGTTCGTATACATGGCCCTGGTTCCCACATTGACTGATGTATCCCACCGGCAAATGAGCAACGCATTAGTCTACTATAGGTCCTGGCCCATAATATCGTGGCACATGTACTAAAGCACATCAGAAACCCTAATCTTCACACCCTTATCCGAGTTCCTATATAAAATACATGAAACCCTTGCCCCATCCCATACTCCCCACTTTGCCCTCTCGCTACTACTTAGTGGCCGTCTTCCTAAATATCCAACGCAAACCATATATTTGTATCCGAAATTTTCCCACCTAATCTATATGGCATGAACTTTCTCGCTGCACCGATGATAAGGCTTCACCCAATCTACGCATTGCCTTTCATTTCGTTATTCTTCTATTCTTTAATCCCTTCTCTTTTCTTTCCAGATCCGCTGTAAGGTCGATGTTGGCCAGCGTGGTGCAGATCCGCGACGAGGTCGGTTATGGCTAGCACCGTACAGATCGACCACGCGGAAGTTGATGTCTGACACCATGCAGATCCACCGTGTGGAATTTGGTGCCCAGTTCAACGACGAGGTGGCCACCGCAGTGCAGATCCACTGGATGGAAATTGGTGTCCAATTCAATGGTGAGGTTTGTACGTCGGTTCAGATCCACCGCGCGGGCGATCATCCTTGCTAAATGAAGAAATGGTCAAAAGCTCTACCACCGTCAACAGACAAAACTTAAAAAATTAGTGTAACTAGGTTAGACGATTAGGTTATCTGAACGAAGAGAGGCTCAACACCCTCTTCTAATAATTGCACACTTTTAATGGTCCGGATTGGTCAAAGTATAATGTAACGAGTTTTATTATTTCAAATATAATCGAATTTCATATCTTAAACAACTTTCTATTAATAAACTGAATCGTTAATTGTCATTAACTTTTATGCTATAAAAAGGTGGACTAAACATGGCAGATTTAAGTATCCCACCAACCATTAAAAGACGTTAAAGTTCCGTCGTCTTCCGTAGAGTACCATGGTGCTTCTTTCGCCACGCCACGGAAGCGCTAGCTCGGCAGATAACGTTGTTCCATGAAAAAAAAGCATCGCCTAAATTTTTTCCGACGTAGTTATCCTTGACGGCTTTGTTGCATGAGCGGTGACTAGCCGCCTCGGAGTTTATAAGCGCCAGGGAACGCGTTACATGTTAGATATGATCTCGCCTCACCCAATCAAGTACAGTAGCATCAATCCACTTTGTTATAGAAGGTCATATTTTATCTCTTAAATAAGTCTTAGGGAAGTTGTGTTTCATTGTGTTTCATTGTCTTAGACAATAATTCAATAAGTCAAGAGACACACACACACACACACACATATATATATATATATATTAAAAATGAATCAAAAGATAACCATTGCAACCTAAAATTGGTGTCCACCCCTCATTGGGCATGCATGCAGTATCCACTTACACACCTTACTTTATCAATAATACACCCTAAATATTTTCTGGTCACTCTTTCCAATGATATAATCGAACTCAACCTTTATTGCATAGGTGGCAACTACGTAGCGGCATTCCTCCATAGTATCAATGACAGTTCCCTCGTAAATTGTAGGAATGTCCCGGCCAAAGTGTATGACTGGCTTATACTCATCTTCATCATCATATATGCATCCCATTTTAGCATCTTCACCATCCTCTTCTTCACCAGTCCCATATTCAGGCTCAAAGTCTGGATCAATTAAATATAACCTACTTTCCATCCGATCGGATCCGCAACAACATATGGATATGCTTTCTCATCATCATCATCATCATCTCCGAACACAAATTTGTCATCAGTTACCGATTTGTATGTCTTCATGCTCGCTGGACAAGGCATCATGCTCAAGGAGAAGATTGGCTGTAGCGCTCCATACCACGAGGAAAGGCTGCTCTATCATGGTCGGTTGAGTTGTTTGCGTTACAGGTGGTTTGAAATCATTGACGATAGTCTCTTCCTATCGGTGATTTCTGGATTTAGGCTTGTACCTCACATGGGCATTGATCCACGATTCCTGCCGATGCCTATCTCTATGATTAAAGACCTAAAGGCCCGCATCTACAAGCTCTCAACCGAGCTGGCCTGTAGAGCTGCAAGTTGGCCCTCTAGAGATCCCAAAGACTAGACACACATACAAGGGAGATCGAAGATCAATGTGACATGCGAGAGAAGATTGGTACCTAACGTGACTAAGGGAAACTCTAACACCATCGATGCCTATAAGAACCTTGAGACATTCACTTGAAGAGGAGACACCATAATCGTCCAAGTGTTACTCATTATCCCTAGTTATTGACCCTTGATTCATCTCTCATTGGCTAACATTATGAACCCACTGAGATTATCTTGTATCCACTATGTATGATCTCTTGATAACCATATGAATAAAGTATGAGAGAATCCTCCCTGTTATACACATATTATTGACTTTGCATTTGAAGAGCCAAACCTGTTGATCCGAGCCGATTGCCGAACAAATAAAATCTCTTCCATTCCTCATAAGTGAGACTACGGAAGGATCATGAAAACTATCCTTCGTCACTTGCCCGGTGTCTTTATTAGCAATGTGTACAGACATCAACATAGTCGTAGTCCCTAGATCATTGCTAGGGTGTTGTTGGTCCTAACATGTCTTTGTTGTAGTACCTGGATAAGAATTCCTCATTCTAGCTAATCTGAAACTTGCTAAAATCCGTGTACAAGTTACAAAGAGTTAGGTGTACCGCATTTACTATTAGTAGATAATCAAAACCATCGCTAATGGAATTCTACTGTCTAGCAAGGTATCAATCCGGCACCCATGCTTAACCTTCAGTAGGAATCTGGATGTGATAGACGTCCTAGGGTTATGAACACACATCTTCTCTATTACCACTGGACTAAAGTTGCGAACTGAAGAGGGAAGAGCCAGAATAATAGTTCTTACCCTCAAGGGAGGGAAAAAGGCTCTAGGGCTGCAGAGCTTTGTTTCCTGCGCCCTCTTCCCCTGTGTCTCCCTCCCCCGTGATCCCCATCCTCACACGATCCTTCTCCGTGCTCTCCTACCATGAAGGATCCATCTCCATATCAGAGCCGCTTCAGGCATACCATCATGGTCGTGTGACCAATGGCCGACTCAGGTTCTCGCTTCCGGCCTCCTAACCACGCGAAGCTAGGTAACAATGGGAAGGAGAGAGGGAGAGGATGGTATGGCTGCGAGGTGATGGACATATGTTAGAGGGAGGGCAGTTTGGGTTCGAGGAAGTGCACGAAGGAACGGTGCAGCGGGGGAAGGGGCAAGAATAGTAGAGAGGGACGGGGCGGTGGAGCGAGGAAATTTGAGAAATTGCAGAATAATGCATGCTCGGATAATCAGACCTGGGATGCGGACGGTTGACAACTCAGGTGGCGGGCCTGCTCGTCAGTATAATTGTCAGATCAACGGTTGCGCGTGTTGAGACCCACGTGATGAGACAGCGGACATTGGAATTTCTGATTCAGTAACATTGGAATTCAGGTCGCAGATTCTTACAATCACATGGGGGATTGCATGAAATACAGTACAAGTCTAGAAGTATAAACCTGGAAGCGTAGGAGAAGGTCGTGTGCCTCTTTCCTGTGGAAGCGGTTGTTGGTGAAGTCGTCACGGAGCCTCTGGATGTGGGCGCGTTCCTCGGGTGTGCCGGCGTCGGGGTCGAACTCCCACACCTGCCTGCCCAGAAAGCTGTTGCTCGATCGTAGCCACGGCCCGCCACCCGCGCTCACCTTCAGCCGCCACATTATTGCTCAAGCAAAACAATGTATGTATGTATGTATATATATATATTTATTATATATATATGTATGTGTGTAATATATATATATATATATATATATATATATATATATATATGTATGTATGTATGTATGTATGTAATATTATATATGTATCTATCCTGGCGTATCAACCAAAATGTATGTATGGAGCTAGCCGATCCTGACGAGTAGACACTCGAAACGGCCAGCGGCTCTTGGTTATATATATGCATGATGCTAGCTCTCCATCCACCAGAGGCTCCTCATGGTCCTTCTTGTAATGCAGGCCTCTTTATTTATCGCCAGATCATCCAACAAGGAATTAAATGGGACCAGATCGATCGGCAGATCATGGAGAGAGAGGTGTTATTTTTGGACCTCGTGCAACTTGATCAACATGGGCCAACGCCAACGGGGCACAAAATAAAGAAAAATAAATAAAAGACGGATTGTTTCTTTCGGTCTAACTCTTTTTTTATCAGATTTGCCCTCCCACCAAATTTCATATTACTAACAACGCCACGGGTAAATAATAATAATAAAAACCTTGCGGTAAGTGAAAAACTTGCGGGTACATTGGCTCAAGGCCGCTCCTATCCGACTACGTGCGGCGGGCTTGCGAGCTGGGCTGGATAGATACCAACAATAAAGAGCTGGGCTCGATGCCAATATTTGTCCACGCCTGATCAGCAGAGGATGGACCAGCTAGCTAGCAGCCCAGCACGTACACCAACAATAAACTAGGCCGCCTACCACGTGGAATCAATATTTGGTAAGAAAGTTTAGTCCCACACTGTTTTCTTATATCAAGTTTTACTGGTTTATATATGTTTGTAAATTGCCTAGAGTATCAGCAAGCAGACCATGAATAAACAAGCTGCCACCGCTGTTTGGTTTGGAGATGGATCGTTGCCTAATTGGGATTGGGATTGGGATTGTGGGCATAGCTTGCTGCGCATGGGATTATAAAGGGTGTGTGCCTTGAGCTAAGTAATCAAGGATTGTGGGTGAAATATTAAGCCTTGTGATGTGAGCTAAATAATGGGGATTGTGGGCTGCTGCAATATTAAAGGCGTGTGTGATTAGGGGGTTGCTGCAAAAAATATTAAGGCTTGTGTGGATTTGGGGACACGCGTGCGTGTGTGGTGATGGTCTAGCCAAAGCGGAAGGTTGCCGCCTTTGGTCCATTGGGCACTATGATGACGAGGGATGAAGTCATCAGGTCCATGAAAAAATAAAATCCAAAAAAATATTATAACAGATCTATTTTACGATAAAATTAGAATCATTTCGGCTTCTCATCGATTTTTTCTTCCGGTGCAACACACGGGCAAGTTTCCTAGTAAAGAAAAACAGGGAAAAAAAATCTCTAGAGATGTTTTTGACGACCAGGGTTTGCTCAGGCTGGTCTAGTCTAGCTCGAGACGGCTTGCTAAGCACCAACTGCACAGAATACATGTACTTTCTCCATTCATGTTGGTGGCAGCACAAATGAATCATGAGGAAACAGTCGTGCCATTTGTCTTTCATTGACTATTAGACGCGTTCTATATTCGATCTAGATAAAACCGCGACAAGTAATTTCGAATGTCGTTTGCTCTCCAAAGGAACAAGGTGGACTTGGCATTCATGACTTGCAAGTTAAGAATACCGCTCTTTTCTGGGTAAATGGTTTTTTAAGATACTCACAAAAGAGGGTGTTTGAGTGACCATTCCGTGGCGAAAATATGTTGGCTCAAAAGTTGTGTCTAAAGTGGTATGGAAACCCGATGATTCACATTTTTGGGCGGGACTGATGGCATCCAAAAAAACATTTTTTTTTCAATCTGGTGCTTTTAATATCAAGGATGGATCACAGATACGCTTTTGGGAAGATATGTGGCTTGGCCAAACTACCATCCGAGAACAGTATCCAGCTTTATATTCTATTGTCAGACATAAGGGGGATATAATTTCAACAGTAATAGAAGCTAACCCCCGAATGTGTCTTTCAGAATAGATCTCATCTGCCCACGGTTGGCATCGTGGAATAATCTATTATTAAGATTATCCACGTCATAATTGTATGATGGGGTAGATTGAGTTTAAATGGAAATTACTATAGAATGGTATATTTTTCATTGACTCAATGTATAGATCTTTGATATAACCTGATTGATGATAAAAGTAAATTTTGGAAGATGAAAAAACCTCTAAAAACAAAGATATTCACATGGTATCTTCGCAAAGGGATTATTCTCATAAAATATAGTCTTGTAAAGAGGAATTGGCACGGAAGTACACAATGTGTTTTTTGTCATCATGAGGAAACGATTCGGCATTTATTCTTTCATTGCAAATTATCTCAATCTATATGCTCAGTCATCCAAGTAGACTCTGGTTTATCTCCTCCACGGTCGATCGGCAATGTATTTGATAACTGGTTGAATATGAATGATGATAAATACATGACTTTGTTTAGGGTGGGAAGGCTTGTCATTATTTGTTCGCTATGTCTATGTAAAAATGACGAGATTTTTAACAGTATATTGTCTTCTAACTTGCAGGTTATTTATCGTGCCACGACTACTATCCGTTTATGCGCTAGTATACAGCGAGTGGAGTTTCGGGACTTATTTGCGGAAAGGTGTACATGATTGGAGGTTACAGCAAGAGATATTTTCTCCCGACATGGCAGCGTGATCTACGGATTGATCTTCCATAGCTATAGGCCTTTCACTAAAACAGTGTTTGTTAAATTGTTGGTCTATTTTCTTTGTTGTTTATTTTTGTGGTTGATCGGCTATGTGCATCCTAGTTTTGCAGCGACCGGATGTAATCGTTACTCTAATAAGTAATAAAGCAACCATTTTCAAAAAAAATCAGGGAGTATTAATGTAGATTCCAATGGTGAGGTACCTCTCCTTCTACCCATAGTATTATGGCTTAATATATAATTTTTTTGATTTGCGGGATAAGCATTGGAGGATATAGCGTGATATTTAAAACCGGTTTTGGCACCTTTTAGCATGCTAATGTACTTTTTTTAGAACCATGGTACAGACACAGATTATTACAAATACATAGATACACTCACCCCTATGAACACCCGCCGGAGACTAAGCCGGCAGGTCTTAAAATTGAAAAAGTTACCACAACTGTCTCGCTGTGTATGGGATGTCACCTCCCACAGAAATAGTGCTCCGCCTTTTTGCGACACACCAAAGCCTCAAATCTAGGGTTTGGACCGCGAATACCACTATTATCGTAACGATCCAACCACATGTTGGCTCTCGGCATGCTAAAGCACATAGTAGCACTGGTTAGAAAATTCTATAACACCCCTATATATCCGCTATAGCCGGCTATTTGAAACCATGATATAAATGAGTGTTCAGCTAGCTGTGCACAAGCGTACCGAATATTGGGGAAGACCGGGGCGGTTACGCGCTTCATGGACATGGGGGCCGTCCGTGGTGGCAACGGTGGTCTTCTACTTTCTGGTGGGGCAGCTGTCCTACCACTGGAAGAAGGGCCTACCAAGCCATCGGTGGTGGTGTCGTTCCTTTGCAGCATGATGCACAGAAGGTTTTGGATTTTTCTTTTATTGTTTTACTGGGCATGAGCGAAAAGGCCGAATTTCAGTAAATTTCGGTCAGATCACGGATGGACTGCAACAACCAAATTTTAATCTGGAACCAAATTTGTTACAAATTCGACCAGATTTTGGATGTTTGATAAAATTCTACCAAATTTAAAATATTTAGACAAAACTTTCCTAAAATTCAGGAAGGTTCGTTTGGTAAATTTTCCTACCGGTCCCAACCGAAATGGCCTAATTTTGGTGAAATTCCGGCACGAAGAACTAACAGAACTATCTGGTCTACTTGATTTTTTTACCTATCTGGTCGCAGGTTAGGTAGGTTTTGCTATCGGCCGGTTTTTATAGCAACCCGCGGACGAGGGTAGCACCAGATCTACTGGTGGTCCTTTTCGTAATCTATCAGGCAGGCCGTCAACTTTTTTTCTATATTGGGGGATCGTTTTGTGCCGGTGGCCCCAATAATAGGGCTACCTACTGAGTTATTTGGGCGGAATAAAATCAAGGGACCATGTAATCTGCAATCGATAGGACCGCGTGCAACTTGATCAACATGGGCCAACGACAACATGACACCAGATAAAACCACTACCCAACTCCATGTCCCAAAATAAATTAAAATAATCAGACGAACCTATTCTCGTAAAAAGGTTAGATAATTAGAGCACATTTTCATGGTAGTTATTATCAGAGCTCTAAAAATTTGAATCCCTGGAAATAGCAACAAAGAGAGACTGTGATGGATGATAGCTAAAAGTCACCACAGGCGTTTCGCGGGTCGCCTCCTATAGAAATAATATTCCGCCTTTTAAGGGCTTGTTTGGATGTACCGGGATTTTTATCTCGGAAAATCAAATCCCGACTAGGAAACCACGGAAACAGTTTAAATCACTGGGTTTTTATTCCCCACCACCTTACTAGTGGATTTATTTCCCTGAAAAAAGGCTGGGATTCCCTCTTACCAAACAAGCCCTAATGATACACCAAAGCGTCAAATCTGGGATCAAATCCCTGGTGGTTCGAGGATACCAATGTCATCCTAACAATCCAACCACATGTTGGCTCTCGTCATGATAAAGCACTTAGCGGCACTAGTCGGAAAATTCTATAGCGCTGCTATATCTCTGCTATATCCGGCTTTATAAAACCATGATATAAATATGCGCTCGCTGCTACTTGAGTGTTGAGTTGGCTGTGCTCGAGAGTACCCAATATTAGGGCTGGCTTCCAATTCAAAAAATAATAATAATAGGGCCGGCGGGGGCGGCTACGCGCTTAATGAACATGGGGGCTGGCCGTGGTGTCCTACCACTCGAAGAAGGGGCACCTACCAGGCCATCGGCGGTGCACAAGGTTTTAGATTTTTCTTTTGTTGTTTTACTGAGCATGAGCGAAATGGCCGAATTTCGGTAAATTTCGGTCAGGTCGCGGATGAAATGCAAGAACCAAAATTTATATTGGAACCAAATTTGTTAGAAATTGGACCAAAATTTGGATGTTCGATAAAATTCTACAAATATAAAATATTTTAGACAAAACTTTCCTAAAATTCAGCAAGTTTCGTTCGGTAAATTTTCCTACCAGTCCCAACCGAAATGGCCTAATTTTGGTGGAATTCCGGCATGAAGAACTAACGGAAAACGAGGGTAGGGATAAAAGTAAATGAACAAGGAATTTGTAAAAGATTGATAGCTATTCTTAATTGGCCATCACCTATGACAGGCGGCTGATCTCACCGTACACTTTCCATACAAGAAAAAGACTTGCAATCATGTCTAAAATAGACTAGTTCTAACTTATCTCGGGCTGAATCCGGATTCAGCTATGTTTTATACCCTGCTTCATGTCTTGAGCGTGGAGATGACATCGTAACGTAGATAGTTATGCTTCAAAAGACAAACTTGTGCGTCTCCACAGACTAGATGAACAACTCTCGACTTTTTCATACAGACCGAGCCAATATGGTTGGAGTCATAGATATCACTGTCGCTATCTACAAGTCTTGAATGGTATTCATTGTTGGGGCCATCCGATCTCGCTGGTTAATATGGTGGTTGCTTGATCTATGCACCCTTTTAGGTACGTATGGTCTTCTATCTTAAAAACGGTGGTGGTAATGCATAGCATTGAAACTGTGGACCAGTATTGAAACTGACACTACCTACATTTCATGATACGCGGATGAAACACAAGAATCAAAATTTAAAATAGAACCAATTTTGTTAGAAATTGGACCACACACCTTTTATAGTATTGATTGTCGAGGAGCATAGGTACAGGATAAAAGTAGATGAACATGGAACATGTAATAGATTGATAGATTCGACTGATGCTAGTTAATCGTCCATCACCTCTAACATATATATGAGACGGCTGGTCTTCCTAGACAAAACGTGGAACTCCTCCACATTTTCCATACAAGAAAAAGACGTCACTAGTAGAAAAAGGGCCTTTGGTTCGGGCCATTAGTCCCGGACGAGGCTGGGGCCGGGAATAATGGGCCGAACCGGACAGCCATTAGTTTCGAAGTGCCCGAGCAACACTTAAGGTTTCTCCTATTTGTTTCGAAGTGCCCTAAAAGGTTAGCAACTGTTTTCTCGTTTAGACCTCACGGTACTAATTTGAGCACCATTTGATATATATGATTATATGATGCAGATGAGCCATCCATAGATGTACAGTGACCGACGCTCTGATGCTTACAGAGAAGGCATGCATTCTTTTCGCCTAGTGGCCGAGGCGAACAAGCGGCGGGTGTTGGGTCCGCAGCATAGAAAACAAAATTTTTCCTACGGTGTGAACTACACGCCAAGATCTATCTACCAGGTACAAAACAACGGGTGGACATACATCCAACGAGAACTTACCCTCGTAGACAACGAGCTTTGTTAACGAGTAGGAACTCGTGGTTGATGTATTCGTACACTTGCTGATCACAAGATCGTGAGGAAGTCCGAGCGCCGCAACTCAGCAGCGCATCCGCACTCGCACACACGTTCAAGCCACCGGACAACCTCCACCTCCTCGCTCCAGCGATCCAGCGGAAGCAACAACTCCTTCCAGACAAAATGTCACCGGGATCATGTATCTCGCTAATCCGAGACCATGAGGGAATAATTCTAGAGAGCGAGAGAGATCCTTCACAAGGAGGTATGAGGATGAAGGAGGGAATGGGTGTCCTTTTATAGGAGGAGGGGGGGTGCCCCCTCTCTCCATGGCCGGCACATGGGAGGGTGACCCCTCACCTCCCCCATTCATGTGGTGGTAACCCCTCCACATTAAAATGCCTCTTCACATTCCCTTTTAAAGTCTCCACTTTAAATGCATTAAATTTCTCCAAATTTAATGCTCTCTCATTTAATAAAACTCTTTTTATTAAATTTATTCAGAATTTTGTTAATTACTTTAATTAATAAACATTCACATATAGCCCCTTGCAATATTTCAATATCACATGCAGAACCACCTTCTGCAATTTCACCCGAAACAATTTCCGGTTTCTATTAAAACAATTCCTGCGCTTTGCAATTCTTTCGTCTGAAACATATGTGCTCCAAAATGGTGTCCGGTAACTCTTAAGTGTGCCAGCCTACGGTTCGCGAATAATGCAGACATGATCGAGACCCTTCTCCGATCAATAATCAGCAGCGGGACCTGGAGATCCGTACTGACTCCTACACATTCAACGATGACTTCTATGATCGTGAGAACCTTTAATGCTTGTAACTAAATCCCTTTGTCTCTCGATATATTACATGTCCGAGATTCGATCATCGGTATCTCCATACCTAGTTTGATCTCGTTACCGACATGCACTCTTTTCTCGTTCCCGTGATATAACATTCTAGTGATCACATCACTTGCTTGCAAGCTATCCTAATGTGATATCACCGAGAGGGCCCAGAGTATATCTATCCGTCATCTGGATTGACAAATTCCAGTCTTGATCCATGAGCCTCAACATAACACCTTCGTAGTACTGAACCCATCTTTATAGTCACCCTGTTATGGTGTGGCGTTTGATGTTATCAAGATACTCTTCCGGTGTCAGCAATTAACATGATCTCATGGTCTAAGGATAAAGATTACTTCGTATGATGTTATAGCAATATAAACATAATGACTTGATCGTAATGCTATACTTCGGATGAATGTTCATCACATCATTCCACCAATGGTGTGACCTTGTTATTAACAACATCCAATGTCCATGATCAGAAAACCTTGATCATCTTGTTAATCAACAAGCTAGTCTATAAGAGAGGCATTACTAGGAACCCTTTTTGTTTATTAAACACACATGTATTGATGTTTCCGAATCAATACAATTCTAGCATGTAAAATAAACATCTATCATGTATAAGGAATATATAATAACAACTTTATTATTGCCTCTCTTTCTTCAGTCTCCCACTTGCACTAGAGACAATAATCTAGTTCACATAGTGATGAATCTAACACCCATAGAGTTCTGGTGTTGATCATGTTTTGCCCTAGGGAGAACTTTAGTCAACGGATCTGCTACATTTAGGTCCGTGTGTACTTTACAAATCTTTATATCTCCATCCTTGACATGCTCGCGGATGGAGTGAAACCGGCGCTTAATATGTTTGGAATTCTTGTGATACCTCGGTTCCTTTGCGTTGGCTATGGTTCCATTGTTGTCACAATAGATCACCGTAGGGTCCAACGCACTGGGAACCACACCCAGTTCCGTAATGAACTCTTTCATCCAAATCGCTTCTGCGCTACCGCTTCAAGCAAAGAACATATTCCGCCTCCGTCGTTGATCCAGCCAGCACAGGTTGTTTGGAACTCCTCCAACTAACTGCTGCTCCATTCAAGAGAAATACGTATCCGAATTGAGACTTAGAGTCATCCGGATCGGTGTCAAAGCTAGCATCGACATAACACTTAGCGACTAGCTCTTCTTCACCTCCGTATATAAGAAACATATCCTTAGTTCTTCTCAAGTACTTGAGGATGTTCTTTACCGCTATCCAGTGTTCCAAACCTGGATCATATTGGTACCTACTAGTCAAACTAATAGCATGTGCCACATCCGGTCTTGTACATAGCATGGCATACATAATAGAGCCTATGGCCGAGGCATAGGGTATCTTATCCATCATCTCTCTTTCTTCCGCCATAGCCGGACTTTGAGTCTTACTCAATGTCTTGCCTTGCAACATAGGTAAGAACCCCTTCTTACTTTCATCCATATTAAACTTCTTTAATATCTTATCAAGGTATGTACTCTGCGATAGCCCAATTAGGCGCCTTGATCTATCTCTATAGATTTTAATGCCTAATATATATGACGCTTCACCAAGGTCTTTCATTGAAAATTTGCTGTTTAGATAAATTTTAATACTGTTTAAAAGATCTATATCATTTCCAATCAATAATATGTCATCCACATATAATATCAGAAATGCCACATTGCTCCCACTCACTTTCTTGTAAATACAAGCCTCTCCATAAGTTTGGACAAATCCAAACTCTTTGATCACCTCATCAAAGCGGATATTCCAACTCCGTGATGCTTGCTTCAGTCCATAGATGGATCACTGAAGTTTTCATACCTTATTAGCATCCTTAGGATCGACAAAACCCTTAGGTTGTATCATATACAACTCTTCTTCAATCTTACCATTGAGGAACGCAGTTTTGACATCCATCTGCCATATTTCATAATCGAAATATGCAGCAATTGCTAACATAATCCTAACCGACTTAAGCATCGTTATGGGAGAGAATGTCTCATCGTAGTCAACTCCTTGAATTTGTCGAAACCCCTTTGCGACAAGTCGAGCCTTATAGATGGTCACATTACCATCAGCATCAGTTTTTCTTTTGAAAATCCATTTATTCTCAACGGCCTTTCGATCGTGAGGTAAGTCCACCAAGTTCCAATCTTGGTTCTCGTACATGGATTCCATCTCGGATTTCATGGCGTCTAGCCATTTGTTGGAATCCGGGCTCATCATCGCTTCTTCATACGTTGCAAGGTCATCCATTTCATCAACCATGAAATTCACAACAGGATTGCCGTACAGTTCAGGAGCCGCACGTGTTCTACTTGACCTGCGAGGTACGGTAGTGTCCTCTTTCGGAGTTTCATGATCATTATCATTAGCTCTCTCTTTGTCAGGTGAAGTCAACTCTGAAACAACTTCCGGTGCTGCGCCACTCGCCATTCCATGAAGAGAAGGTTCAATAACCTCTTCGAGTTCTACCTTCCGACTACTCACACCTTTCGCGAGAAACTCCTTCTAAAAAAAGGATCCATTCTTGGCAACAAAAACCTTGCCCTCGGATCTGTGATAGAAGGTATACCCAATTGTTTCCTTAGGGTATCCTATGAAGACGCATTTTTCTGCTTTGGGTTCGAGATTATCCGATTCAAGTTTCTTCACATAAACATCGCATCCCCAAACCTTAAGAAATGACAGCTTAGGTTTGTTTCCAAACCATAATTTATACGGTGTCGTTTCAACGGATTTAGATGGTGCCCGATTTAAAGTGAATGCAGCTGTTTCCAGTGCATAACCCCAAAATGACAGAGGTAAGTCAGTCAGAGACATCATAGATCGAACCATATCCAATAAGGTACGATTACGACGTTCCGACACACCATTACATTGTGGTGTTCCGGTAGGCGTGAGTTGTGAAACTATTCCACACTCTTTCATGTGTGTGCTAAACTCGTAACTTAGATACTCTCCTCCACGGTCAGACCGTAGAAATTTGATCTTTCTATTACGATGATTTTCCACTTCATTCTGAAATTCTTTGAACTTTTCAAAAGTTTCAGACTTGTGTTTCATCAAATAGATATACCCGTATCTACTCAAATCATCCGTGAAAGTAACAAAATAACGATATCCACCTCGCGCCGACACACTCATTGGTCCACACACATCAGTATGTACGATTTCCAATAGATCTGTCGCCCGTTCCATGGAACCGGAAAACGGCGTTGTAGTCATCTTGCCCATAAGGCATGGCTCACATGTATCAAATGATTCAAAATCAAGTGATTCCAAAAGTCCATCAGAATGGATTTTCTTTATGCGTTTAATGCCAATATGACCTAGACGGCAGTGCCACATATATGTAGACATATCATCATCAAGTTTAATCTTTTTAGCATTAACATTATGAATGTGCGTAATATTACTATCAAGATCCAACAGAAATAAACCATTCAACATAGGTGCATAACCATAAAAGATATCATTCTTATAAATCGAACAACCATTGTTTTCATATTTAAAGAAATGACCACTTTGCATCAAACACGATCCAGATACAATGTTCATGCTGAGTGCAGGTACCAAATAACAATTATTTAGGTTTATAACTAATCCCGATGGCAAATGGAGAGGTAGCGCCCCGACGGCTATCACATCAACTCTTGATCCATTGCCGACCCGCATCCTGACCTCATCCCTTGCTAGTTGTCGCTTGTTCCGTAGCCCCTGAACCGAGTTACATATATTAGCAACCGATCCGGTATCAAATACCCAGGTGCTACTGCGAGTACTAGTCAAGTACACATCAATAACATGTATATCACATATACCTTTGTTTGCCTTGCTGGACTTCTTGCCCGCCAAATACTTGGGGCAGTTGTGCTTCCAATGGCCATTCCCCTTGCAATAGTAGCACTCGGTGTCAAACTTAGGGCCAGCCCAGGGTTTCTTTTCAGGCGTGTCAACAGACTTGCCACCCTTCTTTCCCTTGTGCTTGCCTTTCTTGTCCTTCTTGAAACTGGTGGTTGTATTGATCATCAACACTTGATGTTCTTTCCTAATCTCCACTTCTGCAGTCTTAAGCATCGATGTAAGCTCGAAGAGACTTCTTCATGCCCTGCATATTATAGTTCATCACGAAGCTCTTGTAGCTAGGTGGCAGAGATTGGAGAACACGATGTATGCCTAAGTCAATGGGAATCGTTATTCCCAAGGACACAAGCTTATCGGCGTACCCAGACATTTTGAGTACGTGCTCACTAACGGAGCTGTTTTCCTCCATCATGCAGCTAAAGAACCTTTCTGTAGCATTATAACTCTCTACGGCAGCATGGGAATCGAAAATCATTTTCAATTCTCCCATGGTATCAAAGGCATTGCCATTTTCGAAACGCTTTCGAAGTTTTGGCTCTAGCCCATACAGTATGCCGCAATGAACTAAGTTGTGGTCCTCCTGACGAGTCACATAGACATTCTTTTCCTCTTCAGAGGCATCAGGAGCTGGTGGGGGGCCTAGCGGCGCATCTAGCACATATTGCTTTTGTGCAGCAGTGAGGAGAATCCTCAAATTCATAGCCCAGTTGGTGAAGTTGCTACCATTCGCAGCAAGTTTCTCTTTCTCCATGAACACATTGAAATTAAAAGTAGGTGGTGCCATCTACAACAGAATTTGTAAAGTTTATTTAGACTAATTTTATGATAGATTGAGTTCAACTAATCCAAATTACTAATAAACTCCCACTCAAAAACAACATCCCTCGTGTCCTTTTGGTGATTACATGAACCAAATCCACTACACAAATTCCGATCATCACGTGAGTTGATATAGCTTCAAAGGCGAGCATCTATATGGGCATCATATCAACCATATGACTCATGCTTAACCTTTCGGTCCGTGTTCTGAGGCCATGTCTGTACATGCTAGGCTCGCCAAGTAAGAACCTTAGTATTTGCGTGTGTAAAACTGTCTTACACCTGTTCCTATGAAAGCGTAGATTCGAGTACATCCGATCATCACGTGATGTCTCGAAACACGATCCATAGAATGGTGCATACTCAAGGAAGAACATATTTTTATCTTGATATCTAAATGAGGGATCATCCTATAATGCTACCAAACGCGTCAAACTAGCAGTATAAGATGCTAACATCTAATGTGTAAAGTGAGATGATATGGTCCATGCATTTGATCTCTATCACTTGCATCGTGGTATGATCTCTATCATTCCTTTGTGTGTAAGGCCAAGGTCTATGGAACTTACACGTTGACTGTGTTGTAAGAGTATCTACCATACATCTACTTACAACAGTACCATATCAATACACTAGCCCAGCAACGATCTAAACTAGACGCCTCTAATTTATCAATTGCAAGTTTTATGTGGCTTAGGGCTTTCAGAGATAGAACCGTTCTCACCTACGAACATGAACCACAACAAGGATAACTAAGTTATTAGCAACTCGTTGTAAATCAGATATTGACTATAGTAGGAGAGACAGACACCCGCCAGCCACTTATGCAAAACAAGTTGCATGTCAGTCGTGGAACCGGTCTCATGTACGATGACATGTAAGGTTGGTCCGGGCCGCTTCATCCCACTATGTCACCAATATCCAAAATACATAGAAGATGCAATAACATGATCATCATCGCCCACATATCAACATATGTGTACTACCCGTGCTAAGAACCTACGCATAGATCAGGCTCTGATACCACTGTTGGGTCCGCAGCATAGAAAACAAAAAATTTCCTACGGTGTGAACTATACGCCAAGATCTATCTACTAGGTACAAAGCAACGGGTGGACATACATCTAACGAGAACTTACCCTCGTAGACAACGAGCTTTGTTAACGAGTAGGAACTCGTGGTTGATGTAGTCGTACACTTGCTGATCTCAAGATCGTGAGGAAGTCTGAGCACCGCAACTCAACAGCGCATCCGCACTCACACACACGTTCAAGCCACCGGACAACCTCCACCTCCTCGCTCCAGCGATCCAGCGGAAGCAGCAACTCCTTCTAGACGAAATGCCACCGAGAACATGTATCTCGCTAATCCGAGACCATGGGGAAATAATTCTAGAGGGGGAGAGAGATCCTTCACAAGGAGGTGTGAGGATGAAGGAGGGAATGGGTGGCCTTTTATAGGAGGAGGAGGGGGGTGCCCCCACTCTCCATGGCCGGCGCATGGGGGGGGTGACCCCTCACCTCCCCAATTCATGTGGTGGTAACCCCTCCACATTAAAATGCCTCTTCACATTCCCTTTTAAAGTCTCCAGTTTAAATGCATTAAATTTCTCCAAATTTAATGCTCTCTCATTTAATAAAACACTTTTTATTAAATTTATTCAGAATTTTGTTAATTACTTTAATTAACAAACATTCACATATAGCCCCTTGCAATATTTCAATATCACATGCAGAACCACCTTCTGCAATTTCACCCGAAACAATTTCCGGTTTCTATTGAAACAATTCCTGCGCTTTGCAATTCTTCCGTTTGAAACATATGTGCTCCAAAATGGTGTCCGGTAAATCTTAAGTGTGCCACCCTACGGTTCGCGAATAATGCAGACATGATCGAGACCCTTCTCCGATCAATAATCAGCAGCGGACCGAGATCCGTCGACTCCTACACATTCAACGATGACTTCTGTGATCGTGAGAACCTTTAATGCTTGTAACTAAATCCCTTTGTCTCTCGATATATTACATGTCCGAGATTCGATCATCGGTATCTCCATACCTAGTTTGATCTCGTTACCGACATGCACTCTTTTCTTGTTCCCGTGATATAACATTCTAGTGATCACATCACTTGCTTGCAAGCTATCCTAATGTGATATCACCGAGAGGGCCCAGAGTATATCTATCCGTCATCTGGATTGACAAATTCCACTCTTGATCCATGAGCCTCAACATAACACCTTCGTAGTACTGAACCCATCTTTATAGTCACCCTGTTATGGTGTGGCGTTTGATGTTATCAAGATACTCTTCCGGTGTCAGCAATTAACATGATCTCATGGTCTAAGGATAAAGATTACTTCGTATGATGTTATAGCAATATAAACATAATGACTTGATCGTAATGCTATACTTCGGATGAATGTTCATCACATCATTCCACCAATGGTGTGACCTTGTTATTAACAACATCCAATGTCCATGATCAGAAAACCTTGATCATCTTGTTAATCAACAAGCTAGTCTATAAGAGAGGCATGACTAGGAACCCTTTTTGTTTATTAAACACACATGTATTGATGTTTCCGAATCAATACAATTCTAGCATGTAAAATAAACATCTATCATGTATAAGGAATATATAATAACAACTTTATTATTGCCTCTCAGGGCATATTTCCTTCAGCGGGATGGTTTTATGTGTTGTCCATGTGTTGAATGTCAGAATGAGCAGGCTCACACTTCCTCAAGAGTCATTCAGAGCCACCTACTTCAGTCCGGTTTCATGTCCGGCTATAATGTTTAGACCAAGCACGGAGAAAGAGGGGTTATGATGGAATACGACGATGAAGAAGAGAAAGATGATGATAACTACCGATCTATGTTCCCTGTATATGCTGATACCGCAATGGAAGACAATGAAGAAGAAGGGGGTGAAGAACGGGAACCATATGGGCCTGCTGATGATCTTAGTCGGGTCATTTCGGATGCAAAGCGAGACTGTGACACATAAAAGGAGAGGTTACAGTTCGAGCAGATGTTACAGGACCACAACAAATTGTTGTACCCAACTTGTGAAGATGGCCAGAAGAAGCTGGGTAGCATACTAGAATTGCTGAAGTGGAAGGCAGAGACCGGTGTGACTGAGTCGGGATTTGAAAAGTTGCTGGTAATAGTGAAGAAGCTGCTTCCAAAAAATAACGAATTGCCATCCAGTACGTACGAAGCAAAGAAGCTTGTCTGCCCTCTAGGATTAGACGTACAGAAGATACATGCATGCCCTAATGACTGTATCCTCTACCGCGGTGAGAAGTACGAGAATATGGATAAATGCCCGGTATGTACTGCATTGTGGTATAAGATTAGAAAATATGACCCTCGCGATGTTGAGGGCGAGCCACCGAGGAACAGGGTTCCTGCCAAGGTGATGTGGTATGCTCCTATAATACCACGGTTGAAACGTTTGTTCAGAAACAAAGAGCATGCCAAGTTGTTGCGATGGCACATGGAAGACCGTAAGAAAGATGGGAAGTTGAGGCACACTGCTGATGATTGGCAGTGGAGAAAAATCGAGAGAGACTTCCCGGACTTTGCTGGTGACACAAGGAACTTATGGTTTGGTCTAAGTAATGATGACATGAATCCTTTTGGGGAGCAGAACCGTAGTCACAACACTTGGCCCATGACTCTGTGTATCTACAACCTTCCTCCTTGGTTGTGCATGAAGCGGAAGTTCATTATGATGTCAGTGCTCATCCAAGGCCCGAAGCAATCCGACAACGACATTTATGTGTACCTAAGGCCATTAGTTGATGAACTTTTACATTTGTGGACCAAACTAGTACGTGTGTGGGATGAGCACAAACAATAGGAAATTGACCTGCAAGCATTGTTGTTCGTAACCATCAATGATTGGCCTGCTCTTAGTAACATTTCAGGACAGACGAACAAATGATACAATGCATGCACACACTGTTTAGATGAGACTGAAAGTATATATCATGATAAATGTAGGAAGAATGTGTACCCGTACAATCGTCGTTTTCTTCCTGCCAGTCATCCCTTAAGGAGGAATAAAGGCAAGCGTTTTCAATGGCAAGGTAGAAACCCGGATGAAGCATGTCCCCTATACTGGTGCTGATGTATTTGGTATGGTCAAGGATTTGGATATAATCTTTGGAAAGGGTCCTGGAGGACAACCTGTTCCGAAAGACGCCAATGGACATGCACCCATGTGGAAGGAGAAATCTATATTTTGGGAACTACCCTATTAGAAAGTGCATGAGGTCCGCTCTGCAATCGACGTGATGCACCTGACGAAGAATCTTTGCGTGAATATTCTAGGCTTTCTGGACTTGTATGGGAAGTCAAAAGATACGCAGGCAACACGGGAGGACCAGCAACATCATAAAGAACGAGACGACAAGCATCCAGGGCAGTTTCAAAGGTTTTCCAGCTACACTCTTACCAAAGAAGAGAAGGAAATCTTTTTTGAAGTCCTTTTAAGTATCAAGGTCCCGTCTGACTTCTCGTCGAATATAAAGGAAATAGTAAGTATGAAAGAGAAAAAATTTCAAAACCTAAAGTCTCATGACTGCTACGTGCTTATGACGCAATTACTTCCGGTTGCATTGAGGGGAATTCTACCAGAAAATGTTCGACTAGCCCTTGTGAAGGTATGTGCATTCCTGAATGCAATTTCTTAGAAGGTAATCGATCAAGAAAGTCTATCAGGGTTACAAATTGATGTGGTCCAATGTCTGGTCAGCTTCGAGTTGATATTAGTCCGGGGACGCTAAGCTCCGATACGGCAGACGATGCGACGACGACGGCTACGAGCTTCGGTTAGGGGCGTGGGAAGTTGACCAGACATGACGGGGACGCAAATTAGAGCAAGTACGAGCTCTGGTTTGAGACGAGCAACCAAAGCTGAGCAAAGGTTATAGGAAGGGGAGTAGGGGAGTAGAGCAGAGCAAAGCAAAGAAATAGATCTGGTCCACGCAGGGGTAAACTAGTCCACGACCGCAAAAGATAACGGGAAATACTGATAGGGTGGGTCAAGAAGAGTTGACCTAACGACGATATTTGAGTTCACCCATTTTTCGTCTAGTTCAAACGACCGTTTGGCTGTTAGATTAATATTCACCCCCATTTGGCCCCTCTGGACAATTGACGATTCTACTATGGCCCCTCTGTGAGATTTCAGCAAACTTGGGTACCGAGATGCACTCGCCCAGAAACTTTTGGGTCGCAAACCAACAATCCCCGAAACCTAGGGCCCTATATTCTTGGGCTCGTTCTTGCTCCGCACGCCAGCAGATCTGGGCTTGGGAGCCTTGCAACCGCCAATTTGTCTTGGGCTTGACGGTACTTAACAGATTGTTGTATGGGCCTCCAGTTGGGTGGTACCAGGTATACCAATAGTAGGTATCCGAAGGGTGCCCACGTCGCCAGGTTGGGTGTGAGTGGTGATGATGTGGCAGCCAGACATGATGAACGTGGAATGTGCATCGATTCCACCGCGGCCGGGCTTTATAGACGGTGGCCGAGACTCACGAGAAGTTGCGGGAATGACCATCGCGGACCGAATGGGTTGCCACGTGGACGCCCATTGGTCCCGGCTGGTAACCCTGCCGGGACTAGTTAGTGGGCGTTTAGTCCCGCCTCTCCAGACCCGGTTCTAGAACCGAGACTAAAACCCCTTATGAGCCGAGACTAAAGACCTGTTTTCCACTACTGACTCACCAGACCGTGACCCATTTCCAACCCACAGAATGACCGAAACGGACCATTTGAGTATGCTAAATGATCGTGCCGGCTGGAGATACCTTGAATAAGCACGCGTCTCTAATTTAATAACCAAACTCATAAACATCTCCTACTCGCCTTACATTGTGTCAGCCTTATGGTTAGTTAATCTTTCTGTCGACCATCTCTGCATTCAGAGGCAATAAACTAGTAATTTGAACGAGCTTCAAAATATGCTTTTCAGGCCACTTGCTCATTCTGTCAGGATTGTCAGGATTGCCGGCCATCTCTGCATCCAGCGACAAGAAAGAAACTAATTTGATCTAACTTCCAAATATGCTTTTCAGGCAACTTGCTCATTGTGTCAGGATTGTTGGTTATTAAACTTCTAACATCGATATACGATCTCCGATCTTCTGCGATATATATACCCGATCTCCGATCTTCTGGCATACAGTATCTCTCATGTTCTGTCAGTGATCTGCAATCTCATTTGACTGCCTTGAATCTTTAAAACAAACTCCCAAATATGCCCGACTCTTGATAATGAAGCTAGTGTAGGTAGGCTTAAGCCTTTGTCAAATGAACACGTTAATGTTTTGGCATCGGTGATCCCTGCGGCCAGATATTTTGCACCCCACATATTTTTATGTTCTCACATTCAGAAATTTATGTTTTGTATACTAATAATTATGTTCATATTTATTAGAAATGCAAAAAAAATCGACATAAAAATACAAGTTTTGAGTTATTATAGTGTAAAATACATAGAAAACATGCATTTTACATCATATTTTTATACGGCATGTAAACAAAAAAATTTACCGATATGTCTAAATTTTCTTACGTTCTTCTTGACTTTCGAGATAAGAGAAAATTTACGTGACATAAAAATCATATACGGTTTGAAAGATAGAGGGTGGGTGAAGAATAACTATTCTACATCCTCAATGTCAAATAGCGCCACTCTATACATACATACATACATACATACACACACACAAATAGGAAAAATACTTCTTACTCCCGGGTGTAACTACACCCACCTCTCATATACTACCTTACGGAAGTATTTGTAATACTTTATCTATTTGAGTATGTTTATATACTATATCTAAGATACTTACAAGCAAGTTAGGTGAAAAAATTGTAAGTGCACCCATAGTTTGAACTATATATGTAAAATGCCGTCATATTTGTACGTACAAAAGGAGTATATATACTGTCCAAATATTTTAAGGTAGATACTGCCTATATAGTGTGAAACACGTGTGAATGTATTACACCCGGATGTAGATGTAGTATGAATATGTCCTATATATATATATATACACGATCTCCGATCTTCTGGCATACAGTATCTCTCATGTTCTGTCAGTGATCTGCAGCCTTGAATCTTTAAAACAAACTCCCAAATATGCCTTTGTCAAATGTAGGCTTAAGCCTTTGTCAAATGAACACGTTAATGTTTTGGCATCGGTGATCTGCAATCTCATTTGACTGCCTTGAATCTTTCAAACAAACTCCCAAATATGCCTGACTCTTGATAATGAAGCTAGTGTAGGTAGGCTTAAGCCTTAGTCAAATGAACACGTTAATGTTTTGGCATCGGTGATCCCTGCGGCCAGATCAAGCGGAGATTCGTCAAACCTAATAGTAATATAATATAAAATATTCCTCACTATCCACTTGCCCGCTTAATGAAAATTACTGTGCCAGGCTTCTCTGTAATTAAACCCCTGCAATCGATCTCTGATCTCTGATCTTCTGCTGCCACAGATCTACATCTCTAATCTTATACTACCTCGGTTCCAAAATATAAGTTGCACCGCTAGAAAGCTTACATTATGGAACGGAGGTAATATCACTGAAAACGGCCCAATCTCTACAATGCAGAGCACATCGGCTTAAACTTTCCTAAACGTACTTCCAAATATGCCTGACAAGCCAATTTCAGAGATTCAGAGAGCGAGCCTGCCGGTGTCCCCTCACAGCCTCATATAGGAAGCTGGGTGTACACCGGGTCAGTTACAAATTAGAGGGGCGAAACCTAGAGCCCTATAGTCTTGGGCTCGTTCTTGCTCTGCACGACAGTGTTAGGAATAAACGTATTGTATTTCATAGGGGCCAAAGGCCACAAATATATACATGTAAATGTGTGTAAATATGCAGGAAACCCCATAACAGGTGGGAAAAATACAATATATAAATATACATCTAACACCCCTCCTCAAACTCATGGTGGATCCACAACATTGAGTTTGGAGAGAAAGAAACGATGTTACGCTCTAGTCTGTGCCTTTATAAAGAAATCCGCTAACTGCAACTCTGAAGGCACATAGTGGAGCGCAATCACCTGATCCTGCACACTAGCACGTGTATAAAAGGCATCAACACCAATATGCTTGGTAAGCTCATGCTTTACCGGATCACGGATAATGCTGATAGCACCTATACTGTCAGACAAAAGTATAGTGGGTGTCGTAACAGAGACCCCAAAGTCCGCAAGTAACCACCACAACCAGGTCACCTCAGTAGTCAACAAGGCCATAGCTCGCAACTCAGCCTCTACACTCGAACGGGAAACTGTGGTCTGTTTCTTCGTCTTCCATGCAATGAGCAAACCACCGAGAAACACACAGTAAGCAGAAAGCGAACGACGATCCATAGGATCGCTCGCCCACGTAGCATCCGAGTAGGCCTGGAGCTGGAGAGAGCTGGAACGAGGGAAGAAAAGACGACGAGTGATCGTGCCATGAAGGTAGCGCAGGACACGGAGGAGATGACTATAGTGAACAGTGGTAGGAGCTGAGACAAACTGACTCAGAATATGAACATGATAAGAGATGTCAGGACGAGTGACAACAAGATAGACAAGACTCCCAACAATATGACGATAACGTGTCGGGCCAGGAAGAGGATCACCATCACTGGCACGAAGCTGAACATTGAGCTCCATAGGAGTTTCAACAGTGCGCTCATCCCCAAGAGCAGCACGAGCAAGAAGATCCTGGATATACTTTTCCTAGGAGATAGAAAAACCATCAGAAGTGGAGGAAACCTCAATCCCAAGAAAGTAGCGAAGAGGACCAAGATCAGTCATAAGAAACTGGTCACGAAGATGGGCCTTAACAAAGGCAATATACTCAGAATCATCACCAGTGATGATCATATCGTCAACATAGAGAAGAAGAAGAGTGCGTCCACAAGGAGAAATGTGAACAAACAGCGCAGGATCATGGGCACTAGGGGAAAAACCAGCAGCAGTCACCATAGAGTTGAAACGCTCAAACCAGGCGCGAGGGGATTGTTTCAGGCCATAAAGAGAGCGCCGAAGATGGCAGACCATCCCATCAGGCACAGAATACCCCGGAGGAGGCTGCATATAAACCTCCTCACGTAGCTCACCATTGAGAAAAGCGTTCTGAACATCAAGCTGAGACACAGACCAGTGGCGAACAGAGGCGACAAGAAGAGGAGTGCGCATAGTGGTCATATGAGCCACAGGAGCAAAAGTCTCATCATAGTCACGACCCTGCTCCTGCTGAAAGCCACGAGCCACAAGACGCGCTTTATAGCGCTCAAGAGATCCATCTGAACGGGTCTTAATTTTGTAGACCCACTTGCACGTGATGGGACGAACACCGGGAGGAGGAGAAACAAGATTCCAAGTGCCAGTGCGCTCAAGCGCATCAATCTCCTCGGCCATGGCAAGCTGCCATTCAGGATGACGCTCAGCATCCCGATAAGAAGTTGACTCGAGGGCAACAGAAAGACCGTACTGACTAGGAGAGTAACGATCAGGTGGACGACGCTGACGAGCAGGAAGAGGAGAGGGAATCTCATCAGAAGAGGAAGATTCATCGGAAGAAGAGGAAGATTCATCGGAAGAAGAGGAAGAAGGGACATCTGGGGGAGTATCCGGAACAGTAGAACGCCGAGAATAATGAAAGGGAAAAGGAGACAACGGAGAGGAGGATGGGTTGTCAGAAGAGGAAAGAAGGGAACCAGGTGATGAGGAGAACAACGGGGTCGAAGGCGAGGCATCGGCAATAATGGGTCCTGAAGGCGGATCAATAGGAACAGGAGGAGGTGTGTTAGGAAAAAAGTAGAAAAGATATATCCTCTACCGGGTAGGTCGAGAAGGTGGGGCGAGGATAGAAAGGACGCGTCTCATCAAACGTGACGTCACGAGAAATGCGCATCCGACGACCAACAGGGTCCCAACACCGATAGCCCTTATGCTCATCACTGTATCCAAGAAAAACACACTCAACAGACTGGGCGATTAGTTTGGTGCGTTCGCGAGGGGTAAGGAGAACATAGCAAACACAACCAAACAAACGAAGCATCGAGTAATCAGGAGAACGACCGGAGAGATGCTCAAAAGGAATACCACCCTGTAGGGCGGAAAAAGGCTGAATGTTAATGAGATAAACTAATGTAGAGACAGCCTAGACCCAAAACTGCGGCGGAAGAGAGGAAGCAATCATCATAGCACGAGTGGTCTCAAGAAGATGACGATGCTTACGCTTAGCAACGCCATTCTGAGCATGGGCGCCCGGACAGGAGAACTAAGCAAGAGTGACCTACTCAGCAAGAACACCACACAGCTGCTTGGAGATGTACTCACCGGCAGAGTCAGCACGGAACACACGAATAGGTGTAGAAAACTAAGTGAGGACCAAAGCCGCAAAACGCTGATATATGGAGAGCACCTCACTGCGCGAACGCATAAAATACAACCAAGTGTGCCGAGAAAAATCATCTATAAAAAGAATATAGTGTCGATGGCCCCCTTTCGAAGCGAAAGGAGCCGGACCCAAAACATCAGAATGAACTAAATCAAAAGGTCACTGAGATACAGATGCACTGGTAGGATAGGGTAAATGAATCTGTTTGCCCAACCTACAACCCTGACAGTTTAAAGACACATCTCCTGAGACAGACCCCAGAAGACCACGATGAACTAACGACGATAGGCGAGAGCCACAGAGATGACTGATACATTGCAAATGTATCTATAATTTTTGATGTTCCATGCTTGGTTTTATCCACTTTCTTGTGTTTTGTCCACACTTTGGAGTACTTTTATTATGATTTCTTGGACTAACCTATTAACAAGAGCCATAGTGCCAGCTGCCTATTTTCTGTTGTTTTTGGTTCCAAAAAAGTCATAAAATGAATATTCTCGGAATTGGACAGGACAAAAGCCAAAGTGCCTATTTTTCCGGAAGGGATCAAGTGCCAGAATACGAGACCGAGAAGGGCTGGGGGCCGGCCACACCACTGGCAGCAGGCAGCCTGGCTCGCCAGGTGGTCTGCCGACCCCCCTCGGCCTCTCCTTCCGCCTATAAGTTGCCCTCGAGACGAAAATCCTAGGTACCCGATCAAAAATCCAAGAAAGAGTCCGTAGCCGCCTTCATCTCCATCCCTAGATCGGGAGGGATCTGAAGCTCTTCCCGGCACCCTGCCGGAGAGGGGAATTCACCCTGGAGGCCTTCTTCATCACCATGCAAGACTCCGATGTGATGCGTGAGTAGTTCATCCTTGGACTACGGATCCATGTAGTAGCTAGATGGCTGGTTTCTCCTCCTTTGTGCTTTCATGTTTAGATCTTGTGAGCTCCGTTCATGATCAAGATCATCTATTTGTAATTCATACATGTCGTGTTTGCGGGGATCCGATGGATATTGAGATGCTATTTCAGATTGATTATTGATTCTATCATGTCTTTGTTATTAGAGATCTTGCATGCTTTCCGTTGTTAGTAGCTATCTTGGCCAAGTAGATGCTAGCAACTCGATAGTGGGCTCATGCCTCTGGTAATCTGGGGAAGTGACAGAAATCTCTAAGGTACTAGATGTGCTGTTGCTACTAGGGAGAAAACAACAATCCTTTTTTCATAGAGCAATCGTATTGTTTACCTTACACGCAGTTCGTAAAGCAATAATCTGTTGCTTACAACTTAATACTGGAGGGGGTTCGGATGATAACCTGAAGGTGGATTATTAGTCATAGATGCAGTTGGATGGCGGTCTATGTATTATGTTGTATTGCCCAATCAAGTCTCAAAGGAGTCAAGATGATTAGTATATGCATGTATTGCTTTCTCGGTGTTTGTCAATTGCCCCGCTGTAATTTGTTCACCCAGCATGTTATCTATCTAAGGAGAGCCACCTCTAGTGAACTATGGATCCCGGTCCTTGTCTTTTACATACAATCTACAATCTTTTACTGCTTTGTGTTTACTTTCTGCAAACTTTTACTTCTTTCCATTCGATACGTTTAATCCTTTGTTTTCCGCAAAACACGGTGAGATTGACAACCTCATCGCAAGTTGGGGACAAAGTTCTGTGGTTGTGTTGTGCAGGTCTCCACGTTGCTACTAGCACCGGTAGTGCGCCCTGCCAAAGCTCAGCTAGTAACACCTTTGGGGTGTTTCCTTGCTCCTACTGGTTCGATTAAACCTTGGTTTCATCACTGAGGGAAACTTGCTATTGTGCTCATCATACCTTCCTCTTGGGGTTCCCAACGAGCTCTACATCAACACCACGCACCAAGCAGTTTTCTGGGCGTCGTGTATTGAGCCATCAAGCAATTTTCTGGCGCCGTTGCCGGGGAGTCAAGGACATCTTCACAAGGGGAGTCCCTCATAACCAATCTCTTTACTTTGTTGTTTTTGTTTTGCTTAGCTTCTTTTTGCTTTGTTTGCTTGTTTTGTTCTTCAAAAAACACAAAAAAATTAGTTTTACTTGTTTGCTTTCTTATTTGAAAACCCAAAAAAATGACTATTCTTGAAAACACCAAGTTGTGTGACTTCACTAGCACCAACAACAATGATTTTATGAGCACTCCTATTGCTCCACCTGTGGCTGAAAATACTTCGTTTGAGATAAAACCTGCTTTGCTCAATCTTGTTATGAGAGAACAATTTTCTGGTATTGCTAATGAAGATGCTGCTTCCCATCTAAATAACTTTGTTGAACTTTGTGAGATGCAAAAGCATAAGGATATAGATGGTGATATTATTAAACTGAAATTGTTTCCTTTCTCTTTGAGAGGAAAAGCTAAAGAGTGGTTGAATTCCTTAACTAGGAATAGTATTGATTCTTGGACTAAGTGCAAAGATGCTTTTATTGGAAAATACTATCCTCCTTCTAAGATTATATCCATGAGAAGTGAAGTTATTAAGTTCCTACAAAAGCTTGCTAAAAGTCCTAATGCTAGTGCTATGAACATGGCTTTTACAAAACACATTACTGATGCTCTCATAAAGATTAAAGAAGAAAAGATGAAACATAAAGCTTCTATTCCTATAAAACAAGAAGATGGTTGGGAACCCATCATTAATATGAAAGTGAACGACTTTGATTTCAAAGCTTTGTGTGATCTTGATAGTAGTGTTTCTATTATGCCTAGAAGGATTTATGATATGGTTGATTTGCCTCCTCTTGAAGATTGTTATTTGAATATCCCACATGATGCTAATGCTAAAAAGAAACTCATGGGGAGTCTTAATGATGTTCTTATTATGGTTAATGATTCCTATGTCCCCGTTGATTTCTATGTTTTGGATGTTGAATACAATGCTTCTTGTCCTATTACTTTGGGAAGACCTTTTCTTAGAACTGTTGGTGCCATCATTGATATGAAAGAAGGCACCATTAAATATCAACTCCCACTCAATAAAGGTATAGAACACTTCCCTAAAAAGAGAGAAAATATTTCTTTTGCTTCTCCTATGAAAACAAAATTTGGTCTTAATGCTTCTTCATTTGAGAACACTTGATTCTTTCTTTGGTTCTTATGCCTAACTTAAAGGCGTTAAAGAAAAGTACTTGTTGGGAGATAACCCAAGAGTTTTAGTTGAGTCTTGGAAGTTATTACCTTTGTAGTAACCTCTCATTTTTTTGAGAAACACAGTACAAACGCAGACGCTCACAATGTGTACATACACTCACCCCTATGAACACACACACGCACAACCTACCCCTATGAGCACCTCCGAGAGACTGATCCGACGGGTCTTGAAATTGACGAAGTCACCACAGGCGCCTCGCTATCAACAGGAACGTCGCCTCCCACTGAAAGAATATTCCGCCTTTATGAGACACCAAAGCGTCAAACCTGGGGTTTGAACTCTGGTGGGTTGGGGGTACCATTGCCCTCCTAACCATCCAACCACGGGTTGGTTCTCTTAGTAATAACCTCTCCTTATCCTTTTTATTTGCTTTTTGTGCCAAGAGTAACCTCTAATGAGAGTGAAGTAATGATTGGGAAAGTTGCTGTCCCAAAACAGATTTTTGTGCTTCACCGTAAAAATTCCTGAGAGAGTTCTGTATGTCGGATTGAGCTGTAAGTTTTTGTGCTTATGCCCCAGGTTGTTATATAACTTTTGTTAGTTCAACACGTTTTGATTTGAGCAACACCAGGTCTTCGAAAAAATTCGTCTTTACCTGCTGGTCTGTTTTGACAGATTTCTGCCATTTTCTGCATTTGCTTCTTGTTAGTTCCTTCTTGAGTTCTTTTGGGGAATTGAGCTTTTTAAGGGAAGTGCTACAGTAGCTAGTGTTCTAATGGAAGTTTATTTGGTGTTAGAACTGAACCTTGAGACTTATTTATCTTAAGTGCACTAATGTTGCTAATGAAATTGTGTGAAGTTTTGTATGAAGGAAAATTTTCAGGTGTATGGAAGGAATGAGTAATGAGATGAAGGATGGACTAAAGCTCAAGCTTGGGGATGCCACGCATGTCACCCCAAGAAATATCCAAGAAGTACAAGCGTCAAAGATTGGGGATGCCCAAGGCATCCCCTTCTTCATCAATAAAAATGCCAGGTTTCTTCCAAACGCTTCATTTTTATTGTTTCGTGCACAGTTGTGTTTTTCTTGGAGCGTCTTCTTTTTCTTTTTCGTTTTGGTTTTTAGTTTTCTTGGTTTGCTTAGTTTTCTGAATAAGTTGGTTGGACCCCCTCTTTCACACTTTGGTTTGCAAATAGTTTGGTTTGGTTTGGAAAAGAGTAGGAAAGTTCATGCTTATGTGGTAAAAATAGCTCGTTTTTGACTGTGGCCTATGCTCTGTCATGCCATGCTTGATATTGTTTTGGCTTTATGCTTAGTATTCTTTGCTGTAGCATGACTTGTTATAAACAATTGAGATTGCTTAATATGCCTTGGATGAATCATGCCTTGTTTTAGCATATTAAAGCATAGTATAGTGGTATATTCTCCTTTGATGCTTTATTTGGGTTGACTTAGCACATGCTCACACCATGTTATGACTATCTCAAGTCACCATAGCCTTTATGATCCTTTAGTTTTTAACTTGTAGTATCACTTTATGCTTTCATCAATGATGTTTTGTCGCTCTGCATGATTATGGCCATTATTGCTCTCTTAGTTTGTCGCTCCTAGTCTTTTGCTAGCCTCCACCACAAAGTATGAGTTCCACTCATGCATCCAACTCCCTAAACCAAGTTTTTCCAGATAGTCCACCATATCTACCTACTAGCTTATGCTATTCCAAGTATATTCATGCTTTTGTTTACCTTTCACTTGTTATGAGAAAACTAGTGATTAAAGCTCTCACGAACTTGATGGCACACTTTACTTTATTGCCTCTAATAAACTTGAACCATTGGGTCCTTCTTTGTTGTGTATATGCTTGCGCTTTATAAGTTGAAATTAGCAGAACCATGTGCCATGGGGAACACTTTCAACATTGCACTTTACTTTTTACACCGTTGATATTATGTTCTTTTGCTTACGGATCCCGGCGGTGTGAAATAAATGTGGAACTTGTAAGATCATGGAGTTTGTATGTTAGAGAAACGCCTGGGCCGCTAGCCTAAACCATGCCTAATCATGGTGGAAACTTGCAGCATCACCATAATGAGCACTCTATGAAGCATCCTCAATAAAAACCTATGCAAATAGCAAATAAAAAGATCGCTGAGATGCTTATTGTCTGCTTGCCTTGTCATTTTGATTATGGGAAAGCTCCCGTATCATGTGCAAGGGGTACCTCGTTGGCGGTTCTTAATGATACACATATACTTACAATGACAAGAGCTTACTCGTGACTGAAGTTGAGTAGCATGAGGATCGGTCTTCGTAAGTAAGGGGTATGAGTCTTCGGTTTATAACTTGTCAAGCATATCCTCTTAGTTGTGTCACTTTAACCTTAATCACCTTCAATATGCTTATGATAGGGGCAATGAGAGCTGAAAGCTACAAGTACCATAATTTTTAGAAGCTCTTTATGAGACTTGAATCCCTACTTCCTTTTACAAAAGGCCTTTCTTCCACCATTATATTGAGTCTCCACCTTCTATCTTTATGCACCTACTTTGAGAGCATAGTGGCCATGCTTAGTTCTATGTGCATTGTCCCAAGACTAGTTGATTGATGCATAACTTGTTATTGCTTGTTTGAAACTATTGCATCTAGTCACTCTTATGAACTTTGAAGGTGTCCTATGCATTTATATTTGCTACTCTATTGAGGGACAAGTTGAATACTTTTATGCTATGTTTTCTTTATGTGAAACAAACAAACGTCTTGCAAAGCATTGTTATTCATGATTCTTTTGTTTGAGCCTTTTCATGTTGCATCTTAGTTTCTTTGCTTATTGCTAGAACTTTGTCTTTCATGTTATAATTGATGTACTTTGATCCCAGCTTTGAGTTTTGCAAATACTTTTGATCAAGTTTTTATCACTTACCTACTCGAGGACGAGTAGGAGTTAGGCTTGGGGATGTTGATACATTGCAAATGTATCTATAATTTTTGATGTTCCATGCTTGGTTTTATCCACTTTCTTTTGTTTTGTCCACACTTTGGAGTACCTTTAATATGATTTCTTGGACTAACCTATTAACAAGAGCCACAGTGTGAGCTGCCTGTTTTATGCTGTTTTTGGTTCCAAGAAAGTCAAAAAATGAATATTCTCGGAATTGGACGGGACAAAATCCAAAGTGCCTATTTTTCTAGAAGTCATCAGATGCCAGAATACGAGACAAAGAAGGGGGGCAGCCACACCACCACAGCAGCAGCTAGGCCTAGCTTTGTGCTGGGGTTGTCTGGCCGACCCCAACACCCCCTCGGCCTCTCCTTCTGCCTATCAGATGCCCTCGGAATGATAACCGTAAGGACCCGATCAAAAATCCACGAAAGAGTCATGGCGCCGTCATCTCCATCCCTAGATCGGGAGGGATCTGATGTTCTTTTCGGCACCCTGCTGGAGAGGGGAATTCACCCTGGAGGCCTTCTTCATCACCATGCAAGCCTCCGGTGTGATGCGTGAGTAGTTCATCCTTGGACTACGGATCCATGTAGTAGCTAGACTACGGATCCACGAGCTCTACATCAACACCACGCACCAAGCACTTTTATGGGTGCCGTGTATTGAGCCATCACAGGTCTCCACGTTGCTACTAGCACCGGTAGTGCGACCTGCCAAGGCTCAGCTAGTAACACCTTTGGGGTGTTTCCTTGCTCCTGCTGGTTTGATTAAACCTTGGTTTCATAACTGAGGGAAACTTGCTGCTGTGCTCATCATACCTTCCTGTTGGGGTTCCCAACAAGCTCTACATCAACACCGAGCCATCAAGCATTTTTCTGGCGCCGTTGCCGGGGAGTCAAGGACATCTTCACAAGGGGAGTCCCCCATAACCAATCTCTTTACTTTGTTAATTTTGTTTTGCTTAGTTTCTTTTTGCTTTGTTTGCTTGTTTTGTAATCAAAAACACAAAAAAAAATTATTTTTACAAGTTTGCTTCCTTATTCAAAAAAACAAAAAATGACTACTCTTGAAAACACTAAGTTGTGTGACTTCACTAGCACCAACAACAATGATTTTATGAGCACACAAAGGGCTCCACCCGTGCCTGAAGATACTTTCTTTGAGATAAAACCTGCTTTACTCAATCTTGTTATGAGAGAACAATTTTCTGGTATCGGTAATGAAGATGTTGCTGCCCATCTAAATAAGTTTGTTGAACTTTGCGAGATGCAAAAGCATAGGGATATAGATGGAGATATTATTAAGCTGAAATTGTTTCCTTTCTCTTTGAGAGGAAAAGCTAAAGAATGGTTGAATTCCTTAACTAGGAATAGTATTGATTCTTGGACTAAATGCAAAGATGCTTTTATTGGAAAATACTATCCTCCTGCTAAGATTATATCTATAAGAAGTGAAATAATGAAGTTTAAACAATCTGATAATGAGCATGTTGCTCAAGCTTGGGAAAGAATGAAATCTTTGGTTAAGAATTGTCCCACTCATGGACTGACTTCTTGGATGGTCATCCAAACTTTTTATGCAGGATTGAATTATTATTCAAGGAACCTATTGGACTCTGCTGCTGGAGGTACCTTTATGACCATCACTTTGGGTGCTGCAACAAAACTTCTGGACAATATGATGGTTAATTATTATGAATGGCATACTGAAAGAGCTCCACAAGGTAGGAAGGTAAATTCAGTTGAGGAAACTTCCTCCTTGAGTGATAAGATTGATATTATTATGTATATGCTTGTTAATGGGAAAGCCCATATTGATCCAAATAATGTTCCTTTAGCCACTTTGGTTGCTCAAGAAGAGCAAGTTGATGTGAACTACATAAGAAATAACAATTTTGGCAATAATGCTTATAGGAGTAATTTTGGTAACAACAATTATAAGCCATATCCTCCCAACAATGGTAATGCTTATGGAAGTTCCTACAACAATAATAGGAGTGCACCCTCTGAACTTGAAGTTATGCTTAAAGACTTTATTAGTAAACAAACTGCTTTCAATAAAACTATTGAGCAAAAACTCTCTAATGCTGAAAGAAATATAGCAACTTTGGCTGAAGCTCAATCTTCTTTGAATAAAATGGCTGGTAAACCTGAAACTAATGATAATCCCTTTGCAGCTACTAATGCCATACAAGTAAGAATTGATGAAAATGTTAGACTATTAGCTGAATTACATGCTAAGTGCGAAAGAGAAGATGAAATTGCTAGAAACATTAGTGTTTCTACTATCACTGCCACTAGTGTTAAGGCTAGTAATAGTTCTACTACTTTATATGATAATTATGATTTTGATCTTGATGATTGCAACATCTCTGAAGTTATTAAGTTCCTACAAAAGCTTGCTAAAAGTCCTAATGCTAGTGCTATGAACACGGCCTTTACAAAACACATTACTGATGCTCTCATAAAGATTAAAGAAGAAAAGATGAAACATAAAGCCTCTATTCCTATAAAACAAGAAGATGGTTGGGAACCCATCATTAATATGAAAGTGAATGACTTTGATTTCAACGCTTTATGTTATCTTGATAGTAGTGTTTCTATTATGCCTAGAAGGATTTATGATATGCTTGATTTGCCTCCACTTGAAGATTGTTATTTGAATGTCCCACTTGATGCTAATGCTAAAAAGAAACTCATGGGGAGTCTTAATGATGTTCTTATTATGGTTAACAATGCCTATGTCCCCGTTGATTTCTATGTTTTGGATGTTGAATGCAATGCTTCTTGTCCTATTACTTTGGGAAGACCTTTTCTTAGAACTGTTGGTGCCATTATTGATATGAAAGAAGGCACCATTAAATATCAACTCCCACTCAAGAAAGGTATAGAACACTTCCATAAGAAGAGAGAGAAGATTTCTTTTGCCTCTCCTATGAAAACAAAATTTGGTCTTAATGCTTCTTCATTTGAGAATACTTGATTCTTTCTTGCTTCTTATGCCTAACTTAAAGGCATTAAAGAAAAGTACTTATTGGAAGATAACCCAAAAGTTTTAGATGAGTCTTGGAAGATAACTGCTCCTTATCCTTTTTATTTGCTTTTTGTGCCAAGAGTAAACTCTAATGAGAGAGAAGTAATGATTGGGAAAGTTGTTGTACCGAAACAGATTTCTATGCTTCACCGTAAAAATTCGTGTAAAATCTCTGAACGTCTTTTTGAGGCGTGAATTTTTGTGCTTCTGCCCCAGTTTGTTATCTAACTTTCGTTAGCTCAACACGTTTTCATTTGAGCAGAAGAAGGTCTTCGAAAAAATTCGTCTTTACCTCTTCGTCTGTTTTGATAGATTTCTGCCATTTTCTGCATTTGTTTCTTGTTGGTTCCTTTTTGAGTTCTTTTGGGGAATTGAGCTTTTTGAGAGAAGTGCTACAGTAGCTAGTGTTCTAATGGAGGTTTATTTGGTGTTAGAACTGAACCTTAAGACTTATTTATCTTGAGTGCACTAATGTTGCTAATGAAGATTGTGTGAAGTTTTGTATGAAGGAACAATTTCAGGTGTATGGAAGGAATGAGTAATGAGATGAAGGATGGACTAAAGCTCAAGCTCGGGGATGCCACAAGTGTCACCCCAAGAAATATCCAAGAAGTAAAAGTGTCAAAGCTTGGGGATGCCCAAGGCATCCCCCTCTTCATCAATAAAAATCCCAGGTTTTTCCAAACGCTTTATTTTTATTGTTTCATGCACAGTTGTGTTGTTCTTGGAGCGCCTTCTTTTTAGTTTTCGTTTTGGTTTTTATTTTTATTTTGTTTTCTTAGTTTTCTGAATAAATTGTTTGGACCTCCTCTTTCATACATTGGTTTGCAAATAGCCTTGTTTGGACCTCCTCTTGGCGTTGTTTTAGCATATTAAAGCATAGTATAGTGGTATTCTCCTTTGATGCTTTATTTGGGTTGACTTGGCACATGCTCACACCATGTTATGACTATCCAAAGTCACCATAGCCTTTATGATCCTTTAGTTTTCAACTTGTAGTATCACTTTATGCTTTCATCAATGATGTTTTGTCGCTCTGCATGATTATGGCCATTATTGCTCTCTTAGTTTGTCGCTCCAAGTCTTTTGTTAGCCTCCACAACAAAGTATGAGTTCCACTCATGCATCCAACTCCTTAAACCAAGTTATTCCAAAGAGTCCACCATACCTACCTACTAGCATATTCTATTCCAAGTATGTTCATGCTTTTGTTTACCTTCCGAATTAAACTTGTTATGAGAAAACTAGTGATTAAAGCTCTCACGAACTTGATGGCACACTTTACTTTTCTTGCCCTTAATAAACTTGAACCATTGTGTCGTCTATGTTGTATATGCTTGCACTTATTTGTTGGGAATTAGCAGAACCATGCTTTCATGGGGAATGCTTTCAACATTGCACTTGGTACTTGTACCTAGTTGATATCATGCTCTTTTGTATATGGATGTCATCGGTGTGAAATGAAAGGGGAGCTTGTAAGTCCATGGAGTTATGTATATGTGTTAGAGAAACGCATGGGCCGCTGGTCTAATCCATGCTGACATGGTGGAAACCTGCAGCATAACCATAATGAGCTGTCTATGAAGCATTCTTCTTATAAAAAAAGTGTCCTATATTGAGAAAAAAGAGAAAAAGAGATTATGAAAAGAGGAAAGAGAGAAAAAAGCACCATATTCCCATGGTAAATAAGAAGATTGTTGAGATGCTCGTTGTCTGCTTGCCTTGTTATTTTGATATGGGGATTCTTCCGTATCATCGGGCAAGGGGTACCCCGTTGGCGGTTCTCTATGATACATATGTACTTACGATGACAAAAACTTACCGATGACTAAACTTGAGTAGCATGAGGAGCGACCCTCGTATACAAGGGACATGAGATTTCTAACTTATACTTCGTCAAGCATGTACACCATAGTTTGTTCACTTTAACCTTAATCACTTCAAGATTCTTATGATAGGGGCAATGAGAGCTGAAAGCTATAAGTACCATAATTTTTGGAAGCTCTTTATGAGACTTGAATCCCTACTTCCTTCTATGAAGGCCTTTCTTCCACCATTATATTGAGTATCCACCTTCTACCTTTATGCACCTACTTTGAGAGCATAGTGGCCATTCTTAGTTCTATGTGCATTGTCCCAAGACTAGTTGATTGATGCATAACTTGATATTGCTTGTTTTAAACTATTTGTATCTAGTCACTCATATGAACTTTGAAAGTGTCCTATGCATTTATATTTGCTACTCTATGAGGGACAAGCTGAATGCTATTATGCTATGTTTTCTTTATGTGAAACAAACAAACGTCTTGCAAAGCATTGTTATTCATGAATCTTTTGTTTGTGCCTTTTCATGTTGCATCATAGTTTCTTTGTCTTATTGCTACAACTTTGTCTTTCATGTTATGATTGAAGTACTATGATCCCAGCTTTGAATGTTTTACAAATACTTTGATCAAGTCTTTGATGGTGCATATCACCTTAAAAATTATTCTTTCTTTTTATCACTTACCTACTCGAGGACGAGCAGGAGTTAGGCTTGGGGATGTTGATACATTGCAAATGTATCTATAATTTTTGATGTTCCATGCTTGGTTTTATCCACTTTCTTTTGTTTTGTCCACACTTTGGAGTACCTTTAATATGATTTCTTGGACTAACCTATTAACAAGAGCCACAGTGTGAGCTGCCTGTTTTCTGCTGTTTTTGGTTCCAAGAAAGTCAAAAAATGAATATTCTCGGAATTGGACGGGACAAAATCCAAAGTGCCTATTTTTCTAGAAGTCATCAGATGCCAGAATACGAGACAAAGAAGGGCCGGGGGCCGGCCACACCACCTGGCCGCGCGGCTAGGCCTAGCCTGTGCCAGGGGGTTGTCTGGCCGACCCCAACACCCCCTCGGCCTCTCCTTCTGCCTATAAGATGCCCTCGGAATGATAACCGTAAGGACCCGATCAAAAATCCACGAAAGAGTCTGTAGCCACCGTCATCTCCATCCCTAGATCGGGAGGGATCTGATGTTCTTTTCGGCACCCTGCTGGAGAGGGGAATTCACCCTGGAGGCCTTCTTCATCACCATGCAAGCCTCCGGTGTGATGCGTGAGTAGTTCATCCTTGGACTACGGATCCATGTAGTAGCTAGATGGCTGGTTCTCCTCCTTTGTGCTTTCATGTCTAGATCTTGTGAGCTCCGTTCATGATCAAGATCATCTATTTGTAATTCTGCATGTTGTGTTTGCGGGGATCCGATGGATATTGAGATGCTATTTCAGATTGATTATTGATTCTATCATGTATTTTTGTTATTTGTGATATTGCATGCTTTCCGTTGTTAGTAGCTATCTTGGCCAAGTAGATGCTAGCAACTCCAAGAGTTAGTATTTATGCTCGATAGTGGGTTCATGCCTCTGGTAATCTGGGGAAGTGACAGAAATCTCTAAGGTACTAGATGTCTTGTTGCTGACAGGGAGAAAACAACAATCCTTTGTTCATAGAACAATCGTATTGTTTACTTTACACGCAATTCGTAAAACAATAATCTGTTGCTTGCAACTTAATACTTGAGGGGGTTCGGATGATAACCTGAAGGTGGATTATTAGTCATAGATGCAGTTGGATGGCGGACTATGTATAATGTTGTAATGCCCAATCAAGTTCCAAAGGAGTCAAGATGATTAGTATATGCATGTATTGCTTTCTCGATGTTTATTAATTGCCCCGCTGTAATTTGTTCACCCAGCATGTTATCTATCTTAAGGAGAGCTACCTCTAGTGAACTATGGATCCCGGTCCTTTTCTTTTATATACAATCTATAAACTGTTTACTGCTTTGTGTTTACTTTCTGCAAACTTTTACTTCCTTCCATTCGATACGTTTAATCCTTTGTTTTCAGCAAAACACGGTAAGATTGACAACCTCATCGCAAGTTGGGGACAAAGTTCTGTGGTTGTGTTGTGCAGGTCTCCACGTTGTTACTAGCACCGGTAGCGCGCCTGCCAAGGCTTAGCTAGTAACACCTTTGGGGTGTTTCCTTCCTCCTACTGGTTCGATTAAACCTTAGTTTCACAACTGAGGGAAACTTGCTGCTGTGCTCATCATACCTTCCTCTTGGGGTTCCCAACGAGCTCTACATCAACACCGAGCCATCAATGACCAAGACGATGATGCCACTGCTGAAAAGAGCCGGTGGTGGAGGCGACGACCGCAGGAGAACTGGCAGGAGAGGTGGCAGCGGAAGGAACTTGAAGCCAGTCTAACTCCAAAGCCCCGAAGAGTCACGACGACAAGGGCCAGCTCCAACTAGGACATGTGTGTGACGATCCTGAACAGCACAAGAATCCGGATCAAGAATGACGCGACAACCAGAATCAGTGAGCTGGCTAGCAGAAAACAGGTTCCTCTTAAGACGAGGAACATGAGAAATATCAGAAACAAAAAAAGGAGGAACTAGAAAGGGTGCCTCGACTAGAAACAGGAAGAGAGGTACCATCAGCAGTGAGAACATTAATAGGAGAAATGAGAGAGCGAAGAGTAGACAGAATAGAAGAATCAGAAGTCATATGGAAGGAAGCTCCAGAATCCAGATACCACGGGGACGTACCTGACTGTGTAGAAAGTGGTGGTCACGCAGTGCCAGGAGAATCAGTCACAGAACCAGCAGTACCCGTTGAAGGAGAACCTGTAGCGACGAGCAGACCGCGAAGATGACTGATAATATCCTGATCAGTGAGGGAAACTGCAGAAGAGCCTGATGAACCAGAAGGTACATGAGTATGGTGCTGCGGACGCAAACTAGGATCTCTCGTATAACAGGTGGACCAAGTGTGACCATCCCTGTTGCAGTGGGTGCAGTGGTGAAGAGGACGACGACCCTAACGACGATGCTGCTGATGCTGACCCTGATGCTGACTCTAGCCCTGACCCTGAGGAGTGGGTAAGATCGGCGGTGCTGGTGACCGCAACTCTGTCGGGGCAGGCGACGGAGGAGGACCGCGAGCAGCAAGAACAGAAGGAACCTCAGGAAAACCAGCACCATGGAGGCGAGTCTCCTCAGCCCGAAGCTCAGACAACACCTCAGAAATCGGAAAACGGCCACGAGCAAGCAGCTGAGCACGCCGGGGCTCGAACTCCTTGCAGAGCCGAGATAAGAACTCATAGACACGCTGAAACTCCATGTCCGAGCGCACCGTCCGACAACACGGGCAGGTGCCAGAAACCGTAGTTCGAAGAGAGTCAAGCTGACGCCAGATAGCAGCACTCTGGGTGTAGAACTCATCAATAGTAGACTCACCCTGCTAAAGGGCATGCTCCTAACGAACCACAGACAGATAAAGAGCATCCCCGGATGGCTGATAGCGCTGACGAAGATGAGCCGATATGTCAGCAACAGTAGGAAGACCCATACACTTAGAGGCAAACTGTGGCAGAACACTAGAAGTGAGAACAACTGCAGCACGAGCATCCTCATCCATCCACTGAGTGTAGGCTGTCAGATCCAGCCGATAGGTCTCAAGGGAACTAGAATACTACTGAAACTTCAGATCATATGCAACAACAACACTCCTATCAGCACTCTCAGCAGCATCCTTGTTCGCCTTAGTAGCATCATCACTGAGAACAGGCGGAGTCGATGGAATAGGAGACAGAGGAGCAGTGGGGCACGGCGGACAGGAGACCTCGCCGGAGAGCACACCCCATAGACGGATACCGCGCATGTGAACACGCATAAAGGCAGCGAAATCAGGGTAATTCGCGCCATCAAAAATCACCGGACAACGAGGAATCGTAACATAGCCCGATGAGGAAGACATTTCTCTCTCTCTGTTTTTTTTACTCGATCTGGATCTGGATCACAGGAAAGGCACAGGTCAACCGACTGGCGCACACCGGGAGGACGGGGCGGGAGGCTGAGGCAGAGGCGACCGATTTGGGGTGGAGGCGGCCGATTCCCGGTGGAGGCGGTCAGATAAGGGGCGACGACCGTGGCGCGGCGACGGGCGGTCACGAGGGCGGAGGCGGGCGAGCGAGTCCTGGCTGCGAGGGCGGTTGGTGCGGGTGCCCGACCGATTTCCGGTCAGAGACGAAGAGGACGACGACCAGCGCGGAGGCGGCCGATTCCACCAGACGGAGACGAGAGACGAAGGAGGCTGCGGCCAGGACGGGAACTGGGCGAAACAGAGGCCGGGGCGAACTGGCGGTAGCATTCACGGGAACCCTAAAACCCGCTCTGATACCATGTTAGGAATAAACGTATTGTATTCTATAGGGACCAAAGACCATAAATATATACATGTACAGATGTACAAATATGCAGGAAACCTCCTAACAAGTTCGGAAAATACATATACAAATATACAGCTAACAGGCAGCTGATCTGGGCTTGGGAGCCTTGTGTGTGAGTGGTGGTGATATGGCAGTCAGACATGAAGGATGTGGGATGTGCATGAAGGACGTGGGATTATAATACTGTAAGTACAGTACTACTAGTAGATAGATGGGTTTTTTTGTGTGGGGGTGTTCCAAAAAACTTAGCCCCATCAGTCCTCCTTTCCACCGCGTTTGTGGGTTGTCGTCTCCTCCTACTTGCTTTGCTCATTTCTTCTCCTCTTCCTACTTGCTTTGCTCATCTCTTCACCTCTTCCTTTTTCTGACAAGGAGAGATCACTATATATGAGTGCGGCTGAAGATGGCGACATAGGCATAAACGTCGTGTGAGGTGGCGTGTACCTAGTGAGGTACGCTCATGGCTGTGTTCCTGGCGCGCCGTGCCACTACGAGGCTGGCAGGCGACCTGGGCCGCCGCCGCCGCCACCGTCCCAGTCCGTGGTTCTTAAGCTCGTCGGCGGTAGGGCTCAGGGGGTTCTGCAGCGTCAGGTTCTTTGCTGGACACAGCGCCACCGCCCGCGTCGAGGAGGACTACTCGGAGAATGAATTCGCCGGCGCTGGAGATCTGGAGGTATGAATGCATGCCTCCCAATGATGTAGAATCATTACATTGTATAGTAGTAGCACTAGTAGCACTAGTAGCACTAGTAGTAGTAGTAGTAGAGCGTCTCCTTCTTGCCAGCTGATCTATGCCAAGCTGTAGCAAATAACGGCACCAAAGGCACGCTGCTGCTGCTGACTCGTGTGGCCAGGCTCAGTAACCCCGACGAAGGAGGAGGGGGAGTTGGACCTCGTCGTCCTAAATACGGCCGGAGCCCAAGATAGAATTGGACATGCTTTAAATGGAAGATGAATTATTTTGTACTTTTGAGGATCTCGTGGATCACACATGTTTATTAGAATTGGACATGCTTTAAATGGAAGATGTTCTTTTAATTTAGGATTCCTGATTTTTCATATATACGTCGGGCAAGCTTAAAGTTACCCTCACAGGTAGAAGAAGATTTCCCAGGAGGGAAGCTTTCCTTTGTTGGTGAAATGAATTTCCTGCCCGAGTCGCAAAGGGAGAGGATTAACTGTTACCGCGTCCTTGACAACGATGGACGATGGACTCTGTACACAAGTGCATTCCAAAAGGTACGTGTTGGCCTCTAGTCATGTTTATTAGTGAGTAATTTCTCCACCAGTGACTCAGGAATGTTGACCTACTAGCAGAGTCATGGTTTTTTCTCTTAATTACTATTTCTCAGGTCAGTAAGGAGTTGGCTCTGAAGATGTATAGTCAGATGGTCACCCTTCAGATTATGGATACAACCTTCTATGAAGCTCAAAGGCAGGGAAGGATCTCATTCTATGTAACTTCCCATGGTGAAGAAGCAATCAACATAGGCTCTGCAGCCGCGCTTAGCGATGACGACATTGTACTGCCTCAGGTGCTTTCTTCTATTGCGCCGAAATTCAGATGCATACTACTACGTACCTACCTGAGCTGCATTATTGTGCTTACTGTTGTTGCCTTCCATATGTCTGGAAATTGTGGACCAAATTAATGAAGTACAGGGAGCCTGGTGTTCTTCTATGGCGTGGCTTCACGCTGCAGGAATTTGCAAACCAGTTGTTTGGGAATAAGCTGGACTATGGTAAAGGGAGGCAGATGCCAATACATTATGGATCAAGCCGTCTCAATTATTTCACGGTGTCGTCACCTATCGCGTAAGCATGAAATCCTTCCGCCTCCAGTAGTATCAAAGATAGCACGTAGTACTATGCAAGTGAAGGATTTTTGTTGCCAATTTTATCAGCACACAGCTCCCTCAAGCTGTTGGAGCTGCCTACTCTCTGAAGATGGACAGGAAGGATGCATGTGCAATCGCTTATTTTGGTGATGGTGCCACTAGCGAGGTATCAAGGCCTTAGAACTTGCAATTGTATCAAGGCCTTAACAATACTATTAATTTTCTAACAGCAGAAAAACGTGTACAGGGGGACTTCCACGCTGCTCTCAATTTTGCAGCCGTCACCCAAGCCCCAGTCATCTTCTTCTGCCGCAATAATGGCTGGGCAATAAGCACCCCGACTGTCGAGCAATTCAGAAGTATGAACTCTGGTGCTCAACCGTGACTCTTTCAAAATTATCGTACTAGTATGTAACTCATTATTTATACTTGCAGGTGACGGAGTTGTTGTCCGAGGTCAGGCTTACGGGATCCGCAGTATCCGGGTAGATGGCAATGATACTCTTGCTGTGTATAATGCGGTACACACCGCGCGGGAAATGGCGATTAGTGAAGGGATTCCTATTTTGGTGGAGGTGCCCAACATTTTAATTAATTTACAGTAACAATAACTTGTTTGCTTAAAGTACTGAGTTGACATCTTACAGGCGATGACTTACCGAGTTAGCCATCACTCGACATCAGACGATTCAACAAAGTACAGGTCGGCTGATGAGATTGAGCATTGGCGAACAGCGAGGAGTCCCATCTCCAGGTATAGAAGATGGATTGAGGGTAGCGGCTGGTGGTGTAATGCCCAAGAGACTGAACTTAGGAACAATGTGAAACAAGAGGTAACACTGGCTTCACAGAGATGTGAATTTGTGTTCTGCATTTTCATAGATTACGGTGACAAACTTTCGGCTCATTTCTGTGCAGCTGCTGCAGGCCATTCAGGTGGCTGAGAGGATGCCGAAACATGAGCTTTCGGAGGTGTTCACTGATGTTTATGATCAAATTCCTTCCAATCTTAGCGACCAACATCGATCACTGCTGGAGACCATCAGGAAGCACCCCTCAGACTACCCAACTTATGTGCCTGTTTAGTCATCCTATTGACCATAGGTCTGCAATGCTCTTCTGCAAGTGTGTTGAATCATAATTTGTCTGCTCAAATACTTTTTCAAAAGTGGACGTTTTATTGATTAAAAGGTTTAAATATCACACTCGGCCTCTATATAACTAGGATGTCGCAGTCGCCATACACTAACAAAGAAACAGTAAAAAAGGCAACACATGCACAACACATAAAACCATTCACCCTGTTTGACTCAGCCACACCGATAAAATTATGCAGGACATAATGAACTAGGCATTGCGTTCGCCACCGTACATCCATTGCCAGCTCATCTGCATTATATAGTTAAGTTCATAAAAAACCGTTACAGAACATCTAGAGAAATAACCACTTTACATCGACAAATGCATTGTATCAATGGCAGATAAAAGAATAAAGTTGCTAACCTCGATCGATAAAGAAACAAAGAGGAGAAACCTTAAGTATGGCTCAGACAATTCATATCATGTTTGTTTTGTGTGAACTCAAGTGGCATTGTGCTCTCACAATTTTATCGAGCACCTCTTATGCATAGACGGGTAAACAAAGCAACATACACCACTTGTGTGCATGAGAGGGGAAAAACAAACCAGCACACACAAAAACATGTGGGGTTGTGGTGTATATATACAAGAACATGGACCTTTAGTCTCGGTTCTTATCACAAACCGGGACTAAAGGGTTAGAGGCCACGAGGAACCCCGGTTCATGGTATGAATCGGGACTAAAGGTCCAAACGAACCGAGACTAATCGTGGTCCTGCCCCATGTGGCGTCCTGGTCTTACGGAAACCGGGAATCATCGCTTTCGGGCAGTCCGACGGAAGACCTGTTTTCTACTAGTGAAAAATAGAATAGCATACTGGTAATAAAATGTACTGAGGTAGTACTACTAAATACGGGTAACCAGTTGTTGCTAATTTTATGGACTCCATTATTGGTTAAGCCTTCAACTCTATACATGATCCTTCCACGAACTGTAATATCTGCATGAACCGCCGTGGGTGCATTTAAACTCTAATAATTTAATAACCAAACTCATAAACATCTCCTACTCACCTTACATTCTGTCAGCCTTATGGTTAGTTAATCTTTCTGTCGACCATCTCTGCATTCAGCAGCAACAAACTAGTAATTTGAACGAGCTTCAAAATATGCTTTTCAGGCCACTTGCTCATCGTGTCAGGATTGTTGGTTATTAAACTTCTAACATCGATGTGCGATATCTGATATTCTGCCATATATATATATATATATATATATATATATATATATATATATATATGTATATGTATAGGACATATCTATACTATGCCCGGGTGTAGTTACACTTACGTGTGTTTCACGTAATTTAGGCAGTATCTATCATAGAGACTATATATAGGTAGTATGAAGTATATAAAAATATTTGAGCAGCATATATACTATTTTCTTGGTAGTATGTATTTTTTATTCACATACTCCTTTTATAAGTATAAATATGACGGTATTTTACATATATACTAAAAAATATGGATGCATTTGCATTTTTTCACTTAACTTGCTTGAAAGTATCTTAGATATAGTATATGAACATACTCCAATAGATTATATAGGAAAAATACTTCTTACTCCCGGGTGTAACTACACCCACGTCTCATATACTACCTTACAGAAGTATTTGTAATACTTTATCTATTTGGGTATGTTCATATACTATATCTAAGATACTTACAAACAAATTAGGTAAAAAAATTGCAAGTACACCCATAGTTTGCACTATATATGTAAAATATCGTTATATTTATATGTATAAAAGGAGTATGTGAATAAAAATTACATACTACCAAAAAAAATAGTATATATACTGTCCAAATATTCTTATATACTTCATACTACGCGTATATACCTTCCGGTATGGTAGATACATATATACCTTCCAGCACCCATATATAGAAACCCTATTCAGCACCCATATATATATATATACAGCACCCATATATATATATACACACATATATAGAAACCCTATTCAGCACCCAGGATGCAGAATAGTTATTTTGCACCCCACATATTTTTATGTTCTCACATTCAGAAATTTATGTTTTGTATACTAATAATTATGTTCATATTTATTAGAAATGCGAAAAAATCGACATAAAAATACAAGTTTTGAGTCATTATAGTGTAAAATACATAGAAAACATGCATTTTACATCATATTTTTATACGGCATGTAAACAAAAAAATTTACCGATATGTCTAAATTTTCTTACGTTCTTCTTGACTTTCGAGGTAAGAGAAAATTTACGTGACGTAAAAATCATATACGGTTTGAAAGATAGAGGATGGGTGAAGAATAACTATTCTACATCCTCAATGTCAAATAGCGCCACTCTATACATACATACATACATACATACACACACACAAATAGGAAAAATACTTCTTACTCCCGGGTGTAACTACACCCACCTCTCATATACTACCTTACGGAAGTATTTGTAATACTTTATCTATTTGAGTATGTTTATATACTATATCTAAGATACTTACAAGCAAGTTAGGTGAAAAAATTGTAAGTGCACCCATAGTTTGAACTATATATGTAAAATACCGTCATATTTGTACGTACAAAAGGAGTATATATACTGTCCAAATATTTTAAGGTAGATACTGCCTATATAGTGTGAAACACGTGTGAATGTATTACACCCGGATGTAGATGTAGTATGAATATGTCCTATATATATATATATACACGATCTCCGATCTTCTGGCATACAGTATCTCTCATGTTCTGTCAGTGATCTGCAGCCTTGAATCTTTAAAACAAACTCCCAAATATGCCTTTGTCAAATGTAGGCTTAAGCCTTTGTCAAATGAACACGTTAATGTTTTGGCATCGGTGATCTGCAATCTCATTTGACTGCCTTGAATCTTTCAAACAAACTCCCAAATATGCCTGACTCTTGATAATGAAGCTAGTGTAGGTAGGCTTAAGCCTTAGTCAAATGAACACGTTAATGTTTTGGCATCGGTGATCCCTGCGGCCAGATCAAGCGGAGATTCGTCAAACCTAATAGTAATATAATATAAAATATTCCTCACTATCCACTTGCCCGCTTAATGAAAATTACTGTGCCAGGCTTCTCTGTAATTAAACCCCTGCAATCGATCTCTGATCTCTGATCTTCTGCTGCCACAGATCTACATCTCTAATCTTATACTACCTCGGTTCCAAAATATAAGTTGCACCGCTAGAAAGCTTACATTATGGAACGGAGGTAATATCACTGAAAACGGCCCAATCTCTACAATGCAGAGCACATCGGCTTAAACTTTCCTAAACGTACTTCCAAATATGCCTGACAAGCCAATTTCTCTCTGCAAATGGTAGGCTGACTGATTAAACGAATTCCTAAATATGTGTGACCTGCGACTATCTCGTTTTAATGTCCATAGCATCAGGCTGCTAAAACTGTACTACTGATGTGTTGCAGTAACTGAACTTGTCTCTTGCGCCACACAAAGTACAAAAAATCGGGCCACCCGCAAACAAACTGTACCCTGATGTATTGGAGTACAACACATCAGGCCATTAACGCTGAGCACCAGCAAATATGCAGGAACAATTGTAAGATTGGTACTTATCAAGCAAGTGCTTCTGGGATCTGCTCATGCAACAGCAGAAATAATTTTAAGATTGGTAAAGCTCCTTGGACCACCTAAACTAAACGACTACAAACATTAGCGTGAGCTGATGGAGCGTCATCATCCTTGCCCCTCCATCATCCTTGTCGTAGTAGAGCTCATTATAGTGACCGACAGAAAGTTGTCGTGCTAAAGCCATAACGCGCAAGAGCAACAACCATCGCCATTAATGATGACAACCTTAGACCGGATACCAAAATAGTTTTCGAATATTTTTTACGCTATCACATATCATACACGTTCGTGCATATATAAGATAACTTATGTTACGATCGAGCATACAAATATATACAATTTTGATAGTTACGTGGAGATAACAATTACCGGGACTAGAGTCCGTCAAATCGATTACCCAGCTGGGGATCATCGGTAGCATCTATTCATACTAAATTCTCCGGCGTCATCTAACATCTCTTTCAACAAAAATCCCGCCAGTTCTTCTGCAATTCCTAGTACGCATTGCTCTGGTAGGAGCTGATCCACATGCTCTCGAACTATATAATAAAAGGAGATCAATATGAATATCAATCATGATAACAAAACACACGCTATAGAATAATCAAGAAAAGCTAGTCCATTCCTTTTGGTTCCGTAGTTTAATTTGTAGGGATTCAATGGAACACAAAAAAAGTACGAGGGGATACAAGTGATGAATATCCTCAAAATGATAGAGTGAGTTTTACAGTGTGTATATGGGTTCCTTTAATAAGACACAAGCGTAATGCTGCATCGGAATACAATTATCATGGCAACTAATGGAACCATGCATATGATGTGCTTGGCATTAGATGCCCATTGCGCAACATGTAAATATCATATTCGTACGGGGAAGCTTGTTCTTCAGGCTACAAAATGGGAAACTAAGCAAACCATACGGGGGTATATATTCAGAACACAATTTCTACAAGAACCATGATACGTACGTGTGATTCTGAGGAAAACAGTCAGGACTCCGTTCTGCTGCAAACTTTATTAATCAAATAATAGTAACATCGTCAATTAACAAGACAACAATAAAATCCGGCGGTTCATCTACCCAAACAGAAGGATGTGACTCCGTCTCTCTTGCTAAGCAATCTCCAACACTATTTGCCTCCCTATTACAAAAACAAAACTCACACTTAGAGAAAGTAGAGACTTGCACATAAATATCCTCAAACAAATCTGGCGCTGCCGTCGACGAGAAGCAACCTAATTGAAACGTTTTAATGACATGCAAACAATCGGATTGAGTGATAATTCGAGCATATCCAAGCTCATTTGCAAGAGCTAAACCTCTACTAACAGCATGAGCTTCAATGGTATTTGCATCAATAGCATACCGGACTGGGTCACTGCTCGCTGCAATAAAAATTCCTTTGTCATCTCGAATCATAGCCTATTCTCTGAAGATGGACAAGAAGGATGCATGTGCCACAACGTATTTCGGTGATGGTGGGACGAGCCAAGTAGATGGACATTCACTGATCTCTTGTTTGAAAAGTGAAGCCAAGACATTCTAACAGCTGAAAAACGTACAGGGGGACTTCCACGACGCTCTCAACTTTGCAGCTGTCACGGAAGCTCCAGTGATCTTCTTATGCCACAACAATGGCTGGGACATCAGCACCCCAACTACAGAACTGTATGAAGTTCGCATATGGTGCTCAATCACGTCTTTGTACAAACTATCGAGTTGCATTGTGGTAACTCTGACTATTCTTGCAGGTGATGGAGTTGTTACCCAGGGTCAGGCTTATGGAATCCGCAGTATCCGGATAGACGGCAACGACACTCTTGCTGTCTACAGTGCAATTCACACATCACGAGAAATGGCAATTACTGAAGGAAGGCCTATATTGGTCAAGGTGCTAGGGGTGCGCTCGTAATCGTACAGCAAAATAACGGAAGAGGACAAAACCTGGCTGGCGGAGCCAGAGCTGCGTGGACGTGGACCGTCTCAGTAAAGATGAGTCGGTCCGCCCCCCTTTGGTGCAAAAGCAGCACAGATGACACTAGCGCTAGCGCAGCTGTCCTTTGCCACTTTGGTGCAAGGAGAGAAGATGACGACATCGTATAGCGCAGGATGGCACTAGGAGCCTCAGCTTTACGGAGGATCGGATGGCACCCCGTAGCCATAGACCAAGTCCACATGAAGCAGCCTTGTTGACCAGGCATTCTTTGGGCGGGAATGTGAACCTTCGCTCCCAAAGATTGGGGGAAGAGTCCCCTACCTTAGAAAGAATCGATCCCGGAGATTTCAAACCCTATACATTCGTCTACCACTGTACCCTCGCGAAGCACCGCGAGCAATACAACAAAGCAGAAGTATGGACTTTACCTCCTCACGAGGGCCCCGAACCTGGGTAGAAAAAACCCCGTGTCACTCTCTGTCGTGTGCGAGCTCCACTGTCTTCTTCGTCGCCAGCTAGCCAAGAACGCGTGTTCAGCCCTGTCTCGAACTCAGGGCTAGTGGGACCTTGTTCCATCGCAGGACACAAGTCTCCGACATGTGTGCACATGCCATGCTTCCTTCGGCCGCCTCTATCCCTGAGTTACTCATGCTAAATTTCTCGACAAGCTTTTCAAAATAAATTGCTTACCAATTTCGATTAGTTCGGACTGTTGATTGCGTTGGCTAGTGCATGCAATTCCATAGGTATCCGAGCAGGGGGTCCTAGGATCAAATCCTGTCCAACACAAAATATTTAAAAAAGAATATTGCAGCTCCCCAAACATACGTCACTGTATGCCAAAGGGCTAAGAGCATCTCCACTTGGGGGCCCTAAAGCCCCCTAAAGGGCAACAGGGGGTGTCGGCGCTCAAAATCGTGCCCAGCCTGCCCCCAAATCTTTTTTTGCGCCAACGCGGCCCATTTAGTTATTTGGCGCCCAGGCCGAACCCTACACATAGGGGGTCAAGCGGGGTCGCCGGATAGAGTTGGAAATAACGCGGCCTAGCCCTGGTAGTGGGGAGAAAGTTTTGCTCCCACCCTTTTCACTGCTTCCCGCTCCATCTTCCCGCTCCGTCATCCCGGTACGTCCCCACGAGCGCCTACTGGCTGAAGCGGTTCAAGATTGAGAAGGCGAAGGAGCTTGCACTATGCCAACCTCACTGGCAGCAGCTCCACCCGGATCTACGCAACCCCGAATGGAGTCTGCACTTCTAGGCACTACGCGGGTGTACGATCTACACCGCTATCAACGAGGCACGCCGTCAATACGACGCGGCGCGCTGTGAAGAATTTATGAGGAGAGTGGAGGCTTCCGGGTTCGCCGACCTCAATTCCGAAACAAAGGAGGAGGACGGCGAGGCGGCGGATAGCGCCGATGGCGACAACGGTAGTGAAAGCAGAATAATTGATTAGGATGGCGCAGAGTTGGGGATGCAGAATCGCCCTTCCTTTATTATCTATATGTATGTGAATAGTTGAAATGACTGAATATGTAACTATTGCGAGGGAGAATGACTTGGAACACTCCCCCTTAAACTAAGAAATAGCCAGCGCCTTTCCGTATGGTCTAAAAATTTCCGCCGCCGGAGGGGGGAGAGTGGAGATGCTCTAAGACGGGATGATGCTTGACAATCGGCATCCCAAGGTGTTGGCCTCATCCTCACGCTCCTGGCTCCATCACCCCTTAATTAATCCATTCCAAGTGTTGTTGCTGCTGTGTTTGCGATCACTGCTTCTTAGATTTTTCTAATGAAGTTTATGATTCTGGTTTATTTTGATGCATACGCAAGTGTGTGTTTTATGCATTAATCCATACCTGAAAAAGGAATCATGCAACCAAACTCTCAAAATTCAGACTGAAGATCTCGATAAGCGATGTACGACAAGATTTGGAAAACAAAGGAGTGATGTAGTCTCTTGATCGGATCTGACGTAGATGAAGATGGAGTCGTGTTAGAAAACTCCAGGAGGTATAGAGATTTTTTTTATTGAATTTTGGGTCAAAAGAAAGGTACCACATATGAAAGATTCACTAGATAGCATGAAGACCGGATGTAGAGACACCATTACAACTAGAAGGAATTGAAATCCTGAAGGTAAATCCTCGACTTGAAGAAAGATAAGTGAGTGGATTCAAATCACACAAAGGTAAGAGGAGAATAACAGAGGTAAGGAGTAAAAGTTGACCTAATCAGCTCTATCCATCCGTGTTTTCAAAAGTAGTTTCTAATGAAGGTAGATCATCCGTTAGCTAGGTTATCCTACAGGGTGGACTAGTGGGGTATCGAAAACTAAGGTTCTGATACCACTTGTAACACCCTCGAATCAGACCTATGTAGATTTTACCACTTTGTGCCAAACTCGCATAGAAATGATTCAAAGATGCCCACCATACACTTCATACGGGTGGAAAACGAAATACCATTACACAATAGTCCACAATGGGACCCACGAGAACATATATATACAACAGCGACTCAACGAGTCAAGAATACATATATACATTACAAAGATCCAAATAACATTGAAAACGATACAACATTCGAGTATGTATAAGATGCAAATTAGACTAAGAGTCCCGAGGAATAACCAATGGCGTCCATGACCTGCCCAAGCTAAGCCGGAAAGGTAACCTTGCTAACATCGCCGAACTCATACATGTCAAAGCAAAAAGGGTGGCGACAAAGGGCAAAGGAAAAAGGGAGAGGTCAGTAATGAGGCCAGTACATGGTGAGTCTTAGAATTCTGGGGCCCTCGCCTATATAGGTATGGTGGGCTTAGCGGTAGCAAAGCATGCACTAAACAACCTATAGAGACTCAATAAAATTGTATGATATTGGAGAGGGATAATAGAGACCTATTCGGAAACAACCTGATACTAACACCAACATAACCCATCCTGGAGTTTTCCCCTCGAGACCAAAAGGGGAAGTCTTTCTGAAGGACTCACATGGTTGGCCGTTTTATTAATTACTCAATTGAAGTTGCTATACTTACTAGTTAGATATAGATAGCATAAGAAATTCCATTATCACCAGTTATTGGTACCCTTAATTAACCATTCCATTGTAGTGGAGCTGATTACAAGTCATGCCAAAGTCAAATTTATAACACTACTTTAGTTTGAGTTGTCTATGGTTGAGACACTATGCTCCAAGTAGTGCATAACCGCGGTCAATACTTTTCGAAAAGATTTACCCTACAGGGGTGCACAAATAAATAGAAACACATGCACGATCAACATGATTCAAAAATGATTTTTTTGGGGGGGGGGGGGGGCATCCAGCTAAGCTACTTGCAATGAAGTCGGCCAGGCTTCCAAGCAGACTCTTGCTTTGTGCCAATGGTTGTAAACGAATGGTAACCCGAAAGTGTGATTGGGCTTGTCGATACCATGAAAACATTCCACATTCCTAAATAGTACACTAGTAAACCGCTCCTCGAGCAACAGTGGTATTTAAATCAGTAAAGTATGGCATAAGTACATGATAGTAATAAACTCCCAAATTAGTTTGTGGCCCGCCAAAATAAGATGAGAATCAAGCTCAGGCGAAGGGGGATCCATAAGGTCTCCTGTTGGGGATATACTTTTTGGGTATCCTCACAGTTCCTCACTAACCAAGGTGGCCCACTTCGGGTTAGAGCTTTGCTTCACGGGCGGCCCAGTCAGGGAGAAAAGACGGAGTCCAGTCCGGCTACAAGAAGGCCCAGAAGACTTACCTACATAGGCCCATAGTGTTATTTGTAGTTCAAGATGTGCTCTGTAACCGACTCTTAGTCGAAATGGGATAGATCTCTCAGAAACCCTAGGGATATCTATATAAGCCGTCCTAGGAGAGCCTTTAGGCAGCCTCAATAGTCTACAATCTCAACTCGCACAAAGTAACCCTTGTAACCCATATTCCGCTCTGCCAGACACGGATTGCTAGCGAGTAGGATCCACAAAGCCATGGATTCGAACCTAGGTAAACTTGTGTGCTCACTGTCCCGGAACACCGTACGTCTCACACCCCTCTCTTCCACACGCCTCGAGGACCCACTCATGGTGTACTTGTCATCAATCCGACGACAGTTGGCGCCCACCGTGGGGCAAGTGAGCTTCGGATCTGTGTTCCGAGCAGAATCTGCAAGAATCGGAATCGGCGAGACTATCACCGTCGGTCGCATCCTCTATGCCAGCAACGTCCCTCTCATCGTTCTCGACGAGACCTAGATTCCGGCTAGGTAGGCAGTGACTGCGTACACCATCATGTATTTTGGCAAGATCAATGTTTACATCGGCTTTGCTGAACCTGCCCTACCCACCCCAGCGGTGATGATAGAGGCAGATGAAATCTCTGGATCCCCTTTGTTCGCGGAGGCGGTAGAGTTCCGAATCTCAGAAAATACTAATCCCACCCAGCCCGCACGAGTTGTGGAGATGGTGGAGAAATCCGAACCTGAAGCATACCTAGCGGTCCAAGTTGAATCTGGAGTGGATCTCCCTAGAGAGGCCGAATCCCAGATCGACCCACCCGCTGAAGACGAAATCCAGGAGGAGCATAGCAACGACACTGGTTCCAGCTCTGATGACGCCGGGACAGACATGCCTTTCCTAAGATACACGCTAAGACGCATGATGATGCAAAACTCCGGCGTAGACGAAATCCTCGAGACTATCAAGCGTTTCGACGAGGCCGATTGCGAGAGCCACAGGTATCTCAGGAGGCACGCGTCGCACTTCATCGGATATGTGGGATCCGGATCCGGCTCTGCCGAAGCTGGAGACAACACTGACTCGGTGATGGAGGCAATCGGAACAAACGCCGACATACCCACATCCTCGGATCAATCGATGACGTCAGGAGATTTCTGAAAGTTCTCCGTGGAATATGAAGAGGAGTATAACTCCAAAGATGCAGAAGAAGGAGAAGCCATGGACGAAGGATCCGGGGAACACTCTCCCAAAGCGCAAGGTGACATGGAAATCGGAGATAATCCCGAGGTCCAAATGTCCGAAAGTACCGATCAGAGCTTGACTCCGGGAAACGGACCCAAAGCCGTCTTTGCTACCGGCGCTGCCAAGAAGGCAAAAAAGAAGAACAAGACCCCGGCAAAAGACCCTCCGGCAGAGGAGGTGATTGCCGAGGAATACGAGGAAGACTCGGATGGAGCACTTATCCCCGACGAGCCCAAAAAACATGAGTCGGTGGATGGAGACGTGATCACCGAAGGTGCATGTAAACTCATCGATGCTGCATTAACCACACCTATTCCTACAGCTGCAGAACTTACCGCGGAAGAGCTGGATGAAAGGGCCCAAGCCCTAGAAGCGCGTCGTCAAGTACTTCTCGATGAAGCTAAAAACATTGAGGAGGAAAAGAGACGCATGGCATCTACGGAGAAGTACAATTCCAGGCAACATCAGAAGACTAGGAAACGTCATACTAATGACCACCAATTCCCGCAGATCCACAAAGTCCTCTTTGGAGGAGAAATGGGGATGCCTCGGAAAGACAACAAAGGGGATTGGGTGTATCCAACACCAGTACAGAACACCGTTGCGGCCCGAGAAATCCTATCGGCTAATCCAGGTCCAGAGCAGATCCGGTTGGGCATCAAATTACTCAACAAGGGACTAGAACAGCAAAAGGTCGCCATGTCCGGAAGTCAAAAGCTGGTCTCCAATTCTGACCAATGTCGCACAGATCCGGCATGGGCTGACGTAAGACCCCAGCGTGTTCTGGAACAGCACCACCGCTCCGATCGTCGGGAAGATAATTACTCAAGAACCGGATCCTCGAGACAACATCACAAAGCTTCCCGTGACTGGCGTAACACTAACCCAGTTGCAGAGCAAGAGGCAATTGCTGCACTAAATCCGAGGAACCCGCCCCGGTGAGAGTCGAAAGACCGCAGGGACGATGATAAAGAGAAACGTCGGGAGGAGGACCGACAAAGAATGCCACCTCCTAGACATGCAAGTCGTTCGGACGACGAACGAACGAACGACGGACACCGTGCCGAGACAAGCCGGCAGGGGGCTCGTCACAATGAAGACCCTCCCCGGAACCGGAATAATGACGCTCTGGACGGAGGCCGGCGATCAGCCGGAAATAACCCAGCTGCTCCACCCTCTCCGCCAAGTAGCCATCACAACGGCTCCTAAGGAGGCCAAGGAGGGCGTCATGGTGGAGGAGGTGGTGCAGAAGCCGAAGTCCGGCTCCAAGGCACCACAGCCACAACCGACACTCGGGACGATCTCTATCCCCGAATGACGCAAGAAACTGGATCAACTCCAATATAGAGGCGCGGCGCTATGAAAATGATGATATATACATGGGCCCAAAGTGCTTCGGACCACGCATAAGAGCTACAAGATTCCCAGAAGGATTTGCTATCTCAGGACATATTCAAGCCTACGACGGCATAGCTCAGCCAGATACTTGGCTACAGGATTTTTTCCAAGCTTGCTACATCGCCAAAGGCAGAAACAGCCTGGTCGCAACCCGATATCTCCCACTCATGTTGCAGAAGACGGCACGATCATGGCTTAATGAACTTCTGGAGAACACCACCCACAACTGGTATGATATGCAAAGTGCGTTCTTTTGAAATTTCGAAGGCATATACCGGAGGCCCTGTACGGTCAGAGACCTACAGCGCTGCACCCAGAAAGCCGGAGAAACTTGCCGGGATTATCTCGGACGATGGATCGATACCAAGAATTCCTATGAAGGAGTAAATGACCAAACTGCGCTTGAAGCTTTCATTGTAGGTCTCCCAATTGGTTTACTGCGTCATCGCTTGAAGTGTGACAAGGTCACTGATTTGGGAGAGATGATAGAAACAGCGAGCAAGTATGCAGATGCTGACGACGATGCAGAGGGATTACTCAACGCCCTGGCTATGCCACAGTCGGCAAAACAACCAAAGCAACAAGCTTAGAAGCACAAGAATACCTCAGAAGAAAAACCCAACGCAGAAACGGTAGTGGTTACTGCTACTTTGGGGTCTGGAGGACATGGCGGAGGCCGCGGACGCGGTCGTGGGACTTTGAGAGTTCAAGATAGAGGAGACCAGCAACCAGGAAAAACCTACTCTTGGGCCGACATTGCCAATAACCAGGAAAAACCTACTCTTGTACTTAGACGCCAATGAGGCTCGTCCCACACAAACGCCGAGTGTCGTTTCAACAACGACATTAAGAGAGATGATACCGCGGGCTACAAAGCAAAGCGGAAGAAGGGAAAGAAGAATCCCGAAAAAGATAAAGAGAACAAGGAAGATTCTGACATGGAGGAAGCTGATGCTTCAAATCCCAAGACGGAAGGGAAGAAAATTTTCCGACCAAGAAAGACACTTATGTCACCTTCCTCGGATGTCAACCAACAAAGGTCAAAAAGGCAGTGCTACATGAGCTCAATGCAACAGTTCCAGTTGTCCCCCAATTCCTGGACTGGTCGGAAGTGGCAATCACATTTGATCCGTCGATCATCCGCCCCTACACAAAGCGAGGAAAATACGGCTTAATCGTCAATCCACTTATTGACGGTTATGGTTTCTCCAAGACTCTCATGGATGGCAGATTAATATTCTCAGATGTCGAACGCTCGCCGGATGAAGATCTCGGAGACCCAGCTGAACCATAGCTCTGTGATCTTTCACGGAGTTATCCCAGGAAGACAAGCTAATTCCCTGGGAGAAATCACTTTGGATGTTACCTTTGGAACTCCAAAGAACTATTAGACGGAGGCACTTTCCTTCGAAGTGGTCCCGTTCAAGAGCGCGTACCACGCTATATTCGGACGTCCGGCTTACTGGGATTTTATGGCTCGTCCGTGTTACATTTATAATATGATGAAAATTCCAGGTCCCAACGGCGTGATCACCATCAGGGGAGACCCGAAGAAAGCGCGAGAGTGCGAGGATGGAAATGCTGCCTTTCTTTGAAGCCGTCTTTGGGCGCCAGGGGAGATCAAGAAGAGCATAGATCCGTCCGAGATGCCCGCAACAAAGAAGGAGGTGACAAAGCTGAATCCGGAGTTCAAGGCATCAGAAGAGACGAAGAAGACGCTGTTGAAGGATGATGACCCCTCCAAGGTGACCCAGATAGGCGTAGGCCTAGATAGCGCATAGGAAAGTGCGCTCGTCAAGTTCCTCAAAGCAAATCAAGATATCTTCGCATGGCAACCTTCTGACATGACCGGAGTACCTAGGGAACTTGCCGAGCACTCTTTAAATGTAAACCCGAACGCTAAAACCGTCAAACAGTCCTTACGACGTTTTGGCGATGAAAAGCGTAAGGCAATAGCTAAGGAACTGGCACGGCTCGAGTTAGCCGGATTCATAGAAGAGGTCATCCACACTGAGTGGTCGGCCAATCTTGTAATGGTACCTAAAAAGGAAACCACTGATTTAAGGATGTGTGTTGATTATACTGCCTTGAACAAGGCTTGTATAAAAGATCCGTTCGTTTTCCTAGGATTGATCAAGTTATCGATTCTACAGCAGGCTCGGAACTCCTCTGTTTTCTCGATGCATATTCCGGTTATCACCAAATCCAGATGAAAGAATCTGACAAAGTCAAAACTTCATTCATAACCCCCTTCGGAACCTTCTGTTTTGTGACGATGCCTTTTGGGCTGAAGAACGCAGGAGCTACGTACGAACACACAATGCAGCGTTGCCTCCACGATCAAATCGGACGCAATGTACATGCATATGTGGATGATATTGCGGTGATGTCCAAAAAGAAGGAAACATTGATTTCTGACTTGGAGGAAACGTTCGCCAATCTATGAAAATACAACATCATGCTTAATCTGAAGAAATGCTTCTTTGGAATCCCAGCCGGAAAATTGTTAGGTTTCATCGTGTCTCAAAGAGGCATAGAGGTGAACTGATACAAAATCAAGGCTATACTCAATATTTCCAGGCCAACTCGTCTGAAGGACGTACATAGATAACTGGTTGCATCGCTGCAGTCAGTCGGTTTGTAAGCCGGCTCGGTGAAAAAGCCGCACCATTATACAAAATCCTGAAAGAGACCAAGGATTTTGTGTGGACCGACGAAACTGAAGCTACACTACAAGACCTAAAGAAAGTACTCTCATCTGCTCCTATCCTTGCTGTACCTGAACCACAGGAACCGATGTTGCTCTATCTTGCTGCGACAAACAAAGTCATCAGTATCGTTATGGTAGTGGAGAGACCGAAGGAAAATCAGGAACACTTGGTGCAGCGTCTAACTTACTTTGTCAGCGAGGTCCTAGACAGAATAAAAACAACGGTATCCGCACTATCAAAAGCTGGCTTATGGTGTGTTCTTAGCATCTCGTAAGCTACGACATTATTTTTAGGAGCATCCAATTACCATGGTGAGCACAGCTCCCATGAGAGATATAATCAATAACAGAGATGCCACAGGACGCGTCGCCAAATGGGCCATAGAGCTTTCAGCTTTTGATATTGAGTACAAACCTCGGACAGCAATCAAATTCCAAATCTTTGCCAACTTTGTTGCTGATTGGACAGAGACGAAGTAGAATATGACCCTCACTGAGTCGGAATATTGGACCCTATATTTTGATGGGTCTAAGGCTCGCGGGGGCTCGGGGGCTGGCATGGTGCTCAAATCACCCCAAGGAGATAAACTTCTATACTTGTTGCAGATCTACTTCACATCGACAAATAATATTGCCGAATATGAAGCACTGCTACATGGAATCCGGATTGCTAAGGATATCGACATCCGACGTTTGATGTGTTACGGAGATTCGGATCTTGTTGCTCACCAACTGTCGGATATTTGTAATGCAAATAAACACATGGCAGCATATAAAGCTGTCGTGGATGATTTATCTAAATCGTTCGAAGGGTTTGAGGTTCAACACATCCCTCGAGCAGAAAATGAGGAAGTAGATGCACTATCTCGGATAGGCTCTGCACGGAATGAGGTCCCGGATGGCGCTTTTTTAGAGCACCGCAAAGTTCCCTTAATAAAGGGAGTGGACGAGGAATATCTGACCAAATCCGACTCACCTTTGATAGCAGTTCTGGCTGTAATTCCTAGCTGGACTCAACCCTACCTTGATTCTTTGGTAGATGGCAAATTACCCGAAGACAAAGTTCTGAGCCGGCAGATCGTCCGACGAGAAAAAACCTACACTATAGTTAAAGGTGAGCTCTATAAGCGGAGTGTGTCTAAGGTTTTTCAGCGCTGCGTATCTCCGGAAGAAGGAGTGGAAATCTTAAGAGATATCCAGAAGGCGAGTGTGGTCACCATGCTGCAGCCAAATCTTTAGTGGCAAAAGCTTTCAGACATGATTTTTTCTGGATTACAGCCAAGGCAGATGCCGAACGGCTGGTCAAGACGTGCAAGGGCTGCCAAAAGTACGCCAAACAAGCTCATGTTCCGGCTGATCAGCTGTGAACAATACCTATAACATGGCCTTTTGCGGTCTGGGGGCTTGACATGGCAGTACCGTTTAGACGGGCACCAACTGGATTCACCCACCTCTTAGTGATGGTGGATAAATTGACCAAATGGACTGAGGCTAAAACCGTCACCAGTTGTGCTGGAGCAACTGTAGGGGATCAGTGCGGAAAACAAAAATTTTCATACGACGGAACCCCATAAACTAGCCTATGATCTATTTATGTAGTAATGCGGTAACGGCCAGAGCGTAGAGAATACGTACCCTTGTAGACCGTACGCGGTTAACGTTCCACGGGGAACGTGGTTGAAGTAGTCGTACTCGTAGCCGACCTCAAGCTCGCGAAGCTCCTCGCAGGTCATCCCTTGCTCCTTCCTGATATTCATCATCTTCATCGTGCAACAGCTCCGGCTCACGACATTTAAGCGCCCCAAGTGTTGCGCCTCGTGTCTTCGTACACATCCGGTGCACGATGAGACCTCTGACTCCCCGATCCCGCCGGGAGGGCGGAAGTTGATATCCGGCTAGGAATCCTAGCAAGAATCAGACAGGTGTGTGCCTCGATCGCCTGACAGACATGGGGCCATGGTCACGAGGTATAGAGAGAGGGAGGATGAGAAAGTCAACCAAAGGACTTCTCCAATTGTGTGTTTAATCCCACCCATGGGCACCCCTTTATATAGGTGGAGGGGGTGTGCCCTCCCCATTGGGTTAGCCATGTGGGACTAATACTAAAGGAAAAAGTCAGCAGATTTTCGGACTGCCCAATGGGCCAAAGTACTCAGCCCAAATAGCAAACAGAAAATAGCTAAATAAAAAGAAAATAAAAAAGAAGCAGACCAGGCCAGTGGGGCTGGCCGACCCACTGACCCTCCTCACTGGCCATTGCTGCCCGTGCCCTCCGGTGGGCAAACCGTGATCCACGGCCGTCTGCCCCGCTCGCACTGGCAGCATGCCGGTGGGCTGGCTGACAACGGGCCCAGCGGCCTGCATCGGGTGGCCCGGGTGGGCCTTTGCCCAGGCGGCGCCCAGTTACCTGCCACCCTGTGCGGTGGCGGTTATCCGCCGCCCACAGGGCTGGCTGTTTTTATCTTTTCTATTTATTTTTCTGCACTTTTATTTCTAGGCCTTTTCCCTCTGGGATTTGTCCTAATATAAAAGTTGACTTTATAAATCTTAATCTAAATATTATATATTAATTCATAATTAATATATATTTAAATATATATTTAAATTCCCATTATTCCGAAAAGACTTTTCGGGGCTTTTCCTTTATTGTTTCTCCGAACAACTTCCGATCTCTCTGCGGAACATTTCCGGCTTTCTATCTTTCTCTACTGTGATTCCGTCTTACGAATGATCGCTCTCATCGTACCCTTAAGTGTATCGTCTCACGGCTCGGGAATGCTCTAGACATGATCTGTATCAATGATCAACAGAGAGACCAGGGATATCCATGTGACCCCTATGCATTCCTGATGACAATGTCGTTTGAACCATCTATATGTAGCATCCTCTTCCTTTTCTTTCTCGATACAACTTGTTCGAGATCCGATCATTGGTATCCCATACCTTTGTTCAATCTCGTTCACAACGAGTTCTGTTTTCTTGTTACCGTGATATTACATCCCCGTGACCTAGTCACATGTTGCAACATTTATAGATGTAATCTCACCAAGCCGGCCGTATGTATCTTTACCCGTCATGTGGGTGAACAAATCCCGGTCTTGCAGTCACATGTCATCTACTGTTCCTTCGGAATACCCAACATACACCTTTATGGCCACCGTATTACTAGATGACGATTGATGCAGTCTAAGCCGCCTCGGGAAACAGTGAGTAATATGAGCTCACGGTCTAAGGAGAAGCAGTCTAGGTATAGCTGTTGCAACAGTGAATTAGATGACTTGATCGTGTTGCAATCCTTCGAGGAATGTCCAATCACATCATTCTCCAATGATATGATCTCGTTGTCAGTAGGCATAAATGCCCATGATCTTGAAACCCAGATCATCTTCGTGACCAACGAACTAGTATGAATAGAGGCTACTAGGGACTTTGTTGTTTCATACCACACCTGCACCAATGTTTCTACTTGGCACAGTTATAGCACAATATGAAACTATTATAAACTAATTGAGATATGATAATAAAAACCTATTTATTATTTGACTCTAGGGCATATCTCCTTCAGTCTCCCACTTGCACTAGAGTACAAATAACCTAGCTTGCATTTTACTCATATAAACCATATAACATATGTGTTTACAGATCATGCATGCTCATGGGAAACGTCATGTCCATGTTCTGTTTTACCAGATCATTATGTCTTTTGCAAATTGTTAATGTCTTCCTAATTTTGACATTCACTCCATTATCTTATAATGGGTCGAAGTATTGGTTTAGCAACAAAGCGAGACTTTTGTTTCTAGTGTTTATGATGATGGTTGTTTTCATTGTTGTCATCTAAAATTCGAAACACACTTTGCTATCCTTTGTGTGTATACTATAGTCATGGCAGCAGAACGAGGCCGGATTCCAGGAGCTTACAGTGACGTTAGATCAACCTCGAGGGATTTCTCATGGGCACTGGGCCCTGGGACACATCATTCTACATTAAAAGCGAACTAGCCCCGCCATAACATCATACAGCACATCAGATGTAGCCTTTATATTTCTATATCTATATAGATCCTAGTGCATGAAATGCATCTATACCACTTACATTGCTTCTTGCTACTTAAGTACAAACTTAATTCTGGTTCAGTGATCAACTCAGGGAAGCACTTAAAGACATGTTCTTATAGTTAAGAGCTAGTCCTTCCAACTAGAACCTTGGGTCACATTATGTCGAATATGCAACATGGTTATATGGAAGAACCTATGACTGAGGCATAGGAGATGCAACACATCTCTTTCTTTCAACCACAGTTGCAATACTAACTCAATGCTTCATATAGTAAGAACTTCTTTCTTACCTTGTTCTATTCTGAGCTACTTCAGAATATTCCTTAGGACATTCTGAACATCGTTCAGAATCAAGTCCAGGAAGCATTCGACATTCAGTGTTTATTAAACTCATCAATCTATCTCGATAGATCTTATTGTTTAATAACTTCAACTTCATCCTTATTTATCTAACTTAAATGTTATTAACACCAATCACATCATTCATATATGTCGTCTACATATTCCAGAATGATTTCACGCACCCACTCAAATATGACATTCATGTTTGATATCCCGGGATTTCACTTAGCTCCCACTCAAATATATGTCAGCTACATATTATGAATTAGCCAAGCTGATTTGCTCCCACTTAAATCTAGGTCCTCTCGATAATCTTGGACATTCCAAAATTCTTTGATCATAATCAAATCGAGAATTCCACTAACGAGATTTCAATGACTATTCATTTCTCGTACTTAGGTCCATCACGCTTCTTTGTAATTCGTAGGTTTGTCTTGTTCAAAACAAGACAAGCGAATCAATAATATAATTCCACAAACTTGTAGAATATATAGTTGAATCCTATTTTCTTTAGTAAAAGTATTCCTTGAAACTTTATGATCATTATCATTGGTTTCTCCTCTATTTGTAGAGTTTGGATTCACGAAACAAATTCCACTGCGCCACTCAACTATTCAGAGGTAAGGTCAAATACCATGTTTTGATCTTTTACTTTATTCCACATGTATCTTTATCAAGACACATCAACTTAGGACAAAAACAGGTTTGCCCCTTTGTGGAAGATGCATTCATAGCTTCCTAAGAATGCTCTACAAAGACTTGTTTATTCGCCACGATTTCAACTTATCGAAATCTCCAGAAACTCGAACGTGCCATAACAATTATGGTGTTGTTTCCACGAATCTTTAGATGTTCCTTTGTATTTCAAATGAGTGTTTGCTTATTTCGATCTTTAACTCTAAATGACAACTATAACCCCTATAAGAGATGATATTATACCATATGTATCTAATATATAATGATTATGATGTTTAGACATTTCAACATAGTTTGAATTCGTCCAATTATCATAATTTGTGAAACATCTTTCACAAGTCCCTTTTTATGCTAAACTTAACTTGAATACTTTAGTCATGTCAATCAAATCGAAGAGACTTCGTATTCTTGTTAATTTCAATATCCTCTTATTGTTGTGAACTTATTTGAACAACTCAAATCATTTCAAATTCATGTTTCATTAAGTAAATACACTTATTCACTTAAGTCCACAATTAACTAATGATTTCCACTACTTGTTGAAAATACGATACATCAGTATGTATAAGATTCAACATTTCTTCGCATATCACCGTTTTACCAGAATGCGGAGTTTTAGTCATTCTGCCCAAGAGACATGGTTTTGCAAAGTCTCTAGATTAAGCATCTAGGACCCCGATCTTTCATAAAGAACCTGCAATAACCAAAATGACTTAAATGGTAGTGTCATTTCATTATCAAACATTGGATATCTCTTGGCATTCTAATCCTTTATAAATGTTTAAACTATTATCATTAACATAGTGATGAGAATAATTTGTTTTGTAATCGTAATGTGACCATAAGGTATTGTTCATAAGAATAGTACAAACTGGTTTGTAACTTGTTCATATGAATAATCGTCTCGCAAAAGGCAAGACACATAAACTAGGATTACAAATCTATATTCAAGTCCACTAATCCAAATGATGAACTTTGAGGAAAGTGGTGATGTCGGCCATCAACTATTTTCCTTGCCGTCATCAAGTCACGTTGCCTCAAAATTAGCAATTCTGAAGCATATCATCCTGTTTTCACAAAGCAGGACAAGTATCAAATACTTTGCAAACTGTAACGAGTTTTGCAAGAACCACATTTATAATTTTGTATATCTAACATATACCTTTTCATCCATGACCTTCTTTTGCAATCAAGCCCTTCTAAGAGTTCTCAACTCTAATGCAAGATCGCTAAGTGTGTTTCCAAACACTCTGGAGTCATCAAATTATCTCCTAATGGTTATTGTATCAAGAGGAGAAGATCACCTTTTACGAGGATATCCCTCAGGCGTGGGTATTAATCTATGAAGTTGGACCCTTTTGCTAAGTTCCATATTAAGCAATATATTCCGATGGTCACAAAGGACCTCAATGGGATAGGCTAAGATCTAATAAGATATTTGAAAACAGACATCTAGACTAAGTTTATAATAAGAGATCAATTTATAATTGGTCTCCACTAAAACGGTCATCCCCTGGACGATTTTAGTGATCGCATGATCCCTATCCTCTGCACCTCCCTCGATCGTCACGACCATCAGTGCATTATCAAAGGTAGGCATTTACTAATGCCAATCACATCATCAATGTGACTCATGCTCGATCTTTTGATCTCTTGTTTTCTGAGGCTACGCTTCTCTAGCGTGCTAGGCTCGCCAAATCTAACTTGTGTGTATTCGCTGTACAACATGGCTTACACCCACTGTATGCGAACGTAGATATGTCTGACACCCAGGCCTGTAACCCTAGATCGCCTCATACCGAAGAACTTTTCTCGGTGGTGCACACAGAAGGGGAACACGGAACATTGGAATTAAATAGGGATTATCTTATTTACTACCGTTGAGTATATTCATACTAGCACACAATAAGATGTAAAAACTGGTATCAACATCATATGTATAATGTGATATGATATGGTCTTTCTTGCGCCTTGATCTCCATCGAGTGCTTCGGCATGATCTCCATCGTGCCCTTGGTTTGACGCCAAGTCCACGACGCCTCCACTAGGTCGTTCATCGGAACGATGACTATCACTATACTACTTAGTAACAGAAAAGTAAACTACTTTACCTTTGTATCGACCAATGCCATATCATAATCACATGCCTCCTGCAAAATAAAGTTAGACGCCTCTACTTTATCTATTGCAAGTTTTACGTGGTTGTTAGGGCTTTCGCAATAGAACTGTTTCTAAACTACGAACTTTCCAACCACAACATGGATCCAACAGTTGTCTCCACTACACCCCTTTCGAGGCCCTCCGTTGTAAATTCTATATCAACTATCGAATGAGAGACAGACACCCGCCAGCCACTTATACGGTACAAGCCGTATGTTCAGTGTGGAACTAGTCTCGCGTACGAATATGCGTAAGGTCGGTCCGGGCCGCTTCATCAAACAATACCGCGATATAAACAAGTACACGTTAGAGGGTAAAAACTAAGGGATCGATGCCCGCACAAAACTTGTGCGTATTGGCCATACAGCACTCCTACGCATAGACCGGCTCTAATACCACCGTAGGGGATCGGTGCGGAAAACAAAATTTTTCCTACGACGGAACCCCATAAACTAGCCTAGGATCTATCTATGTAGTAATGCGGTAACGACCGGAGCGTAGAGAATACATACCCTTGTAGACTGTACGCGGTTAACGTTCCGCGGAGAACGTGGTTGAAGTAGTCGTACTCGTAGCCGACCTCAAGGTCGCGAAGCTCCTCGCAGGTCACCCCTTGCTCCTTCTTGATCTTCATCATCTTCATCGTGCAACAACTCCAGCTCACGATATTTAAGCGCCCCAAGTGTTGCGCCTCGTGTATTTGTACACATCCAGTGCACGATGAGACCTCTGGCTCCCCGATCCCACCGGGAGTGCTGAAGTTGATATCCGGCTAGGAATCCCAGCAGCACAATGGCGTACTGCAGGTGTGCCTCGATCGCACAGCCCAGACTTGGGGCCATGGTCACGAGGTATAGAGAGAGGGAGAAGGAGAAAGTCAACCAAAGGACTTATCCAATTGTGTGTTTAATCCCACCCATGGGCACCCCTTTATATAGGCGGAGGGGGTGTGCCCTCCCCATTGGGTTAGCCATGTGGGAGTAATACTAAAGGAAAAAGTCAGGAGATTTTCGGACTGCCAAATGGGCCAAAAGTACTCAGCCCAAATAGCAAACAGAAAATAGCTAAATAAAAAGAAAAGGAAAAAGCAGCAGCAGCAGCGGAAAACCTGCAGTGGGCACACCTTGCCACAGCCTATTTCATGTTGGCTGCGCCAGCCCGCCGGGTGGGCCGAGAAATGACCCACCAGCCGTCACTGGCAGCTTGCCGGGTGGGCGGTAGTAATGACCCAGCGGCTTTGCATCGGTGAATAGCTGGGTGGGCCTTTGCCCAGGAGGCGCCCAGTTACCTGCCGCCTTGTGCGGTGGCGGTTATCCGCCGCTCATAGGGCTGGCTGTTTTTATCTTTTCCATTTATTTTTCTGCACTTTTATTTCTAGGCCTTTTCCCTCTGGATTTGGCCTAATATAAAAGTTGACTTTATAAATCTTAATCTAAATATTATATATTAATTCATAATTAATATATATTTAAATATATATTTAAATTCCCATTTATTCGAAAACATTTTTCGGGGCTTTTCCTTTATTCTTTCTCCGAACAACTTCGGATCTCTCTGCGGAACATTTCTGGCTTTCTGTCTTTCTCTACCGTGATTCCGTCTTACGAATGGTCGCTCTCATCGTACCCTTAAGTGTATCCTCTCACGGCTCGGGAATGCTCTAGACATGATCTGTATCAATGATCAATAGCGGGACCAGGGATATCCATGTGACCCCTATGCATTCCTGATGACAATGTCGTTTGAACCGTCTATATGTAGCATCCTCTTCCTTTTGTTTCTCGATACAACTTGTCCGAGATACGATCATTGGTATCCCATACCTTTCTTCAATCTCGTTCACAACAAGTTCTGTTTTCTTGTTATCGTGATATTACATCCCCGTGACCTAGTCACATGTTGCAACATTTATAGATGTAATCTCACCAAGCCGGCCGTATGTATCTTTACCCGTCATGTGGGTGAACAAATCCCGGTCTTGTAGTCACATATCATCTACCGTTCCTTTGGAATACCCAACATACACCTTTATGGCCACCGTATTACCAGATGACGGTTGATGCAGTCTAAGCAGCCTAGGGAAACAGTGAGTAATATGAGCTCACGATCTAAGGAGAAGGAGTCTAGGTATAGATGTTGCAACAATGAATTATATGACTTGATCGTGTTGCAATCCTTCGAGGAATGTCCAATCACATCATTCTCCAATGATATGATCTCGTTGTCAGTCGGCATAAATGCCCATGATCTTGAAACCCAGATCATCTTCGTGACCAACGAACTAGTATGAATAGAGGCTACTAGGGACTTTCTTGTTTCATACCACACCTGGTGATTTGATTCACACTTCTCCTAGAGTGGCCGTGTATATCGAAGAGGACGCCAAGATTTCTCGACAAAATGATCTCAACTTAGTCGAAGAAGTTCGCGTCGTTGCTGAAATGAGATCAACAGCCTATCAGCAGAAGTTACGCAAGTATCATAGCCAGAGAGTCAGAAACAGATCTTGCAATAAAGGCAATTTGGTTCTCTGGCTTGTGCAACAAAGAAAGCACAAACTTTTCCCAGTATGGGAAGGGCCCTCTTTAGTTAGTCGAGTATTGCACAATGGTTCGTACTACTTAACTGATATGAGGCCAGTCAAAGAAAGACCTCATACTAAGAAGAGAAAGAGAGCTGGAGGCAGTACAAATCCGGATGAGTTAGACAGACCATGGAATGTTGCTCAGCTACGTCCCTTTTACTCTTAGTTTATCCTTCTTTGTAATCATATATGTGTACATGTTCTGTGCGAAATAAAAGTTTTGGTTGCCTCAAGTTTTTTCTGAGAAGTTTTTACCATGTTATTTCCGAATGATCATGTCATAGTCGAAAATCCCAGAATACTTGAAAGTACTTTGTGCTCATGCTTGTTCTGGTTTAGATTTCTGATTCTAAAAATGCTACCTTCGGGTATAACTCTAAAGTTTCTAGTCTATACTTTGGTTATTTGTTTGATTGCCGGATGCGGGCATTTTCCGAGTAGTGAATTGTTGGTACTGGAAGCCGGCTTTGTTTCCGAGTTTAAACTGGTTTAGCAATTGAGCTCCGTTGCTCGGCAAAGTTTTCATGCTAAATGTTTAGCCAGCTCACGAAAGGGACGAGGCGGAAAGCCAGATAAACGATAAGTGTAGACAAAAAAGTATAAGTGCTTATGCAAACATTTCAAGCACACAAAAATTTAAAAGCTAAAAGTGCTGAATAGATAAAAGCTGAGCACTAGCAAAATTATAGTACTGCATATTTACAGACCCATAATGTTTCTCAGAATGATACATTTGTTTCTGTTAATCTATGATGCAAGAGAGGAGGTAGGAACTGCCGGCTCGCTGGACACATCAGCCGCGCGATGATAACGGTCCGAGATGTCCAAATCCGATATGGTTTGGCCATCGCCAGAAACTTTGGCTGCTTCTTCGGGAGGCGGAGGCGGCGTGTCCACGCGGGTGAAGAAGGGAGTGTCGTAGCTGGTTAAGTCAGCTACGCGGCACCCATATCCAGCGCAGGAGTCCATGATGGCCTTGATGTCTTGCTCATGTCCGTCTTCATCCACAGTAGAATACCCTCTGGTCACTTGCCATATCTCCATGCTTCCATGGTGGCCCATGACCATGGTGAGACCATTGTGCGCTGCAAATCGCGTGTAGGACATGTTCCAGTCTTGGAAAAGTTGCGGCATATCCTTTTCTTTGTCCCGCACCTGAAAGTCGGACATGCTATGCATGTCCGCAACCTTGAGAGCTTCGCTAATATCCTCAATGGATTGGCGGAAGTCATGAAGCAGATCACCGACTTGGGTAAGTCAGTGGGTGCGAGGCTCGGCAGAGGTAGAGTCCGTCAAGTTCAGAGGACCTATACACATAAAGAAAAACTGTTAAGTAAATCCGACATCGAAAGAATGTAGAAAAGTCAGAAAGATGGAAACATACCGAAGATGACATCATCAACTTTGGTCTTCTCTTCTCGAAGACTCCGAAGTTCAGCCCGGAGCGCCTCGGAAAGATCCTTCTCTATGCAAAGCTCATTGTTGAGATCCGAGATTCTCTGATCTTGAACCACAATCTTACGATCACGTTCATCAGTAGCCATGGAGGAGGATTCGATAATTTGAGCGATGCTCTTCTCATGATCTTCCTTGAGCTTATCCAGCTCTTAGCGAAGTTCTTTATTCTGCACCACCAGGGTTTTTGAGGTTCTCGGCCTCTTCGATCATAGCACATGACTGTTTTACCAGTGATGTAAGACAAAATAACAACAGTTCAGTAAAAAATATTCGACTATGAAAATCAAGTCAAATTTTTGAGTCTCGGAATGTTTACCTTCGGCCTCATTCTTGGAAACCTTCAGCTCAACATTTTCAAGTCGGAGAGCTCTGATCTCTCTCCGCTTGTTGCAGATAATCTTCAACAAATCCTGGTTATATGGATTAACTTTCTGTAAGTCAGAATACCTAGAGTCAGAAGTCTACTGAAGACTCGGGCTAATTTTGTTACTAATATCAGCACGAGCCTTGGGGGCTACACTAGTTCATTCTTTGGCATCCTATGGAAGCATAAACCTGGATTGTATATCCTACTTCATGCTTGGGGGCTACAGGATACGATATAAGGAACAATAAAGAAAAACATGAGTTGGAATTCCGACTTACATGATGTTCATATGTGAGCTTGCTTAGGCACATGTTCACCTCAGTGGTAACCTTCTCGGCGAGGGTAAGTGGAATAACCGGAGGTGGTGGAAGCACACCAGCTCTTAGTCCCTCATCACGAAGGCGGACTTGTTCAAGAAGGTCAGAGTACTTGATGTCCTCCGGTTCTTGTGCTTCTTGTTCGGCAGAGAGAATTCGGATCTCCAGGCATTGTCGGGCCAGAAGCTGGATTTCTTCCACAGATTTCCGAGACAAGCCAAATTTGGCAAGTCCCGGATTGTTCAGGAGGTTTTCGGTGAAAGTCTCTGCCGAGGGATCATTACCCGATGAGGGTTCACCTTTATCTAAACCTGAACCACTCATGGTGGCGTCAGTCTGCGACTCAAGGGTCGCTAGCCCCGTTGAAGGAGTTGGATCTTCTACGACAACTGGCGATGGTGTAATCACCGGCATTGCGAAAGGGTGAGGGACAGGAGTCGAAGGAGCCGCAGTAGGCGAAGCCATAGTCATCTTCGTCTGCCGCAGGGGCTTCGGAGAAGTTCCCTTCACCTTGCTCTTGATGAGCTGCTTAGCTCTGAGAATGTAATATAATGGAAAACATTACATCTCGGAAGAAAATTCGAGTAAGGTACAAAGGCGGAAGTTGTGTTGAAATTACCTCTTCACAACTGGCACCTCCTTTGTGCCGACGGCCACTGTTGGAGCTTTGCGCTTCCTGGGCACAACATCCGGCAGTGGGACCAGTTCTGTCTCCTGAGAAAACTCCGGAGGATATCCCTCGATAGGAGCCAGCTCCGACTCGGGGAGGTCGGCAAGCTAAAATGAAGATAATATCTCAATATTGCAAAATAACTTAAAAGGTGAAACACATAAAAGGGTTTATTGTTGAAGCTTACCGGAACTACAGGGTCTTCCACTGTGTGCATGTCCAGACACAAGTCCGGGATCTTTCTCTCAATCCGCTCCTTGATCAGCCATTTGATCTGGCTTATGTAATCCCGTGGCTTTAAAGCCTTAGGACTGATGCGCAAGGAATCATTCTTCGACGCCGTGATGGAGTGCATCAGACGGTCGCCATGGTGTTGGAGAGGCTCGATCCGGCGTGCGACTGAGCACTGGACCAAGTCGGATCCTCTCAAGCCCTTGTGTTTTATCAAGTATTCGATCCGCCTCTTAGCGAGGATCAGATCGTCACTGAGAGCCGAAGGAGCCTCGTCCCAAGATGGAAGGGCCGTGGCGACTCTGTCAATAAAAGCCGACAAAGCAGTAGCTTTGCCGGGAGCAGGAATATCCTTATGGTAAAAGAAAGTGGCCGGCCATTGTTTGACCGACTCACTGGCAGAAATGCGAGGCTAACTACGCTCGCGTCTAACTGAAAGGCTAATAGTGCCGGTAATATAAGGATTACTGGCAGTGATGGAGTTTCTCCGGACATGAAAATAAAACCGGAACAAAGTGAGACTTGGCCTAATGCCGAGGTATCCCTCACACAACGCTGCGTAAGAGCTCATCTCTAAGATGGAGTTGGGGGGAAGATGGTGAAGCTGAACACCGTAATGGTCTATCGCCTCGGAAAAGAAATCCGAGGGAGGGAAAGACAAACCTCTGTCGAGGTGGGTGCCGAAGTGTACCCGCTCGTTGGCGTGCGGGTTTTGGATGGTTTCGCCAAAACCACTCCGCTAGTCGCCTGCGCGGAGGAACCCTTCATTCTCCACACCATGGAGCTTCTCGTCGTCGAGGAGACACGAGATCCAAACCCCAAAGTTGCTCTCTTTCTCCGCCGCCGTTGCCGCTGCTGTGAAGCCAGCCAAGCCGGAAGAGGAAGATGAGGCCATTTCTCCGGTGCGCCGGTGACCTTGGATGGGCGGCGTAGGGAATTTGGGAGGCAGAAAAGCTCTGTGCGCGAGGGAGAAGTGGAGGAGAAGGAATGGCAAGGGAATAGGTGAAGATGAGGAAAAGGAAATCCTCACCCATTATAACCACCTAACCACGCCAAGATTCGTGCAAACGGCATTGTGTAAATGACACGCGTCGTGGAAGGAACTGGGAAGGTCCCACGTGATGATTACGTCGCCTCGATCTCCGCGTACGCATTAAAACGGAGCCTCGGTTCCGCGAACGGCAGACCCACCAACGGTCGTGCTGACAGGATGTTTGTCAGATGACGTGACTTGACGATGACTAGTGTCAGATGACGTCAGAGACCAAGTTCCGGCTTAATTCAAAAATCAAGCTGGAAAATCCGAGTAACATGTTGATAGGTCTGACTTATTTTTAAGACCCGAATCGTATCTTTTTTTTTGAAGTTTCAGGAACCCTTCAAGATTCTGCAAGACGAAGATCAAGCTAGACGACGATGTATCCGACTTTGGATCTTGGAGACTTCCGGGGGCTGCTGTTGGGGATATACTTTCCGGTTATCCTCACAGTTCCTCACTGACCAGGGTGGCCCACTTCGGGTTAGATCTTTGCTTCACGAGCGGTCCAGTCAAGGAGAAAAGACGGAGTCCAGTCCAGCTATGGGAAGGCCCAGAAGACTTACCGACATAGGCCCATAGGGTTACTTGTAGTTCAAGATGTACTCTATAACCGACTCTTAGTCGTACCCAGATAGATCTCTCCTATAAACCCTAGGACGGATATCTATAAAAGCCGTCCTAGGGAGAGCCTTTAGGGAACCCTCAATAGTCTACAATCTCAGCTTGCACAGGCGCACCCTTGTAACCCATATTCCGGCTCTGCCGTATTACTGGATTGCTAGAAGGAGTAGGATCCGTCCAAAGCCAGCGGATTCGAACCTGGGTAAACTTGTGTGCTCACCGTCCCGGAACACCGTACGGCTCACACCCCTCTCTTCCGCACGCCTCGAGGACCCCCTCATGGCCTACTTGTCATCAATCCGACGACATCTCCCACATGTGCATAGTGACAATAGTAGGAAAAGGCCTAGTGGCGACGTTCGGAAAAGGGGGTTCGTGGCGTTGAACCTGCATGATACTAACCTCGCGCCACTGGTGGGTCTTAGTGGTGGCGTCTCGGTGAAACGCCACCACTATGTCTCGTATTGGTGGCGTTCAATCTGAACGCCACCATTATATCTCCTAGTCGTGGCGTTCACCTCAGACGCCAGGAGTGAGTTAGTCTGGACACCTATGGTAGAGTGCCAGCAACACAGTTTTCCCTGCCACATAAAGATTTCGACGTATTTCACTGTCGTTGTAGCTGCTGCCGTGATAGGGAAATACGTCGAAATGCTGCCATAGCACGGTTTTAGGCAAGTATATAATAAAATAATTAATTAAAGAACAAAACAATAATAGACGACCGAAAGTCGATAGCTAATTAATTAACCAAGTGTGCAAGAACAGTTCACACATAGGATTACAAAGTAACATAATACATAGGCCTAGACCTCAATTATTACAATATATGAAGGCACACACAATATCTGATTAAAAAAGTTTTGATGTAACGCTCGAGAACTACTTCTTCAACGGATGAAATGGAAAAACACCGTCATTGGTCATGAACGACCGCGCCTGTCCACCATGCTGACGAGCCAAGTGATAAGTCACCTTCTCCAGTTCTTCTAAACCTCCATGGAACACACCTTGATTGTCTATGACGTCTTTGTTGAGGATATCTGCAAGTTTCACTTGGATGAGTTTGACCTCATCCATATGATCATCACCTCCCTTCTTCTCCAGGCATGTGCTCCATTGCTCAATATCTTTGGTCAAGTCAAAGGTGCTAGCCGCATGTACATATGGTATAATGTGATGCATGACATAGTATATGTCCATAATACCACTTCAGAAAGAATCGTGATCTGGTTGCTGCTCGCAAGGGAATGATTCTTTGATGTGGCAGCCTGGCAAGTTGCCACCACCTTTCATTTTGTTAAACTTAAGTATGTTTCCTCCATGGGTGCGGAAGTGGAAGAGAGCTTCATCCATTTCCTCGCGTATTAATGTGTAGTCTTTCTTCTTGCTTCTCGATGAATCCGGGATGTAAGCTTGGCGAATCTGTGGGTGCATAACGATGATAACATTGTGATCGCTACACAAACAGTTGAACAATCCAATCATATAAATGAAAATAATATGATGAAAGCATATCTTAGTCAGCTTAGCTAGAAAATATATATAATGAGTTAAGGGGGAGAGTAAGGAAGGAGAATTGTATTCTTATTCTTATAGGTTACGAGAAATTCTAAAAGGTACTTCCTCGCCGTTTGGTAGCCCTTTAGTTCCTTCTAGCTGTTCTCGTTGAATCCATAGGGGTCCGCCACCGCGACGTTTTTGTCATCCTAAGTGGTGAAGGTGACGCGGGACATATGATGCGCCCATAGATGGAGAGAGTTACTATATAGGGGCTTTAGGTGCATCAGCTTGAAGATATCATCGTAACATATATATAACTTGTCTATAGGGAATGTAATGTTCCAATCAATACCCGACGATGGCACACACACAGGAAAGACCGGGAGGAGATGTCCTGACTTCAGCGCTGCTCTCTCCTTTTTGAGAACCGTTTCATTCAGAATACTGAGTTCCACATTGGTGTTGTTCTATCTATCATTCGAAAGGATGCTCTGTCCGGCTACATGCATGATCGCCATTTCCCGTAGATGACCCTCTAATTTACCTGATCCAGTGCGGTGAAAATACATACGCTTAGGAGCTGGCCAGCAGGCTGGTGCTGCTGGCCTTAGGCACCTTGGCATATTTTGGCCGCTTCCTGTGCTTCTTCATCGGTACCGCTAGGTGTTCTACCGCTTCCATTGCTCCCTTGACAGTGTTCATAAACTTGTTTCGACTGATGATCTTGTTCCGTTGGATGTCCTGCTAGGTGTACTGCTCTAGTGTATGATCATCAAACAAATTCTTCGCACAAGTTTTAACATGGTTAGTTGTAGGTACTTTGGGTTGGGTTGAGAAAATTCTGCTGGTTGTCATGATGGTTCTTCAATTTGGGAGAGAAATTCTTCTTGGGATGAAGGTGCTTCAGGTAGGAATGGTGGTCCGGCAGCTCCAAGCATATCGATTGGACCGAAGCATGTATACACATTATCCTCTTTATTTTCCAAATAGCCACTGTTTTCATACAACTTCTCATTAGAATGATCTACTATTTGCTGGGAATTACTGCTGCTAGGGCCAGCGAGGTGACTCTGATCGAAAGGAGATGGCATCACTTGAGTTTTTCTCAGCATTACTGGTGGTGTTATCTGTGGGTTTCTGCTGGTATCCAAACAATGTATGCCTTAGGCCACTCCAGCATCCAACCACCCTTGCACAGTAAGAGGTTCATGCGGGTGTATGCATTGAGAGGTTGAATTGATGACCGATCTCCTCAAAACCATCATGGACCACATGCACATTAACCCGATTACCTGAAGGATGTTGTTAGCCATCTTCTGATTATGTAGCTGGTTCTGATTAGGTTGAATGACTCGGCCTAACACAACGTCCTTCAACTCACCATGCACCATTGTGAGGACAGTGCACGAAGTGTCCTCCTGCAAAACATGCATGTACTTAGCCAGAGAGATCCAAGAAAATAAAAAATGGCGCGATTAATTTCTTGTGCATATGCGACGCTTACCGTTAGGGCGTCTAGGTCAGTCCGTCGCGACGCCCTGTTGCCACAAGAGATGGATGGGATGCTATGATGAGTTTGGGAAGGCGAAATATCTCCATTGACACTATAATTATCATTTGACACACTAACACGCTATTTGGAAAACCGTGGCATTGGTCCTACATAGCATCCACCTACCCAAGCTTGGACTACTTTCGTATAGACATCCATGAGGGTATCGGCTGCTAAAATAGATAGAATTGGTCGAACCTTGGTGCGTAAAGAACAATAGCTTTATTGAGAAGAAGTACATCGGCCTAGGACAGACAAGGACTCAAGGAGAAATTATAAGAGAGCACAACTCCACCTTCACGTGGTGGTTCTAGGAGAAGCTACTGGAAAATCCCTTCTAGAGTCCTCGTACGGAAGAGGACAAACTCATATTCACCTTGTCATAGGGCCCCGCACACAACCTTAGGACCTACCAGGCATACGACATCAACGACTACATATTATACACCGAGGAAAAGGATAAGAACAACGGATATCAGAACTCAGGAGTAACTATGGATTATTAGAACATCGAATATTAGAACTCAACATTCAAGACGGAAGACCTTAGAGTATATATATAATCATCAACAAAGGAAGCACAATTACCTATGGGCACTTGCCGCCTTCGAACATGTCAAAGGTGATCATTAAGCTACGCTTCCTATCTTTCACTTTGATGATATCCTTTAGCCAGAGCTTGATTGAATCATTGGAGCAGTTGTCCTGCGAGATTCGCATATGATCTTTCCTGCTCTTGGAGTACATATGCATCAGATTGGTGCTGCAGAGGTTGGATCCGCCTCGTGAACCAGTACATGGATAGGCCCAACCGGTCCAAACCTCCGTCTACCAGCCACTCGATTCGCCTTACGGTGCGAGAGGCCTCGTCATCGGACGGGCAAAGGGCCTTGTGATCTCCATGTGCGGGCCATGGCGGCGGCTCCATCTACAAAGTTGGGGTACGAGTCTTGGTGGCATTACAGAGGGATATCTAGGCCGAAAAAGTATGTCTGTTGCTAGTTCTTGCAGGACTCATTACCGACGATGTCGGGTAATCGCCGGTGAGGGCGGATCTTAAAACTAATCGTTCCACAAATCCGGAACTCATCTTAGGATTCTATAGACTCTCTCTTGATGGTGAAGAAATAAATAAATAGATCTAACCTAGGCTTAATTCCTAGGTATCCTTCACATAAAGCTATGAAATTAATGAGTACGAGGATGATGTTGGGAGAGAGGTTATGGGGAAGTACCCGAAAGTGTAGAAGGATCTCGAGAAAGAAGTCGGAGACTGGTAGGCTAACATCGCGTACTAGCTCGGACTTGAGGTAGACTATCTCGCCGGCTTGGGGAGAAGGGACCACATCACCGGCAGGCGCCGACCGCTAGGAGAGGCCCTCCGTCACTAGAATGTAGCCTTTCACGATAAGTTCTTGGAGCTGCTCAGCGGAGAGGTCAGAGCTCCTACACACTCCCTTGTGGGAGGCAACATCTTCTTCTGCAGTATCAGTCCCCGCCAGTTTGTGGTCACCGCCGGTGGATTCCACAACAGTGGAGACTGCAACCACCACCCCTTCCAGTGGTTCGTAAACACTCTGTGACATCTCAATCGAAGCCTCGAGATCCGCCACCATTGAAGGAGTGCTGTTGCAGGAGGCCATTGCAAATATGGATGAAGGGTTGGGGGGAGAAAGTAATCTGGCTAGGGTTGTCCACTGAAAAGCTCGAATGGTCGCGCGGCGGGAGGAGGAAGAATACGCATGGAAGAATGCGGGTAAAGAAAAATTCCTAAGCTGCAGTAAATATTTATATACCCTAGCATCAAATTTGTGAAAAGAAATCTAACAGGATACAGTGTTGCCAACGTGTGGATGAACGTGCGCGATAATTTCGCCACGTCTTGCGCATGCGAAAATAGCTAATGATTAATTCACTGCTATATAAGTTTTGAGGTAGCGTAGGCTATAGCCTATGTCATCCTTCTGACCATTGCGGTGGAAGAGTCACATCTGAAGATTCCATAGAAGGTGGAAACTATCCGACTATGGAAGACATGACTTGAAGAATCTCTAGCTTACATTACAAAGACGAAGTGGATTGCAGGGTTCTTTGGGAGACCTTCGAGATATTGCTTGATGAATTGCCGAAATCAACTAGTCGGAGCAGTCAAGATTGAAACGAAAGATGGCGCAATATCTCAAGGTCCTCCGGGGGATACTGTTGGGGATATGCTAAATGGGTATCACCATTGCATGTCTCTAATGCGGCTAACACGGGTGGCCCACAGTTGGTAGCATGGCCCATGGCCTACTGGGCGGCCTAGTTAGATGGATCCAGAAGGGAGGCCCATGCCCGATAAAGGAAGGCTACATAGAAATCACCCACATACTCGGAGCCTTGGAGTACAAGACACGAAATACTAGTTAGTATTAGTGTAGGACTCTATACCTTCTCTAGCAAGGTCCTTTCCCTATAAACCTAGGTTCTGGTGCCTTTATAAGCTGGACGTGTGGGAGCCTTTAGGGCATGATTCAATCAGTGTATTGCCATTATAGTGATTTATAGAAGGAGTAGAGTTCCGCCACCACTGTGGGACTTGAACCTAGGTAAAGTTTGTAACCTTGTACCCGACAACTCGCCGCCTCCCCCACCTCTCTTAACATGCTCTGTGAGGACCCCTCCTTGGCGTACTTGTCGGCAATACCTCGACAAGACCCGATACATGTTTGAGAGATTCGACAAAAAACTCATGGTTTTCGTGTTAAATGGCCATTTTCATAAGCTATTGACCTCTATTTTGGAGTTCCAGGGAAATTTACATGGCCCATAAGACCCAATACAGGTTTGAGAGATTTTACGAAAAACTCGTGGTTTTCGTGTTTTAGGGTCCTTTTAATGAGCTATTTCCCACTATTTTGTGGTTCCAGGGAAACTTGCATGTCCCATAAGACCCAATGCATATTTGAGAGATATGACCAAATACTCATCATTTTCGTGTTTTGTGGCCATTTTCATGAGCTATTTCCCACTATTTTGGGGTTCCAGGGCAATTTGCATGGCCCGTAAGACCTAATAAATGTTTGAGAGATATGACCAAAACTCATCGTTATTGTTTGTTATGGCCGTTTTCGTGAGCTATTGCCCATAATTCTGGGGTTCCGGGAGGATTTTTATTAACCATAAGTCTAGATACATGTTTGATAGTTATGACCAAAAAATCGTTGTTTTCGTGTTTTATGTCGTTTTCATGAGCTATTACCCACCGTTTTGGGGTTCAGTTGTGATTTGTATGGCCTGTATGACCTGATATGTGTTTGAGAGATATGTCCAAAAACTCGTCATTGTATTTTAGGGCCGTTTTCATGAGCTATTTCCCACAATTTTGGGGTTCCTGGGAAATTTGCATGGCATGTAAGACCCGATACATGTTTGAGAGATATGACCAAAAACTCATCATTTTTGTATATTATGTCTGTTTTCATGAGCTATTGCCCACACTTTTGGGGTTCCAAGAGGATTTGCATGGACCATAAGACCAGATACATGTTTGACAATTATGATCAAAAACTTGTTGTTTTTCTATTTTTTGGACGTTTTCATGAGCTGCCCATAGTATTGGTGTTCCACGGTGATTTGCATGGCCCGTAAGTCCTAATACGTGTTTGAGAGTTATTTCCAAAAACTCGTGGTTTGCGTGTTTCATGGCCATTTCCATGAGCTATTGCCATTCCTAGTGCAATGTCCATGACCCGTAAGACCCGATACATGTTTGAGATATTCGACCAAAAACTCGTGGTTTTCGTGTTCTATGGTCATTTTTATCAGCTATTGTCCACTGTTTTGGGGTTCCAGATCAATTTGTATGGCTTGTAAGACCTGATACACGCTTGAGACATAGGGCCAAAATCTCGTCATGTTTGTTTATTATGGCTATTTTCATGAGCTACTGCCCATAATTTTAGGTTCTAGGAGGATTTGTATGGAATGTAAGACTAGATACTTGTTTGACAGTTATGACAAAAAACTCATTGTTTTTGTGCTTTATGGTCGTTTTCATGAGCTATTACCCATAGTTTTGAGGGTTCCATGGTGATTTCCATGGAACCTAAGACCTGATACGTGTTTGAGAGTTATGACCAAAAACTCGTCATTTTCGTGTTTTATGGCTATTTTCATGAGCTATTGCCCACTGTTTTGGGGTTCCAGGGAAATTTACATGGCCCCTAAGACCCGGTACATGTTTGAGAGATTTTACCAAAAACTCATGGTTTTCGTGTTTTAGGGCCCTTTTCATGAGCTATTTCCCACTTTTGGGGGTTATATGTCGATTTGTAGGGCCTGTAAGACCTGATACATATTTGAGAGATATGACCAAAACTCACTGTAATTGTTTATTATGGCCATTTTCATGAGATTTTGCCCACAGCTTTAGGGTTCTAGGAGGATTTGCATGGACCGTAAGACTAGATACATGTTTGACAGTTATGGTCAAAAACTCGTCGTTTTCATGTTTTACGACTTTTTCATGAGGTATTGCCCAAAGTTTTGGGATTCCAATGCAATTTTCATGGCCCGTAAGACCCAATACATGCTTGAGATATTTTACCAAAAACTCATGGTTCTCGTGTGTTAGGGCCCTTTTCATGAGCTATTTCCCACTACTTTGGGGTTCTATGTCGATTTACAAGGCCCGCAAGACCTGATACATGTTTTAATGATATGACCAAAACTCGTCCTTATTGTGTATTGTGGCCATTTTCGTGAGCTATTGCCCACATTTCTAGGGTTCCAGTGCAATTTGCATGGCCCATAAGACCCAATACATGTTTCAGAGATTTTACCAAAAACTCATGTTTTTCGTGTTTTATGGCCATTTTCATCAGCTATTGCCCACTAATTTGGGGTTCTAGGGAAACTTGCATGGCCCGTAAGACCCAATACATGTTTGAGAGGTATGACCAAATAATCATCTTTTTTGTGTTTTGTGGATGTGTTCATGAGCTATTACACACAATTTTAGGGTTCCAGGAGGATTTGCATGGACCATAAGACCAGAAAGATGTTTGACAATTATGGTAAAAAACTCGTCATTTTCGTGTTTTACAGCTGTTTTCATGAGCTATTGCCCACAATTTTGTGGTTACAGGGCAATTTGCATGGACCATAAGACCCGATACATGTTTGAGAGATATTACTGAAAACTCGTGGTTTTCCTGTTTTAGGGCCCTTTTCATGAGCTATTTCCCACTGTTTTGGGATTCTATGTCGATTTGCAGGGCCCGTAAGACCTGATACATGTTTGAGAGATATGACCAAAACTCTTCGTTATTGTTTATTATGGCCATTTTCGTTAGCTATTACCCACAATTGTGGGGTTCTAGGAGGATTTGCATTGACCGGAAGACTATATACATGTTTAATAGTTATGACCAAAACCTCGTTGTTTTCGTATTTTATGGTCGTTTTCATGAGCTATTGCCCATAGTTTTGGGGTTCAGTGGTGATTTGGATGGCCAGTGAGACATGGTACGTCGTTGAGAGATATGTCCAAAAACTCGTCATTTGTGTGTTTTAGTGTCGTTTTCATGAGCTATTTCCCATAGTTTTGGGGTTCCTAGGCAATTTTCATGGCCTGTAGGACTCGATACATGTTTGAGAGTTATATCCAAAAACTCATCATTTTCGTGTTTTATGGCCATTTTCATGAGATATTGCCCACTATTTTGGGGCTCAAGGGCAATTTGCATGGCCCATAAGTCCCAATATATGTTTGAGAGATTTTGAAAATAAACTCGTGGTTTTCGAGTTTTATGGCCATTTTCATGAGCTCTTGCCACTATTTTGGGGTTCCAGGGAAACTTGCATGGCCCATAAGACCCAATACATGTTTGAGAGATATGACCAAATACTCGTCATTTTCATGTTTTGTGGCCATTTTCATGAGCTATTTCCTACTATTTTGGGGTTCCACGGTAATTTGCATGGCTTGTACGACCCGATACATCTTTGAGAGATATGACGAACAACTCGTCATTCTTGTTTATTATCACTACAAGAATCCAGGCGGTTTATGATGATCTGATCTCATCGTGGATGAGGGCCAAAACATCACAGATGGCCATCCGTGATGAATTCTACGACGAAAAAATAGGTCATGGACCTCACGTCATAATTCATTCCGCGATGTTTTTTATGTCTAAAAATGTCACGCCTGATCGCGACGTTCCTGTAATTTCGTTATGACGAACTGGACCGACCCAGCCCAGGCCCGGTCGTTCATGACGTTTGTAGTTCGTCACGACCGAGGCCACGTGGCAGCCGACAGCACGGGTGGCCATCAGCTACTTTTGCTGACGTCATGTTCGCCGTCTACAACGTCATCGAGTTGTTAACTTTTTTTTGTCACGTCCTGATTCTGTTGACTCCATATCCGTGATGTCATCGAACCCGTTCATGACGCCATAGATCCCGTTTTTGACGTCACACGTGCCATGATGAATTTTGTTCGTCGCCACCTTTCGACACCATGCTGATACATGGATGGTTGGCACGGCCAAGCTTGGGCCAATCAAATGAGGCCACGTGGACAAGCTACAGAACACCATGTTGACAAATCAAAATGGGACACTACCTACCGACGATGAATTCTGTGTGATTACATCATCATTGGCCGTGATGTTTCTGTTTCGGCTAGATAGTTGGCAAATGAAAGGCGGCCACGTCGGCGTTTACCAGATACGGAAATGTTTCATGAAGAACAACTGAGACGATTTCGTTTTCGTCACAAATGCGGGCTGGCGTCACCATGAGATCAGGGAGCCATTTGTGCACGTAAATTTCTACTAGTCATAATCGTTTGTGACACATTTCACACCAAAAGCATCAAATAACAATATTTGACAATGAATTTCAGGACAAGTTTCCACATAAATTTCCACAGTATTTTTTGAGCCAAAATCCTCACAAGCTTGCACAACCAAAAACTTTCCACATCATTTTATGAGCCAAAAGCCTCACAAGTTTTCCTGCCCAAAAGATTCACAAGATTCCACACCAGTTAACTTTCCTAGCTCAAGAACTCACAAGTGTCAACCACGAGTTCACTTACCTTGCGACGGCTGAAGCTGCTTCCGCTGAGTCATCTGAGACAACACTTGCTGAAGTAAGTCGTTTCTATGGTTTTGTTCATCTTGCATCTCTTCTTGCTTCTTCTGCATTTCTCTCATGTGTTTAGCATATTGCAGCCTCTCTGCCTCGACAACGCAGTTTGCCACTCCCTACTCTCTCAGCCAAAAGTTCTGCTTCTAGGCCAGACCTGCTTCGTCTTGATGTACTTGGATGGAGGCCGATGTTCTTCAGGAACATTGGCTTTCTGCTGTCCAACGAGAGTGCAAAGTGCACATCCTCAGTGGAAGAAAGTGGTTCTTCCCCCTGGACATCTAGAGCCATCTTCATTTCCATGATTTCCTACAGTATTAGGAAGAGAAGCGAACCTTCGAAAAATAACAAGCAAACTACAATCATATCGTCTACAATTGAGATATGAATATAGCATTGAATTTTGCAAATATGAAAAGTATTCAAGAGGACTTACAATTGCTTTCTTCACATTCTGAGTGAAGCCATTTATCGGGCTACAATGCGTCTTTTTGAAGAGTTCGAAGGCATCGTCCTCACCGTTGCACACAACCTCATAGCTACGAGAACCTCTAGCAGCAAGGTACAAGACTTTGCTCCCGTTGATCTTGTTTGTTACACAAGTACTCTACCAAGCAGAAACCATACAGTATAAGAGGTAGTTCCAATCAAACAATTCAAACACTTGCAGTAACAGTATAAGAGTAAACGAAAAGTGACATGTTTCCTGGGGTCAGACCAAGTATCAACAATCTTGCACCACTGCTCGTCGGTCATGTGTTTCAATTCATCAGGACATTTCCTTGTAACTTGGTTGAGAGGGTAGGGATCAAAATACTTCTTTAGAATATACCACTGATTCCTTGCATGCCTCATAAATTGATTTGCACAAGCATTCCACACGTCAGGTTGATTTGTGTCCATGGCAAACTTTTGTTGAAATAAAACATGGAGCATTAGCATTTGCATGAACAGAGAAATGGGAAGGTAAAGGACAACTAAGTCATAGAACATACAGAAACTTTGCCTATGAAGTCTGATTGGACATCAACCCTCTTCTTGTACTCTTTCCAGTGGGGTAAGATAGGTATGCTAGTCCTTACTATGACTGCACACTCACTGGCAAACCTGGCTGTAACACCCGGCTCGTCTGGTCTAGTTCTTCCTGGAAGAACATTAAGTGAAAGCCTCCCTCCTTTGGACAACTTGTCAAGCCTCTTCCCCATGTTTTCCCCTCACCACGAGAGCTTGACCAGTATGCGGAACTATATCTTCAGAATTCCGTGTTTCGGCATCTTCAGAACAAGGTGCATCAAAGTCTTGAGACATCTGGTAGCCATCATCATCTACAGGAATACAAATGTGCTGATTTAGTGTTCCACAGTAATATGATGGGATTAAATGGATTATAAGTGAGAAAGCAGTCGGTTTAACGCATTACCATGTTTTAGACCAGTCATTGCAGTCTTGGCATGGTACTTCATGACTAGGATCAGATTCCCAATATTCGGTAGCTGACTCATCGTATTGGGTATCTGACCCCTGACCCTCAAATTGGGTACCAGAGTCCTCGCCATCGGCAGCTAAACACAGATGTTGGGTTGCTAACACGGCGCCTTGGATACCTAACCCATCGGTTTGGGACGATGCACGATCTCTTCGGCGAGGTGCCCGCAGATAGATGGGAGGTGGCTTCTGGATTTGGAGAGGTAGCAAGTCACGTTTGGGGGATACCGGTGGGCAGAAGGATGCGGACTTCGTCACCTAAGAAGGTAGCTTCTTGATTTGTGGAGGTGGTAGGTTGGCTTTGGGAGGTGCCAGAGGACGACAGGATGTGGGTTGGGGTTGCACATCTTGGGTACGTGACTGCTGGCTTGGGGGGGGGATGCTGGCTTTGGGGGGTGCATGCTGGCTTTGGGTAGGTGGCTGCTGGCTTTGGGGAGGTGCTGGACGGCATACCAACGGGTCGGAGGGAGTGGGTAGGTCACCTTGGGCAGAGTGCTGCTCATGTTGGACAGCTGCCAGCTCACCTTGGGAAGCTGGTTGCTTGCCTTGGGTTGCTGCCTTCTTGTCTTGGGTGGGTGGTAGATTGACGGCACCTGGCTTCTCGCCTTGGTGGGCATCAGGAACTGTAGCTTTAGCCACTTGGCCGACATCAAGAAGTGCAGCTTTGGCCACTTGGTCAGCATCAGGAATTGCAGCTTTAGCAACTTGGCTGGCATTAGGAACTGCAACTTTAGCCACTTGGCCAACATCAGGAACTGCATCTTTGGCCACTTGCCCGGCATCATAACTGAAGGTTTATCTACTTGCCGGGCATCAGGAACTGCAGATTTGGCCACTAGGTTGGCATCAGGAACTGCATCATCGGTCACCAGTAGGGGAAAATGAAGTGCAGCTCTAGCCACCTCCAGGGCATTAGGATGTGCGGCTTTGGCAGTTTGCCTGGCATTAGGAAGTTCGGATTTGGTCGTTTGCCGGGTATCAGGTAGTTTGGCTTTGGCAATCTTCTGGGTTGCACTTCGAGTTTCTTGTGAATGGGTCGTAGGACTTGCCGCTTTTCTTGTTCGCCGTGTGGAACCTGGAGGTGGAAGTCCTGCTTTTAGCGGATTCCCCTTGGACCTCGTGTGTCTCTCATTTTCCGTGTCTTGAGATAGTACTGATGCCACAATGCGCTTGTGAGATGCCTGGGAGTTTTCTTCTTGAGATACACATTTTACATGTAACAATCAATTGGGAAAATAAAGAGGAACAAAGCATATGGCAAAAAGAGTAAGCAAACAATTCCACACAAGATGATTTGGCAGCACCTTAATTATGGAGAAATCCTGACAAGATGGTGTGCTAGCAGGTAAGGGGACTACCTGCAGCCCAGTCTCCCCGGTGACTAGTGTTTCATCACCTAATATGTCACCTTCACTAATACCCCCCTTCGGAATCATACCGAGGTCTAGAGGGATCACTTTTGCTATTTTTAGGGGAGAATACAGTTGGGGATGCAACATCACTAGCTACGAACATAATATCAAGTCGTTGCATCCATGGACTCTTTCTCATGATGGTTTTCATCCGACTTTATTCCATTAGTAGTATTTGTGGTTCTAATATGAATAAATAATTCCAATTACTCTAGAAATATAAAACTGTGTGCGATACCAACCTATGTTATATAGTATATAGTACTCATCATTTAACAGGTCGCCATGAGCAATTTTAAAAAAAATCATAGGCTGCCAAACTAATGCAACACATGAGATAATGTAACCTCGTCTACAACCGACCTTTTTGCTACTTCTAGGGGTCTAGGGGTCTGTGGGGGTGTGGGGTCTGTGGGGTGGTGTGTGTGTGTGTGTGGTGGGGGGGGGGGTGAATACACTTGGCGATGCAACAACATATGCTAAGAACCTAAGAGCATATACAATGCAAGACGCTTAGATAAGTGCTTAGCAAAATAAACCGGTTTTTGTTTAAGCAATGGTGCTTATTTATAACAGGATGATGTCTAAATTGACACCTATCGAATACAAATAAGCACTATTTCCTACGAAAAAGCTTGGATTATTTTTCTAAGCAACACCCCAAGCACATTCCACTTTACAAATCAGCACTATTTCTTAGGGAACTCCAAATATGGCTCAATATATAAGATATGGGGTTGAACAGTCTGCTATGACCAATTCATACTCTGATCATAAGACATACGATAAAATAGCAAAACAAATGCAACATGGATTGCATGATAGTCCTACTATGGGTAGCCTAGCTGATATTATACACTAGTATCGTACACATAATACTAGTGTGTACAAATTTCCCACTATGACCAACCTAAATGATGGTGTCAATGTTATAAGACCTATGACACTACTCACTATGGAGATAATATTGAGACCAGCCGTAGTGGGGAGTAACATAGCCTAGTAACATGCTATGTTACTCCCCACTATGACAAGACTTAGTATTATACACTGCAATAATAGGTAGGGCAGAACGATTAAACATAATCAGTACAGGCATCTACCGTGCAATTAAATAGGAAATTAAGAAAAATATAACCTATGGTGCTCATTCTCCTATAGTAACCATCATGTAAAACAGTAAACTATGAACTAATTATACGATGAACATAAGACAATCAAACAGTAATGCAACAAACAGGATAATGCAACCTTTATCACACGCAAACTGATCATAAGACATATCACACGCAATTCACTAATTGGTTACAATAATAAGGAGGTCAGGACAATTAAAGATGAGTAGTATATGCATCTATATCTTGCCACTAAATAGGTAAGTAGGAAAAATATAACATATGTTGTTGATTATCTAATAGTAATCGCAAGTGTAAAATATTCCAGTGTGAACAATTTGTATTTATAATCTAATCATAAGACGTGTTATGAAAAGCATTTATCTGCAACAAACAAGATAATGCAGCATTTATCTGCAACAAACAATATAACCAAACAACAGAAAAGCAAGGTAAGTGTTTCCTTGCCTTTAGGGTGTGGGGCCTTTTTCTTACTGATATTCCTGGCAGAACGCTTAAATCGTGGCATCGAGCCTTGTCAGCAGACCTTGGTAGCAGACTATGTGGAGGAGGTGCACGGCGGGTAGGCAGACTTTGTCGACGACGATGTGGCAGACCGTGTCGACTAGGTGGACGACGAGTAGGCATACCTTGTAGTTGAGTTGCAAGTCAGGTGAGCAGACCTTGCCCGTGAGTGGGCAGATCTTGACGACGACGTGCACGGATAGTGGGAAGAACTTGACGGCGAGGTGGCAGGCCTTCTTGATGAGGTGCACGGTGAGGTGGCTTACCTTGTCGGCGAGGTGCACGTTGAGTGAGCAGACCTTGACCACGGGTGGGCAGACCTTAGTGTCCAGGGAGCAGACCTTGAAGGAGAGGTGCACAACGAGTGGCGAGATCTTTACGGAGAGGTGCATGTAGAGGTGGCAGATCTTGTGGGTGAGGTTGACGGTGAGGTTGCAGACCTACAAGCTTGACAATTGGCACGGCGTGGTGGGAAACCGCGAAGGTGACGACGGGCTAGGGTTTGGGCTACGACCACGACTAGCTTCTCTCTACTGGAATGAAGGACGGCGGCATGGTGCGGAGGGGCATAGGGCGACGAGGTGCAGAGGGAAGGAGGACGACAGCGAGGGTGAGGGCGGGGGAGGAGGCAGAGGACGACGAGGTGAGGAAAAATGGATCTCGTCCACTCTCAGTGGGGGAGAGGATAAGGAGGGTTTGTTTTATATTACCTAAATGCCGTCTCCGCGAATGATGCGTGGCACTGTGGTGAAGGTTGAGCGCGAAATTTCGAGGCGCGAAATTTAACTCCTATGCGCGAAATTTGAGCGCGGTGTGTCGGTCAAATTTTTGGATGGCGTATCCTGTCCGTCTATTGCATGATGAGTGGCTCAAATAAATTAATCATATAGTATACTTGTTAAAAAGGGCACCTTTCAAAGAAATTAGCAATTACTAACCCAAAAATCAGGAAAATTACGTTATGCTGATTTTTGCCAAGATATTGGTATAGGTGAGATCTAGATGGGAAAAAACATGTCGAAATCTTGCATATATGGCATCACCATATTTAAAGTGTGTATGTTGATATAGGCAGAATCCACCCCTGGGTGAGCCTGTTCTCAAATGAAACTTCCCTGTCATGGTGTAGTTGCATATTCATATGTGTTTCTTTTTTAGGAGTACGTCGTTTGACAATAGTGTGTGTGTGGTTCATGGATATATATCAATGTGGTTTTGGAACAGAACACATATATGCAATGTTCAATTACTCTATGAGGATCCAAGTGGCAAACCATCATGGTGTAGAAGCAAAACACATATAGGAAAGCAACTTCAACACAATGCAATGCACTGTGACAGAGAAGTTGCATCACATATCCACTAGAGTGTGTGTGGTCATGTAGATATCAATGTGGTTTTGGAAAAGAACACATATATGCAATGTCCAATGACTCTATGGGTACCCAAGTGGCAAAACATGTTGTAGAACAAGCAAAACACATACACATAGGAAATCAACTTCCACACATTGCAATTGATGCACAGTACGTGTGACAGAGAAGTTGGATCACAGATCCACTAGAGTGTGTGTGTGGTCATGTAGATATCAATTTGGTTTTGGAAAAGAACACATATATGCAATGTACAAAATGAGTCTATGGGGACCCAAGTGGCAAACCATGGTGTAGAAGCAAAACACACATATGAAAGAACTTCCACACACTGCAATGCACTAGTGTGACAAAGAAGTTGCATCACATAATCCACTAGAGTGTGTGTGGTCATGTAGATATATATCAATATGGTTTTGGAAAAGAACACATATATGCAATGTGCAATGACTCTAGAGGGATCCAATTGGCAAACCATTGTGTAGAACCAAAACACGCATAGGAAAAGCAACTTCCACACATTATATTAATGCAGTAGCGTGACAGAGAAGAATCCACTATTGGAGTGTGTGTGGTCATGTAGATATCAATGTGGTCTTGGAAAATAACACATGCAATGTGGTCATGTGGATCATCAATGACTCTTTATGGATATATCAATGTGGTTTAGGAAAAGAACACATGCAATCACTCTAGGGGATCCACATATATGTGTGTCAAACCACCAAGCAGCTTCCACATTTTTGCATGTTGCACCAGTGTGACAGAAGTTGCATCAAAGAATATCCACTTGGGTGTGTGTGTGGTCATGTATATATATCAATGTGATCCAAGTGGCAAACCATGGTGTGTAGAATACCAAAAACACATAGGAGATAAAGAAACTTCCACATTGGTTTAGGAAAAAGAACACATAGGAGATAAAGCAACTTCCACATTGGTTTAGGAAAAGAACACATGTAATCACTCTAGGGGATGATCCACAAATATATATATATGCACTAGTATAAAAAGGGCCTTTGGTTTAGGCCACTAGTCCCGGCCGTGGCTAGGGCCAGGACTAATGGTCCAAACCGGACGGCCCGAGGTCACCGATGTTTTTCTTCATATGACCTAGAGGTGTTCAGTGAAATGCCTGTTAGAGCGATGCGACTTGAGTTCACATAAGACAAAACATGATATGAGGTGCCAGAGCCACACTTAAGTTTTCTCATCTTTGTTTCCAGGTGTCCGAAAAGGTTAGCAAATATTTTCTCGTTTAGACCATGAGGTAGTAATTTTATCATCGTGATTGCGTTTGATATATATGGTTGTATGATGCAAATGACCCATCCATGGATGTACGGTGACCGACGCTCTGACGCTTACAGAGAAGGCGTGCATTCTTTTCGCCTTGTGGCAGAGGCGAACAAGCGGTGAGATGGTTTTATGTGTTGTCCATGTGTTGAATGTCAGAAGGCTCACACTTCCTCAAGAGTCATTCAGAGCCACCTACTTCGGTCTGGCTTCATGTCCGTCTATAATGTTTGGACCAAGCATGGAGAAAGAGGGGTTATGATGGAAGACAACGAAGGAGAAGAGAACGATGATGACAACTACAAATCTATGTTCCCTGAATGCGCTGATACCACAATGGAAGACAATGAAGAAGAACGGGAACCAAATGATCCCATTGATGATCTTGGTTGGGTCATTTCTGATGCAAAGAGAGACTGCCACACAGAAAAGGAGAGGTTGCAGTTCGAGAAGATGTTACAGGACCACGACAAATTGTTGTACCCAACATGTGAAGATGGCTAGAAGAAGCTGGGTAGCACATTGGAATTACGGAAGTGGAAGGCAGAGACCGGTGTGACTGACTTGGTATTTGAAAAGTTGCTGGTAATAATGAAGAAGCTGCTTCCAAGAAATAATGAATTACCTTCTAGTACGTACGAAACAAGGAAGCTTGTCTGCCCTCTAGGATTAGACGTGCAGAAGATACATGCATGCCCTAATGACTGCATCCTCTACCGCAATGAGAAGTACGAGAATATGGAGAAATGCCCGGTATGCACTACATTGCGGTATAAGATTAGAAAAGATGACCCTGGCGATGTTGAGGGCGAGCCACCCAGGAAGAGGGTTCCTGCCAAGGTGATGCCAAGTTGTTGCGATGGCACATGGAAGACCGTACGAAAGGGGAAGTTGAGGCATCCTGTTGATGGTCGACAGTGGAGAAAAATAGAGAGAGACTTCCCGGACTTTGTTGGTGACGCATGGAACTTATGGTTTGGTCTAAGTACCGATGGAATGAATCCTTTTGGGGAACAGAACTGTAGTCACAGCACCTGGCCCATGACTCTATGTATCTACAACCTTCCTCAAATTGGTTGTGCATGAAGCGGAAGTTCATTATGATGCCAGTGCTCATCCAAGGCCCGAAGCAACCTGGCAATGACATTTATGTGTACCTAAGGCCATTAGTTGATGAACTTTTACAGTTGTGGGCCAAACCAGGTGTACGTGTGTGGGATGTGCACAAACAACAGGAATTTGACCTACAAGCGTTGATGTTCATAACCATCAATGATTAGCCTGCTCTTAGTAACATTGCAGGACAGACGAACAAAGGATACAATGCATGCACACACTATTTAGATGAGACTGAAAGTATATATCTAGATAAATGTAGGAAGAATGTGTAGTCATACAATCATCATTTTATTCCGCCTAGTCATCCCTTAAGGAAGAAAGGCAATCATTTCAATGGCCAGGCAGAAACCCGGACGAAGACCGTCCCCCGTACTGGTGTTGATGCAGTTGGTATGGTCAAGGATTTGAATGTAATCTTTGGAAAGGGTCTTGGAGGACAACCTGTTTCGAGAGACGCCGACGGACACGCACCCATGTGGAAGAAGAAATCTTTATTTTGGGAGCTTCCCTATTGGAAAGTGCATGAGGTCCGCTCCGCAATCAACATGATGCACCTAACGAAGAATCTTTGCGTGAATATTCTAGGCTTCCTAGGCTTGTATGGGAAGTCAAAATATACGGAGGCAGCATGGGAGGACCAGCAACATCATAAAGGACGAGACGACAAGCATCCAGGGTAGTTTCAAGGGCTTGCCAGCTATGCTCTTATGAAAGAAGAGAAGGAAATCTTTTTTGATGTACTTTTCAGTATCAAGGTCCCGTCTAGCTTCTCGTCGAATATGAAGGGAATAGTAAATATGAAAGATAAAAAATTTCAAAATGTAAGTCTCATGACAGCCAGGTGCTGATGACGTAATTGCTTCTGGTTGCATTGAGGGGAATTCTACCAGAAAAAGTTCGACTAGCCATTGTGAAGGTATGTGCATTCCTCAATGCAATTTCTCAGAACATAATTGATCAAGAAAGTCTATCAGGGTTACAAATTGATGTGGTCCAGTGTCTAGTCAGCTTTGATTGTTGTTCCCTCTATCCTTCTTCAATCTTATGACACACCTCCTAGTTCACCTAGTCGAAGAGATTAGAATTCTCGGTCCTGTGTTTATACACAATATGTTTCCCTTCGAGAGGTTCATGGGAGTCTTAAAGAATTATGTTCATAACCGTGCTAGGCCAGAAGGAAACATCTCCAAGGGATATGGAACATAGGAGGTAATTGGGTTTTGTGTTGACTTTCTTCCTAACCTTAAGCCGATCGGTGTTCCTGAATCTTGGTATGAGGGGAGGCTAACTGGAAAAGGCACACTAGGAAGGAAATCAATGGTATGTAGGGACGGGCATTCTTTCACTCAAGCACGCTACACAGTTCTACACAATTCCACTGTGGTGGCTCCGTATATCAAGAAACACAAGAATATTCTATGCTCTGAAAACCCGGGGAAGCCTGACTCCTTGATTAAAGGGGAACACGAGAAGAATTTCGGCAGTTGGTTGTAGACACATCTAATGAATAACACCACTGCTGGAAATCAGTTGTACTCGTTGGCCAGGTTACCATCTTGGACTATATGTACTTTCCAAGGGTACTAGATAAATGGGAATACATTTTACACGATTGTCCAAGATAAAAAGAGCACCAACCAAAAAAGTGGTGTCCTCTTTGACAATAGATGACAATGGCCAGAAGGATACATATTATGGGTACATAGAGGAGATATGGGAACTTGACTATGGACCTACTTTTAAGGTCCCTTTGTTTCGGTGCAAATGGGTCAAGCTGACAGGAGGCGGAGTACATGTAGACCAAAAGTACGGCATGAAAATAGTGGATCTCAACAATCTTGCGTACATGGATGAACCATTCATCCTAGCCAGCGATGTGGCTTAGGTTTTCTATGTGAAGGACATGTCTACCAAACCGAGAAAAAGGAAAGATAAGCAAAAGAATATAGAATACGATGAACCAAAGCGCCACATACTTATTTTAGGGAAAACAAACATCATGGGAGTGGATGACAAGACAGTCATGTCAAAAGATTACAATAAGTTTCATGAAATTCCACCATTCAAAGTGAAAACTGACCCAAGCATCCTGTTAAATGATGAAGATTCTCCATGGCTATGGTGCAGAAGAAAACCACAACACAAGATGTTGGTGATGTGTAATAATCTATTAAACCTTTTATTTGAGACATAAATCTATGGTGTATTAAACCTTTTATTTGAGACATAAAGGCCCCCTTTTCATGTATTACATCTTGCTCAATCAAACTAGACATCGACGAACGGGGTTTGAGCCGTGGAAGGTGGTCAACCAAAGAGAAGGAACCATCACCAGACCATAGCTCGGGTGAGGTCCTTGAAGAAGCTGCCAGGTATTGGAAAATCTGACCTCCAACACATACATATAGCGGTGGACGTTCTCATCCTCCTCCTTGACAGACCTCCGTACCACCTCCTCGGGGGCTGGCTCCCTCTGCACCACTCCTGGACCATGCGACCGCCATCAAAGAAGCTCCGGTTTGACAACGGCAGAAAGGTAGCACCTCCCAATGCCAGCTCGACGGAGCCTAGTCTCGGACATGCCCGATAGAGCCTAGTACTCCACCGTCGTTGCCGCCGAGTCGTGGATGAACACGAAGGGGCATCCTAAATTAGGCGGCGAGAAATGTGTGGATCTGTGGCGGGGAATGTGTGGATGTGTGGTGGCCATGATGGTCACCGACCTATATATAGAGGGAAAGGGCGGGAAAACATATGGCGGGAAAACATGGTGGGAAAACATGGCAGGAAAACATGGCGGGAAATATGTTTAGCCCCGGTTGGTGGTTCCAACCAGGACTAAAGATTCATATTTAGTCCCGGTTGGAGACACTAACCGAGAATAAACATGGGTGGCATCCTTGTGAAGTTATCATCTTTAGTCCTGATTGAAGAAACCAACCGGGACTTAACGGGCTGCGGCAGGCTGGTGCCGGCTCGAGCATGTTTAGTCCCGGTTGAAGACACCGACCGGGAATTAAGGGGTGAGTGTCGACACTATGGCAGGGGTGAGTGTCGACATTATGTCGTGAGTGTTGACACTATATTGTGCTTCTTAATCTATAAATAGGCATCCCTATGAAGTCATCAACTGCAAACAAGATGGTGTGAAAGAGCAGGGACAACACAGTACGACCAGTTTGAGGGAGATGCCGGCGGAGCCTAGTCCTCCGGCATCTCCAACAAACTGGCCATATATGTACTCCCTAATATGTGAAACACGATGGTGTGCGAGAGCAGGGACAACACTACAGTAAACTTCATGGAGATGCCTAAGGATCTAGTCCTCAGGCATCTCTCTGAAGCTGGCCATAGAGGCACTCCCTAATATGTGAAATTAGTTAGCAATGTGCGTTCTAGACTTAAGCCATACATTACAATTGTTGGTTCCTCTTCCCAAGCTTAAACCTCATGATCGTACAATGTGATATAATCCCTACAGTATATGCAACCGGGTTTGACTATAGGGTGAAACCTGGTGTCAATGGAGATAGACCGATGGTAATCAACAAAGAGGGCACAATTTCCAATGTCACCGACGGCTTCGAGAGAGTGGTTCTCCGTGTCCAATCGGTACAACACCGGTTGCCCTTTGGAAAAATCCCCGTTCAACACAAGAAGCAGATCACCATCTGACTCCACTAGGTAAAATATGTAGCTTCTGCGTACCTGTTCAAAGACTGGGGCAGAAATTATTTTGGCCATTGTGATAGTGCTCGCACCCTGCACTAACTGTATGTTGGTCGACATCATGTCTCCATTCTAAAGTAATGCATATACTTCCCCTCGGAATGTCGTCATGCAGACCAGAAACATATCAGGTGATGGCGAATACATTCCTTCTCCAAATGAGTCATTTAATTGGCTAGTTGGGGTGCTCTCATCGGCCCATGCAATAATATAGGGATAATCTGTGCAAACGAACACCATCGTCGGGGACTTCGTCATGACAACATATTGCAGAAGATTAGATGGTATTTGTGCTTGCAACTCAGTGTTATACTTATGAGTGATTGGGTTCAGAAGCCGAATCTTGTACGGCTCCACCCTCTGAGCAAGCACGATAATACCACGAGAAACACTAACAAAGTAGAATCTTTTGGAAGAAGAGGACATAAGTTAGCACTAAGATGTTTACAATGGAAAATACAAATAAATGAATGTTATATATATCGGATGTGAATGTGAACCTGCGATTGACGTCCATTAGATTCGCCCTGAAGCAATGACCAGTGGAGAGGTTGAGGAAGGTGAAGTCGCCGACGTCTGGAAGTGTGTGATCTGTCATGATCCAGTTGTTGAGATGGAATTCAGGCACTTTTAAAGTGCGGCACAAATCGGTGCAGACTTCCCGACAAGCAGCATAGGTGTCGATGTACTCCTCTTTCTCCAGCAAGTAGTTAGTGATCTTGCTAAGCGGGTCGGATGTTAGATCGGACCAGTACCTCTTCATCCGGCTGCTGGCCATGGCTTACGTGCGGGAATGTTTTGATCGAGGAAGAAATAAGAACTACCACTACGACGAGAAGAAGACGAGGGACACAAAGCAGAACTGCCACTACGAGGAGATGAGGGAGACGACACGGAACTGCCACTGCGGGAAGACGAAGAGAGGCGGGAGAAGAAGCAGAACTACCACTTCAAGTTTGGATGAACGAGCTTTTTTTCTTGAACTAGCGAGTGAACTAGCCATGCACTGCATGCAAGTTTTGGTCAAACAGACTGACATGTGGGGCCGGTTAAAAATCACCCCTAGATTCCGTGAAGGGCTACCGTGCATAGTGCGCTGACAGGTGGGGTTGAAGCACGGAAGAGATGGTCGATGTGAAAAAAATTGTCGAATATGTGAAGTGACGAAATCCATGATGAATTTGGCACTAGAAGAAATGGCAAACTGGGCTTCATTGCCTAGGACAAAATTTGCGTCTAATTTGCCACGACGAAATTTGCGACGAATATAATCGGGCTGGAGGGGCTTGGAGCTTGTTGTGACGAACCATTATAGAACATCGGGGATTTGCGACCTTTTTAGGTCGCGTCATAAAAAAACGTCACGGATCGTCCAGATTCTTCTAGTGTATAGCCGTTTTCGTGAGGTATTGCCCCTATTTTGGGGTTCCAGGGCAATTTGCATGGCCCATAAGACCCAATACATGTTTGAGCGATATGACCAAATAATCGTCATTTTCGTGTTTTGTGACCATTTTCATGAGCTATTTCCCACTATTTTGGGGTTACAGGGCAATTTGCATGGCCCATAAGACCCAATACATGTTTCAGAGATTTTACTAAAAACTCGTGATTTTCGTGTTTTATGGCCATTTTCATGAGTTATTGCCCACTATTTTGGGGTTCCAGGGAAACTTGCATGGCCCGTAAGACCCGATACATGTTTCAGAGGTATGACTAAATACTCATCATTTTTGTGTTTTGTGGACGCATCAGCTATTGGCCACCGTTTGAGGGTTCTAGGAGGATTTGCATGGACCGTAAGACCAGATACATGTTTGACATTTATGGTCAAAAACTCGTCGTTTTCGTGTTTTGCGGCTGTTTTCATGAGCTATTGCCAATAGTTTTGGGGTTCCAGGGCAATTTGCATGGCCCATAAGACCCGGTACATGTTTGAGAGATTTTACCAAACTCGTGGTTTTCCTGTTTTAGGGCCCTTGTCATGAGCTATTTCCTACTATTTTGGGGTTCTATGTCGATTTGCAGGTCCCGTAAGACCTGATACGTGTTTGAGAGATATGACCAAAACTCGTTGTTATTATTTATTATGGCCGTTTTCATGAGCTATTTCCCACAATTCTATGGTTCTAGGAGGATTTGCATTGACCGTAAGGCTAGATACATGTTTGACAGTTTTGACCAAAATCTCGTTGTTTTCGTGCTTTATGGTCGTTTTCATGAGTTATTTCCCATAGTTGTGGGGTTCAGTGGTGATTTGCATGGCCCGTACGACCTGATACGTCATTGAGAGATATGTCCAAAAACTTGTCATTTTTGTGTTTTAGGGCCATTTTCATGAGCTATTTCCCATAGTTTTGGGGTCTTTGGCAATTTGCATGGCGCGTAAGATCCGATACATGTTTGAGAGTTATGTCCAAAAACTCGTCATTTTCGTGTTTTATGGCCATTTTCATGAGCTATTGCCCACTATTTTGGGGTCCAGGGAAATTTGCATGGCCCATAAGTCCCAATAAATGTTTGAGAGATTTTACAAAAAAGCTCGTAGTTTTCGAGTTTTATGGCCATTTTCATGAGTTATTGCCCACTATTTTTGGGTTCTAGGGAAACTTTGATGGCCTATAAGACCCAATATATGTTTGAGAGATATGACCAAATACTTGTCATTTTCGTGTTTTGTGGCCATTTTCATGAGCTATTTCCCACTATTTTGGGCTTCCAGGGAAATTTGCATAGCTTGTAAGACCCAATACATGTTTGAGAGATATGACCAACAACTCGTCGTTTTTGTTTATTATGGGCGTTTTCGTTAGTTATTGCCAACAATTCTAGGGTTCCAGGAGGATTTGCATTGACCGTAATACTAGATACATGTTTGACATTTATGACCAAAAACTCGCTGTTTTCGTGTGTTATGGTCGTTTTGATGAGCTATTGCCCACAGTTTTGGGGTTCAATGGTGATTTGCATGCCCCGTAAGACCTGATATGTGTTTGACAGTTAAGTCCAAAAAGTCATCATTTTCGTGCTTTATGGCCATTTTCATGAGCTATTGCCCACTATTTTGGGGTTCTAGGGCAATTTGCATGCCCCATAAGACCCAATACATGTTTCCAAGATTTTACCAAAAACTCGTTGTTTTCGTGTTTTATGGCCATCTTTATGAGCTATTGCGCACTATTTAGGGGTTCGAGGGAAACTTGCATGGATCGTAAGACACAATATATGTTTGAGAGATATGACCAAATACTCGTCATTTTTGTGTTTTGTGGACGTTTTCGTGAGCTATTTCCCATAGTTTGACGGTTCCAGGAGAATTTGCATGGACCGTAAGACCAGATACATGTTTGACAATTATGGCCAAAAACTCATTATTCTCGTGTTTTATGGCTGTTTTCATGAGCTATTGCCCACAGTTTTGGGGATCTAGGGCAATTTGCATGGCCCATAAGACCCGATACATGTTTGAGAGATTTTACCAAAAAACTCGTGGTTTTCATGTTTTAGGGGCCTTTTTATGAGCTATTTCCTACTGTTTTGTGGTTCTATGTCGATTAGGAAGGCCTGTAAGAGCTAATACATCTTTGAGAGCTATGACCAAAACTCGTCGTTATTATTTATTATGGCCGTTTTCGTGACCTATTGCCAACAATTATGGGGTTGTAGGAGGATTTGCCTTGACCGTAAGACTACATACATGTTTGAGAGTTATGACCAAAAACTCATTGTTTTCGTGTTTTATGGTCGTTTTCATGAGCTATTGTCCACAGTTTTGGGGTTCAGTGGTGATTTGCATTGCCCGTAAGACCCGATACGTCATTGAGAGATATGTCCAAAAACTCGTAAATTTTTGTGTTTTAGGGCTGTTTTCAAGAGTTATTTCCCATAGTTTTAGGGTTCCTTGGCAATTTGCATGGCCCGTAAGACCTGATACATGTTTGAGAGTAATATCCAAAAACTCATCATTTTCATTTTTATGGTCATTTACACGAGTTATTACCCACTATTTTGGGGTTTCAGGGCAATTCGCATGGCGCATAAGACCCAATACATGTTTGAGATATTTTAAGAAAAACTTGTGGTTTTCATGTTTTATGCCCATTTTCATGAGCTATTGCCCACTATTTTGTGGTTCCAGGGAAACTTGCACGTCCCATAAGACCTAATACATGTTTGAGCGATATGATCAAATACTCATCTAATTCATGTTTTGTGGCCATTTCCAGGAGCTATTTCCCACTATTTTGGGGTTTTAGGGCAATTTGCATAGCCCTTACGACCCGATTCATGTTGATAGTTATGACCAACAACTTGTCATTTTTGTTTATTATGGCCGTTTTCGTGAGCTGTTGGCAATAATTCTAGGGTTCCAGGAGGATTTACATTGACTGTAAGTCTAGACACAAGTTTGACAGTTATGACCAAAAACTCGTTGCTTTCCTGTTTTATGGTCATGTTCATGATCTATTGCCCACAATTCTGGGGTTCTAGGAGGATTTGCATTGACCGTAAGACTAGATACATGTTTGATAGTTATGACCAAAAACACGTTGTTTTCATGTTTTATGGACGTTTTCATGAGCTATTGCCCATAGTTTTGGGGTTTAGTGGTGATTCGCATAGGGCACAATACGCCTTTGGGAGATTTCACAAAAAACTCGTGGTTTGTGTGTCTTAGGGCCTTTTTCATGAGCTATCTCCCACTGTTTTGATGTTCTATGTCGATTCGCAGGGCCCGTAAGACCTGGTACATGTTTGAGAGATATGACCAATACTCATCGTTATTATTAATTATGGCCATTTTCGTGAGCTATTCCCACAATTCTGGGGTTCTAGGAGGATTTGTATTGACCATAAAACTAGATACATGCTTGAAGTTATGACCAAAAACTAGTTTTTTTCGTGTTTTATGGTCGTTTTCATGTGCTATTAGCCACCATTTTGGGGTTCAGTGGTGATTTGCATGGCCCATAAGTCCTGATACGGCATTGAGAGATTTGTCCAAAAACTCGTCATTTTTTGTGTTTTAGGGCCATTTTCATGAGTTATTGCCCACAGGTTTGGGGTTCCTGGGCAATTTGCATGGTCGGTAAGACCAGATACATGTTTGAGAGTAATGTCCAAAAACTCGTGGTTTTTGTGTTTTATGGCCATTTACACGAGCTATTGCCCACTATTTTGGGGTTCCAGGGCAATTTGCATGGCCCATAAGACCCAATACATGTTTGAACGATATGACCAAATACTCATCATTTTCGTGTTTTGTGGCCATTTTCATGAGCTATTTCCCACTATTTTGGGGTTACAGGGCAATTTGCATGGCCCATAAGACCCAATACATGTTTCAGAGATTTTACTAAAAACTCGTGATTTATGTGTTTTATGGCCATTTTTATGATCTATTGCCCACTATTTTGGGGTTCCAGGGAAACTTGCATGGCCCGTAAGACCCGATACATGTTTGAGAGGTATGACCAAATACTCATCATTTTGTGTTTTGTGGACGCATAATCTATTGGCCACCGTTTTAGGGTTCTAGGAGGATTTGCATGGACCGTAAGACCAGATACAAGTTTGACATTTATGGTCAAAAACTCGTCGTTTTCGTGTTTTGCGGCTGTTTTCATGAGCTATTGGCAATAGTTTTGGGGTTCCAGGGCAATTTGCATGGCCCATAAGACCCGATACATGTTTGAGAGATTTTACCAAACTCGTGGTTTTACTGTTTTAGGGTCCTTGTCATGAGCTATTTCCCACTATTTTGGGGTTCTATGTCGATTTGCAGGGCCCGTAAGACCTGATACGTGTTTGAGAGATATGACCAAAACTCGTTGTTATTATTTATTATGGCCGTTTTCATGAGCTATTGCCCACAATTCTATGGTTCTAGGAGGATTTGCATTGACCGTAAGGCAAGATACATGTAGTTTTGACCAAAAACTCGTTGTTTTCGTGCTTTATGGTCGTTTTCATGAGTTATTTCCCATAGTTTTGGGGTTCAGTGGTGATTTGCATGGCCCGTACGACCTGATACGTCATTGAGAGATATGTCCAAAAACTCGTCATTTTGGTGTTTTGGGGCCATTTTCATGAGCTATTTCCCACAGTTTTGGGGTCTTTGGCAATTTGCATGGCACGTAAGATCCGATACATGTTTGCGAGTTATGTCCAAAAACTCGTCATTTTCGTGTTTTATGGCCATTTTCATGAGCTATTGCCCACTATTTTGGGGTCCAGGGAAATTTGCATGGCCCATAAGTCCTAATAGATGTTTGAGAGATTTTACAAAAAAACTCGTAGTTTTCGAGTTTTATGGCCATTTTCATGAGTTATTGCCCACTATTTTTGGGTTCCAGGGAAACTTGCATGGCCTATAAGACCCAATATATGTTTGAGAGATATGACCAAATACTTGTCATTTTCGTGTTTTGTGGCCATTTTCATGAGCTATTTACCACTATTTTGGGGTACCACAGAAATTTGCATAGCTTGTAAGACCCGATACATGTTTGAGAGATATGACCAACAACTCGTCGTTTTTGTTTATTATGGGCGTTTTCGTTAGCTATTGCCCATAATTCTAGGGTTCCAGGAGGATTTGCATTGACCGTAATACTAGATACATGTTTGACAGTTATGACCAAAAACTCGCTGTTTTCGTGTGTTATGGTCATTTTGATGAGCTATTGCCCACAGTTTTGGGGTTCAATGGTGATTTGCATGGCCCGTAAGACCTGATATGTGTTTGAGAGTTATGTCCAAAAAGTCATCATTTTCGTGCTTTATGGCCATTTTCATGAGCTATTGCCAACTATTTTGGGGTTCCAGGGCAATTTGCATGCCCCATAAGACCCAATACATGTTTCCAAGATTTTACCAAAAACTCGTGGTTTTCGTGTTTTATGGCCATTTTTATGAGCTATTGCGCACTATTTTGGGGTTCGAGGGAAACTTGCATGGATCGTAAGACACGATATATGTTTGAGAGATATGACCAAATACTTGTCATTTTTGTGTTTTGTGGACGTTTTCATGAGCTATTGCCCATAGTTTGACGGTTCCAGGAGAATTTGCATAGACCGTAAGACCAGATACATGTTTGACAATTATGGCCAAAAACTCATCATTCTTGTGTTTTATGGCTGTTTTCATGATCTATTGCCCACAGTTTTGGGGATCTAGGGCAATTTGCATGGCCCATAAGACCCGATACATGTTTGAGAGATTTTACCAAAAACTCGTGGTTTTCGTGTTTTAGGGGCCTTTTTATGAGCTATTTCCTATTGTTTTGCGGTTCTATGTCGATTAGGAAGGCCTGTAAGAGCTAATACATCCTTGAGAGATATGACCAAAACTCGTCGTTATTATTTATTATGGCCGTTTTCGTGACCTATTGCCCACAATTCTGGGGTTCTAGGAGGATTTGCCTTGACCGTAAGACTACATACATGTTTGAGAGTTATGACCAAAAACTCATGGTTTTCGTGTTTTATGGTCGTTTTCATGAGCTATTGTCCACAGTTTTGGGGTTCAGTGGTGATTTGCATTGCCTGTAAGACCCCATACGTCATTGAGAGATATGTCCAAAAACTCGTAATTTTTTGTGTTTTAGGGATGTTTTCAAGAGTTATTTCCCACAGTTTTGGGGTTCCTTGGCAATTTGCATGGCCCGTAAGACCCGATACATGTTTGAGAGTAATGTCCAAAAACTCATCATTTTCATGTTTTATGGCCATTTACACAAGTTATTCCCCACTATTTTGGGGTTTCAGGGCAATTCGCATGACGCATAAGACCCAATACATGTTTGAGATATTTTAAGAAAAACTTGTGGTTTTCATGTTTTATGCCCATTTTCATCAGCTATTGCCCACTATTTTGCGGTTCCAGGGAAATTTGCACATCCCATAAGACCTAATACATATTTGAGCGATATGACCAAATACTCATCTAATTCATGTTTTGTGGCCATTTCCATGAGCTATTTCCCACTAATTTGGGGTTTTAGGGCAATTTGCATAGCCCTTAAGACCAGATTCATGTTGATAGTTATGACCAACAACTTGTTATTTTTGTTTATTATGGCTGTTTTTGTGAGCTGTTGGCAATAATTCTAGGGTTCCAGGAGGATTTACATTGACTGTAAGTCTAGACACAAGTTTGACAGTTATGACCAAAAACTCGTTGCTTTCCTATTTTATGGTCATTTTCATGATCTATTGCCCACAATTCTGGGGTTCTAGGAGGATTTGCATAGACCGTAAGACTAGATACATGTTTGATAGTTATGACCAAAAACTCGTTGTTTTCATGTTTTATGGACGTTTTCATGAGCTATTGCCCAAAGTTTTGGGGTTTAGTGGTGATTTGCATGGCCCATAAGTCCTGATACGGCATTGAGAGATTTGACCAAAAACTCATTATTTTTTGTGTTTTAGGGCCATTTTCATGAGTTATTGCCCACAGGTTTGGGGTTCCTGGGCAATTTGCATGGCCGGTAAGACTCGATACGTGATTGAGAGTGATGTCCAAAAACTCGTGGTTTTCGTGTTTTATGGCCATTTTCATGAGCTATTGCCCCCTCTTTTGGGGTTCCAGGGTAATTTGCATGGCCCATAAGACCCAATACATGTTTGAGTGATATGACCAAATACTCGTCATTTTCGTGTTTTGTGGCCATTTTCATGAGCTATTTCCCACTATTTTGGGGTTAAAGGGCAATTTGCATGGCTTGTAAGTCCCGATACTTGTTGATAGTTATGACAAACAACTCACCTTTTTTGTTTATTATGGCCATTTTCGGGAGCTGTTGCCCATAGTTTTGGGGTTCCAAGAGGATTTGCATTGACCGTAAGACTAGACTCAAGTTTGACAGTTATGACCAAAAACTCATTGTTTTCCTATTTTATGGTCGTTTTCATGAGCTATTGCCCACAGTTTTGGGGTTTAGTGGTGATTTGCATGGCCAATAAGACCTGATACGTCCTTGGGAGTTATGTCCAAAAACTCGTCATTTTCGTGTTTATGGCCATTTTCATGAGCTATTGGCCACTATTTTGGGGCTCCAGGGCAATTTGCATGGCCCATTGGTCCCAATACGCGTTGAGCGATTTTACCAAAAACTCGTGGTTTGTGTGTCTTAGGGCCTTTTTCATGAGCTATTTCCCACTTTTTGGGGTTCTATGTCGATTCGCAGGGCCCGTAAGACCTGGTACATGTTTGAGAGATATGACCAAAACTCGTCGTTATTATTTATTATGGCCGTTTTCATGAGATATTGCCCATAATTATGGTGTTCTAGGAGGATTTGCATTGACCGTAAGACTAGATACATGTTTGATAGTTATGACCAAAAACTCGTCGTTTTCGTGTTTTATGGTCGTTTTCATGAGGTATTCCCGCAGTTTTGGGGTTCAGTTGTGATTTGCATGGTCCTTACGTCCTGATACGTCATTGAGAGATTTGTCCAAAAACTCATCATTTTTTGTGTTTTAGGGCCATTTTCAAGAGTTATTTCCCACAGTTTTGGGGTTCCTTGGCAATTTGCTTGGCCCGTAAGACCCGATACATGTTTGAGAGTAATGTCCAAAAACTCATCCTTTTCATGTTTTATGGCGATTTTCACGAGCTATTGCCCACTATTTTGGGGTTTCAGGGCAATTTGCATGGCGCATAAGACCCAATACATGTTTGAGCGATATGACCAAATACTCGTCATTTTCGTGTTTTGTGGCCATGTTCATGTGCTATTTCCCACTATATTGGGGTTCCAGGGCAATTTGCATGGCTTGTAAGACCCGATACATGTTGATAGTTATGACCAACAACTCGTCGTTTTTGTTTATTATGGCCGTTTTTGTGAGCTGTTGCACATAATTCTAGGGTTCCAAGAGGATTTGCATTGACCATAAGACTAGACACAAGTTTGACAGTTATGACCAAAAACTCGTTGTTTTCCTATTTTATGGTCGTTTTCAGGAGCTATTACCCACAGTTTTGGGTTCAATGGTGATTTGCATGGCCAAAAAGACCTGATACGTCATTGGGAGTTATGTCCAAAAACTCGTCATTTTCGTGTTTATGGCCATTTTCATGACCTATTGCGCACTTTTTTGTGGTTCCACGGCAATTTGCATGGCCCATTGGTCCCAAGACGCCTTTAGGAGATTTTAGCAAAAACTCGTGGTTTGTGTGTCTTAGGGCCTTTTTTCATGAGCTATTTCCCACTTCTGGGGTTCTATGTCGATTCGCAGGGCCCGTAAGACCCGGTACATGTTTGAGAGAAATGACCAAAACTCATCGTTATTATTTATTATGGCCGTTTTCATGACATATTGCCCACAATTATGGGGTTCTAGGAGGATTTGCATTGACCGTAAGACTAGATATATGTTTAATAGTTATGACCAAAAACTCGTTGTTTTCGTGTTTTATGGTTGTTTTCATGAGCTATTTCCTGCAGTTTTGGGGTTCAGTGGTGATTTCCATGGCCCTTAAGTCCTGATACGTCATTGAGAGATTTGTCCAAAAACTCGTCATTTTTTGTGTTTTAGGGCCATTTTCATGACTTATTACCCACAGTTTTGGGGTTCCTGGGCAATTTGCATGGTCGGTAAGACCCAATACATGTTTGAGAGTGATGTCCAAAAACTCGTGGTTTTCGTGTTTTATGGCTATTTTCATGATCTATTGCCCCCTATTTGGGGTTCCAGGGAAATTTGCATGGCCCATAAGACCCAATACATGTTTGAGCGATATGACCAAATACTCGTCATTTTCGTGTTTTGTGGCCATGTTCATGTGCTATTTCCCACTATTTTGGGGTTCCAGGGAAATTTGCATGGCTTGTAAGACCCGGTACATGTTGATAGTTATGACCAACAACTCGTCGTTTTTGTTTATTATGGCCGTTTTTGTGAGCTGTTGCACATAATTCTAGGGTTCCAAGAGGATTTGCATTGACCGTAAGACTAGACACAAGTTTGACAGTTATGACCAAAAACTCGTTGTTTTCCTATTTTACGGTCGTTTTTAGGAGCTATTACCCACAGTTTTGGGTTCAATGGTGATTTGCATGGCCAAAAAGACCTGATACGTCATTGGGAGTTATGTCCAAAAACTCGTCATTTTCGTGTTTATGGCCATTTTCATGACCTATTGCCCACTTTTTTGTGGTTCCACGGCAATTTGCATGGCCCATTGGTCCCAATACGCCTTTGAGAGATTTTACCAAAAACTCGTGGTTTGTGTGTCTTAGGGCCTTTTTTCATGAGCTATTTCCCACTTTTGGGGTCCTATGTCGATTCGCAGGGCCCGTAAGACCCGGTACATGTTTGAGAGAAATGACCAAAACTCATCGTTATTATTTATTATGGCGGTTTTCATGAAATATTGCCCACAATTATGGGGTTCTAGGAGGATTTGCATTGACCGTAAGACTAGATATATGTTTAATAGTTATGACCAAAAACTCGTTGTTTTCGTGTTTTATGGTTGTTTTCATGAGCTATTTCCTGCAGTTTTGGGGTTCAGTGGTGATTTCAATGGCCCTTAAGTCCTGATACGTCATTGAGAAATTTGTCCAAAAACTCGTCATTTTTTGTGTTTTAGGGCCATTTTCATGACTTATTACCCACAGTTTTGGGGTTCCTGGGCAATTTGCATGGTCGGTAAGACCCAATACATGTTTGAGAGTGATGTCCAAAAACTCGTGGTTTTCGTGTTTTATGGCTATTTTCATGATCTATTGCCCCGTATTTGGGGTTCCAGGGAAATTTGCATGGCCCATAAGACCCAATACATGTTTGAGCGATATGACCAAATACTCGTCATTTTCGTGTTTTGTGGCCATGTTCATGTGCTATTTCCCACTCTTTTGGGGTTCCAGGGAAATTTGCATGGCTTGTAAGACCCGGTACATGTTGATAGTTATGACCAACAACTCGTCGTTTTTGTTTATTATGGCCGTTTTTGTGAGCTGTTGCACATAATTCTAGGGTTCCAAGAGGATTTGCATTGACCATAAGACTAGACACAAGTTTGACAGTTATGACCAAAAACTCGTTGTTTTCCTATTTTATGGTCGTTTTCATGAGCTATTACCCACAGTTTTGGGTTCAATGGTGATTTGCATGGCCAAAAAGACCTGATACGTCATTGGGAGTGATGTCCAAAAACTCGTCATTTTCGTGTTTATGGCTATTTTCATGACCTATTGCCCACTTTTTTGTGGTTCCACGGCAATTTGCATGGCCCATTGGTCCCAATACGCCTTTGAGAGATTTTACCAAAAACTCGTGGTTTGTGCGTCTTAGGGCCTTTTTTCATGAGCTATTTCCCACTTCTAGGGTTCTATGTCGATTCGCAGGGCCCGTAAGACCCGGTACATGTTTGAGAGAAATGACCAAAACTCATCGTTATTATTTATTATGGCGGTTTTCATGAAATATTGCCCACAATTATGGGGTTCTAGGAGGATTTGCATTGACCGTAAGACTAGATATATGTTTAATAGTTATGACCAAAAACTCGTTGTTTTCGTGTTTTATGGTTGTTTTCATGAGCTATTTCCTGCAGTTTTGGGGTTCAGTGGTGATTTCCATGGCCCTTAAGTCCTGATACGTCATTGAGAGATTTGTCCAAAAACTCGTCATTTTTTGTGTTTTAGGGCCATTTTCATGAGTTATTACCCACAGTTTTGGGGTTCCTGGGCAATTTGCATGGTCGGTAAGACCCAATACATGTTTGAGAGTGATGTCCAAAAACTCGTGGTTTTCGTGTTTTATGGCTATTTTCATGAGCTATTGCCCCCTATTTTGGGGTTCCAGGGAAATTTGCATGGCCCATAAGACCCAATACATGTTTGAGCTATATGACCAAATACTCGTCATTTTCGTGTTTTGTGGCCATGTTCATGTGCTATTTCCCACTATTTTGGGGTTCCAGGGCAATTTGCATGGCTTGTAAGACCCGATACATGTTGATAGTTATGACCAACAACTCGTCGTTTTTGTTTATTATGGCCGTTTTCGTGAGCTGTTGCACATAATTCTAGGGTTCCAAGAGGATTTGCATTGACCGTAAGACTAGACACAAGTTTGACAGTTATGACCAAAAACTCGTTGTTTTCCTATTTTATGGTCGTTTTCAGGAGCTATTACCCACAGTTTTGGGTTCAATGGTGATTTGCATGGCCAATAAGACCTGATACGTCATTGGGAGTTATGTCCAAAAACACGTCATTTTCGTGTTTATGGCCATTTTCATGACCTATTGCCCACTTTTTTGTGGTTCCACGACAATTTGCATGCCCATTGGTCCCAATACGCCTTTGAGAGATTTTACCAAAAACTCGTGGTTTGTGTGTCTTAGGGCCTTTTTTCATGAGCTATTTCCCACTTTTGGGGTTCTATGTCGATTCGCAGGGCCCGTAAGACCCGGTACATGTTTGAGAGAAATGACCAAAACTCATCGTTATTATTTATTATGGCCGTTTTCATGAAATATTGCCCACAATTATGGGGTTCTAGGAGGATTTGCATTGACCGTAAGACTAGATATATGTTTAATAGTTATGACCAAAAACTCGTTGTTTTCGTGTTTTATGGTTGTTTTCATGAGCTATTTCCCGCAGTTTTGGGGTTCAGTGGTGATTTCCATGGCCCTTAAGTCCTGATACGTCATTGAGAGATTTGTCCAAAAACTCGTCATTTTTTGTATTTTAGGGCCATTTTCATTAGTTATTACCCATAGTTTTGGGGTTCCTGGGCAATTTGCATGGTCGGTAAGACCCAATACATGTTTGAGACTGATGTCCAAAAACTCGTGGTTTTCGTGTTTTATGGCTATTTTCATGAGCTATTGCCCCCTATTTTGGGGTTCCAGGGAAATTTGCATGGCCCATAAGACCCAATACATGTTTGAGCGATATGACCAAATACTCGTCATTTTCGTGTTTTGTGGCCATGTTCATGTGCTATTTCCCACTATTTTGGGGTTCCAGGGCAATTTGCATGGCTTGTAAGACCCGATACATGTTGATAGTTATGACCAACAACTCGTCGTTTTTGTTTATTATGGCCGTTTTCGTGAGCTGTTGCACATAATTCTAGGGTTCCAAGAGGATTTGCATTGACCGTAAGACTAGACACAAGTTTGACAGTTATGACCAAAAACTCGTTGTTTTCCTATTTTATGGTCGTTTTCAGGAGCTATTACCCACAGTTTTGGGTTCAATGGTGATTTGCATGGCCAATAAGACCTGATATGTCATTGGGAGTTATGTCCAAAAACTCGTCATTTTCGTGTTTATGGCTATTTTCATGACCTATTGCCCACTTTTTTGTGGTTCCAAGGCAATTTGCATGGCCCATTGGTCCCAATACGCCTTTGAGAGATTTTACCAAAAACTCGTGGTTTGTGTGTCTTAGGGCCTTTTTTCATGAGCTATTTCCCACTTTTGGGGTTCTATGTCGATTCGCAGGGCCCGTAAGACCCGGTACATGTTTGAGAGAAATGACCAAAACTCATCGTTATTATTTATTATGGCCGTTTTCATGAAATATTGCCCACAATTATGGGGTTCTAGGAGGATTTGCATTGACCGTAAGACTAGATATATGTTTAATAGTTATGACCAAAAACTCGTTGTTTTCGTGTTTTATGGTTGTTTTCATGAGCTATTTCCCGCAGTTTTGGGGTTCAGTGGTGATTTCCATGGCCCTTAAGTCCTGATACGTCATTGAGAGATTTGTCCAAAAACTCGTCATTTTTTGTATTGTAGGGCCATTTTCATTAGTTATTACCCATAGTTTTGGGGTTCCTGGGCAATTTGCATGGTCGGTAAGACCCAATACATGTTTGAGACTGATGTCCAAAAACTCGTGGTTTTCGTGTTTTATGGCTATTTTCATGAGCTATTGCCCCCTATTTTGGGGTTCCAGGGAAATTTGCATGGCCCATAAGACCCAATACATGTTTGAGCGATATGACCAAATACTCGTCATTTTCGTGTTTTGTGGCCATGTTCATGTGCTATTTCCCACTATTTTGGGGTTCCAGGGCAATTTGCATGGCTTGTAAGACCCGATACATGTTGATAGTTATGACCAACAACTCGTCGTTTTTGTTTATTATGGCCGTTTTCGTGAGCTGTTGCACATAATTCTAGGGTTCCAAGAGGATTTGCATTGACCATAAGACTAGACACAAGTTTGACAGTTATGACCAAAAACTCGTTGTTTTCCTATTTTATGGTCGTTTTCATGAGCTATTACCCACAGTTTTGGGTTCAATGGTGATTTGCATGGCCAAAAAGACCTGATACGTCATTGGGAGTGATGTCCAAAAACTCGTCATTTTCGTGTGTATGGCCATTTTCATGACCTATTGCGCACTTTTTTGTGGTTCCATGGAAATTTGCATGGCCCATTGGTCCCAATACGCCTTTGAGAGATTTTACCAAAAACTCGTGGTTTGTGTGTCTTAGGGCCTTTTTTCATGAGCTATTTCCCACTTTTGGGGTCCTATGTCGATTCGTAGGGCCCGTAAGACCCGGTACATGTTTGAGAGAAATGACCAAAACTCATCGTTATTATTTATTATGGCCGTTTTCATGAAATATTGCCCACAATTATGGGGTTCTAGGAGGATTTGCATTGACCGTAAGACTAGATATATGTTTAATAGTTATGACCAAAAACTCGTTGTTTTCGTGTTTTATGGTTGTTTTCATGAGCTATTTCCTGCAGTTTTGGGGTTCAGTGGTGATTTCCATGGCCCTTAAGTCACGTCGTCATTGAGAGATTTGTCCAAAAACTCGTCATTTTTTGTATTTTAGGGCCATTTTCATTAGTTATTACCCACAGTTTTGGGGTTCCTGGGCAATTTGCATGGTCGGTAAGACCCAATACATGTTTGAGAGTGATGTCCAAAAACTCGTGGTTTTCGTGTTTTATGGCTATTTTCATGAGCTATTGCCCCCTATTTTGGGGTTCCAGGGAAATTTGCATGGCCCATAAGACCCAATACATGTTTGAGCGATATGACCAAATACTCGTCATTTTCGTGTTTTGTGGCCATGTTCATGTGCTATTTCCCACTATTTTGGGGTTCCAGGGCAATTTGCATGGCTTGTAAGACCCGATACATGTTGATAGTTATGACCAACAACTCGTCGTTTTTGTTTATTATGGCCGTTTTCGTGAGCTGTTGCACATAATTCTAGGGTTCCAAGAGGATTTGCATTGACCATAAGACTAGACACAAGTTTGACAGTTATGACCAAAAACTCGTTGTTTTCCTATTTTATGGTCGTTTTCAGGAGCTATTACCCACAGTTTTGGGTTCAATGGTGATTTGCATGGCCAAAAAGACCTGATACGTCATTGGGAGTTATGTCCAAAAACTCGTCATTTTCGTGTTTATGGCCATTTTCATGACCTATTGCCCACTTTTTTGTGGTTCCACGGCAATTTGCATGGCCCATTGGTCCCAATACGCCTTTGAGAGATTTTACCAAAAACTCGTGGTTTGTGTGTCTTAGGGCCTTTTTTCATGAGCTATTTCCCACTTTTGGGGTTCTATGTCGATTCGCAGGGCCCGTAAGACCCGGTACATGTTTGAGAGAAATGACCAAAACTCATCGTTATTATTTATTATGGCCGTTTTCATGACATATTGCCCACAATTATGGGGTTCTAGGAGGATTTGCATTGACCGTAAGACTAGATATATGTTTAATAGTTATGACCAAAAACTCGTTGTTTTCGTGTTTTATGGTTGTTTTCATGAGCTATTTCCTGCAGTTTTGGGGTTCAGTGGTGATTTCCATGGCCCTTAAGTCCTGATACGTCATTGAGAGATTTGTCCAAAAACTCGTCATTTTTTGTGTTTTAGGGCCATTTTCATGAGTTATTACCCACAGTTTTGGGGTTCCTGGGCAATTTGCATGCTCGGTAAGACCCAATAAATGTTTGAGAGTGATGTCCAAAAACTCATGGTTTTCGTGTTTTATGGCTATTTTCATGAGCTATTACCCCCTATTTTGGGGTTCCAGGGAAATTTGCATGGCCCATAAAACCCAATACATGTTTGAGCGATATGACCAAATACTCGTCATTTTCGTGTTTTGTGGCCATGTTCATGTGCTATTTCCCACTATTTTGGGGTTCTAGGGCAATTTGCATGGCCTGTAAGACCCGATACATGTTGATAGTTATGACCAACAACTCGTCGTTTTTGTTTATTATGGCCGTTTTCGTGAGCTGTTTCACATAATTATAGGGTTGCAAGAGGATTTGCATTGACCGTAAGACTAGACACAAGTTTGACAGTTATGACCAAAAACTCGTTGTTTTCCTATTTTATGGTCGTTTTCAGGAGCTATTACCCACAGTTTTGGGTTCAATGGTGATTTGCATGGCCAAAAAGACCTGATACGTCATTGGGAGTTATGTCCAAAAACTCGTCATTTTCGTGTTTATGGCCATTTTCATGACCTATTGCCCACTTTTTTGTGGTTCCACGGCAATTTGCATGGCCCATTGGTCCCAATACGCCTTTGAGAGATTTTACCAAAAACTCGTGGTTTGTGTGTCTTAGGGCCTTTTTTCATGAGCTATTTCCCACTTTTGGGGTTCTATGTCGATTCGCAGGGCCCGTAAGACCCGGTACATGTTTGAGAGAAATGACCAAAACTCATCGTTATTATTTATTATGGCCGTTTTCATGACATATTGCCCACAATTATGGGGTTCTAGGAGGATTTGCATTGACCGTAAGACTAGATATATGTTTAATAGTTATGACCAAAAACTCGTTGTTTTCGTGTTTTATGGTTGTTTTCATGAGCTATTTCCTGCAGTTTTGGGGTTCAGTGGTGATTTCCATGGCCCTTAAGTCCTGATACGTCATTGAGAGATTTGTCCAAAAACTCGTCATTTTTTGTGTTTTAGGGCCATTTTCATGAGTTATTACCCACAGTTTTGGGGTTCCTGGGCAATTTGCATGGTCGGTAAGACCCAATACATGTTTGAGAGTGATGTCCAAAAACTCGTGGTTTTCGTGTTTTATGGCTATTTTCATGAGCTATTGCCCCCTATTTTGGGGTTCCAGGGAAATTTGCATGGCCCATAAGACCCAATACATGTTTGAGCGATATGACCAAATACTCGTCATTTTCGTGTTTTGTGGCCATGTTCATGTGCTATTTCCCACTATTTTGGGGTTCCAGGGCAATTTGCATGGCTTGTAAGACCCGATACATGTTGATAGTTATGACCAACAACTCGTCGGTTTTGTTTATTATGGACGTTTTTGTGAGCTGTTGCACATAATTCTAGGGTTCCAAGAGGATTTGCATTGACCGTAAGACTAGACACAAGTTTGACAGTTATGACCAAAAACTCGTTGTTTTCCTATTTTACGGTCGTTTTTAGGAGCTATTACCCACAGTTTTGGGTTCAATGGTGATTTGCATGGCCAATAAGACCTGATACGTCATTGGGAGTTATGTCCAAAAACTCGTCATTTTCGTGTTTATGGCCATTTTCATGACCTATTGCCCACTTTTTTGTGGTTCCACGGCAATTTGCATGGCCCATTGGTCCCAATACGCCTTTGAGAGATTTTACCAAAAACTCGTGGTTTGTGTGTCTTAGGGCCTTTTTTCATGAGCTATTTCCCACTTTTGGGGTTCTATGTCGATTCGCAGGGCCCGTAAGACCCGGTACATGTTTGAGAGAAATGACCAAAACTCATCGTTATTATTTATTATGGCCGTTTTCATGAAATATTGCCCACAATTATGGGGTTCTAGGAGGATTTGCATTGACCGTAAGACTAGATATATGTTTAATAGTTATGACCAAAAACTCGTTGTTTTCGTGTTTTATGGTTGTTTTCATGAGCTATTTCCCGCAGTTTTGGGGTTCAGGTGTGATTTCCATGGCCCTTAAGTCATGATACGTCATTGAGAGATTTGTCCAAAAACTCGTCATTTTTTGTATTTTAGGGCCATTTTCATTAGTTATTACCCACAGTTTTGGGGTTCCTGGGCAATTTGCATGGTCGGTAAGACCCAATACATGTTTGAGAGTGATGTCCAAAAACTCGTGGTTTTCGTGTTTTATGGCTATTTTCATGAGCTATTGCCCCCTATTTTGGGGTTCCAGGGAAATTTGCATGGCCCATAAGACCCAATACATGTTTGAGCGATATGACCAAATACTCGTCATTTTCGTGTTTTGTGGCCATGTTCATGTGCTATTTCCCACTATTTTGGGGTTCCAGGGCAATTTGCATGGCTTGTAAGACCCGATACATGTTGATAGTTATGACCAACAACTCGTCGTTTTTGTTTATTTTTGGCGTTTTAGTGTGGTGTTGGACATAATTCAAGGATTCCAAGATGATTTTCATTGACCGTAAGACTAGACACAAGTTTGATAGTTATGACCAAAAACTTCGTTGTTTTCCTATTTTATGGTCGTTTTCATGAGCTATTACCCAGTTTTGGGTTCAATGGTGATTTGCATGGCCAAAAGACCTGATACGTCATTGGGAGTTATGTCCAAAAACTTCGTCATTTTCGTGTTTTTGGCCATTTTCATGAGCTATTTCCCACTATTTTGGGGTTCCATGGCAATTTGCATGGCCCATTGGTCCCCAATCGCCTTTGAGGGATTTTACCAAAAACTTGTGGTTTGTGTGTCTTAGGGCCTTTTTCATGAGCTATTTCCCACTTTTTGGGGTTCTATGTCGATTCGCAGGGCCCGTAAGACCCGGTACATGTTTGAGAGATATGACCAAAACTCGTGGTTATTATTTATTATGGCCGTTTTCATGAGATATTGTTCACAATTATGGGGTTCTAGGAGGATGTGCATTGACCGTAAGACTAGATATATGTTTGATAGTTATGACCAAAGACTCGTTGTTTTCGTGTTTTATGGTTGTTTTCATGAGCTATTTCCCGCAGTTTTGGGGTTCAGTGGTGATTTGCATGGCCCTTAAGTCCTGATACGTCATTGAGAGATTTGTCCAAAAACTCGTCATTTTTTGTGTTTTAGGGCCATTTTCATGAGTTATTGCCCACAGTTTTGGGGTTCCTAGGCAATTTGCATGGTCGGTAAGACCCGATACATGTTTGAGAGTGATGTCCAAAAACTCGTTGTTTTCGTGTTTTATGGCCATTTTCATGAGCTATTGCCCCCTATTTTGGGGTTCAAGGGCAATTTGCATGGCACATAAGACCCAATACATGTGTGAGCGATATGACCAAATACTCGTCATTTTCGTGTTTTGTGGCCATGTTCATGTGCTATTTCCACTATTTTGGGGTTCCAGGGCAATTTGCATGGCTTGTAAGACCCGATACATGTTGATAGTTATGACCAACAACTCGTCGTTTTTGTTTATTATGGCCGTTTTCGTGAGCTGTTGCACATAATTCTAGGGTTCCAAGAGGATTTGCATTGACCGTAAGACTAGACACAAGTTTGACAGTTATGACCAAAAACTCGTTGTTTTCCTATTTTATGGTCGTTTTCAGGAGCTATTACCCACAGTTTTGGGTTCAATGGTGATTTGCATGGCCAATAAGACCTGATACGTCATTTGGAGTTATGTCCAAAAACTCGTCATTTTCGTGTTTATGGCCATTTTCATGAGCTATTGCCCACAGTTTTGGGGTTCCTAGGCAATTTGCATGGCCGATAAGACCCAATGTCCTTTGAGAGATTTTACCAAAACTCGTGGTTTGTGTGTCTTAGGTCTTTTTTCATGAGCTATTTCCCACTTTTGGGGTTCTATGTCGATTCGCAGGGCCCGTAAGACCCGGTACATGTTTGAGAGAAATGACCAAAACTCATCGTTATTATTTATTATGGCCGTTTTCATGAAATATTGCCCACAATTATGGGGTTCTAGGAGGATTTGCATTGACCGTAAGACTAGATATATGTTTAATAGTTATGACCAAAAACTCGTTGTTTTCGTGTTTTATGGTTGTTTTCATGAGCTATTTCCCGCAGTTTTGGGGTTCGATGGTGATTTGCATGGCCCTTAAGTCACGATCGTCATTGAGAGATTTGTCCAAAAACTTCGTCATTTTTTGTGTTTAGGGCCATTTTCATGAGTTATTTCCCATAGTTTTGGGGTTCTTGGGCAATTTGCATGGCCGGTAAGACCCGATACATGTTTGAGAGTGATGTCCAAAAACTCATGGTTTTCATGTTTTATGGGCATTTTCATGAGCTATTGCCCCCTATTTTGGGGTTCCAGGGAAATTTGCATGGCCCATAAGACCCAATACATGTTTGAGCGATATGACCAAATATTCGTCATTTTCGTGTTTTGTGGCCATGTTCATGTGCTATTTCCCACTATTTTGGGGTTCCAGGGCAATTTGCATGGCTTGTAAGACCCGATACATGTTGATAGTTATGACCAACAACTCGTCGTGTTTTTTTATTATGGGCGTTTTAGTGAGCTGTTTCACAGAAATATAGGGTTCGAAGAGGATTTGCATTGACCATAAGACTAGACACAAGTTTGACAGTTATGACCAAAAACTCGTTGTTTTCCTATTTTATGGTCGTTTTCAGGAGCTATTACCCACAGTTTTGGGTTCAATGGTGATTTGCATGGCCAAAAAGACTCGATATCATTGGGAGTTATGTCCAAAAACTTCGTCATTTTCGTTTTTATGTCCATTTTCATGAGCTATTGCCCACTATTTTGGGGTTCCAGGGCAATTTGGATGGCCCATAGGTCCCATGTCGCCTTTGAGAGATTTTACCAAAACTTCGTGGTTTGTGTGTCTTAGGGCCTTTTTCATGAGCTATTTCCCACTTCTAGGGTTCTATGTCGATTCGCAGGGCCCGTAAGACCCGGTACATGTTGGAGAGAAATGACCAAAACTCATCGTTATTATTTATTATGGCCGTTTTCATGAAATATTGCCCACAATTATGGGGTTCTAGGAGGATTTGCATTGACCGTAAGACTAGATATATGTTTAATAGTTATGACCAAAAACTCGTTGTTTTCGTGTTTTATGGTTGTTTTCATGAGCTATTTCCCGCAGTTTTGGGGTTCGATGGTGATTTGCATGGCCCTTAAGTCCTGATCGTCATTGAGAGATTTGTCCAAAACTTCGTCATTTTTTGTGTTTAGGGCCATTTTCATGAGTTATTACCCAGTTTTGGGGTTCTGGGCAATTTGCATGGTCGGTAAGACCCAATAAATGTTTGAGAGTGATGTCCAAAAACTCATGGTTTTCGTGTTTTATGGCTATTTTCATGAGCTATTACCCCCTATTTTGGGGTTCCAGGGAAATTTGCATGGCCCATAAAACCCAATACATGTTGGAGCGATATTACTCGTCATTTTCGTGTTTTGTGGCCATGTTCATGTGCTATTTCCCACTATTTTGGGGTTCCAGGGCAATTTGCATGGCTTGTAAGACCCGATACATGTTGATAGTTATGACCAACAACTCGTCGTTTTTGTTTATTATGGCCGTTTTCGTGAGCTGTTGCACATAATTCTAGGGTTCCAAGAGGATTTGCATTGACCGTAAGACTAGACACAAGTTTGATAGTTATGACCAAAAACTCGTTGTTTTCCTATTTTATGGTCGTTTTCATGAGCTATTACCAACAGTTTTGGGTTCAATGGTGATTTGCATGACCAAAAAGACCTGATACGTCATTGGGAGTGATGTCCAAAAACTCGTCATTTTCGTGTTTATGGCCATTTTCGTGACCTATTGCCCACTTTTTTGTGGTTCCACGGCAATTTGCATGGCCCATTGGTCCCAATACGCCTTTGAGAGATTTTACCAAAACTCGTGGTTTGTGTGTCTTAGGTCTTTTTTCATGAGCTATTTCCTACTTTTGGGGTTCTATGTCGATTCATGAGGCCCGTAAGACCCCGTACATGTTTGAGAGATATGACCAAAACTCGTGGTTATTATTTATTATGGCTGTTTTCATGAGATATTGCCCACAATTATGGGGTTCTAGGAGGATGTGCATTGACCGTAAGACTAGATATATGTTTGATAGTTATGACCAAAAACTCGTTGTTTTCGTATTTTATGGTTGTTTTCATGAGCTATTTCCCGCAGTTTTGGGGTTCAGTGGTGATTTGCGTGGCCCTTAAGTCCTGATACGTCATTGAGAGATTTGTCCAAAAACTCGTCATTTTTTGTGTTTTAGGGCCATTTTCATGAGTTATTGCCCACAGTTTTGGGGTTCCTAGGCAATTTGCATGGCCGGTAAGACCCGATACATGTTTGAGAGTGATGTCCAAAAACTCGTGGTTTTCGTCTTTTATGGCCATTTTCATGAGCTATTGCCCCTATTTTGGGGTTCCAGGGAAATTTGCATGGCCCAAAAGACCCGATACATGTTTGAGTGATATGACCAAATACTCGTCATTTTCGTGTTTTGTGGCCATGTTCATGTGCTATTTTCCACTATTTTGGGTTTCCCGGGCAATTTGCATGGCTTGTAAGACCCGATACATGTTTATAGTTATGACCAACAACTCGTCGTTTTTGTTTATTATGGCCGTTTTCGTGAGCTGTTGCACATAATTCTAGGGTTCCAAGATGATTTGCATTGACCGTAAAACTAGACACAAGTTTCATAGTTATGACCCAAAAACTCGTTGTTTTCCTATTTTATGGTCGATTTCATGAGCTATTGCCCACAGTTTTGGGGTTCAATGGTGATTTGCATGGCCAATAAGACCTGATACGTCATTGGGAGTTATGTCCAAAAACTCGTCATTTTCGTGTTTATGGCCATTTTCATGAGCTATTGCCCTCTATTTTGGGGTTCCACAGCAATTTTGCATGGCCCATTGGTCCCAATACGCCTTTGAGAGATTTTACCAAAAACTCGTGGTTTGTCTGTTTTAGGGCCTTTTTCATGAGCTATTTCCCACTTTGTGGGGTTCGATTTCGATTCACAAGGCCCGTAAGACCCGATACATGTTTGAGTGATATGACCAAAACTCGTCGTTATTATTTATTATGGCTGTTTTCATGAGATATTGCCCACAATTATGGGGTTCTAGGAGGATTTGCATTAACCGTAAGACTAGAAATATGTTTGATAGTTATGACCAAAAACTCGTTGTTTTCGTGTTTTATGGTTGTTTTCATGAGCTATTTCCCGCAGTTTTGGGGTTCAGTGGTGATTTGCATGGCCCTTAAGTCTGATCGTCATTGAGAGATTTGTCCAAAAACTTCGTCATTTTTTGTGTTTTAGGGCCATTTTCATGAGTTATTACCCAGTTTTGGGGTTCTGGGCAATTTGCATGGTAAGAGACCCGATACATGTTTGAGAGTGATGTCCAAAAACTCGTGGTTTTCGTGTTTTATGGCCATTTTCATGAGCTATTGCCCCTATTTTGGGGTTCCAGGGCAATTTGCATGGCCCATAAGACCCGATACATGTTTGAGTGATATGACCAAATACTCGTCATTTTCGTGTTTTGTGGCCATGTTCATGTGCTATTTCCCACTATTTTGGGGTTCCAGGGCAATTTGCACGGCTTGTAAGACCCGATACATGTTTATAGTTATGACCAACAACTCGTTGTTTTTGTTTATTATGGCCGTTTGCGTGAGCTGTTGCACATAATTCTAGGGTTCCAAGAGGATTTGCATTGGTCGTAAGACTAGACACAAGTTTGATAGTTATGACCAAAAACTCGTTGTTTTCCTATTTTATGGTCGATTTCATGAGCTATTGCCCACAGTTTTGGGGTTCAATGGTGATTTGCATGGCCAATAAGACCTGATACGTCATTGGGAGTTATGTCCAAAAACTCGTCATTTTCGTGTTTATGGCCATTTTCATGAGCTATTGCCCACTATTTTGGGGTTCCACAGCAATTTGCATGGCCCATTGGTCCCAATACGCCTTTGAGAGATTTTACCAAAAACTTGTGGTTTGTGTCTCTTAGGGCCTTTTTCATGAGCTATTTCCCACTTTTTGGGGTTCTATGTCGATTCGCAGGGCCCGTAAGACCCGGTACATGTTTGAGAGATATGACCAAAACTCGTGGTTATTATTTATTATGGCTGTTTTCATGAGCTATTGCCCAGAATTATGGGGTTCTAGGAGGATTTGAATTGACCATAAGACTAGACACAAGTTTGATAGATATGACCAAAAACTCGTTGTTTTCGTGTTTTATGGTCGTTTTCATGAGCTATTTCCCACAGTTTTGGGGTTCAGTGGTGATTTGCATGTCCCTTAAGTCCTGATACGTCATTGAGAGATTTGTCCAAAAACTCGTCATTTTTTGTGTTTTAGGGCCATTTTCATGAGTTATTTCCCACAGTTTTGTGGTTCCTGGGCAATTTGCATGGTCGGTAAGACCCAATACATGTTTTGAGAGTGATGTCCAAACACTGGTGGTTTTCGTGTTTTATGGCCATTTTCATGAGCTATTGCCCCTAATTTGGGGTTCGAGAAATTGCATGGCCCATAAGACCCAATACATGTTTGAGCGATATGACCAAATACTCGTCATTTTGGTGTTTTGTGGCCATTTTCATGTAATATTTCCCACTATTTTCGGGTTCCAGGGCAATTTGCATGGCTTGTAAGACCCGATACATGTTGATAGTTATGACCAACAACTCGTCGTTTTTGTTTATTATGGCCGTTTTAGTGAGCTGTTGCACATAATTATAGGGTTCCAAGAGGATTTGCATTTACCGTAAGACAAGACACAAGTTTGATAGTTATTACCAAAAAAACGTTGTTTTACTATTTTATGGTCGTTTTATGAGCTATTGCCCACAGTTTTGGGTTCAATGGTGATTTGCATGGCCAATAAGACCTGATACGTCATTGGGAGTTATGTCCAAAAACTCGTCATTTTCGTGTTTATGGCCATTTTCATGAGCTATTGCCCACTATTTTGGGGTTCCACAGCAATTTGCATGGCCCATTGGTCCCAATACGCCTTTGAGAGATTTTACCAAAAACTTGTGGTTTGTGTCTCTTAGGGCCTTTTTCATGAGCTATTTCCCACTTTTTGGGGTTCTATGTCGATTCGCAGGGCCCGTAAGACCCGGTACATGTTTGAGAGATATGACCAAAACTCGTGGTTATTATTTATTATGGCTGTTTTCATGAGCTATTGCCCAGAATTATGGGGTTCTAGGAGGATTTGCATTGACCATAAGACTAGATACATGGTTGATAGATATGACCAAAAACTCGTTGTTTTCGTGTTTTATGGTCGTTTTCATGAGCTATTTCCCATAGTTTTTGGGTTCAGTGCTGATTTGCATGGCTCTTCAGTCCTGATACGTCATTGAGGGATTTGTCCAAAAACTCGTCATTTTTTGTGTTTTAGGGCCATTTTCATGAGTTATTGCCCACAGTTTTGGGGTTCCTAGGCAATTTGCATGGCCGGTAAGACCCGATACATGTTTGAGAGTGATGTCCAAAAACTCGTGGTTTTCGTGTTTTATGGCCATTTTCATGAGCTATTGCCCCTATTTTGGGGTTCCAGGGCAATTTGCATGGCCCATAAGACCCGATACATGTTTGAGTGATATGACCAAATACTCGTCATTTTCGTGTTTTGTGGCCATGTTCATGTGCTATTTCCCACTATTTTGGGGTTCCAGGGCAATTTGCACGGCTTGTAAGACCCGATACATGTTTATAGTTATGACCAACAACTCGTTGTTTTTGTTTATTATGGCCGTTTGCGTGAGCTGTTGCACATAATTCTAGGGTTCCAAGAGGATTTGCATTGGTCGTAAGACTAGACACAAGTTTGATAGTTATGACCAAAAACTCGTTGTTTTCCTATTTTATGGTCGATTTCATGAGCTATTGCCCACAGTTTTGGGGTTCAATGGTGATTTGCAGGGCCAATAAGACGAGCTACGTCAGTGGGAGTTTTTTCCACAAAATCTTCATTTTGCGTTTTATGGCGATTTTCATGAGCTATTGCCCACTATTTTGGGGTTCCAGGGAAATTTGCATGGCCCATAGGTCCCAATCGCCTTTGAGAGATTTTACCAAAAACTCGTGGTTTGTGTGTCTTAGGGCCTTTTTCATGAGCTATTTCCCACTTTTGGGGTTCTATGTCGATTCGCAGGGCTCGTAAGACCCGGTACATGTTTGAGAGATATGACCAAAACTCGTCGTTATTATTCATTATGGCCGTTTTCATGAGATATTGCCCACAATTATGGGGTTCTAGGAGGATTTGCATTGACCGTAAGACTAGATATATGTTTGATAGTTATGACCAAAAACTCGTTGTTTTCGTGTTTTATGGTTGTTTTCATGAGCTATTTCCCATAGTTTTGGGGTTCAGTGGCGATTTGCATGGCCCTTAAGTCCTGATACGTCATCGAGAGATTTTTCCAAAAACTCGTCATTTTTTGTGTTTTAGGGCCATTTTCATGAGTTATTTCCCACAGTTTTGGGGTTCCTGGGCAATTTGCATGGGCGGTAAGACCCGATACATGTTTGAGAGTGATGTCCAAAAACTCGTGGTTTTCGTGTTTTATGGCCATTTTCATGAGCTATTGCCCCCTATTTTGGGGTTCCAGGGCAATTTGCATGGCCCATAAGACCTGATACATGTTTGAGCGATATGACCAAATACTCGTCATTTTCGTGTTTTGTGGCCATGTTCATGTGCTATTTCCCACTATTTTGGGGTTCCAGGGCAATTTGCATGGCTTGTAAGACCCGATACATGTTGATAGTTATGACCAACAACTCGTCGTTTTTGTTTATTATGGCCATTTTCGTGAGCTGTTGCACATAATTCTGGGGTTCCAAGAGGTTTTGCATTGACCGTAAGACTAGACACAAGTTTGACTGTTATGACCAAAAACTCGTTGTTTTCCTATTTTATGGTCGTTTTCATGAGCTATTGCCCACAGTTTTGGGGTTCAATGGTGATTTGCATGGCCAATAAGACCTGATACGTCATTGGGAGTTATGTCCAAAAACTCGTCATTTTCGTGTTTATGGCCATTTTCATGAGCTATTGCCCACTATTTTGGGGTTCCACAGCAATTTGCATGGCCCATTGGTCCCAATATGCCTTTGAGAGATTTTACCAAAAACTTGTGGTTTGTGTGTCTTAGGGCCTTTTTCATGAGCTATTTCCCACTTTTTGGGGTTCTATGTCGATTCGCAGGGCCTGTAAGACCCGATACATGTTTGAGAGATATGACCAAAAGTCGTCGTTATTATTTATTATGGCCGTTTTCATGAGATATTGCCCACAATTATGGGGTTCTAGGAGGATTTGCATTGACCGTAAGACTAGACACAAGTCTGATAGTTACGACCAAAAACTCGTTGTTTTCCTATTTTATGGTTGTTTTCATGAGATATTGCCCATAGTTTTGGGGTTCAATGGTGATTTGCATGGCCCTTAAGTCCTGATACGTCATCGAGAGATTTGTCCAAAAACTCGTCATTTTTTGTGTTTTAGGGCCATTTTCATGAGTTATTTCCCACAGTTTTGGGGTTCCTGGGCAATTTGCATGGTCGCTACGACCCGATACATGTTTGAGAGTGATGTCCAAAAACTCATGGTTTTCGTGTTTTATGCCATTTTCATGAGCTATTGCCCCCTATTTTGGGGTTCCCGGTCAATTTGCATGGCCCATAAGACCCAATACATGTTTGAGCGATATGACCAAATACTCGTCATTTTCGTGTTTTGTGGCCATGTTCATGTGCTATTTCCCACTATTTTGGGGTTCCAGGGCAATTTGCATGGCTTGTAAGACCCGATACATGTTGATAGTTATGACCAACAACTCGTCGGTTTTTGTTTATTATGGCCATTTTCGTGAGCTGTTGCACATAATTCTGGGGTTCCAAGAGGTTTTGCATTGACCGTAAGACTAGACACAAGTTTGACAGTTATGACCAAAAACTCGTTGTTTTCCTATTTTATGGTCGTTTTCATGAGCTATTGCCCACAGTTTTGGGGTTCAATGGTGATTTGCATGGCCAATAAGACCTGATACGACATCGGGAGTTATGTCCAAAAACTCGTCATTTTCGTGTTTATGGCCATTTTCATGAGCTATTGCCCACTATTTTGGGGTTCCACAGCAATTTGCATGGCCCATTGGTCCCAATACGCCTTTGAGAGATTTTACCAAAAACTCGTGGTTTGTGTGTCTTAGGGCCTTTTTCATGAGCTATTTCCCACTTTTGGGGTTCTATGTCGATTCGCAGGGCCCGTAAGACCCGGTACATGTTTGAGAGATATGACCAAAACTCGTCGTTATTATTCATTATGGCCGTTTTCATGAGATATTGCCCACAATTATGGGGTTCTAGGAGGATTTGCATTGACCGTAAGACTAGATATATGTTTGATAGTTATGACCAAAAACTCGTTGTTTTCGTATTTTATGGTTGTTTTCATGAGCTATTTCCAACGGTTTTGGGGTTCAGTGCTGATTTGCATGGGCCTTAAGTCCTGTTTCGTCATTGAGAGATTTTTCCAAAAACTCGTCATTTTTTGTGTTTTAGGGCCATTTTCATGAGTTATTTCTCACAGTTTTGGGGTTCTTGGGCAATTTGCATGGCCGGTAAGACCCGATACATGTTTGAGAGTGATGTCCAAAAACTCGTGGTTTTCGTGTTTTATGGCCATTTTCATGAGCTATTGCCCCTATTTTGGGGTTCCAGGGCAATTTGCATGGCCCATAAGACCTGATACATGTTTGAGCGATATGACCAAATAGTCGTCATTTTCGTGTTTTGTGGCCATGTTCATGTGCTATTTCCCACTATTTTGGGGTTCCAGGCAATTTCCATGGCTTGTAAGACCGATACATGTTTATAGTTATGACCAACAACTCCTTGTTTTTGTTTATTATGGCCGTTTGCGTGAGCTGTTGCACATAATTCTAGGGTTCCAAGAGGATTTGCATTGACCGTAAGACTAGACACAAGTTTGATAGTTATGACCAAAAACTCGTTGTTTTCCTATTTTAGGGTCGATTTCATGAGCTATTGCCCACAGTGTTGGGGTTCAATGGTGATTTGCATGGCCAATAAGACCTGATACATCATTGGGAGTTATGTCCAAAAACTCGTCATTTTCGTGTTTATGGCCATTTTCATGAGCTATTGCCCACTATTTTGGGTTCCACAGCAATTTGCATGGCCCATTGGTCCCAATATTCCTTTGAGGGATTTTACCAAAAACTTGTGGTTTGTGTGTCTTAGGGCCTTTTTCATGAGCTATTTCCCACTTTTTGGGGTTCTATGTCGATTCGCAGGGCCCGTAAGACCCGGTACATGTTTGAGAGATATGACCAAAACTCGTCGTTATTATTTATTATGGCCGTTTTCATGAGATATTGCCCACAATTATGGGGTTCTAGGAGGATTTGCATTGACCGTAAGACTAGATATATGTTTGATAGTTATGACCAAAAACTCGTTGTTTTCGTGTTTTATGGTTGTTTTCATGAGCTATTTCCCGCAGTTTTGGGGTTCAGTGGTGATTTGCATGGCCCTTAAGTCCTGATACGTCATTGAGAGATTTGTCCAAAAACTCGTCATTTTTTGTGTTTTAGGGCCATTTTCATGAGTTATTGCCCACAGTTTTGGGGTTCCTGGGCAATTTGCATGGTCGGTAAGACCCGATACATGTTTGAGAGTGATGTCCAAAAACTCGTGGTTTTCGTGTTTTATGGCCATTTTCATGAGCTATTGCCCCCTATTTTGGGGTTCCAGGGCAATTTGCATGGCCCATAAGACCCAATACATGTTTGAGCGATATGACCAAATACTCGTCATTTTCGTGTTTTGTGGCCATGTTCATGTGCTATTTCCCACTATTTTGGGGTTCCAGGGCAATTTGCATGGCTTGTAAGACCCGATACATGTTGATAGTTATGACCAACAACTCGTCGTTTTTGTTTATTATGGCCGTTTTCGTGAGCTGTTGCACATAATTCTAGGGTTCCAAGAGGATTTGCATTGACCGTAAGACTAGACACAAGTTTGATAGTTATGACCAAAAACTCGTTGTTTTCCTATTTTATGGTCGATTTCATGAGCTATTGCCCACAGTGTTGGGGTTCAATGGTGATTTGCATGGCCAATAAGACCTGATACGTCATTGGGAGTTATGTCCAAAACTCGTGATTTTCGTGTTTATGGCCATTTTCATGAGCTATTGCCCAGTATTTTTGGGTTCATCAGCAATTTGCATGGCCCATTGGTCCCAATACGCCTTTGAGAGATTTTACCAAAAACTCGTGGTTTGTGTGTCTTAGGGCCTTTTTCATGAGCTATTTCCCACTTTTTGGGGTTCTATGTCGATTCGCAGGGCCCGTAAGACCCGGTACATGTTTGAGAGATATGACCAAAACTCGTCGTTATTATTTATTATGGCTGTTTTCATGAGATATTGCCCACAATTATGGGGTTCTAGGAGGATGTGCATTGACCGTAAGACTAGATATATGTTTGATAGTTATGACCAAAAACTCGTGTTTTTCGTATTTTATGGTTGTTTTCATGAGCTATTTCCCGCAGTTTTGGGGTTCAGTGGTGATTTCCATGGCCCTTAAGTCCTGATACGTCATTGAGAGATTTGTCCAAAAACTCGTCATTTTTTGTGTTTTCGGGCCATTTTCATGAGTTATTACCCACAGTTTTGGGGTTCCTGGGCAATTTGCATGGCCGGTAAGACCCGATACATGTTTGAGAGTGATGTCCAAAAACTCGTGGTTTTCGTGTTTTATGGCCATTTTCATGAGCTATTGCCCCCTATTTTGGGGTTCCAGGGAAATTTGCATGGCCCATAAGACCCAATACATGTTTGAGCGATATGACCAAATACTCGTCATTTTCGTGTTTTGTGGCCATGTTCATGTGCTATTTCCCACTATTTTGGGGTTCCAGGGCAATTTGCATGGCTTGTAAGACCCGATACATGTTGATAGTTATGACCAACAACTCGTCGTTTTTGTTTATTATGGCCGTTTTCGTGAGCTGTTGCACATAATTCTAGGGTTCCAAGAGGATTTGCATTGACCGTAAGACTAGACACAAGTTTGACAGTTATGACCAAAAACTCGTTGTTTTCCTATTTTATGGTCGTTTTCAGGAGCTATTACCCACAGTTTTGGGTTCAATGGTGATTTGCATGGCCAATAAGACCTGATACGTCATTGGGAGTTATGTCCAAAAACTCGTCATTTTCGTGTTTATGGCCATTTTCATGAGCTACTGCCCACTATTTTGGGGTTCCACGACAATTTGCATGGCCCATTGGTCCCAGTACGCCTTTCAGATATTTTACAAAAAAATCGTGGTTTGTGTGTCTTAGGGCCTTTTTCATGTGCTATTTCCAACTTTTGGGGTTCTATGTCGATTCGCATGGTCCGTAAGACCCGGTACATGTTTGAGAGTTATGACCACAACTCGTCGTTATTATTTATTATGGCCGTTTTCATGAGCTATTGCCTAGAATTATGGGGTGCTAGGAGGATTTGCATTGACCGTAAGACTAGATATATGTTTAATAGTTATGACCAAAAACTCGTTGTTTTCGTGTTTTATGGTCGTTTTCATGAGCTATTTCCCACAGTTTTGGGTTCAGTGGTGATTTGCATGGCCCTTAAGTCCTGATACGTCATTGAGAGATTTGTCCAAAAACTCGTCATTTTTTGTGTTTTAGGGCCATTTTCATGAGTTATTTCCCACAGTTTTGGGGTTCCTGGGCAATTTGCATGGGCGGTAAGACCCGATACATGTTTGAGAGTGATGTCCAAAAACTCGTGGTTTTCGTGTTTTATGGCCATTTTCATGAGCTATTGCCCCTATTTTGGGGTTCCAGGGCAATTTGCATGGCCCATAAGACCCGATACATGTTTGAGCGATATGACCAAATACTCGTCATTTTCGTGTTTTGTGGCCATGTTCATGTGCTATTTCCCACTATTTTGGGGTTCCAGGGCAATTTGCATGGCTTGTAAGACCCGATACATGTTGATAGTTATGACCAACAACTCGTCGTTTTTGTTTATTATGGCCGTTTTCGTGAGCTGTTGCACATAATTCTAGGGTTCCAAGAGGATTTGCATTGACCGTAAGACTAGACACAAGTTTGACAGTTATGACCAAAAACTCGTTGTTTTCCTATTTTATGGTCGTTTTCATGAGCTATTGCCCACAGTTTTGGGGTTCAATGGTGATTTGCATGGCCAATAAGACCTGATACGTCATTGGGAGTTATGTCCAAAAACTCGTCATTTTCGTGTTTATGGCCATTTTCATGACCTATTGCCCACTTTTTTGTGGTTCCACGACAATTTGCATGGCCCATTGGTCCCAATACGCCTTTGAGAGATTTTACCAAAAACTCGTGGTTTGTGTGTGTTAGGGCCTTTTTAATGAGCTATTTCTCACTTTTTGGGGTTCTATGTCGATTCACAGGGCCCGTAAGACCGGATACATGTTTGAGAGATATGACCAAAACTCGTCGTTATTATTTATTATGGCCGTTTTCATGAGATATTGCCCACAATTATGGGGTTCTAGGAGGATTTGCATTGACCGTAAGACTAGATATATGTTTGATAGTTATGACCAAAAACTCGTTGTTTTCGTGTTTTATGGTTGTTTTCATGAGCTATTTCCCGCAGTTTTGGGGTTCAGTGGTGATTTGCATGGCCCTTAAGTCCTGATACGTCATTGAGAGATTTGTCCAAAAACTCGTCATTTTTTGTATTTTAGGGCCATTTTCATTAGTTATTACGCACAGTTTTGGGGTTCCTGGGCAATTTGCATGGTCGGTAAGACCCAATACATGTTTGAGAGTGATGTCCAAAAACTCGTGGTTTTCGTGTTTTATGGCCATTTTCATGAGCTATTGCCCCTATTTTGGGGTTCCAGGGCAATTTGCATGGCCCATAAGACCCGATACATGTTTGAGCGATATGACCAAATACTCGTCATTTTCGTGTTTTGTGGCCATGTTCATGTGCTATTTCCCACTATTTTGGGGGTTCCAGGGCAATTTGCATGGCTTGTAAGACCCGATACATGTTGATAGTTATGACCAACAACTCGTCGTTTTTGTTTATTATGGCCGTTTTCGTGAGCTGTTGCACATAATTCTAGGGTTCCAAGAGGATTTGCATTGACCGTAAGACTAGACACAAGTTTGACAGTTATGACCAAAAACTCGTTGTTTTCCTATTTTATGGTCGTTTTCATGAGCTATTGCCCACAGTTTTGGGGTTCAATGGTGATTTGCATGGCCAATAAGACCTGATACGTCACTGAGATTTATGTCCAAAAACTCGTCATTTTCGTGTTTATGGCCATTTTCATGAGCTATTGCCCACTATTTTGGGGTTCCTAGGCAATTTGCATGGCCCATTGGTCCCAATACGCCTTTGAGAGATTTTACCAAAAACTCGTGGTTTGTGTGTCTTAGGGCCTTTTTCATGAGCTATTTCCCACTTTTGGGGTTCTATGTCGATTCGCAGGGCCCGTAAGACCCGATACATGTTTGAGAGATATGACCAAAACTCGTCGTTATTATTTATTATGGCTGTTTTCATGAGATATTGCCCACAATTATGGGGTTCTAGGAGGATTTGCATTGACCATAAGATTAGATACAAGTTTAACAGTTATGACCAAAAACTCGTTGTTTTCGTGTTTTATGGTTGTTTTCATGAGCTATTTCCCATAGTTTTGGGGTTCAGTGGCGATTTGCATGGCCCTTAAGTCCTGATACGTCATCGAGAGATTTTTCCAAAAACTCGTCATTTTTTGTGTTTTAGGGCCATTTTCATGAGTTATTTCCCACAGTTTTGGGGTTCCCAGGCAATTTGCATGGCCGGTAAGACCCAATACATGTTTGAGAGTGATGTCCAAAAACTCGTGGTTTTCGTGTTTTATGGCTATTTTCATGAGCTATTGCCCCCTATTTTGGGGTTCCAGCGAAAGTTGCATGGCCCATAAGACCCAAAACATGTTTGAGCGATATGACCAAATACTCGTTATTTTCGTGTTTTGTGGCCATTTTCATGTGCTATTTCCCACTATTTTGGGGTTCCAGGCAATTTGCATGGCTTGTAAGACCCGATACATGTTGATAGTTATGACCAACAACTCGCTGCTTTTGTTTATTATGGGCTTTTGTGAGTCATGCACATAATTCTAGGGTTCCTAGAGGATTTGCATTGACCGTAATACTCGACTCAAGTTTGAGAGTTATGTCCAAAAACTCGTTGTTTTCCTATTTTATGGTCGATTTCATGAGCTATTGCCCACGCTTTTGGGTTCAATGGTGATTTGCATGGCCTTTAAGACCAGATACTTGATTGTGAGTTATGTCCCAAAACTCGTCATTTTCGTGTTTATGGCCATTTTCATGAGCTATTGCCCACAGTTTTGGGGTTCCACAAGAATTTGCATGGCCCATTGGTCCCAATATGCCTTTGAGAGATTTTACCCAAAACTCGTGGTTTGTGCGTCTTAGGGCCTTTTTTCATGAGCTATTTCCCACTTCTAGGGTTCTATGTCGATTCGCAGGGCCCGTAAGACCCGGTACATGTTTGAGAGAAATGACCAAAACTCATCGTTATTATTTATTATGGCTTTTCATGAGATATTGCCCACAATTATGGGGTTCTAGGAGGATTTGCATCAACCGTAAGACTAGATATATGTTTGATAGTTATGACCAAAACTCGTTGTTTTCGTGTTTTATGGTCGTTTTCAAGAGCGATTTCCCACAAATTTGGGGTTCAGTGGTGATTTTCATGGCCCATAGGTCCAGATACGTCATTGAGAGATTTGTCCAAAAACTCGCTATTTTTGTGTTTTAGGGCCATTTTCATGAGTTATTACCCAGTTTTGGGGTTCCTAGGCAATTTGCATGGTCGGTAAGACCCGATACATGTTTGAGAGTGATGTCCAAAACTCGTGGTTTTCGTGTTTTATGGCTATTTTCATGAGCTATTGCCCCCTATTTTGGGGTTCTAGGTCAATTTGCATGGCCCATAAGACCCAATACATGTTTGAGCGATATGACCAAATACTCGTCATTTTCGTGTTTTGTGGCCATTTTCATGTGCTATTTCCCACTATTTTGGGGTTCCAGGGCAATTTGCATGGCTTGTAAGACCCGATACATGTGTATAGTTATGACCAACAACTCGCTTTTTGTTTATTATGGCTGCTTTCGTGAGTCGTTGCACATAATTCTAGGATTCCAAGAGGATTTGCATTGACCGTAAGACTTGACACAAGTTTGATAGTTATGACCAAAAACTCGTATGTTACCTATGATAAGCTCGTTTTCATGAGCTATTTCACACAGATTTGGGGTTCATTGGTGATGTGGATGGCCAATAAGTCCTGTTAGGTCATTTGGAGTTATGGACATTAACTCGTCATTTTCGTTTTTATGGCCATTTTCATGAGCTATTGCCCACTATTTTGGGGTTCTAGTTAAATTTGCATGGCCCATTGGTCCCAATACGCCTTTGAGAGATTTTACCAAAAACTCGTGGTTTGTGTGTCTTAGGTTCGTTTTCATGAGCTATTTCCCACTTTTGGGGTTCTATGTCGATTCGCAGGGCCCGTAAGACCCCGTACATGTTTGAGAGATATGACCAAAACTCGTGGTTATTATTTATTATGGCTGTTTTCATGAGATATTGCCCACAATTATGGGGTTCTAGGAGGATGTGCATTGACCGTAAGACTAGATATATGTTTGATAGTTATGACCAAAAACTCGTTGTTTTCGTGTTTTATCGTTGTTTTCATTAGCTATTTCCCGCAGTTTTGGGGTTCAGTGGTGATTTGCATGGCCCTTAAGTCCTGATACGTCTGATTGAGAGATTTGTCCAAAAACTCGTAATTTTTTGTGTTTTACGGCCATTTCCATGAGTTATTTCCCACAGTTTTGGGGTTCCTGGGCAATTTGCATGGCCGGTAAGACGCGATACATGTTTGAGAGTGATGTCCAAAACTCGTGGTTTTCGTGTTTTATGGCCATTTTCATGAGCTATTGCCCCCTATTTTGGGGTTCCAGGGCAATTTGCATGGCCCATAAGACCCGATACATGTTTGAGCGATATGACCAAATACTCGTTGTTTTCGTGTTTTATGCTCGTTTTCATGAGCTATTTCCCACAGTTTTGGGGTTCCTAGGCAATTTGCATGGCCGATAAGACCCGATACATGTTGATAGTTATGACCAACAACTCGCTTTTTGTTTATTATGGCTGCTTTGAGTCGTTGCACATAATTCTAGGGTTCCAAGAGGATTTGCATTGACCGTAAGACTAGACACAAGTTTGACAGTTATGACCAAAAACTCGTTGTTTTCCTATTTTATGGTCGTTTTCATGAGCTATTGCCCACAGTTTTGGGGTTCAATGGTGATTTGCATGGCCAATAAGACCTGATACGTCACTGAGAGTTATGTCCAAAAACTCGTCATTTTCGTGTTTATGGCCATTTTCATGAGCTATTGCCCACTATTTTGGGGTTCCACAGCAATTTGCATGGCCCATTGGTCCCAATACGGCTTTGAGAGATTTTACCAAAAACTCGTGGTTTGTGTGTGTTAGGGCCTTTTTCATGAGCTATTTCCCACTTTTTGGGGTTCTATGTCGATTCGCAGGGCCCGTAAGACCCGATACATGTTTGAGAGATATGACCAAAACTCGTCGTTATTATTTATTATGGCCGTTTTCATGAGATATTGCCCACAATTATGGGGTTCTAGGAGGATTTGCATTGACCGTAAGACTAGATATATGTTTGATAGTTATGACCAAAAACTCGTTGTTTTCGTGTTTTATGGTTGTTTTCATTAGCTATTTCCGCAGCTTTGGGGTTCAGCAGTGATTTGCATGGCCCTTAAGTCCCGATACGTCATTGAGAGATTTGTCCAAAACTCGTCATTTTTTGTGTTTTAGGCCATTTTCATGAGTTATTGCCCATAGTTTTGGGGTTCCTGGGCAATTTGCATGGCCGGTAAGACGCGATACATGTTTGAGAGTGATGTTCAAAAACTCGTGGTTTTCGTGTTTTATGGCGATTTTCATGAGCTATTGCCCTATTTTGGGGTTCCAGGCAATTTGCATGGCCCATAAGACCCAATACATGTTTGAGCGATATGACCAAATACTCGCTATTTTCGTGTTTTGTGGCCATGTTCATGTGCTATTTCCCACTATTTTGGGGTTCAAGGGAAATTTGCATGGATTTTAAGACCCGATACATGTTGATAGTTATGACCAACAACTCGCTGCTTTTGTTTATTATGGCCATTTGTGAGTCGTTGCACATAATTCTAGGGTTCCAAGAGGATTTGCATCGACCGTAAGACTAGACACAAGTTTGATAGTTATGACCAAAAACTCGTTGTTTTCCTATTTTATGGTCGCTTCATGAGCTATTGCCCACGCTTTTGGGTTCAATGGTGATTTGCATGGCCAATAAGACCTGATTCGTCACTGGGAGTTATGTCCAAAAACTCGTGGTTTTCGTGTTTTATGGCCATTTTCATGAGCTATTGCCCCCTATTTTGGGGTTCCAGTGCAATTTGCATGGCCCATCAGACCCAATACATGTTTTGAGTGCTTTGAGAGATTTTACCAAAAACTCGTGGTTTGTGTGTCTTAGGGCCTTTTTCATGAGCTATTTCCCACTTTTGGGGTTCTATGTCGATTCGCAGGGCCCGTAAGACCCGATACATGTTTGAGAGATATGACCAAAACTCGTCGATATTATTTATTATGGCCGTTTTCATGAGATATTGCCCACAATTATGGGGTTCTAGGAGGATTTGCATTGACCGTAAGGCTAGATACAAGTTTAACAGTTATGACCAAAACTCGTTGTTTTCCTGTTTTATGGTCGTTTTCATGAGCTATTTCCCACAGTTTTGGGGTTTAGTGGTGATTTGCATGGCCCTTATGTCCTGATACGTCATCAAGAGATTTGTCCACGTCATTTTTTGTGTTTTAGGGCCATTTTCGTGAGTTATTTCCCATAGTTTTGGGGTTCCTGGGCAATTTGCATGGCTGCTATGACCCGATAAATTTTTCAGAGTGATGTCCAAAAACTCGTGGTTTTCGTGTTTTATGGCTAATTTCATGAGCTATTGCCCCTAGTTTGGGGTTCTAGGCCAATTTGCATGGCCCATAAGACCCAATACATGTTTAGCGATATGACCAAATACTCGTCATTTTCGTGTTTTGTGGCCATTTTCGTGAGCTATTTCCCACTATTTTAGGGTTCCAGGGCAATTTGCATGGCTTGTAAGACCCGTACATGTTGACAGTTATGACCAACAACTCATCGTTTTTGTTTATTATGGTCGTTTTCGTGAGATGATGCCCATAATTCTGGGGTTCCAAGAGGATTTGCATTGACCGTAAGACTAGACACAAATTTGACAGTTACGACCAAAAACTCGTTGTTTTCCTATTTTATGGTCGTTTTCATGAGCTATTGCCCACACTTTTGGGTTAAATGGTGATTTGCATGGCCAATAAGACCTGATACCTCACTGGGAGTTATGTCAAAAAACTCATCATTTTCGTGTTTATGGCCATTTTGATGAGCTATTTCCCACTATTTTGGGGTTCCACAGAATTTGCATGGCCCATTGGTCCCAATACGACTTTGAGAGATTTTACCAAAAACTCGTGGTTTGTGTGTCTTAGGGCCTTTTTCATGAGCTATTTCCCACTTTTTGGGGTTCTATGTCGATTCGCAGGGCCCGTAAGACCCGGTACATGTTTGAGAGATATGACCAAAACTCGTCGTTATTATTTATTATGGCTGTTTTCATGAGATATTGCCCACAATTATGGGGTTCTAGGAGGATGTGCATTGACCGTAAGACTAGATATATGTTTGATAGTTATGACCAAAAACTCGTTGTTTTCGTGTTTTATGGTTGTTTTCATGAGCTATTTCCTGCAGTTTTGGGGTTCAGTGGTGATTTCCATGGCCCTTAAGTCCTGATACGTCATTGAGAGATTTGTCCAAAAACTCGTCATTTTTTGTGTTTTAGGGCCATTTTCATGAGTTATTACCCACAGTTTTGGGGTTCTGGCAATTTGCATGGTCGGTAAGACCTGATACATGTTTGAGAGTGATGTCCAAAAACTCGTGGTTTTCGTGTTTTATGGCCATTTTCATGAGCTATTGCCCCTATTTTGGGGTTCCAGGGCAATTTGCATGGCCCATAAGACCCGATACATGTTTGAGCGATATGACCAAATACTCGTCATTTTCGTGTTTTGTGGCCATGTTCATGTGCTATTTCCCACTATTTTGGGGTTCCAGGGCAATTTGCATGGCTTGTAAGACCCGATACATGTTGATAGTTATGACCAACAACTCGTCGTTTTTGTTTATTATGGCCGTTTTCGTGAGCTGTTGCACATAATTCTAGGGTTCCAAGAGGATTTGCATTGACCGTAAGACTAGACACAAGTTTGATAGTTATGACCAAAAACTCGTTGTTTTCCTATTTTATGGTCGATTTCATGAGCTATTGCCCACAGTTTTGGGGTTCAATGGTGATTTGCATGGCCAATAAGACCTGATACGTCATTGGGAGTTATGTCCAAAAACTCGTCATTTTCGTGTTTATGGCCATTTTCATGAGCTATTGCCCACTATTTTGGGGTTCCACAGCAATTTGCATGGCCCATTGGTCCCAATACGCCTTTGAGAGATTTTACCAAAAACTCGTGGTTTGTGTGTCTTAGGGCCTTTTTCATGAGCTATTTCCCACTTTTGGGGTTCTATGTCGATTCGCAGGGCCCGTAAGACCCGGTACATGTTTGAGAGATATGACCAAAACTCGTGGTTATTATTTATTATGGCTGTTTTCATGAGATATTGCCCACAATTATGGGGTTCTAGGAGGATGTGCATTGACCGTAAGACTAGATATATGTTTGATAGTTATGACCAAAAACTCGTTGTTTTCGTGTTTTATGGTCGTTTTCATGAGCTATTTCCCATAGTTTTGGGGTTCAGTGGTGATTTACATGTCCCTTAAGTCCTGATACGCCATTGAGAGATTTGTCCAAAAACTCGTCATTTTCGTGTTTATGGCCATTTTCATGAGTTATTGCCCACAGTTTTGGGGTTCCTAGGCAATTTGCATGGCCGGTAAGACCCGATACATGTTTGAGAGTGATGTCCAAAAACTCGTGGTTTTCGTGTTTTATGGCCATTTTCATGAGCTATTGCCCCTATTTTGGGGTTCCAGGGCAATTTGCATGGCCCATAAGACCCGATACATGTTTGAGCGATATGACCAAATACTCGTCATTTTCGTGTTTTGTGGCCATGTTCATGTGCTATTTCCCACTATTTTGGGGTTCCAGGGCAATTTGCATGGCTTGTAAGACCCGATACATGTTGATAGTTATGACCAACAACTCGTCGTTTTTGTTTATTATGGCCGTTTTCGTGAGCTGTTGCACATAATTCTAAGGTTCCAAGAGGATTTGCATTGACCGTAAGACTAGACACAAGTTTGATAGTTATGACCAAAAACTCGTTGTTTTCCTATTTTATGGTCGATTTCATGAGCTATTGCCCACAGTTTTGGGGTTCAATGGTGATTTGCATGGCCAATAAGACCTGATACGTCATTGGGAGTTATGTCCAAAAACTCGTCATTTTCGTGTTTATGGCCATTTTCATGAGCTATTGCCCACTATTTTGGGGTTCCACAGCAATTTGCATGGCCCATTGGTCCCAATACGCCTTTGAGAGATTTTACCAAAAACTTGTGGTTTGTGTCTCTTAGGGCCTTTTTCATGAGCTATTTCCACTTTCTGGGGTTCTATGTCGATTCACAGGGCCCGTAAGACCGGATACATGTTTGAGAGATATGACCAAAACTCGTCGTTATTATTTATTATGGCCGTTTTCATGAGATATTGCCCACAATTATGGGGTTCTAGGAGGATTTGCATTGACCGTAAGACTAGATATATGTTTGATAGTTATGACCAAAAACTCGTTGTTTTCGTGTTTTATGGTTGTTTTCATGAGCTATTTCCCGCAGTTTTGGGGTTCAGTGGTGATTTGCATGGCCCTTAAGTCCTGATACGCCATTGAGAGATTTATCCAAAAGCTCGTCATTTTTTTGTGTGTTAGGGCCATTTTCATGAGTTATTGCCACAGTTTTGGGGTTCCTAGGCAATTTGCATGGCCGGTAAGACCCGATACATGTTTGAGAGTGATGTCCAAAAACTCGTGGTTTTCGTGTTTTATGGCCATTTTCATGAGCTATTGCCCCTATTTTGGGGTTCCAGGGCAATTTGCATGGCCCATAAGACCCGATACATGTTTGAGTGATATGACCAAATACTCGTCATTTTCGTGTTTTGTGGCCATGTTCATGTGCTATTTCCCACTATTTTGGGGTTCCAGGGCAATTTGCATGGCTTGTAAGACCCGATACATGTTGATAGTTATGACCAACAACTCGTCGTTTTTGTTTATTATGGCCGTTTTCGTGAGCTGTTGCACATAATTCTAGGGTTCCAAGAGGATTTGCATTGACCGTAAGACTAGACACAAGTTTGATAGTTATGACCAAAAACTCGTTGTTTTCCTATTTTATGGTCGATTTCATGAGCTATTGCCCACAGTTTTGGGGTTCAATGGTGATTTGCATGGCCAATAAGACCTGATACGTCATTGGGAGTTATGTCCAAAAACTCGTCATTTTCGTGTTTATGGCCATTTTCATGAGCTATTGCCCACTATTTTGGGGTTCCACAGCAATTTGCATGGCCCATTGGTCCCAATACGCCTTTGAGAGATTTTACCAAAAACTCGTGGTTTGTGTGTCTTAGGGCCTTTTTCATGAGCTATTTCCCACTTTTGGGGTTCTATGTCGATTCGCAGGGCCCGTAAGACCCGGTACATGTTTGAGAGATATGACCAAAACTCGTGGTTATTATTTATTATGGCTGTTTTCATGAGATATTGCCCACAATTATGGGGTTCTAGGAGGATGTGCATTGACCGTAAGACTAGATATATGTTTGATAGTTATGACCAAAAACTCGTTGTTTTCGTATTTTATGGTTGTTTTCATGAGCTATTTCCCGCAGTTTTGGGGTTCAGTGGTGATTTGCATGGCCCTTAAGTCCTGATACGTCATTGAGAGATTTGTCCAAAAACTCGTCATTTTTTGTGTTTTAGGGCCATTTTCATGAGTTATTGCCCACAGTTTTGGGGTTCCTGGGCAATTTGCATGGTCGGTAAGACCCGATACATGTTTGAGAGTGATGTCCAAAAACTCGTGGTTTTCGTGTTTTATGGCCATTTTCATGAGCTATTGCCCCCTATTTTGGGGTTCCAGGGCAATTTGCATGGCCCATAAGACCCAATACATGTTTGAGCGATATGACCAAATACTCGTCATTTTCGTGTTTTGTGGCCATTTTCATGTGCTATTTCCCACTATTTTGGGGTTCCAGGGCAATTTGCATGGCTTGTAAGACCCGATACATGTTTATAGTTATGACCAACAACTCGTCGTTTTTGTTTATTATGGCCGTTTTCGTGAGCTGTCGCACATAATTCTAGGATTCCAAGAGGATTTGCATTGACCGTAAGACTTGACACAAGTTTGATAGTTATGACCAAAAACTCGTTGTTTTCCTATTTTATGGTCGTTTTCATGAGCTATTGCCCACAGTTTTCGGGTTCAATGGTGATTTCCATGGCCAATAAGACCTGATACATCATTGGGAGTTATGTCCAAAAACTCGTCATTTTTGTGTTTATGGCCATTTTCATGAGCTATTGCCCACTATTTTGGGGTTCCACAGCAATTTGCATGGCCCATTGGTCCCAATACGGCTTTGAGAGATTTTACCAAAAACTCGTGGTTTGTGTGTCTTAGGGCCTTTTTCATGAGCTATTTCCCACTTTTGGGGTTCTATGTCGATTCGCAGGGCCCGTAAGACCCGGTACATGTTTGAGAGATATGACCAAAACTCGTCGTTATTATTTATTATGGCTGTTTCCATGAGATATTGCCACTTATGGGGTTCACGGAGGATTTGCATTGACCATAAGATTAGATACATGTTTGATAGTTATGACCAAAAACTCGTTGTTTTCGTGTTTTATGGTTGTTTTCATGAGCTATTTCCCGCAGTTTTGGGGTTCAGTGGTGATTTGCATGGCCCTTAAGTCCTGATACGTCATTGAGAGATTTGTCCAAAAACTCGTCATTTTTTGTGTTTTAGGGCCATTTTCATGAGTTATTGCCCACAGTTTTGGGGTTCCTGGGCAATTTGCATGGTCGGTAAGACCCGATACATGTTTGAGAGTGATGTCCAAAAACTCGTGGTTTTCGTGTTTTATGGCCATTTTCATGAGCTATTGCCCCCTATTTTGGGGTTCCAGGGCAATTTGCATGGCCCATAAGACCCAATACATGTTTGAGCGATATGACCAAATACTCGTCATTTTCGTGTTTTGTGGCCATGTTCATGTGCTATTTCCCACTATTTTGGGGTTCCAGGGCAATTTGCATGGCTTGTAAGACCCGATACATGTTGATAGTTATGACCAACAACTCGTCGTTTTTGTTTATTATGGCCGTTTTCGTGAGCTGTTGCACATAATTCTAGGGTTCCAAGAGGATTTGCATTGACCGTAAGACTAGACACAAGTTTGACAGTTATGACCAAAAACTCGTTGTTTTCCTATTTTATGGTCGTTTTCATGAGCTATTTCCCACAGTTTTGCGGTTCAATGGTGATTTGCATGGCCAATAAGACCTGATACGTCATTGGGAGTTATGTCCAAAAACTCGTCATTTTCGTGTTTATGGCCATTTTCATGAGCTATTGCCCACTATTTTGGGGTTCCACAGCAATTTGCATGGCCCATTGGTCCCAATACGGCTTTGAGAGATTTTACCAAAAACTCGTGGTTTGTGTGTCTTAGGGCCTTTTTCATGAGCTATTTCCCACTTTTGGGGTTCTATGTCGATTCGCAGGGCCCGTAAGACCCGGTACATGTTTGAGAGATATGACCAAAACTCGTCGTTATTATTCATTATGGCCGTTTTCATGAGATATTGCCCACAATTATGGGGTTCTAGGAGGATTTGCATTGACCGTAAGACTAGATATATGTTTGATAGTTATGACCAAAAACTCGTTGTTTTCGTGTTTTATGGTTGTTTTCATGAGCTATTTCCCACAGTTTTGGGGTTCAGTGGTGATTTGCATGGCCCTTAAGTCCTGATACGTCATTGAGAGATTTGTCCAAAAACTCGTCATTTTTTGTGTTTTAGGGCCATTTTCATGAGTTATTGCCCACAGTTTTGGGGTTCCTAGGCAATTTGCATGGCCGGCAAGACCCGATACATGTTTGAGAGTGATGTCCAAAAACTCGTGGTTTTCGTGTTTTATGGCCATTTTCATGAGCTATTGCCCCCTATTTTGGGGTTCCAGGGAAATTTGCATGGCCCATAAGACCCAATACATGTTTGAGCGATATGACCAAATACTCGTCATTTTCGTGTTTTGTGGCCATGTTCATGTGCTATTTCCCACTATTTTGGGGTTCCAGGGCAATTTGCATGGCTTGTAAGACCCGATACATGTTGATAGTTATGACCAACAACTCGTCGTTTTTGTTTATTATGGCCGTTTTCGTGAGCTGTTGCACATAATTCTAGGGTTCCAAGAGGATTTGCATTGACCGTAAGACTAGACACAAGTTTGACAGTTATGACCAAAAACTCGTTGTTTTCCTATTTTATGGTCGTTTTCATGAGCTATTGCCCACAGTTTTGGGGTTCAATGGTGATTTGCATGGCCAATAAGACCTGATACGTCATTGGGAGTTATGTCCAAAAACTCGTCATTTTCGTGTTTATGGCCATTTTCATGAGCTATTGCCCACTATTTTGGGGTTCCAGGGCAATTTGCATGGCCCATAGGTCCCAATACGCCTTTGAGAGATTTTACCGAAAACTCGTGGTTTGTGTGTCTTAGGGCCTTTTTCATGAGCTATTTCCCACTTTTTGGGGTTCTATGTCGATTCGCAGGGCCCGTAAGACCCGGTACATGTTTGAGAGATATGACCAAAACTCGTCGTTATTATTTATTATGGCCGTTTTCATGAGATATTGCCCACAATTATGGGGTTCTAGGAGGATTTGCATTGACCGTAAGACTAGATACATGTTTGATAGTTATGACCAAAAACTCGTTGTTTTCGTGTTTTATGGTCGTTTTCATGAGCTATTTCCCACAGTTTTGGGGTTCAGTGGTGATTTGCATGGCCCTTAAGTCCTGATACGTCATTGAGAGATTTGTCCAAAAACTCGTTATTTTTTTGTGTTTTATGGCCATTTTCATGAGTTATTGCCCATAGTTTTGGGGTTCCTGGGCAATTTGCATGGCCGGTAAGACCCGATACATGTTTGAGAGTGATGTCCAAAAACTCGTGGTTTTCGTGTTTTATGGCCATTTTCATGAGCTATTGCCCCCTATTTTGGGGTTCCAGGGCAATTTGCATGGCCCATAAGACCCAATACATGTTTGAGCGATATGACCAAATACTCGTCATTTTCGTGTTTTGTGGCCATTTTCATGTGCTATTTCCCACTATTTTGGGGTTCCAGGGCAATTTGCATGGCTTGTAAGACCCGATACATGTTTATAGTTATGACCAACAACTCGTCGTTTTTGTTTATTATGGCCTGTTGCCCATAATTCTAGGATTCCAAGAGGATTTGCATTGACCGTAAGACTTGACACAAGTTTGATAGTTATGACCAAAAACTCGTTGTTTTCCTATTTTATGGTCGTTTTCATGAGCTATTGCCCACAGTTTTGGGGTTCAATGGTGATTTGCATGGCCAATAAGACCTGATATGTCATTGGGAGTTATGTCCAAAAACTCGTCATTTTCGTGTTTATGGCCATTTTCATGAGCTATTGCCCACTATTTTGGGGTTCCACAGCAATTTTGCATGGCCCATTGGTCCCAATACGCCTTTGAGAGATTTTACCAAAAACTCGTGGTTTGTGTGTCTTAGGTTCGTTTTCATGAGCTATTTCCCACTTTTGGGGTTCTATGTCGATTCGCAGGGCCCGTAAGACCCCGTACATGTTTGAGAGATATGACCAAAACTCGTGGTTATTATTTATTATGGCTGTTTTCATGAGATATTGCCCACAATTATGGGGTTCTAGGAGGATGTGCATTGACCGTAAGACTAGATATATGTTTGATAGTTATGACCAAAAACTCGTTGTTTTCGTATTTTATGGTTGTTTTCATGAGCTATTTCCCGCAGTTTTGGGGTTCAGTGGTGATTTGCATGGCCCTTAAGTCCTGATACGTCATTGAGAGATTTGTCCAAAAACTCGTCATTTTTTGTGTTTTAGGGCCATTTTCATGAGTTATTGCCCACAGTTTTGGGGTTCCTGGGCAATTTGCATGGTCGGTAAGACCCGATACATGTTTGAGAGTGATGTCCAAAAACTCGTGGTTTTCGTGTTTTATGGCCATTTTCATGAGCTATTGCCCCTATTTTGGGGTTCCAGGGCAATTTGCATGGCCCATAAGACCCGATACATGTTTGAGCGATATGACCAAAATATTCGTGTTTTGTGGCCATGTTCAGGTGCTATTTCCCACTATTTTGGGGTTCCAGGGCAATTTGCATGGCTTGTAAGATTCGATACATGTTGATAGTTATGACCAACAACTCGTCGTTTTGTTTATTATGGCCGTTTTCGTGAGCTTTTGCACATAATTCTAGGATTCCAAGAGGATTTGCATTGACCGTAAGACTAGACACAAGTTTGATAGTTATGACCAAAAACTCGTTGTTTTCCTATTTTATGGTCGTTTTCATGAGCTATTGCCCACAGTTTTGGGGTTCAATGGTGATTTGCATGGCCAATAAGACCTGATACGTCATTGGGAGTTATGTCCAAAAACTCGTCATTTTCGTGTTTATGGCCATTTTCATGAGCTATTGCCCACTATTTTGGGGTTCCACAGCAATTTGCATGGCCCATTGGTCCCAATACGCCTTTGAGAGATTTTACCAAAAACTTGTGGTTTGTGTCTCTTAGGGCCTTTTTCATGAGCTATTTCCCACTTTTTGGGGTTCTATGTCGATTCGCAGGGCCCGTAAGACCCGGTACATGTTTGAGAGATATGACCAAAACTCGTGGTTATTATTTATTATGGCTGTTTTCATGAGATATTGCCCACAATTATGGGGTTCTAGGAGGATTTGCATTGACCGTAAGACTAGATACATGGTTGATAGATATGACCAAAAACTCGTTGTTTTCGTGTTTTATGGTCGTTTTCATGAGCTATTTCCCACAGTTTTGGGGTTCAGTGGTGATTTGCATGTCCCTTAAGTCCTGATACGCCATTGAGAGATTTGTCCAAAAACTCGTCATTTTTTGTATTTTAGGGCCATTTTCATGAGTTATTGCCCACAGTTTTGGGGTTCCTAGGCAATTTGCATGGCCGGTAAGACCCGATACATGTTTGAGAGTGATGTCCAAAAACTCGTGGTTTTCGTGTTTTATGGCCATTTTCATGAGCTATTGCCCCTATTTTGGGGTTCCAGGGCAATTTGCATGGCCCATAAGACCTGATACATGTTTGAGCGATATGACCAAATAGTCGTCATTTTCGTGTTTTGTGGCCATGTTCATGTGCTATTTCCCACTATTTTGGGGTTCCAGGGCAATTTGCATGGCTTGTAAGACCCGATACATGTTGATAGTTATGACCAACAACTCGTCGTTTTTGTTTATTATGGCCGTTTTCGTGAGCTGTTGCACATAATTCTAGGGTTCCAAGAGGATTTGCATTGACCGTAAGACTAGACACAAGTTTGACAGTTATGACCAAAAACTCGTTGTTTTCCTATTTTATGGTCGTTTTCATGAGCTATTTCCCACAGTTTTGCGGTTCAATGGTGATTTGCATGGCCAAGAAGACCTGATACGACATCGGGAGTTATGTCCAAAAACTCGTCATTTTCGTGTTTATGGCCATTTTCATGAGCTATTGCCCACTATTTTGGGGTTCCACAGCAATTTGCATGGCCCATTGGTCCCAATACGGCTTTGAGAGATTTTACCAAAAACTCGTGGTTTGTGTGTCTTAGGGCCTTTTTCATGAGCTATTTCCCACTTTTGGGGTTCTATGTCGATTCGCAGGGCCCGTAAGACCCGGTACATGTTTGAGAGATATGACCAAAACTCGTCGTTATTATTCATTATGGCCGTTTTCATGAGATATTGCCCACAATTATGGGGTTCTAGGAGGATTTGCATTGACCGTAAGACTAGATATATGTTTGATAGTTATGACCAAAAACTCGTTGTTTTCGTGTTTTATGGTTGTTTTCATGAGCTATTTCCCGCAGTTTTGGGGTTCAGTGGTGATTTGCATGGCCCTTAAGTCCTGATACGTCATTGAGAGATTTGTCCAAAAACTCGTCATTTTTTGTGTTTTAGGGCCATTTTCATGAGTTATTGCCCACAGTTTTGGGGTTCCTAGGCAATTTGCATGGCCGGCAAGACCCGATACATGTTTGAGAGTGATGTCCAAAAACTCGTGGTTTTCGTGTTTTATGGCCATTTTCATGAGCTATTGCCCCTATTTTGGGGTTCCAGGGCAATTTGCATGGCCCATAAGACCTGATACATGTTTGAGCGATATGACCAAATAGTCGTCATTTTCGTGTTTTGTGGCCATGTTCATGTGCTATTTCCCACTATTTTGGGGTTCCAGGGCAATTTGCATGGCTTGTAAGACCCGATACATGTTGATAGTTATGACCAACAACTCGTCGTTTTTGTTTATTATGGCCGTTTTCGTGAGCTGTTGCACATAATTCTAGGGTTCCAAGAGGATTTGCATTGACCGTAAGACTAGACACAAGTTTGATAGTTATGACCAAAAACTCGTTGTTTTCCTATTTTATGGTCGTTTTCATGAGCTATTGCCCACAGTTTTGGGGTTCAATGGTGATTTGCATGGCCAATAAGACCTGATATGTCATTGGGAGTTATGTCCAAAAACTCGTCATTTTCGTGTTTATGGCCATTTTCATGAGCTATTGCCCACAGTTTTGGGGTTCCTAGGCAATTTGCATGGCCCATTGGTCCCAATACGGCTTTGAGAGATTTTACCAAAAACTCGTGATTTGTGTGTCTTAGGGCCTTTTTCATGAGCTATTTCCCACTATTTGGGGTTCTATGTCGATTCACAGGGTTCGTAAGACCCGGTACATGTTTGAGAGATATGACCAAAACTCGTCGTTATTATTTATTATGGCCGTTTTCATGAGATATTGCCCACAATTATGGGGTTCTAGGAGGATTTGCATTGACCGTAAGACTAGATATATGTTTGATAGTTATGACCAAAAACTCGTTGTTTTCGTGTTTTATGGTTGTTTTCATGAGCTATTTCCCGCAGTTTTGGGGTTCAGTGGTGATTTGCATGGCCCTTAAGTCCTGATACGTCATTGAGAGATTTGTCCAAAAACTCGTCATTTTCGTGTTTATGGCCATTTTCATGAGTTATTGCCCACAGTTTTGGGGTTCCTGGGCAATTTGCATGGCCGGTAAGACCCGATACATGTTTGAGAGTGATGTCCAAAAACTCGTGGTTTTCGTGTTTTATGGCCATTTTCATGAGCTATTGCCCCCTATTTTGGGGTTCCAGGGCAATTTGCATGGCCCATAAGACCCAATACATGTTTGAGCGATATGACCAAATACTCGTCATTTTCGTGTTTTGTGGCCATTTTCATGTGCTATTTCCCACTATTTTGGGGTTCCAGGGCAATTTGCATGGCTTGTAAGACCCGATACATGTTGATAGTTATGACCAACAACTCGTCGTTTTGATTTATTATGGCCGTTTTCATGAGCTGTTGCCCATAATTCTAGGGTTCCAAGAGGATTTGCATTGACTGTAAGACTAGACACAAGTTTGACAGTTATGACCAAAAACTCATTGTTTTCCTATTTTATGGTCGTTTTCATGAGCTATTGCCCATAGTTTTGGGGTTCAATGGTGATTTGCATGGCCAATAAGACCTGATACGTCACTGGGAGTTATGTCCAAAAACTCGTCATTTTCGTGTTTATGGCCATTTTCATGAGCTATTGCCCACTATTTTGGGGTTATAGGGCAATTTGTATGGCCCATTGGTCCCAATATGCCTTTGAGAGATTTTACCAAAAAACCGTGGTTTGTGTGTCTTAGGGCCTTTTTCATGAGCTATTTCCCACTTTTTGGGGTTCTATTTCGATTCACAGGGCCCGTAAGACCCGGTACATGTTTGAGAGATATGACCAAAACTCGTCGTTATTATTTATTATGGCTGTTTCCATGAGATATTGCCCACAATTATGGGGTTCTAGGAGGATTTGCATTGACCGTAAGGCTAAATACATGTTTGATAGTTATGACCAAAAACTCGTTGTTTTCGTATTTTATGGTTGTTTTCATGAGCTATTTCCCACAGCTTTGGGGTTCAGTGGTGATTTGCATGGCCCTTAAGTCCTGATACGTCATTGAGAGATTTGTCCAAAAACTCATCATTTTTTGTGTTTTAGGGCCATTTTCATGAGTTATTTCCCACAGTTTTGGGGTTCCTGGGCAATTTGCATGGCCGCTATGACCCGATACATGTTTGAGAGTGATGTCCAAAAACTCGTGGTTTTCGTGTTTTATGGCCATTTTCATGAGCTATCGCCCCCTATTTTGGGGTTCCAGGGCAATTTGCATGGCCCATAAGACCCAATACAAGTTTGAGCGATATGACCAAATACTCGTCATTTTCGTGTTTTGTGGCCATTTTCATGAGCTATTTCCCACTATTTTGGGGTTCCAGGGCAATTTGCATGGCTTGTAAGACCCGATACATGTTGATAGTTATGACCAACAACTCGTCGTTTTTGTTTATTATGGCCGTTTTCGTGAGCTGTTGCACATAATTCCAGGATTCCAAGAGGATTTGCATTGACCGTAAGACTAGACACAAGTTTGATAGTTATGACCAAAAACTCGTTGTTTTCCTATTTTAGGGTCGATTTCATGAGCTATTGCCAGCTTTTGGGTTCAATGGTGATTTGCATGGCCAATAAGACCTGATATGTCATTGGGAGTTATGTCCAAAACTCGTCATTTTCGTGTTTATGGCTATTTTCATGACCTATTGCCCACTTTTTTGTGGTTCCACGGCAATTTGCATGGCCCATTGGTCCCAATACGCCTTTGAGAGATTTTACCAAAAACT